>OX438787.1:12504456-13133638 GCA_949316455.1 Acleris holmiana
GTCACCCCTGGCTGGGCACGTCACACGCGGTGCACTTACCGCCCTAGAGAGATAAACTATCAGCAAATAATCTAACCCGCACTTGAATCATGAAATAATTAGAATCAACTGTTTGTAATCGTAATCGAATACTGTATATTTTGTAATAAGTTTCTAATAGCAATTACCAGTTGTAAGTACGAATCAATTTAGAGATTTTATTTTTTATGATTCCATACGTAAGCTATTGTGATCTGTCACTACATAGAAAATGGTAGGTTATGTCTCGCTATGTTATAATGTTTTCCAAAACTACTTGGTTAAGTTTAATGTTTTTATGTTGGTGTAAATAGATATATGTTAGACGAGCGACTAAATGTTTTTTATATAATCTAAATTTGTAAAAAAAACTTTAAAATTATATAACTCAGTGTATTGCTGTTAATAAATGTATTCGGAAGTATTACTTGACAATATAATTATTGGAAAAAATCATTAAATTATAATGAGATCGATGTAAAGTTGCACAAATTTGACTTTTTATGTATGTCGCAGAAAAGATATGTAACACAAAGTGCCCTAAAACCCAGTACCTTGTAAATGCCATATAGTAGTGATATGTAAGCGACCAAGACGCGGCGACGCCTTCTTGTGTGATATTTATGTCATGCAGGGTTGTTTTTGATGCATGAAATGACGAAATCGTAGGAAACAATCGCCCTGTATGTCACTTGTCATAGCATCCGTGTACCTAATAATTATTCCATGTAGCAGGCAATTTTATAAATGTATACACGTAGTTATATACGAGAATATATATTTTATACATAAGCTAGGTTTAAACCAAACGCCCATCCATTTTCCGGTATTTGTATGTTTGTATGTAGCTATATGTTGAGCTTTGGATAGGATTTGAAATCGTTCGAAATTGTTAATAATCCGTTAATTAAGAATAACACACTAAACGCAAGGAAACATTCGACGCTAGAGGTTACTTCATAGCTTAGTTGCTTGAGAGGTTACCTGTCTTGATTAATAAGTGATGTTTATATGAAAGTATTTTTATCGCATTTTTCCCCGACCATTTTATAATATTTTTTTTATCTTTCCATTCGCAGTTTCTTTAAACATATTAAGATTAATAAGTAAATTGAATAGGAATAGATCGTTAGGCGTGCAACGGTCCGAAGGACCAGAGTAGCGTAAATAGGAACTCCGCAAAAGCGGGGCTATGTTATCCTTGTCAAATATTTTAAATATGAACGGAAAGGTGCGAATAAAAAATACTTTTAACAAGTGATTTTTTTGGAAAATTCCAACGGTGTAGGAAGGCCATAGGTTCGAATCCCAGCGTCGTCTTTTTCCTTGTACTGTCTCGTTGTAAATGAACCGACTCCCTCCGGCGACCCCTCCCACCCGTGTAAACCGCTTCGCTTCCACAACAAATATTGTCATAGTTAGAGGTATGAATAAATACCGTTACATACAAATGTATTTGGAGTTTTATTTTTCTTGTCCTGTAACGGATAGGTAAGTACCCGATGTAGTGGCACACACACGACATCGTATTCAGTAGAAATCGTTCGTATTTACCTTGTTTTTCAATATCCTTATCGATGGCCGCTGAAGACAGGGCTTTATTGGGTAAAACCAATATAGCCTTTAGTGTCATACTGCCGTTTTATTGTTTTTAACTCGGCCGCCATTACTGTCAAGTGTACAAGAGCTATCGTAACGTTGACATGTTAACCTTTCGACGGTCAAAGACGGCTGTGGACGCGGACGAAAACTCGTGCCACTGAAGCCACGGGCGGCCACAGCCGCGCTTAACTTTTGCGTTTATTTTATGTAATAAAAAGCTTCACAAGTAAATTGACCCATTTTTTTAATAGTTCATAGTACGTACATTAATTTTGACATGACAATATTTATAAATATATATCGGAAGTTTCATTTTATTCATATTTTGTCGGGCGATGATTGACTGAAGTAAATTGCGGTGCTGTGTGAGCCAAGAGCGGCCCTCGACGCGACATATGGATGTGCCCGCTTTCACGGCGCCAAAAAAAACAAAATTAACTAAATAAATAAATCACAGGACAATGTCCCACAAATTGATCTAGACCCAAAATAAGCTTTAGGCTTGTACTATGGGTACTAGACAACGATAAACTTACTTATATATAGAAATATATACTTAAATACACAGAAAACATCCAAGACTCGGGAACAAATACTCGTGCTCATCACTCAAATATCTGTCCTTACCGGGATTTGAACCCAGGACCCCTAGCTTCGAAGGCAGGGTCACTACCAACTAGGCTACCGTGTCGTCATTGTAACTGACATTCTATTCTATCTATGGTAGGTTAAAATAAATGGTCCTGAATCGCCATTATTACTCAGATACTTTATAACCACGTTACCCCATACACATGGGAGGAAGAAATGTATTCTTAAAGTTCATTATTCGGTGGCTGTTTGTTTTCCTAAATAAATGAAAAAAAAAGAAAAAAGTAATTATAATCGATACGACGAGTTTCGCACATACAGTTAGTTGCAAAACTGAGTCAATATTAGCACTTTAGTAGAATGTAAATAAGTTAATGATAGTTAAAGGTATTTTTAAATGTTTAATTCGACAAGTACTCCTTGAAATGTGCTACAAATACTCCTACTAAATTACTGTCATTTACAGTTTTTAAGTAATTTTATCGTAAAAATTGTTGAATTTAACTTTTTTTATTTGTCTAATTTTTTAATTCTCTCTGTGGCAACCCAAAATAAGGACCCTGATAAAATTAAAGAAATTTAGCCTTTATTAAAATCAGACATACTTTTGGTGGCAGTTATTGGCAACATTTTAGTTCAGTGCACGGTTCACTATTGCACCGAGACAAATTAGCCATACAAACTGGTTGTTAGTTCACTATGGTAGGGGATTAAAATTCTGCAATAACTAGAAAACTACGTCCCTGATTCAAGCAATTGATACCTCATTTTAAAAAGAATGGAATTCTCTATTTTAAATACTTTTCTTATTTGGGGTTGCCATAGAGAAAACTAAATTACTAGTATAAAACATAAATTGAATTATTAGTTTTTGGTTCAAAATCTTTAAAAAAATATGAAATTATTTATACAGCAGTTTTGTAGCTTACTTCAAGGATAACTATTCTTTACTAAGCATTTGAAAATAGCTTTGATTGTCATCGACTTATTAACATTCTACTAAGGTGCTAATATTGACTCAGTTTTGCAACTAACTGTATCTGACAAACAAGCGCCCTGTGACGTCAGATGCGAGATAACATTTAACTTTTTTGACGCCAACGACTCATGAATCAGCACCGCAGGTTCAACGCCAACGAATGATATATCCGTCTTGGTAGACAATGTAAAATAGACCTGATTATCCATGAGTTAAAGTAGACATTAGCTCTGGTGTTAAGCTGTCAATGGCGTGTGAGTGACAACTTTTGTATTTGACATAGCGTTGAAAAGGTTAAATAGTGATGTGCATTGGGCGACGAATTATGTGAAAGTTCAATAAGTACTGAGGAGTTGCTGCAAATACTGCAAGGTGTTGATGGCGATTGCGATTTCAAATTGAATCATGTCGAAGAAGAATATTTCGAGGTTAGTCTATTAGACCTCGAAATATTCGTTTAATCTACCTAAATACGTAAAAAAAAAGTACGAGTAGGTACTTAACATTTGTGTCTCCCGGGAGTTTTATATTCATTAATATAAAACTCCTGGGAGATTCAGATATTTTTATTTTTTATCTAGTCAGTTTTTGGGAATAAATAATCGTAATTGAAGACGGGTTTTTAACTTTTTGGTCCTTACCTATAGGTCTAAAACAGCCCTAACGCTGCGGGAATGGGCTTAGGCAGAGAACTAACGTCGTCTATGCGGGAATGGGCTTAACCAGAGATTTAGACCTTAAAAACGTTAACTTCTGTTGTGTCCACAGGAAAGACGCTAACCTAAATCTGTGTATGACTCAAATAAGTATTTATGACAACTGAATTAATTAGTATTTCAACTTTGACACGTACTCTAGAAAATAACCGCAACACTACAGGAAAATGACTCATTGAGTTTTTTATTATCATTTTGCGATTTGTCAACCATACAATACAACAACAATACAATGACTTCGGTAGGCTTAATTTTATTTTTACCAATGTAAACTTGAACCCAAACAACTTTTCTATTTCAAAATGATAACGAGAAATTTAGATGTAATTCATATTTATTACGAACTTCAAATCAACCCGTGGATGGTTTAAAAAACAGCAGGTATAAACATTACTTTTCTTATCTACAAAAGAGTAAAAAACTAAATAGAACAATCGAGACATTACATGCGTCTGTTGAGCATGTACCTTTTTTAAAACTATTTATAACCTTAAATTTATTGAATCTATGTGTCCTTATTAGACATGTTCCTAAAGTTATTCTTATCACTAAGCGAAAGTGTTCCATACAAAATGCGATAACGTTTCGCTCTCCTTAAACGTTGGCCGATTTGTAAGATTTTTAAATATGTTGCAGATATTATAAAAAACTAGGTCTGTACGATTTCCTTTTCAAGAAAATAATGATAAAAAGAAAAGAAAGAAAAAAAACAAAAGTAAAAACGTACAAACCTAGTTTTTAACAATATCTACAACATATTAAAAAATCGTGGAAATCGGATTAGATTTAGGGGGTGAGAAAGGTTATCGCTCGGAGCTAAATTTGTATGGACTATTTTTGACAGATACGCGATTTAAGCTTTTGAAATACAATGCTGCGGTTGGTGGTGCTTTCTTACATCTTCAAATTTGTAAAGTTTATTTGTGAGATCATGGTCATCAGACTCCGTTCTCTGTCTTCGTCTGTTGGAGATAATTTTTACTATACATCCTGTTGCAAGAATGCCGAAGACGCTTATGGAGACGAGGGCTAATACGCTATTCATATTCCATGTTTCATACCATCGACCCTTTAATTCTGCTCTATTTAGATATATAACACCAGGTACATTTCCATTAGCATCGGGCAATGGCTGATACAGAACTGGTGGGGGGTTAAACTGCTCGGGATGCTGCTGGCGAAGTTGCCAATCATTAATTTCCTGTTCCGAGTAAATTCCGCTGTTCCATAGATTAGGTATTTCCTCATATTTCCACGTCAATTTAGTGCTTGGTTTCAGCCTTAAAATCGATGAACTTCCTTCTGGTCTCGGCACCACTTTGTACACCGCCAAATCCAATTCAGCGTATTGAAGAAGCGCCGAATTGCATGGAAGTTCAGTGGCCGTTTTGGTAATTATGTGTGTCCACGGAGTCATGAATAGGCTCTGGTCCCCTCTCAGGATCTCCAGTCGGTTGTAACATTTGTCCTGTCTTTTGAGTTCGACTTCCACTGGCGAGCACTGCAGTATGTGGAACTTGTCCTCTTCCATAACAGCCATGTATCCGGGACCGCCTTTATATTGGTAAGCAAACTCATCTGGATGCTCAGAGCCGAACTTCATATTGCTCTTCAACCTTTCCCTTGTGTCAGGATCTTGATTTTCTAAATGTATAGTCATATTCACCAGAATAGTTTCACAATCGTAGCCGGTTATTGCGTCTGCGGGCGCCAACCCCGCGATTATACAGAGACCCGCTAGTATTCCCTTATCTGAAACAATAAATAATAAACATTATGGCCTAGAGCCGTAACAGAACCACCGTATAGATATTGTTGATAAACAATGATATCAATTTGTACTTACAGGGAATACACGAACTAGCGCCGGACATGACAACTTCTGGTTTAATACACAACACTTTCGACTCGCTGCTTGAACACGAATGACTTTTCAGAGGTTCTGTGGCTATTTATTTCCGTACTCCAGCCACAGCTAGTTGAATATATTGACGTAATTCATTCGCTTTCCAACTGTAACTCACTATCTAACAAATTACTACCATAGAAACAGGAAAATGTTTAAATATTGCCGTTATCGCTGTTCGAGGGCCGGCCGGGTAAGGTAAAACACCCAATCTTCGACAAGGCACCATTGTCCGACATTAAAAAAGTTTACAAAAGAAAATAACTGTAGTTTCTAATTTCTGAACGCATTTGAAGCATAAACAATGAACGAGGAGTATCCAGCTGTCATTGCGGATGACGTTTCATACATTCGGCCATTTTGCACAAAATGGCGTAGTGACATGTTTCGACCGCGGTCATATCTCCAACGAAATCCAGTTTTATTAGTGACATCGCTAAGGAGGTGAGTAAGATTTATTGCCCATAACTTTTGATTGTTTTGCTTTGTCGAAAATGTTAGTTATTTATACAATTAGGATATACATCCACAACTTTTTATTAATTTCATTAGATGTTTGAGGTTATATTAAAATGCCAAAACACGCCTGTCGGTAATTGGAGATTTTTTTTTTTAGTTTTCCAAACTTCGACAAATGTCGAAACGTTTTTTTATTTTATTTTGTGCACTTTATTATATTATTAAGCTAAGCTTGTTCAGCACTCTAAATTTATAGGTCTTTCATTTAAATATTCAAACTGCTTCCAATGTTCGACAGCCGTGTCGATGATTGGATATCCTATACGTTCCAATGACCGACAGCCGTTGTGTCGATGATTGGATATTCTATACGTTAGTTTACATGTTCCAGTAACCGACATTTTTTGCAGGCATGGCGCCTAAAAAGAATTACACGCCTCTTCAAATGGCACAGGCGGTAGAAGCAGTCAGAAAAGGTGAGAAAATTGCCACTGCTGCACAAAAGTTTGGTGTACCCAGAATTACATTACATGATAAGATTTCCGGTAAGACTCCAGTTGAATGTTCCATGGGCCCTAAAACATATTTGTCAACAGAAGAAGAGGCTATTTTAGAAAAATGGGTACTTGAAATGGCTGAAAAACACATTCCTGTTACTAAAGATGAGTTACTCGATAGCGTACAACGTATCATAATTGATCAGAATAAAACAACCCCATTTACTGACAATAGACCGGGCAAGAAATGGTACACCCTTTTTCTCAATAGACATCCTGTATTGTCTCAGAGAACGGCTCAAAATTTAACGATAGCTCGAGATACTGTTTCAGAAGAGCATATAAGGCGTTGGTTTCAAGAAGTGGAATCTTATCTACGCGAAAATGATCTGACAGATGCATTAAAACAGCCGGCAAGAATATTTAACACAGACGAAAGCGCCTTTTATTTGTCGCCTAAGGCTGGTAAAGTTCTTGCAAAAAAAGGTGACAAACATATCTACCAATCCTGCGGAGATGAAAAAGATAATTTAACAGTATTAATCACTGGAAATGCCGCTGGACAATTGGCACCACCCATGGTAGTATTTGCATATGAGAGAATTCCGTCCATAATTTCATCTCAGTTTCCCGAAGAATGGGCAATTGGACGTTCACAGAGTGGCTGGATGTGTGGCAGTACGTTTTACGAATACATAGTGAACGTTTTTAATCCATGGTTGATACAGCAAAATATCCAAAAACCTGTATTGTTCTTCTTGGACGGTCATCGATCGCATTTGACCCTGCATTTGTCGAATTTTTGTGCTGAAAATGGCATAGAAGTCATAGCACTACACCCAAACAGTACGCACATTTTACAGCCAATGGATTTGGCCATATTTAGACCACTGAAATCATACTGGAAAAAAGCAGTAAAAGACTGGAAACTACAAAATTTGGGAAAAAATTTGACAAAAGATAAATTTGCCCCTGTCCTTAAAACAGCGTTGCAATCGCTCACTGAAGATTCCATTAAGAATGGTTTTCGCGCTGGTGGTTTGTATCCTTTTGGTCCAGACTACATCGATCTAACTAAAATAAAATCTCGATCTCGACAAAACCCGCAAGATGCAACGGAACAGGAACTCTTTTTTAACTTCTTAGAAAAGGAAATAGTGGCAAAATTGGGGACAGAAAAGTTGCAGTTTTTCGATGAACTCTTTTATAAAGGACGAGATGAATTAAATTCGCGGTTAAATGAGGAAGACACGTCACTGTATATAATATGGGCTAGCAATAAACAGAGAGTTCACGTTAATAAACGATCCATGCAAGCTGAAGTTGACTTGATTCAAGAAGATGATTCCAATCTAGCAGAAAATCGTGATAACAACGTTGCAGATTCAGTGCCTTTAAATGAAACCACAAAATCTAATAATCCTACATTGAATATACAGACAAACCTAACTAGCGGACAAGAATCACAAGAAAAAACAAATAACACATCAATTATTGATAAGCCAAGTTGTTCCAACAAAACAGATTCAGTTGCAATACCTTCGACATCTTGCTCTTCAACTTCAGCTGCCGCAGAATCCAGAACTTCAAAAGAGACGACCAGACCCGAACCAAAAGAAAAGTCTAATGAGATGTTGATTGATAATGAGCAAATTTCTTCCAACCAAGTAATAAATCCCCTTCAGACAGCTTCCAATACCTGCATTTCAACGTCAGCTGCCGCAGAATCCACAACTTCAAAAGAGACGATCAGACCTGAACCAAAAGAAAAGTCTAATGACGTGTTGATTGTTAATGAGCAAAGTTCTTCCAACCAAGTAATAAATCCACTTCAGACAGCTTCCAATACCTGCACTTCAACATTTACCCTCAGTGAAAATTCTGTAGTAGAATTAACATCTTCAAAAGAGACGATCACACCTGAATCCGAAGAAAAGTCCAATGAAGCTTTGATTATTAATCAGCCAAGTTCATCGAAGCACGCAAGAGGTTTACTTCAGTTACCTTCAATGTGTATTCTTCAAAGTGCTGCAGAAAAAACACCTTTAAAACAGACGATAAGCCCTAATACAACAAAATCTGTTGCAAATAAAGTGGGAAATACATATATTCCATCGCCATTTAAACGAAATTTATTTTGGCCCGGAGAAGATGAAGATAAAAAAGGGAAAAAAAGAAAATTAAGAGAAAAAGTTCCTTCTGCCATCACAAGTAAAACGTGGAGGGATTATCATGAAGCGAAAGAGAACCAAAAAAGAGAAACAGCAAGACTAAAAGAACTTAAAGCCCAAGAAAGAGAAGAAAAAAGACAGTTAAAACAGAGAGAGATGGAAAATAAAAAGCAAAAAAGAATAAAAGATAAAGAAAATAAGAAGAAGACACGAAATAGGATACCAAACCCGAAACCAAATGACACATCTTCGGACAATACAGACACCGAGGTAAACTATGCAGAAAGTGAAGATAGCTACAACGAGGAAATCGAAGAAGAACTAACAGACGAAGATATACCACTGAGCAAATATTCTAAGCCAGCAATAACATATTTTAGTGGAGATTATGTTATAATCCAATACGAAGGAGAATTTTTCCCAGGCGTAATTAAAAATGTTGATAAAAACAAATTTGAAATTAGCACCATGACCTTTTCAGTGGGTAACACGTTCAAATGGCCGGAAAAAGAAGATAAAATCTGGTACCAAAAGTCTGACATAGTTAAAGTAATTTCGAAACCAAAGCTATGTAATAAAAGAGGTTTTTATACGATACCAGAAATGAAAGAATATCTGCATTTCACAATATAAGGTATTAAGTTTTTTTATTTAATGTTCTTCAGAAAACATTCAATTTTCTTTGTTTTATAGAATTTTTCAGCCAAATAACTATTAATTAAGTGGTAGACTAAGGTAATGAGTCTGTGATCAAAACCTGCCATAATTTTACTAAATAATAAATATGTAAGTACTTGTTACTTGGTAATATTGTAATTCCAACTGCTCATTAAGTTTTGTTGATTAATATTAAGCAAGTAGATGAAACTTAGTAACCTAAGTGACAAAAGTGTGATTAAAAGTCGACATAATAAATAAGAAATTAGACTATTCTATAATACATAATAGAGGATTTAAAAATAAGCATTACAAAATTATTAGGTAACGAGTCTGTGATCAAAACCTGCCATAATTTTACTAAATAATAAATATGTAAGTACTTGTTACTTGGTAATATTGTAATTCCAACTGGATATATCAATAAGTATGTTAATGGTGTATGCCACTGAGAAGATCTCATTAAGTTTTGTTGATTAATATTAAGCAAGTAGATGAAACTTAGTAACCTAAGCGACAAAAGTATGATTAAAAGTCGACATAATAAATAAGAAATTAAACTATTCTATAATAGGTACATAATAGAGGATTTAAAAAGAGGCATTACATAATTATTAGGTAACGAGTCTGTGATCAAAACCTGCCATAATTTTACTAAATAATAAATATGTAAGTACTTGTTACTTGGTAATATTGTAATTCCAACTGGATAATATCATAATAAGCATGTTAATGGCGTATGCCACTGAGAAGATCTCATTAAGTTTTGTTGATAAATATTAAGCAAGTAGATGAAACTTAGTAACCTAAGTAACAAAAGTGTGATTAAAAGTAGACAATAAATAAGAAATTAAACTATTTTATAATATAGAGGATTTAAAAAGAAGCATTACAAAATTATTAGGTACTTAAATTACCTACGCATTACATGCCAACATGCTCCTGTTTGTTTATTTAGCTAATTAAAAGGATTAAAAGACTGAATAAGACTTTTTTTTGGGAATGGTGTTTGGGGTTAGGTCGATATTTGGATGACGATAAATAGAACATGTTGATTACTAGATCACGATTATTGGAACATGTCGATTACTGGGTGTCGATATATGGAATTTTGCAGTCGATAACTAGGCTAAAAAGAGCCTAAATCTATCTTGTTTTTTTTCCCAAGTTATTAGTATTATACTTCTTTTTACTTTAAAACAATATAGAATGAACCCTAAAATTTTACCCAGTGCATTAAAGAATCGTGTATTATCATAAAGAAACCAGATATGTAAAAAATGCTCGATTCTCGACGTTAAAGTGTCGATAATTGGGTGTTTTACCTTACTACGCAGTCGTAGGCTCGCCCCGCTCGGGCCTCACGGCCGAGCTCAGCCCCTCCCGTGTGGTCTCGAATTCGATCCCATTCAAATTCCGCTCTTATCTCAAGCTGATCTAGTTACCAACAGAGTCGACATCCATATGAATTTTAACAATGCGCAAGTGTGTGTGTGTGTGTAACCTTTGGTAGAGGGAAACCTAAATTTATGATGTATTTTTGAAGTGTTGGAGTATTGGTAGATGGCAAGGAAACAGCCGTTTATGTCTATGACTAACTTATCACGGGGGTAGGTGGGGTGCGGCGGCGCAGCGCTCAAACCGTCACACATTCCTCCACCATTATTTGGGAGACTTGGTAACAACAAACATCAATTAAACACCTACATAAGCATATTAAAAACACTTTTATATGTATCTTAACTCTTAATCCCCTAATCCCCGAAACTCTCTACCAGGCGCCCATAATGAACATAAACATTTTTCTGTACTTGGTCTGCGTCGGATACATAGGTAGGTATCATGTTCGATTGAAAATATTTTATTCATTCGTTTTCCTATACTATGAATGACACTTCCTTTAGTCCAAATTTATTTCCGTGCACTGTACCATCTAAGCCAAACAAAATGCCCGGTGTTAAATTTTCCCCTGCTGTTAATTTTGACAGAGTCATCCAACAATTTTGTTGGATCGTTTTCTTTAGCCCTCCTTACCCGTGGTAAAATAAATAAATATCACGGGACAACGTCACACAAATTGACCTAGTCCCAAAATAAGCTCTAGGCTTGTACTATGGGTACTAGACAACGATAAACTTACTTATATAGAGAAATATATACTTAAATACATAGAAAACATCCAAGAGTCAGTGACAATACTCGTGCTCATCACACAAATATCTGCTTATCGGGATTTGAACCCAGGACCCCTAGCTTCGAAGGCAGGGTCACTACCAACTAGGCTAGCGTGTCATACTTTATCACTTTAATTTATTTTAGAGGTTAAATTAATGACTCAGAGACTGGAATTTCCCTCAATTAATCATGAAATAGTTTCTGTGCGCATGGTTATTTTCTGTATAACCACAGATAAGATTATGGTATAACATAAAATTTACTTATCCTCATTGTTTCGACTTGGGAATTAAACCTATAAATATGAATAAGAATTCTTTGAGCTGTAGTTTGTTTTTTATGATAAGGATAAGGCCCACGAGCACTCAGGCCACCTGATGGTAAGTGGAATCTGAGACCCATAGACATTTGAATTGTCAATACTATAATCCTAACACCTCAAATACGTTACCACCCTCAGGACCAAGATGGAATACCTCTATGCTGGTAATTTCACCGGTTGTCTTATCCCCACATTGAAATGCAACAATGCGAACACTGTTGCTTGGCGGGTGGTTAATGGATAAGATGGTGGTAGCGATCCGGACGAACCCTGCATTGGGTCCTACCACCACTAAAATATAAATATACAGGGTAATTTTTTATCAGTGCATAAATTTTAACATATGATTTTGTATCGTTAATATAATATATTACGACAATAAAACGAGTTCAAAAAAAATATTGCAAATTATCTCTCTTTTACCTTCTCGTGTGGACACAAAGTCACACTAGAAATGATGACATGGGTTATTTAGCTGTAGGTATGCGATACACTATTGATATTCGAAATTTGAAATTTCATGTACCTACAGCTTATCAGACAACAAGCCCCTCTCCTACTGATATTCTAAATTTGAAACTTACTTAACAACACTCCCCTCTCCTCACACCCCTGCATTAGAGGGTCCATGAATATCGTTAAGTTAGTGGAATCATTGAATCGGCAATATCTCTAATATTTTTTAAGTTAGAGTAAAAATAACACAACATGTGTTATTGATTAACAATAGCGAAGCAAATATTAAAATTTGTGCACATATTAAAAAATTACCCTGTATTTTAGAATTTAAATGAAGACACGCTATGAATATAATACATTTTTATTGTTATATACAATTGTACCTCGATGTCTACACTTAATATGCAACAATAGGTCAGTCTATCCTTTGCATACAAACTATTTGTATCAACTACGCTACTAGAGCGCGTGTTAGTCTAATTAGTTTCATGGAATTACATGATTTGTATTAAAGTGTTGTTCATTAATTTTTTTTTTCTATGAAGCTAATAGGTCTCCTGTAGAGTCATTTTATTTCTATTAGTTGCATAAATGGGTGGATCAACTTTTCGTTGTTGTTATTCTGTCCCGTAACCCAGGAGACAACAGTGATAGAGTTTCTTAGAAAAAATGTTTAATACGCACTACTTAATATGCTTGAAAGAAAACCCGTAATACTTAATAGGGATTTTTAAAGAGTAACCTAAGAAACGTCACTATGGTAACGAGGTACAAGGAAAAGTTAATTAACCCAAATAAAAATAATCTGTCTGGTCATCACGCTAGCGCGATCCTACAAGCAACTAGCACTAGCGCTAGCACCCCCATCGGCGCCTGCGCAGCGGACCGCACCCCCATCCACTCCATCATTTGCCTGAGAACTGCTCGCTTAACTTGGTCGAGTTCCGTTGTCTCGCTCGATGCCGTGGACCTGAGGGAGATAGTGGGAAAGTTTGGATGTTTGTTACTCAACCACGCCAGAACGACTGAACGGATCTGGATGCAATTTGGCACAAAGATAGATTATAGTCTGGAATAGCTGATAGGCAACTTTAAATCTCGGAAAAAGGGAAAAGCGATATATGACTACGTGAAAGGAGCCGCGCGCAAAAACTAGTCCTATCCTAACCTACTAATATTATAAATGCGTAAGTTTGTGTGTGTCTTAGTTTGTTACTCTTTCACGCTGCAGCGGTTGGACGGATTTAAATAACATTTGGAATAGAGATAGCTTATAAGCTATCACCCCTATATTAATATTGAAAATTGGAAAGGGGGTATACCCTGTATTAACATTGAAAATTAGAAAGTTCCCAAGGGATTATCGGTAATCAAATTATACGTGGACGAAGTCGCGTGCAGAAGCTAGTACAGTCAAGGACTTTAATCGTTATGCCACTGTGGAAGCCTGTCATAATGTCAGCGTCAAACCACATGAAAGAAAGCTACCATTAATGATTAACGCTGTCATTATGATGGGGTTCCATAGTTGCATAACAAGTAAAGTCCTTGACCGTACATTATGAATGTTAATGTGTCTTTTTTGCCAACAGGACCCTATAACTAAGCCTCCGCTGTCCGTCCGTCTGTTTGTCGGCACGTTGTATCTCATGAACGGTAATAGTTAGACAGTCGCAGAGTGTGTATTTCTATTGCAGATATAGAAACATTTACGAGTATAATTTTGCACATTTATGTAAGTATACAACTTAATTAATACCTAAAGGTATACACCGAAATGAAATATAATGTACGTATGTACGTAGATTCAATGCTTCGTTTTTTTTTGTGATGAGGATAATAACGGTCAAGTTCGCACTTGTTTCCTTTAATAACGTGGCCAATACTGAGAAATATTTGTGCAAATATTATCTTTCTTGTTATTAATTAATAATTACTTATAGTGAAGTCATTTTTTTAATTTCTAATTTTGACTTCGTTAAAGGCAAATACGGGTGCAAAATACGGGCACTTATTTTCATCTTAAAAAAAACGTAGTATAATTAAATACATTGCTAAATAAATAAATATAATATAAGTACCCGTGGGGTTGCCGGGTTAGAATAGTACCACTCCATGTCTTCCCGTGGATGTCGTAAGAAGAGATTAAGGGATTAAGGGCTTATACTTAGTAATGTTAGGCGATGGGCTTGCAACCGTTACTAATAATACACTGGTACACATCTTAGCCTGATTGTCCAAAACGTGGTTACAGAATTACCACCAAGTTTTTCAGAGTTGTTGGTATTTCTGTAGCTCTGCCTACCCCACTCTGGGAATGAAGGCGTGATGGTATGCTTGTATGTAATATAAGTACCTATCAAAATCAGAAAGGACATGCAGTCATAAGTCAGCAACAAGAATGCTCAGCCTAGATTTAAGTGAAGCAACAGAGTGAGATTTCCTAATATCAGTTGGCAGCCCATTCCATAAACGAAGAGAATGTACCGAGAAGGCATAATACTGTTTAATGTATTAATGCTGTGTACAACCATGATTGTGCTGTTACCATGCTTGGTGTTCAACATGCTATTGTACCGAATAAATAATATAAAATGTGTTTTGCTCTTTTCCCATCAGGGGTGTAAGTCTACATCATCTGAGTCTTTGGAGAAGACATAAAACGTCCCGTAATCTCTTAAAGATTTTTCTTCAAATAGAATAAACAAATATCACGGGAAAATGTCACACAAATTGACCTAGTCCCAAACTAAGCTCTAGGCTTCTACTATGGGTACTAGACAACGATAAACATACTTGTATAGAGAAATAAATACTTAAATACATAGAAAACATCCAAGAATCAGGAACAAATACTCGTGCTCATCACACAAATATATGCCCTTACCGGGATTTGAAGACCGCTAGCTTCGAAGGCAGGGTCACTACCAACGAGGCTAACGTGTGTGTGTCGTGTAGAAGTGACTTACTGTATAGCGCGGCAGTGCGACACCCCGGGCACCACGAACACCGGAGCCTGGTCGGTGGCGTGGGCGCCGGTGGGCCCCATGGGCGCCCAGGGGTCGTGTCCGCCGGCGACGGACACCACGCGGTCCGGGAGGCGCGTCAGCCCTCCGAACAGGAGGTTGGTGCGCGCCACGCCGGCGCGGATCAACGTTTCGTCGAAGCTGAGGCACAAAATTAAAGTAAATACATAAGTACATACGTTAAATCACGCCTGTTTCCCAGAGGGGTAGGCAGACACGACTTCTTTCCACCTGCTACGATCCTCACAAGTCTCTTTCGCTTCTTCCAGATTCATACATCGAGTCATGCGTGCACGTCGGTTTCGGGTACTTAAGTTTTGAAGGCCTTTTTGCAGAATTTTTTCGATTTTATGAAAATTGACTTTAATATCGGTAGTAGACACTGTATAAAAACAATGAGGTAAAAAGATCCACGATAAATGGAAAAACTTTGCTCTGTGTAAGATTCGCCCTGAACAGAAAACCGAACAATAATTAATGTATACTTATAAGACGGAAAAGAAGGTGTTTTGTAACCGACTTAAAAAAAGGAGGAGTTATACGTTCCATTGTATGTATTTTTTTATGTATGTTCACCGATTACTCCGTCATTAATGTGGACCGATATTGAAATTTTTTTTTTGGTTTGATAGAATATACTTCCGAGGTGGTCCCATTGTCACCAAATCTGAATCTGATGAGGGAATCAGTAAGGAATTGAGACTCTGAACTCCTCAAATATTGTAGGCAAACATATAGCGATTTTAGTATTATAGTAACAAATCCAGCATTTGCATTCAGAAAATATCATTTGGGGAAGTGGAACTGATGACGAAGACCACAGATAGCCATCGGAACTCCTCAACGGTACTTATGTCAAGGGTGGTGATCAGATATCTCGATTTACAGTTTCATATTAACTAGTAAGTGGGACTACGGAACAGCGTATTATGATCACTAAAAAGAAAAAAAAAGTTTTACAAAACTAAAAAATATTTCATTCATTGACATTCATTGTTATAGGTAACAATTTTAATGCCTTACACACTTTCATTAGACACTAAACTATTAACTACTTTATAATAGTCTTAATTGTCTTTATTTATCACTATTTACTACCAGCTTCTGAATTATGAATTAAATTGACACTACGAAACGTGGGACAGTTCCTCGGCACGCGCCTAGCTTGGTCTCGATCCAAATCTTAATTGTGACTCCGTCCCTGGCCGCCCGAGACTCTGCAGAAGCAATACATAGCTAGATGTATGTGATGCTTGCCTTTGTAGTACCATCAAGTAACATGATCTCTCCGACATATAAATAAAAATAATCAATGAATCTACATTTTGACTACTAGTGTGTTCTATTAAAATCTTGAATAGAGGCATATATCGCCCGACCTTATTTATCCTCCTTGTTGGGTAGTCGGACAAAAACCCAGAGTATTACTCAACTGAGGTTATTCGGCTCTCCGTAGACACAGATGTTTTTTTCTGTCTAATAATAACTGTCCGGGAGTGGGTCCGTGTCAATGTTGGTCACCTCATTGCGGTTTACGCGAATGTCAAATCTTCAGAGCTCCAATTAGTATGTTAATATCATATTCGCAAAATATGATATTCGCAAAAGCCGATATTCGGAAAACATCATATTCGCAAAACATGATATTCTCAAAACTTTATTATTAATTAGACAGTGTCGACGGAGCTTCGCTGCCGCGGAGCTCCTATTTCTGGGTGGTTTGGCCCTCCGGGCCTGCTGTAAAACTAACATAACCTAAACCTACCTACGATTCTATAACCTAATGCAAATATCATTTTGCAAATATCATATTTTGCGAATATCATGTTTTACTAATACCATGTTTTGCTAATATCGTGTTTTGCGAATATCATGTTTTGCGTATGTCGTGTTTTGCGAATATCATGTTTTGCGAATATCATGTTTTACTAATATCATGTTTTGCGAATATCGTGTTTTGCGAATATCATGTTTTGCGAATATCGTGTTTTGCGAATATCATGTTTTGCGACAATCGTGTTTTGCGAATATCATGTTTTACTAATATCATGTTTTGCGAATATCATGTTTTACTAATATCATGTTTTGCGAATATCATGTTTTGCGAATATGGTATTTTGCGAAGTATGGCTCTAGTCACATGAAATGTCATAGTTAACCACAATACACAGACGGATGAGGATCAAAAAATTGGACCATAGTTAATTGTAGTGAAAATCATAATTGAGTTTCATTGTGTGATCTAGGAGAAAATGTAAAAAAAAAGATATAAAACGCATTACACTAAGCTGTGACCCGTTTATGTATAGAATCAAAACTTGTTAAAAAAAGTAAACTTCTTTTAATCTTTATTGTGTTTTTTTCAGCAGCTTTATTTTATTTACGTACTATTTTAAATTAACGATATTGAATTAAACATAGTAATTTACTTTTAATTTAATTTACTTTTACTCGAGGGGGGCTTTTTGACTAGGCTTAAGCTAGTCTTAATCTAAAAATGTACTGTTGTTTTTATTATTATTTACGAAATAAATACAAATTTCTTTATAAGTTCATTATAATAAACATGGAACAACAGCTGTGACGTCATTCCTGTCGTCGATTTTGTATAAAGTGTTTTTGCAGGGGGTCTGAACTATGACTTTTTAAAGCTTCATATCTTATGAGAAAATTACACGACAATTATTTCGCTTATACAGTCATTCCTCTCTTTCATAGCACTTTCCAGAGAGCGTGAGATGAAAAAAAAAGTTTAAGCATGTTCCCTATTGCGTGAGTTAGTATGCCCAACTTCTTGGACCTTACCCAGACAAGGTCAACGCAATATAGACGCAAGACAACCTGCAGAAAACAACCTGCTATAAAGTACAGAAATACACAGAAAAGGTAACAGTCACATTGGAGACTTACTAAACTGAGAAGAAGTCACGGCACATCTGGTGGAAGTACTCCAGGGGCACCAGGTCGAGGAACGGCTGCCGCAAGCTGCTCGTGGTCTGGTACCAGCCGTACTCCACGCACGTCTGGTACGTCCATAGCCGCACTGGAACAACGGAATATCTTGAGGTCTAGCATTATACTTCTTAAACTGTAAGATTACAAGTTCTCGGGGCCTTTTTAGGGTTCCGTAGTCAAACTAGGAACCCTTATAGTTTCGCCATGTCTATCTGTCTGTCCGTCGGTAGCCTAGCGCAGAGACTCTTAGCAAAAAAGCTGATATTTGGCATGAATATGCATATTAGTCACGCCAACAAAATGGTACAATAAAATGTAAAAAAAAAATTTTTTAGGGTACGTCCCCTACACGTAACGTGGAGATGTATTTTCTTTTTATCGTCTACCCTATAGTGTGGGATGTCGTTGGATAGGTCTTTTAAAAATATTGCGGGTTTGTGAAAACAGTTTTACAAATAAGTAATCCGTTTATGAAATATTAAACTTTAAAGCGCTTATTTTTGTTAGACTCCTGTGTCCCCCTACAGCCAAAACTACAAATCCTAAAAATCTGAAAAAAACTTAAATGAAAGAACATATAACGAATTTTAAAGGAAAACTATCATGACTAAATAGACATCATTGGTTCTTGAGAAACAGGCGATTAAAGTGTTTATACCTACTGAAAACATCTAATACGGCACCATACATACATACATACATACTATCACGCCTTCATTCCCAGAGTGGGATTGGCAGAGCTACGAAATACCAACAACTCTAAAAAGATTTGTTGATAATTCTGTAACCACATTTTGCACAAGTCGGCTAAGATGTTTACCAGAGTATCAGTGACAGGTTGCAAGCCCATCGCCTAACAGTAGGCACTAATGTAAGTACAGTGCTGCTATTTTTTTAATGTGGTTCGGCTAGCTGTCACTGTCTCACTCGCACTCGCATTTGTCAGTATATTTGTCGCTCTTGTTTCATAAAAAAACGAAGCCTGCCGAGATACTTCACACACAATACTTCACACTTAAACTTAAAACCTATTTTAGTTTTACTCTGTGATTTGTAGTAAAAGGATTTATTATCTATACAAACAGCTGTAACGCGTCGAACGATGAAACTCCAAGATACAAGCTGTTGCTCAGGTTGGAGGTCAGAACTTTCAACAAATTAATTTTTGACGGAAATATTAAGATTTAAGAAAATAGACGGTCTGTACATGCCCTTATTCCCCTAGTGGCACTATTCTAACCCGGCAACCACACGGTAAGATTAAAAAAAGGCGCCTACAAAATGTTATTTTGTAAAATTAACAAGTATAAATCCAAGGCCCTGGTCGCCATTGCTATCCAATCAGCTAATTGCTATAATCCGCCGTCAAAGCGACGAGACACCGGCGCTGATTGGGGGGCATGCGGACACACGGACAAACACAAGTGCGATGCATTTTATTATGTATTTTTATGGTAAGAACGTGGCAAACTTACTTATATACCACTACATAAGTAAGTTTATCGTTGCCTAGAGCTTAGTTTGGGACTAGGTCGATTTGTGTGACTTTGTCTCCTGATATTTATTTATTTTGTATGTGGGGTACCATCATAGATGAGTGCATTGTCAAAGACTATCAATCTTAAAACTGCAAGCGAAAGATTGCAAAAGCATTGCCACCCCTGAGGACTACGATGTAATGATGAAAGTAATTTCACCAATTTTTATTTAAATATGTTTTATTACGTTGGATTTTCTAACAATAAGAAAATACAAGCTTTTTTAAACTTTTTCATTATGTGTATTGTAAAAACGGTAAAACTTTTCGATTCGAAATCGAATTCAAATTGGGATATAATAACACCTACTGGCAATATGGAACCCTCGGTGCACTTGACTCGCACTTGACCAGTTTTTCCAGACTTGTGTATGAAAAAAAAAACACTATGAATCGACTTAATTGTCATTAACTGACTCAGATTGCGATGGTAAGTATCAAAAGTTATACGACGACGACAATGACGACGACGCCGACGTTGACAACGACGACGACGACGACGACGACGACGCCGACGAAAACAACAACGACGATGACGACGACCCCGACGTCGACAACGATGATGACAACTACAACGACGATGACGACGACGCCGACGCTGACGACTACGCCGACGTCGACGACGACAACGACGATGCCGACGACGACAACAACAACGACGATGACGACGGTACGACGCTTTAGCCAAGTTGGTAGTCACCCTGATGAGCACGAGTATTTGTTCCTGGGTCTTGGATGTTTTCTATGTATTTAACTAAGTATTTCTCTATGTTTATCGTTGTCTAGTCAACGATACGATTCGATTACCCATAGTACAAGCCTAGAGCTTAGTTTGGAACTAGGTCAGTTTGTGTGAGATTTCCCCTTTTATAATGCTTTCGGTATTGTAGGTATTACATACGAGTATATACCATAATTTCTCTCAGCCCGTATGTCCCCGACAGTTTCGGCTGCAGACAAATTAGCAGCGCATCTACAATGCAAATCGCTGCAGTTGCTCCCCGCTCCTGCCTCACCCCCCCGCTCGTCCCCGGGGGGTCTCTAAGTGGCGAAAATTATTAGTCAGGTGCAAAAGGGAGCCTTTGTATTCATAACTGACTTAAATACAATATTTATTTGCCTTATTGTAAAAATATAGCAATTAATGACTGACCGTATTTTAGATTTCGGAAACTTCGACCATTCGAGCTTCAAAAGTACTAAGTTTATGTATACATTGTATTAGAACTTTTTGCATAAAATCCTGTGCCAACCAGAAGGAAACTTTTAAACACCGATATTTGCGAATCCAAAAATCTTAACTGCCCCTTCAATTGTAGTACTTTTGTTATTAGTGGTGGTAGGACCCAATGCAGGGTCCGTCCGGATCGCTACCACCATCTTATCCATTAACCACTCGCCAAGCAGCAGTATTCGCATTTTTGTGTGTCGGTGTGGTTATAAGACAACCGGTGAAATTACTAGCATAGAGGCTTCCATCGTAGTCCTCAGGGTTGACAACGCATTTGAGGTCTTAGGATTTATAGTCTTGAGAATTCAAATGTCTATGGGTCTCAGATTCCACTTACCATCAAGTGGCCTGAGAGCTCGTGTGCCTTCTCCTTAATATAAAAATAAGGAAATACCTACGTTTGCAAAGTGGGAGTTATGGAGTGGAAAGCGGAAAAGTGGCTTTTGCGGAACGGCCCTGAATGCCATGACTACAAATTTACTAAACCGAAAATTAGATGTTCTGAGAGGTAATTCATCATTTATCAGCTGTCGACGGATTGTAGTCGGTTTACAGGACACCCTGTATATCAAAGAACTAACACCATTTCTCATTGCTAACTAACTTTGAATAAAATATAACAGCCTGTCACTGCGACAATCAGGACGAATCTAACGACACCGCATATGTTAAAATCCATCAAGCCGTTAAAGATACAGAGCGTGCCAAAGAGAGAGTTTTCACTCAAAAGACGTAACCTTCCTTCTGACCCAGTCAGTTATAGGATAATCTCACCGTATCTTTAACATTTTTAGTACAATGTATTCGTTATCTATTTTAAATTAAAAAAAACTAGGCTTCACACCTTAGGATCATCAAAAACGAATAAATCACCCCGCGCACCTCTTTAATCCAGAACTGAATTAAAGTCTCTAATGACAAGACCGGTTTATGTGAAAATGAGGCTGCGTACCTACGACGACCGTGACTTAAGTATATCGTACCATTTAAAAAATGCGGTGTTCATTAGTAGTGGTTAAGTCAACATAAAAATTATTTACAGAAAAAAATACGCTCACAATTAATGGAGTTTGTGTGAGATTTTAGGGTCTATTCTATGTCCTTGTGCATCGGCAGACTAGGCCTATTCTACGACGTTTTTAAACACTACTGCTTTTGGCGTTTTGTTTAAAACTCGGCTACCATTACTGTCAAGTAAATAAGAGCTATCAAAATGTTAACAATACGGTAACAAGTTAAAAGCAATATTGTTTTAAGTCGTCGAAAAGCCCTGTATCTGTTCATCATAAAGTCATATACGTTTGAATTTTAAAACTTTCAAGTGTTGTTATAAATTATAATACAAACCCTAACCTAACCTAATCATGCCTAACCAGTTCTGTTAAGGACAAATTATAAGTCTGGGGTCCTTGTGATAAAGGGTAGGAGTTTTCTGAAGATCAAGTGACAGGTCTAGTATACTCCATTTATGAATATACCTTTTTATAACGAGTTATATCGACTTATACCCTTTTTCGCTAGGACCCTGGAATGAAGACTCGCGATGCGTAAACGATATTACGCATTGCGAGAGACAACCGCGATATCAATTGAGTTCACGCGTTTGTGTCTGCAAGCCCCAGACGATTTAGGCATAATTTCAAAGCCACACGTGAGAGTTTCCAGTGAAGTTCCTGCGTTATAAATCGCAATTCGGTATCCTCAAGTGGAATCCACAAACTCGAACAAACAAAATGAAATATTCCAATTATTTTACTGGGATAACATACCGGGGTTGTGTTTGTTTTTATGAAGTTTGATTGAATCCATTTGTTATGAATGTTGGTGTTATTGAAAAGTTGGGATGAGCGTGATAAAGTTTTTATCGCCGAGTAATAAATTAAAATATACTTAATTATTTGGACATGAGTTTTTGACGATTTATTCTTGAGCCTGTTATGACCAGTTTAATGTTGTTGTGAGTTTAAATTAAATACACATATCACGCCTTAATTCCCCGAGTGGGATAGGCAGAGCTACAGAAATCTTGTTGATAATTCTGTAACCATATTTTGCACAATCAGGCTGAGATGTTTACCAGTGTATTAGTGACAGGTTGCAAGCCCAAATATAAATTAAATAAATTAAATGTTGTTTTAAAAGAGAAATTACTATAGTTTATTTTCTTCATTTCGATTACGTCGAACAGCAAAATGTTTTTAATATTTCCAAGTCCGGCTGCCTTTAGCAGATGAATTTGTTACCTTCAAAAGGCCATTTAACTTAGAACCGTTATTATCACATGTTTTCAGGAGATTGAAGTTCAATTTGTACTGGTAATGTTCAACTAGGTAGTTGAAAATTGGAAACGCTATTCCTTGCGAATTCTCGCGAGCGAAATTGATGTACGATCGAATTCAGCCATTTTGCATTTTATAAAGCGTCAGCTTCTTGATGCTGTGTTTTTAGTGCCTGAGTGTATTTCTGAAATAACTACATCAGGGCTGGAATTCTACAAGGTACTTAATACCGATATCGTTTTTGACCTGTTTCCGTATTGACAACGTTTTGATAACTCTTATGTCATTTACAATAATGGCGACTGTGACATACTGTCACAGTCACCATAAAATCCTGTGCCAACCAGAAGGAAACTTTTAAACACCGATATTTGCGAATCCAAAAATCTTCACTGCCCCTTAAATTGTAGTAGTTTCTTCTTATCCATTAACCACCCGCCAAGCAACAGTGTTCGCATTGCTGTGTTCCGGTGTGGGGATAAGACAACTGGTGAAATTATTAGCATAGAGGCATTCCATCGTAGTCCTCTGGTTTCGCAACGCATTTGAGGTCTTAGGATTATAGTCTTGAGAATTCTATGGGTCTCAGATTCCACTTACAGTCAGGTGGCCTGAGTGCTCGTGTGCCTTCTCCTTAACATAAAAAATAAAATAAAAAATATTATTTTGCCATAAAGGCATTTTTTCTGAAACCGTGAACTAACCTATTGGGCTCTATACGATCGCATATAAAAATGACATGAAAGGTTTACGAATACAGAAAAAATGCCTTTATGACAAATTAAATTATGGTATGTAATATTAGGGAAAATGAAGGTTATAGCCAGTGACGATTATGGCAAATAAATTTATGAAAAATTGAAGGGATACGGTGTGGCGCACCTGCTATCGTACCCCGCATGCGCAACTCTGCTCGGAGCTGGACCTGAGAGACGCGACGGCCATTATGACATAATTATGCAGTTCTGTTTACACTCAGAGAAAAGGACAGAGCTATATAATAGATAACTGCGATAGCTCTGTCCTTTACACTCGCCGTAAAATTAACTGCATAGGTTGGTCATTCCGGAACCCTCGATCTGGTAAAGGAAGAACATTGTGGGTACTCACTGGTGGCTTGCGGCGCGCTGTAGCTGGTGTTGGTGTGCTCCGCGACCACCGCGGAGTAGCTCGTCTCGATGCAGGGCTGCGTCCAGGGTTGGCTGGTGATCCAGTTGGCCAGGCGCTGGAGAGGGTCCGCTGGAATATATGTTAAGATCATAATGAAAGACTGGATGTACAGTACCATAACGACACGGTGGCCTAGTTGGGAGTGATCCTGCCTCCGAAACCAGCGGTCCTGGGTTCAAATCCCGGTAAGGGCAGATATTTGTGTGATGAGCGCGAGTATTTGTTCCTGAGTCTTGGATGTTTTCTATGTATTTAAATCTTTATTTCTCTATATAAGTATGTTTATCGTTGTGCTAGTACCCATAGTACAAGCCTAGAGCTTAGTTTGGGACTAGGTCAATAGTGTGAGATTTTCCCCTGATATTTATTTATTTATTTTTATAAAGTGCACTAATGCTTCGTCATAATATTTGTTATTATCTGTAATTTACTTGATTAAGATAAGACTTGGTATTTTCTTAGCTATGAATTGATTACACAACTTCTGGGATTAATCTTAAAATAAAAACTTTTAAATTAAGACCTGGTTGGTATTTTTCGTACGCGTAGAATTAATTCCCGATTCACCCCCTAATTTTTCCCGCGGCGAGCTGCTCGCGAGAAAAATTGTGGCACATAAACATGCGCGGGCGAGGCAGCGTGTTTGTCGTCATTTCAAAATGGCGTCGGAGACGATGGCAGCCGGGGCTGCGTTTATCATAATTCACCGAATTATTTACAAAAAGAAGAAGAAATCGCCTGAGTGGTGGAACGGCTCAGAAACTTTATGGACTTGTACGCCGTACGCGCCTCGCCCACAGACAAGTTAGAACTTGTCATTCTGCCCGCGGCACGCTCGGATACACGTTCAAATTACGCGAGGCAAGCACACCGAGGCGCCTTTGAGCACGGTCAAAACACCGACTCACGACGGCTCGTCGCGCGCCGCTCGCCCGCTGCTCGCGCACAGCGTGTGAGCGCGTATTAATTTGAGCAAAATAGGTGAGCCATGCGTGCCTCCTTAACGTAAACCCAACATTTTGGACTCAAAAATGTTTTATTCGTAACAATATTATTAATGTAGTCTATGTTGTTGTTATATTGTACTTACCGACGCTGGAGTCGGTGAGCACCGCGCAGGCGCCGGGAATGTCGCCCGGGGTGGCGTACTGCACGAGGTAGGCGAAGGTCTCCGTGACACCGAACCAGGCGAAGGTGGCCACGTCCAGGGGGTTGCTGGGCTGCAGCGTCGAACAGGTGCTGGGGAAGAGCAGTGCGGGTATAAATAGTCCTCAGGGTTGGCAACACATTTGAGGTCTTAGGATTATAGTCTTGAGAATTCAAATGTCTATGGGTCTCAGATTCCACTTACCATCAGGTGGCCTGAGTGCTCGGGTGCCTTCTCCTTAACATAAAAAAAAAAAAAAATAAATATAAGATTGTGTAAGAATGAATATTTTTAAGCTATTGCATAGCTTTTACCGCGGCAGTCCCCGAGTGCCACACTTATTTTTTTTTAAGATTTCTGTTTCTTTTTAACTTCTCTTCTTTGTATGGTTATCTGGAAGAGATCGCTACTTAGCGATAACACCGCCTATTGACCCATTTTTTATGATAAGGAGAAGGCACACGAGCTCTCAGGTCACCTGATGGTAAGTGGAATCTGAGACCCATAGACATTTGAATTCTCAAGACTATAATCCTAAGACATCAAATGCGTTGCCAAACCTAAAGACTAAGATGGAATGCCTCTATGCTAGTCATTTCACCGGTTGTCTTATCCCCACGACGGAATACAACAATGCGAACACTATTGCTTGGCGGGTGGTTAATGGATAAGATGGTGGGAGCGATCCGGACGGACCCTGCACAGGGTCCTACCACCACTTAATACTACGAGTATTATAGTATTTTACTTTTCATGCTGTATTTGTTAATATTTGTATTTGTGTTGTATTGTATCGTGCCCAGTATTTATTTATTTAATTGAACTTTATTGGAGATTTAAAAGGTGCACTATGTAAACACCACGAGATCATCCTACTAATATTGTAAATGTGAAAGTTTGGATGTTTGTTAGTCAATCACGCCAGAACGGCTGAACGGATCTGGATGACATTTGGCACAGATTATAGTCTGGAATAGGGCAAAGGCTAACTTTTATCCCGAAATAAATTATAGTACCCGAGGGAATCGCGATAAAGCACTTCTACGCGTACGGAGTTGCGAGAAACAACTAGTAATACATAAAGTTCAAAATACACCAGGGTCCATAAAACATAATGGTCTTAATAAAAATGACTTGAATGATTTGAATGTAATAGTTTTTTTTTATTGTTTTTGGTTAGTTTCTGTGTTTAAGTGCTCTAAATAAATTTGTACACTCGTTTACTCGATGCACAACCTTTCACTTTTCTCAATCTCTCAAGGGTTAGCTGGAAGAGATCCCTTAAAGGAATAAGTCCGCCATAGTACATTTTTTTTTTATTATTATTCATTGTATTGTTTCGGTTTTTCTTTTTTACAATAAAGTATTTACATACATACATACATATAAAATAGTAGTTGTATTTCTGAAAATATTTTAGGATTTCTTAAAAGGTCATTGTAAGGAAACAATTAGGTTGGATTTTTTTCTTACTTTTTTTATTGGCGGTCCACCGCGATATTTCGCTGTGATTTCGCCAATGTCAAGTGAATTAAGTAAATCAGCAAACAGAATAAATCAAAAGTAAAAGTCGGACATCTTTCAATCGGCCATGTTCCGTGACCCAGATTTTAGGTTTGAGTTTATGCGGAAAAGTTTACGGTTTCAGAAAAAAAAAACTAATATGTATTATGATCCAATATGTATTTTCAACTTTATATAATATATATTACGAAACGCATCCAAATACAACTCTTTTTTTTACCCGGCTATAGAAAAGGCATAAACATTACGTTTTTATGACCTGAAGTAGAAATTGTTTTTTTTTTTAGGAGAATGCACACGAGCACTCAGTACACCTGATGGTAAGTGGAATCTGAGACCCATAGAATTCTCAAGACTATAATCCTAAGACCTTAAATGCGTTGCGAAACCAGAGGACTACGATGGAATGCCTCTATGCTAATAATTTCACCAGTTGTCTTATCCCCACACCGGAACACAGCAATGCGAACACTGTTGCTTGGCGGATGGTTAATGGATTGATTATTGTTAAGCAGTTTGACATAATACGTAAATTAGTTTTGTTATACTTACACTCCGACACCGACACTCCATTTGACACGACTAATGACAGGTGGAATGTAAATGCTAAAGCCTTTTAAGAATTGACAATTTTGGTCAAATAACCAACGCACGGAAAAAATGGTGCTCAACTTTTCCTAAAGAATTGTTAGTTACAGTAGTCCCTGAATGCAGGACGTGAGAGAAACCAACTTTGACTTAAGATAAGTATTAACTTGTTACACACAAGAATAAATTTGTTTAAACTTTACAATCAATTAGTTTCTAAAAGAAAAAACATACTGTATCTAAACAAAAAACTTACGATACATTTTAATACTAACAAATAGGCTGGGCCTCTATTCAGGTGCGTTAAAACGATATCGTGTTTGACTCGTTTAAGAATCGTTTATGTCACAGTCGCCATTATTGTAAATGACGTAAGGGTTATCAAAACGTTGACAATACGGAAACACGTCAAAACGATATCGTTATTACCTTGTAGAGTTCCAGCCCTGGGCCTCTATTCAACTGCGTTATAACGATATCGTTTTTGACCTGTTTCCGTATTGTCAACGTTTTGATAACTCTTATGTCATTTACAATAATGGCGACTGTGACATAAACGATTCTTAAACGTGTCAAACACGATATCGTTTTAACGCACCTGAATAGAGGCCCTGTTTGTGTGATCCTCGGGGAAATTACGTCTCATTCGTTACAGTAGGTACCAACTAAAAACTGAAATAGAACCAAAAAAACTTGAAAAAAGACTGACTCGTGAAGGATTTGAACCTCCGCCCTCCGATGGTCAAGTGAATTTTTATATCGGCGCTCTTACCTACTGAGCTAACGAGTCGCTACGGCAGCCGACGAAAACAACGACTGTGTTCCGCAAAATGACGTCATCACACTAACAGGAACGTGCCACAAGTCTCAAATATAACTCATGAAGATTTCAACCTTGTCGTGATGCAGCAAAGTTTAAAATACAGTGTATTTGATATCTACTTATTGATCATTGAGTGGGCGTTGATGAAAACTACGCATGCCCGAGACACAGGGTCGTTATTTTAGCTGTGTGTGGAGGTTGTTAAAGGTTACTAATGCATCGTTTATTATTCGTATTCGCTCAAAATCGTAAATTATCTTTTATGATGCATGTTGTTTTGACATTTGATTTCTGAGTCTGAGATTGAGTCACGGATTTCGTGGTTTTCCTTTCCTCAGTGTTAAATTTACAATGTATGCAACAAGAAACTTTGCTTTAAATGTTACTTTAAAAAATATTACAATTATTTTTATTGTCTCTGGTTATTGATGTGAAACATCTATAGCCGAGGTATGAAATTGATCGTTGGTGTGGCGACGCTTGCCGTGGCGACGCGTCGCCACGCTATATAAAAGAATGGAGTTGTCGTAATTATAATTAAATTTGTAAATTTCTTATTTTGTATTTTGTTTTTAATAAAAATGCATAATTTTGTAATAAATAATCATTATTTTATGAAAAATATTTATAATGATTTATCATTTCATTGTGTCATATATAATTACTGTCGTAAAATGTTCTGCTATGCATATAACTTGTACAAAGTAATTTCGATGTTTCACATCTGCCAGGCGTCCCGTGACGGCTCACTTTTTTTTATTTTTTATTTTAATGGCAAATGCATTAATTAACAATCCACGGGTGTAGGGATGCCGTCTGATGTGAGGACACTCTGTAGATAAATTAGAAAAGACATTTTGTTGTTGCACAGTTGACCACAATATCTGAGGGTGTTTTTCAAATAAATTGTACCTAATTAAGGACTGAAATTAAGAAACGGTAACTTTTAAATGTGAGAAACCAAAATTAGTGGTCAAATGACCACACAGGGTATTTATACAGGGTATTTTTTTTGTATCGTTAATTTAATACATTACGACAATAAAACGAATTCAAAGAAAAACATTTTTTTGTTGCAAATTATCTCTCTATTGCCTTCTCGTGTGGACACAAAGTCACACTAGAAATGATGACATGGGTTGTCAAGCTGTAGGTATGCTATACACTGTATTGATATTAGAAATTTAAAATGTCATGTACAGCTTGTCAGACAAAAAGCCCCTCTCCTACTGATATTCTGAATTTGAAATTTCATTTATTAACTTACTTAACAACACTCGCCTCACCTCGCACCCCTGCATTAGAGGGTCCATGAATATCGTTAAGTGGAATCATTGAATCGGCAAAATCTCTAATATTTTTTAAGCTAGAGTAAAAATAAAACAACTTGTTATTGATTAACAATAGCGAAGCAAATATTATTTGTGCACCTATTAAAAAATTACTCTGTATATTTTATTTTTGTAACTGACATGTAAAAGTCACCATTTCTTATTGGATACATTGTCCTTCTAGTCGACTGTGCCTACTGGCATTGTCATGCAATGAAGATTAAGAATCATGATGACGCATACAATGACATGGAAGACAATGACATGTTGTATATCAACAACTTATACCCGGTAGGTTTGATAAGCGCTGTGTGGTTGCCGGGTTAGAATAGTGCCACTCCATGTCTGCCCGTGGATGACGCAAGAGGCGACTAAGGGAATAAAGGCTTGTAGTACTGTTAGGCGATGGGCTTGCAACCTGTCACTAATACACTAGTAAATTTCTTAGCCTGATTGTGCAAAATGTGGTTACAGAATTATCAACAAGTTTAGAGTTGTTGGTATGTATGTAGGTTTGATAAACATTAATAGTAAATTATACATCAAGGGAAGTAAAAAGGGGATAGTTATCGAGAGTATTAGAATGTCTTTTAATGTCTCGAGTTTATCCCCTTACTGCCCGTGATAAACACAATGTTTTTTCATCACATTTGCCAGGAAACGAAAATAAATTGACTATTAAAAAAAACAATCAAAAATGAATGGCACTCGACTCGCTAAATAAGATAGTCAAACATGACAAATGAACTTTTTTCAATATAGTCTTCCACTGATAATGCGAAGAACTTATAAAATTAGTTTTCAAAATTGACAGACCATATTGCCAGATTGTATCGATTCTCAATATAAAATTTAATTAAAATAATTGCAAATGTCTCTTAAATAATAGTGAAATATAAATATAATGCATTTAAATGTACCGCATAAGTTTTATATACTGTAAAATTGGTATGTAAATCTATAAATCTTGGCTGATTTTACACCTCCTTAGTCTGAAATGATTACTATATAAGAGATGATATGTGTGATGGGTACTATATATATTATGATAAGGAGAAGGCAGTCGAGCACTCAGGCCACCTGATGGTAAGTGGAATCCGAGACCCATAGATATTTGAATTCTCAAGACTATAATCCCAAGACCTCAAATGCGTTGCCAACCCTGAGGACTAAGATGGAATGCCTCTATGCTAGTAATTTCACCGGTTATCTTATCCCACACCAGAACACAACAATGCAAATACTGTTGCTTGGCGGATGGTTCATGGATAAGATGGTGGTAGCAATCCGGACGGACCCTGCACAAGGTCCTATCACCACTAAAAACCAAAAAAACTAAATCCATAACTCCCTTAGGAGGTAAATAGCCTATAACTGCCCTATACGTCTACGTGTTATGATACCCTTTCCGAGCATGTGTGATGAAAAATATTTGAACCTACTTGAACATGGTAGAGATCTGCTGCGCCCCTCCGGTCTGGTTGAGCCTCGACTGCAGCAACAGCATAGCCTCCTCGATGCTGGTGACGCAGGCCTGGCTGCCCTGGCTGCGGAGAGCCTCCGTTATCACCTCCAGGTACTCTGTGGTAGATCATAAAGATAAATATAAAGGTACAGACGAAGCTAAAGATGCATACAGTCTGTACCAGAACTTGATATAAATATTTCAAAACTAGCTTCTGGCCGATCATTATTCCCTCGAGACTTTCAAATATTCCGGGATTAATTGACGACACAAGCACACTAACATTGGTGGGTTAAGAAAGTCCATTTTATTCCGCACCAGAATTAAGTTTTATCATTCCATTATCTTAATTAGTTTTGGAGTTATCAAGGTTTTAACGATACGGGTAAATTACGCTACCTTGCGTACCTTTGCCTCCCTTGGCTACAATTAACTATAATTTGTGATCTGAAACTTGATATCTATTTCTCGATAACGTAATTCTACAATATCAACGTATTTAATGAGTTGAAACCCTTCATAACTCCTAAACTAGTTAATACTTGGAAAGTTAAATCTATATTCTGGACCGGGATAGAAGGGGCTTTCTTATTCCTTAATATTTGCGTCAATCGGGAAATTTATTGAAAGAAGTAGGTAGGTAGAGTTTTAAATGTGATACAATTTTTCTGGCGGTCCCACTACGCCAAGTACCAATTCCACCATACGATGTTACATTTAATCAATGTTAATCGACTGTTAGTTCGGACTCGTACGTTTTGACAACTGTTAACGCTCTCACCGTCTGTTAAGTGGTTAACATCGTATAGTGAAATTGGTACTTAGTCTGTCACGTAGCGACCAGATTCGGTACACAAAAACAACTTAACAGAGATTCGTATCTTCTAGGAAACATTAAGATTGAAAGATGGAAATTATAATTTATGTTTAATGTTTATTTACCAGCAAAAACAATTTACAAAATGTTACATCGGAGCTTAAAAGTTAACATATCATGCAAGATTCTGTAAAGTGGAGAACTACTTAACTAAGTGACATGATTAAATTTAGCATAAAGGTAACCACTTGACTATACTTAGTTTAATTTAACAATGTTTGTATCCACCGGTCCCAAACTAGGCGCAGCCTGTATCTTGGGAACCTGGGGTTAAAAAAAACCGTTTGGTACTGGTGTTAGAAAACCATTGTAAACAAAATTACACATAAAGAAAAGCAAAAAAAAATACAACAACAAAGTGTGTGTGTTCGTGTGTGTGTGTGTGTGTGAGCGTGTGTGCGTGTGTGTGTGGTATATGTGTCTAATTAAGATTTGAAGACGTTCTCAGTTTCTTCGTAATTCAATGACAGAAGTCAACTTTTCACTTAACGTTTGAGTATTGAACGAGAGTAGTCCTCCAAAAAGCATGCCTTAGAACCCTATTGTAAACAGAAGGAAACAGAAAAAAAGGAAATCTTTTAGTGAAAACACATTAACATGTTTTGTTCAACTAATTATAGGTATTAGTGAGGAAGTGTTGATTGTTCTTATGAATGTGGGTGTTTGTATGGGTGTGTATGCGTAACTACCGTTACAGGATAGCGAACGTTAAACGGTAAGGGTCATTAGTTAATGCCTTCAGAAGCTTTTCAGTTTAGTGTCAAGACAACAATGTAGTATGTGGTAGATAGACAACAAGTCTCTATGCATCAGTTTAGACATCTCTGGTCTTTGTCATCGGTTTCACATTACCAAATTGTGATTTTAGAATGCAAATGCTTGCATTTCCACAGAAAATAGCTAGGAGTCCAAGGTATGCGCCAATGTTTTTGTATTTGTTTCTAAGCTATCGATGTATTTTGACTCTGAGATTAATATGAATATCGTTGTCCTATACAAGCCTATGAAAGTAGTCAATTGGATCCTTTTTAGGGTTCCATAGTCAAACTAGGAACCCTTATAGTTTTGCCATGTCCGTTTGTCCGCAGCCTAGCTCAGAGACTCTTAGCAAGAGAAAGCAGACATTTGGGGCAAATTGCTGCTTTGTCAAATGATTTCGCATGACACACCAATAAAGTGGTTAATGAAAATCACTTCTACACGTAACCTGGTCATGTATTTTTTTTTCTCGTCTACCCCATAATACTGTGGGGTGTCGTTGGATAGGTCTGTCAAAAATAAGGCGAGTTTGTGAAAAGAATATTTGATTAAGGGATCCATTTATTAAATATTAACCTTTAAAGCGCTAATTTTTGATAGAGTGAAATACAAATATAAAAAATCTGAAAAAAAAATTAAACGTACCTATGGTGAATTCGAAAAGAAAACTGTCACGACTAAGTAGTCATCATTAGTTCTTGAGATACAGGCAATTAAAGTGTTTATGCCTACTAAAATCATCTAAGACGGTACCAATTGACTTTCAATAGAAAATTAGTTATTACTTGTTGATTTTTATGTTTGTAGTAGGTACTTAACAGCTTCGGAACCCTACACTGAGCATGGCACGACATGCCCTTGCCCGGTTTTTTACCCTTTGGGTACGGAACCCTAGAAATAAACACAATCGAATGGGTATATTCGATTTAGAGCAGCTATTTTTAATGGTACAAAAAAAGGACTAGCCCGTGAAGTATTTAATCCTCTACCCTTCGATGCCAAAGCAAGTGTTACACAAACAATATCGGCTACAACCTGCGAACGATCTGACTGGGTTTGCAGCGAAAATTGCACCTGTATTGCACTGAATGAGGTCATCAGTTTCAAATTATCTTCACGTGCCACAGGCCACTTGAGCTAAGTGAGCTGTGGATCACATAGATTGCAATATCAAGAGTGTAAATGCGTTGCGATACTAGAGTGGAATGGATATAAGGAGACAGTCTCACAAACTGTTTTAGTTCCAAACTCGGCTTGAACTTTGGTTACTAGACTATTTAATGTGTTCTTTATGCTGGGCTTCTTAATTGCATTTTATGCACTTCGTCATCGTTACTTACTTCGTTATGTATTCGTCATCTAAGACTAAGACAATTAAGCCCTACAGCCAGACAGACGAGGCGTCTGCACTAAATAAACTTGTTATTTGAATACATTTACTTTTATTTACATGCCTTCAACAATTTGACAATACGTTGGCCTAGTTGGGAGTGACCCTGCCTTGAGTCCTTGAATCCTGAGTCTTGGATGTTTTTTTACGTTTTCTATCGATATAAGTAAGTTTATCGTTGTATACCCATACCCATAGAGCCTAGAGTTTAGTTTGGGACTACGGGTAGGTAAATTTGTGTGACATTGTCCTATGATTATTTTTGTGGAAGGCCTATGTCCAGTAGTGATCGTCTTTCGGCAGAAATAATGATGATGACTTCCTTACCGGGGAAATCTTCCTGGGCATGCAGGGGTCCGCTGTCCGAGAACGCGGCGTCCACCAGATGAGGGTAGGCGAGACGCATCCAAGTGGCCATGCTTCCGGCGTAGGAACAGCCCACTAGCGCCACTGCTCCGTCCCTGGGGACGCGTAAACGTGGTGCAACTGGTAACTCATCACTTCATCGAGTGCATCGTTTCGTCGAATGTCATTTTATCGAACGCTATTATCTGCTGAAACCATAAGGTATCTTAAACATTCATTAGGTAGGTTAGGTTAGGTTAGATGATTAAGATACCCTAAAACATTATGGTTTCAGCAAAAAACAGCGTTCGATGAAATGATACATTCCATGAAAGGTGTTTTGATAAAATGATAGACATCCGGTGCAATTTGGATATCAGTGGGTAGTGAAACTTTATTCAATGTTATCTTGCACTATTTAGGTAAGTATATTTTTTTTAAAGTTTTATTTGATACTTCTTGTGGTTATTTTAACTTTGACACGTTTTCCTGCTTAGCTGCGCATGATATTATTATATATTCATTGTTTTAAAAAATAATGTTAGGTAAATTACTGTCATTGTCATCAGCAATATTTGAAAAATAACTGACTGTTGAGTTATTTTGGTCTGTTTATTCTAAGCAGTGGTCTCCTCTTAGGAAGCGCTGGTAGAATTTTGACGTGTAAAAGTGCCCGTGCGGCCTGCTTACTGAATAAATATCTTTTATCTTTCTTCTCTTATAGAGACGACACGCTAGCCTAGTTGGGAGTGACCTTGCCTTCGAAGCTAGGGGTTCTGGGTTCAAATCCCGGTAAGGGCAGATATTTGTGTGATGAGCACGAGTATTTGTTCCTGAGTCTTGGATGTTTTCTATGTATTTAAGTATATATTTCTCTATATAAGTAAGTTTATCGTTGTCTAGTACCCATAGCACAAGCCTAGAGCTTAGTTTGGGACTTGGTCAATTTGTGTGACATTGTCCCCTGATATTATTATTATGGAGGTCCCGTAGCCAAATGGCAAAAACGGAACCCTTATGGATTCCCCGTACTTAGAACTGAAACACAAATATATTTTATGGATAGGTCTTCAAAAATGATATAGAGGTTTCTAATAATTTTTTTTCTAAACTGACACTTTTAAAGTGGTAAAATATGTGTCCACCTGTAACTTCCAAAATAAGAACAAGATAAAACTAAAAAAATATATGATGTACGTTACCATGCAAACTTCCATGCAAATTGGTTTGAACGAGATCTAGTAAGTAGTTTAATTTTTAACACGTCATAAATTGTCTTGTTGCTACGGAACCCTTCATGGGCGAATCCAACTCGCACTTAGCCGCTTTTTTATGCTACGACCGAAGATTTTTTTTTTTTTTTTTATGTTAAGGCGAAGGCACTCGAGCACTCAGGCCACCTGATGGTAAGTGGAATCTGAGATCCATAGACTTGAGAATTCCCGACCTCAAATGCGTTGCTCACCCTGAGGACTAAGATGGAATACCTTTATGCTAGTAATTTCACCGGTTGTCTTAAATAAGCATACGGCCCGCCAGATGGTAAGCGGTTACCGTAGCCTATGGACGCCTGCAACACCAGAAGTATCACAAGCGCGTTGCCGACCCTTTAAAAACCTATTTACTCCTTTCTTAAAGAACATGTACAAAGATAAAAAAGAAACATACTCTTACAGCTTTTTTAATGATATTTTCATATTTCTACAGTAAAGTGCGTTTAAGGGTGAATTTTCACCGAACCAATTGTTTAGATTTAACCAATAGTATTAATTTTTATTTAACTTTGGGATCTTCGGATCAAAAAGTCGTCTAAAGTTTTAAATTCTATAAAATTCTACGTTAATTTACACTAAGTAGTAATGACCATAAAACTTGACCTTCAAAAACTGTTTACGTTACAATGACGTCATGTTTATTATCTCTTTTTGTCTTGAGATACTGCCGTTATATTTCTCTCACTTGCATACTTTAAATGTCTAAATGCTACTATTTTGGTATACGATATAAACCGACGTATATAATTGTTATCAATCGCTTCTATTGTTTTGTCTCGATTTCCCCTCATCTAGCTTTAACCCTCAAAAGGGGACTTAAAGTTGATTACATACTTACTAAAGATCAGTTTTAGTGGTTATAAAATTCAATTAATACGAATGTTTAATTAACAGAAGCTAAGGTAATTCAGGGCATTTAGTTTGATGTAGACTTTTAAATTAAACAGCGTACCATTTTCTTCTTATGTATGTATAGTCGCGCCGTGCTAAGAGGCCCGCTTTGACAGTTGTCAAAACAGTACAAAATATAACCTCAGACATGAGGATTCCGGTAACCTTCGGGGAGGGAAGATGGCCGATTGAAAAATGCCCGGCTTTTACTTTTGATTTATTCTGTTTACTGATTTACTCTATTCACTTGACATTGGCGCTGTGTGGACCGCCATTTAATAAAAAAAAAAAAACCTCAGACATGCCTCAAACACATATTTTTTACCTACTAAGTTGACAGCTGTCAAATCGAGCAATTGAGAACGGCGCGACTATTAATATAGGTAACTAAGATAGACATAAGGTCCCTATATCATAAACTTGATACAGCTTGCTTGTTGATGTGCTCGTGTGTACTTTTAAGGATAAATACGATGGCAACTCTGTGGTGGTAGGACCTTGTGGGTTCGTCCTGATCACACCACCATCGTATCCTCTAGCGGTGGTAAGATTGGCAGGGCCTTGTGCAGTAAGCGTCGTAATACTAACACCGCATTTCACTTGCAAGTTTTGAAACAAAGCAATATGACCATTCACATTTGTGTCTAAAAACTTGCAGCAAGTTCTTGCAGGTGTATTTGCGGCCTTACACCTACACCTTTAATAATACTCGCAAAGTTAATCAAACAGTGACACTATGCAAAAAAGGAATTTATTAAAAAAAAATGTTTATAAACGTAATAATGTCACTATTTAAATATATATTTTTGTCATTTAGTGTCACTGTTGGATTTAACGTGCGAATGACTATTTAAGTGTAGCAAGCGTTGCTCGCCGTAGTATTTGCTATTGCTTTGTTACTAGGGACTGTCTTGAGTTTTCTCGGCAGCGTTATATAAATGATTTATCGAGCGACAAAAAACCTTAGTTGGTATAAGTTGGTATAAGTAGCTAAAATGTAAAAAGAGAGTTGTGTGTTGCGGCTTGCGACTTTCATTTTGCTAAAATTTACAAAATATGTATCTAATCTATCTGTTGTCATCTAAGCTTCCAGCAACCTACTTCACCACTCTGAACATTAAATTGATATTAAATTTTAAAGTATTAGTACCGGATCCGGCTGCAAGATGACTACGTTCATGTGTATTTTAATTAAAATCCAATTTTATGAATAATTAAGTGGGAAATTACATTTTTGCCAGGGTGTCAATCAAAATGTGGCCGCTAGTATGAACATAACAGTCATACGTTCATGACGTAATTATATACATTATCTTTATATCAAATTAAAGCTAATTACATTACTTGTTTATTTACACATAGTAAGTTAGCCACACTCTTGTTTCTTTAATGTATGTCCCCCCCTAAATATCTCCTCGATCAGTTATTAATTTATTATATAAGAAAATCCTGTATCATACCTATATTTTATCAATATTGTGCTGTGGGTTTATTGAATAAATAAACAAAAAAAAAAATATGGCGCAGCTTATATGAAACTCAGTGATGTAACAGCGTGTTAACTTTGCAATGTATATCGAATTGTCACCTGTCACGTGTCATTGTCAAGATGGTGAAATAGGGGGCTGGGTGCGGAGAGGTTGTAGCCAAGAGCGCTACGGCAACCATACCTTTTCCAAGTTCTTTACATACATTGCTGTGAAGTGGTATATTATTTAATTAAAAAAACAATCAATATTCCACCTACCTACCTACCTACCGTCAAACAGCAGTGTTTGCATTGTTGTGTTCCGGTTTGGGGATAAGACAGCCGGTGAAATAACTAGCATAGAGGCATTCCATCTACGTCCTCAGGGTTGGCGACGCATTTGCAGTCTTAGGATTGCAGTCTTGTGAATGCGAATGTCTATGGGTCACAGTTTCCACTTAACATCAGGCCTGTGTGCTCGTTTGCCATCTCAATGCAAAAAAAAAAATACTTTTCTGAAAATATACATTTAAATTATTCAAAGTACTAGCGGCCACATTTTGATAGGCACCCTGGTAAAAATGTAACTCCCCACTTAAAACTTATAAATTAATGTTTATAGTGTCTTAGTAGTTACTTTTATTTTGTACTCTGCCCGAAATCTTGTTTAATTTAAATGTAACAAAATGATTGTCGTAATGGTTCAACCAAAAGTGCCAACCGAGAACCAGCGCTGCGGTCTACTGACCACAGCATCATCACAGTACAATGTCACACAAATTGACCTAGTCCCAAACCAAGCTCTAGGCTTGTACTATGGGTACTAGGCAACGATAAACTTACTTATATAGAGAAATATATACTTAAATACATAGAAAACATCCAAGACTCAGGAACAAATACTCGTGCTCATCACACAAATATCTGCCCTTACCGGGATTTAACCCAGGACCCCTAGCTTCGAAGGCAGGGTCACTACCAACTAGGCTAGCGTGTCGTCAATGATGAGTAATTATGCTGAGTTAGAACCTTTTTGGCACCAGAATACGCGCATACTGTATATTCTTTTCTCAATGTAATTTATTTTTGGTGTCAAATAAATTCTATTCGATTCTATTCTAAAACTATTCATAAAAATTGGATTTTAATTTAAAAACAACATGAACATCGTAATCTTGCAGCCAGATCTTAGGCGCATCTTACAGGAATTCTATTTTTTAAGAAACGTGTTAACTATTCAATGTACAAGTATTACTAAATCGTCAGAAAGCGGGTAAAAATAGACCTTTCATGTTATCTTCTCAGATTAAGATGTGACTTACTTGTACCGCCCCCCCTCGAAGCTGTCACTCTTGACGTGCTGGATGAACTGCGCCAGGTCTCCTAGGGCCTGGTCCACCGTGAGGAACCGGAGCTCCTCAACGCTGGTCTCTCTGTGGGCAAGAACGAGGATCAAGCAGGCGATAATATCATATTATGATAGCGTAGTCTCTAAACGATATTAGTTTTAAGGAAATACAATAATTTATAATGCTAATAATAATTATTAATTATTTTTTTATTAAAAAATTTTTGGCCCCGTGTGGTTGCCGGGTTAGAATAGTGCCACTCCATGTCTTCCCGTGGATGTCGTAAGAGGCGACTAAGGGAATAAAGGCTTGTAGTACTGTTAGGTGATGGGCTTGCAACCTGTCACTAATACACTAGTAAACTCCTTAGCCTGTTTGTGCAAAATGTGGTTACAGAATTTTAAACAAGTCTTTTTAAAGTTGTTGGTATTCTATAGCTCTGCCAACCCCACTCTGAATGAAGGCGTGATGTTATGTATGTATGTATGTAATAATTTATAGAGTGCTATCTTTATCAATGTACGAAGGTTAAACCAGGAGTTGACCTAGTGCCAATGTCAATATTATAAATATATTATGTACAATGAAGTAATGAGTTGCAACTTCGCGAATTTAAATCGTTTTTCACTTAGGTGCGGCACAAACGTTGACGAGCACAATTAAAAAAATAAGATAAGGAGAAGGCACACGAGCACTCAGGACACCTGATGGGCAGTAGGATCTAAGACCCATAGACATTTGAATTCTCGAGACTATAATCTTAAGACTGCAATCCTAAAATCTCAAAAGCGTTGCCAACCCAGAGAACTAAGATGGAATTTCACCGGTTGTCTTATCCCCTCACCGGAACACAAAAATGCGAATACTGTTGCTTGGCGGTAGGTCAATAGATAAGATGGTGGTAGCCATCCGACGGACCCTGCACAGGGTCCTACCACCACTAAAATACACAATTTAGGACACAATTCCCCAATAGAGGATCTCCTGTCACCATTCTGTCAAGATATTTGTTTGTGCAAATTAGCTGGTCATACAATATTTCTATGAATATGAATAAAAAATAAACGCTTTTTAGGGTTTCGTGGTCAAACTAGGTACCCTTATAGTTTCGCCATGTCCGTCCGTCCGTCCGTCCGCAGCCTAGTGCAAAGACTATAAGTACTAGAAAGCTGTAATTTGGCATGAATATGCATATTAGTCACGCCAACAAAGTGGTAGGTACATAAAAAATAAAAAAAAGTTTTTTTTTAGTGTACCTCCCCTACACGTAACGTGGGGATGTAGTTTTTTGTTTGTCGTCTACCCTATAGTATGGTATTGGATTGGTCTTTCAAAAATATTGTGGGTTTGTGACAACAGTTTTTTAATTAAGTAATCCGTTTATGAAATACTAAGCTTTAAAGCGCTATTTTTTGTTAGGCTCAAGTTCCCCCCCCCCCCCCCCTACAGCCAAAAGTACAAATACTAAAAATCTGTAAAAAATCTTAAATGAAAGAACATACATAGACATCATTGGTTCTTGAGATACAGGCGATTAAAGTGTTTATACCTACTAAAATCATCTAAGACGGCACGACTTTAAATAGAAAATTAATGATTATTTGATGTTTTTTTATGTTTGTAGTACTTAACGGCTTCGGAACCCTACACTGAGCATGGTCCGACATGCTCTTGCCCGGTTTTTGTACGCCATGAGTCCCTTGACACAACTAAATGTTCCTATCTATAAACGGCTGGGTGATATAAAATAGCAAGAATCCCCAACTCCTTATCACTACAATATAATAGATCGTATGCCTTCTCACATAACTCGCTTTTATAGTTTGACATTTACAACTAAATATAAAATGTCCGACATATTTACAAAAGGTCACTCCAATACAACAGATTGTCGTTTAGCTCGAAGATATTCCGGCGTATTATCTTCTCCGGCTGAAATCTCGAACGTGACTCGAGTCCCAACCTCTATCAAACTTCACGGACGCCATGTTTTTTAGCGTTAGCTTTTAGAATTCCGTAGAGACGGGTTGAATCGTAAGTTTATTGGTAAGTGATCCTACCGGCTGCGCCAGTTAAGAATTGCAGTAAAGAGATCTAGCTTCTGAAATGTTATTTCATGTCATGTCTTAACATCAGCGACTCGTGGCATTTAGGTAGCATTTGACGTTCTGACAGACTAGTGATATCACAATGTTTTTCTGTAGAAGTCGAGCAAAAGAAACCAATGAAAAAACCTTATCAATCAATTAATATATGTACATATATGACATTCGTAATAGACAATTAATATTTGTTCTAACTTCTTAAAAGTTATCCTACGTCTTCTATTTGAGAAAATCCACTTGGTATAAAAAAATGATATTTCGACTTGATGGGTAAATAAAGCATTCTTCTGTAATGTTGCACCGTATTTTTGTTGGTGTTCTATTTTGTAATAAGTTATTAACATTTTTTATTGTAAGATATCTTGGATTTTTTATAACACTATTTCGTCGATGAAACTGCGATACCGCGTAACCAACAATTGCTAATGCCACGTAACTGACTTGTGGATTTTTTTTACAGGAGGGCATTAAAATTAAATATCTTTGTGTTGAATGATGTCGAACTTACCCAAACTTAAATTTGAGACATATTGTTGCTTACGCAGCATTAGCCATTGCTGGTTACGTGGTATTGCAGTTTCATCGACTATTTCTAGCTTTTGATTACCTTTTGGATGCAGTCTCAGTAATGAAAGTGTCATTTCAACTTATTTTTAGGTATTAACTTGCTATTTTATCTTATCTGAAAAGACACTTGAAAAACGTGTCTCATCACTAGTGCTACCTAATTGCCACGAGTCGCCGATGTTAACGGGACTTAATGTCAAATGACGTCAAACGAGAACTAGTGTCAAATATTATTATGAACCTATTAAAATGACAGCCACCCGGGGATTAAGTTGCTTAGTATTAAAAGGACTCAAATCACACTAAACACACTTTTATTTTAAACCTTAGTTCTTTATGCTTACGTTGGAATATGGAATAGACGAATTAAAGTCCCGACCCTATGTCAAAATTTTACCCGTGGCAGCGTGCTCGGCCCACAGTTGAAAAGGCTAGGGAAATATAGTGGCAGTTACTACAGCGAGGAGAAATTTAGCTTCTAGGCACAATGAAATGATTATATTGTCAAAGAAGGAACTTAACAATGAAATATTATTCGAGCTAGCGGTTAGGGGCAGCTAGCAAGTTAAGAAAATACTTTTAAAGTCAACACGCTAGCCTAGTAGGTAGTGACCCTGCCTTCGAAGCTAACGGTCCTGGGTTCAAATCCAGGTAAGGGCAGATTAGATCTGATATTTGTGTGATGAGAACGAGTATTTTTTCCATGTGTTTAAGTATATATTTCTCTTTTTAAGTAAGTTTATAGTACAAGCCTAGAGCTTAGTTTAGGACTAGGTCAATTTGTGTGACATAGTCCTGTGATATACGGTGGCCTAGTTGGGAGTGACCCTGCCTCCGAAGCCGGCGGTCCTGGGTTCAAATCCCGGTAAGGGCAGATATTTGTGTGGTGAGCGCGAATATTTGTTACTGAGTCTTGGATGTTTTCAAAGTATTTAAATACTTAAGTATAATATTTCTCTATTTAAGTAAGTTTATCGTTGTCTAGTACCCATAACACAAGCTTAGAGCTTAGTTTGGGACTAGACAACGATTGTCCTGTGATATTTATTTTTATATTTTAAAGTATTAGTGTAATAACTCGTAAGACAAACATGCCACAGAACCCTCAGAGTGCGAGTACTATCCGTATTTTTTGCTGGTATCTTATAAGACTCGCTCGTAAAGATGGGTCGTCGTAAAAAAATTGCTGACGCGTGCAAGACATGAACCCACAACATGCACCGCCGGCGACGCACGCAAAAACCAAAGTTTCGGCTAAAATATCTGACATTGGCCAAAATTACTTAAAAGTAGATTGTTCAACAAGGGACTAAAACAAGCCATAACGAGACGAGATGTTTAGACACGCGAGCGAGCTTGCGAGCGAGGGTGGCTGTATTTCGAGTGTCATTATGGTTGTTTAGTCTCGCGTTAAACACTCCACTTTTCACTTTGAATGCGAGGAAAAATACGACGTTCTAAACAATATTGTTTTTTAACAACGTACGCTCAATACAAGTTATGAACATTACGTTAATTTACATTCGTATTCAAAATACAAATAGGAAAAAAAAATCCGCGGTTTTTTTGTAAAATGATGTTTTAAATGCTTGCATATTTAGCCAACAGATTCAAACTTGGAAACCATTTTAAAAGTAATTGAACCACGCATAATAAAAGAGTTCGGCCTTAATATGATTAAATAGATTCATATTCGTAATAATTAATCGTGTTTCACGGAATTCTATCCTTTTTTTTATATGTTTGCACAGTTGTCATTTTGAGGTTATTTCGACACCCAAAAATATGGTCCATAAACAATCACTGAAAATAGCGATAATCCTCCATTCACAAACACCGTGATTGGTTGTTTAGGGGTTTCCAAAGTAAATTAAAAAAAAACTTTAATCCCTAGAGATTAATAAGGAGCTTTAGTCCCGATTCGCAGAGATTTAAGTAGCATTTTAAGAGCATGAGAAGTGAAAAATTATGTTGGAACATGAGATGAGAGTGCGAGCTCACAAATAAAATCATCATCAATTTAACCCCCCGTGTATGTTCAGCAATTTTTAGTACTTTCGGAGTTATTGATCATTTTTATCAGAATTATTGTAACCATTTATCGGAATTATTGTAAGTTCAAGCATTATTTCAATATTTTTTCAGTCGTATTTTACATCGATAGAATTATTATAAACTTAGGATGTTTTTAAAGCTACTTGCCAAAAAATTTTTCACGACTACTTTTTGTGTTATAGTAGTATGGAGAAAGTAGCCTGGACATAGGGAGAAAATACAATAATTCCGATTAAAATGATCAATAACTCCGAAAGTACTAAAAATCGCTGAACACACATGGGGGTTAAATCGATAGCTTACGAGCTGCCCTATCACTTAATTTCGGCTTAACGTCGATTTTTGTGACACCGGGTATTATTAAAACCGAACCCAAAAAGGGCAGAAATTGACGTATTCCCGAACTAAGTAGTTCCCTCTAGTCTGATATACAGTATAATAAGACTCAGTGCATGGATAAATTGGTGGAAATTAATTCGGTTTCCCCATCACCAACGCTTTATAAACCGTATTCTGACTACAATAAAGTTGTGTTTGGCTAATCGGGTTAGTTATAAGGCTTTTTTACGATCATAAGACTTGTTTACAGCCCGGGGTTACTCTCTGCTATGTTTGTGTCGACTGGCTATTGTAACTAGGCCCTTTTTAGGTTTCCGTAGTCAAAATAGGAATCCCTATAGTTTCACCATGTGTGTCCATCCGTCCGTCCGTCCGCAACCTAGCTCAAATAAAGCTGTAATTTAGCACGAATATAGAATTTAGCGACCCGCCCTCGCTTCGTTTCGGGTTAAAGTATTATATATAAACCTTCCTCTTGAATCACTGTATAAAAAGTATATGTTCATCACTTTCATCAGGGATAATGTCGGCTTCTAATGGTAAAATATGAGCCCATTCGAAACAAACAAACAAATCTTTCCTCTTTATAATATTAGTATAGATTTGTCACGCCAACAAAGAGGTAAAATAAAATAAAAAAATATTATTTTTTGTGTTCTTACCTCCCCTACTCGTAACGTCGGGAAGTTTTTTTTTCTCGTCTACCCTATAGTGTGGAGTGTCGTTGGATAGGTCTTTCAAAAATATTACGGGTTTAGAGATCCGTTTATGATAATTATATTAAGCTTTGAAGCGCAAATTTTTGTTTAGTGTCCCCCCGCTTACAGCCAAAACTACAAAATAATACTAAAAATCAGAAAAATAAATAAATGAAAGCGCATATAACGAATTAACGAATTTAAAAGGAAATTATCACGACTAAGTAGACATCATTGGTTCTTGAGACACAGGCGATTAAAGTGTTACCTACCTACTAAAATCACCTAAGACGGCACCGAATGACTATAAATGGAAAATTTGTATTACTTGTTGATTTTTATGTTTGTAGTAAGTACTTAAACGGGTTTGGAACCCTACACTGAGCATGGCCCGACATGCTCTTGTCCGGTTTTCTAGAACTCTTTATGCAGTGTAAGGTATCTACAAAGTTGATATTAATAAAAAAAATCGGTTGTCCTCTATCCAAGAAATGTACGCACCAACAAGGTTTTTCAATGGAGTTTTACTGTCTCTGGCTGTAGGGTCTTATTGTCTTACTCTTACAAGAAATAATAAATAAATATAAAGGGACAACGACATACAAACTGACCTAGTCCCAAACTGAGCTCTAGGCTTGTACTGTGAGTACTAGACAACAATAAACATACTTATATAGAGAAAAACATACTTAAATACATAGACAACACACAAGACTCAGGAACAAACTCGCGCTCTAAACACCTGCCCTAACCAGGATTTGTACCCAGGACCGCTAGTTTCGCAGGCAGGGTCACTACCAACTAGGCCAACGTGTCTTCAAAAGCCTAAATAAAATGCACCAGTGACAATAGCTAGTCACTGGTGCATTTTATTGAAGAGTCAAGATAGGCTAGGCGGTGAGCTCGCCGTTGCATTGCTGTGTAAAGGGAATAACTCCCGTGTTTACGATTCGTAAAAGACTTACTGCCTGGATGGAAGCGATAAAGTCGGTGAAGGCTCGAAATCGCCATAACTAACCGAGTAATAAAGTTTGGGTGGGTAGTATGTCGGTAGTGCGAGCGCCGGCCGGGCGAGAAATTACCCTATTGTTTAGATTTTGGTCACATTATTACATAACAAAGTTACAACATTTATTTTACTACTAAGGTAAAAAAAGCGTTATGGAATATTAATAGTAACATAAGTTTATATTTCGGAGATGGACGTAGGGGTATGGGGTGCCTATAATTTCATCGAAACACCTTTCATCGAATTTTATTTCATCGAACGCTATTTTCTGCTGAAACTATAATGTTTTCAGGGTATCTTAAACATCTAACGTAACCTAACCTACGTAATTAATGTTTAAAATACCCTGAAAACATTATGGTTTGAGCAGAAAAAAACGTTGGATGAAATTAAATTCGATAAAATGATACATTCGATGAAATAATGAGTTACTAAAAATAATAATAATAATACTGTCCAAGCCGATTTCGGCTACAGCGACTGCTGGACAGGCTCAGTAGCTAGCGCCTCGTTGGTCCGCGCGTTGGTGTGCTCGCATGTGACTGTTGTAGCCAATTTTGGCCTTAAATGTTCTCGAGCACATCGGACAGGTAAGAACACCGTCACTATAATTATAAGTTGAAGCCGTTGGTGGTCTGGCTTTTAGCTCGTCTCTTTTTGCGTCGAGCTCGTCTTTTCGTAGCTTTTCAAAGGCTTCAATGTTCTGCCTCAAAAGACGTCTCCATTCCGGGCGATTTTCAGCGGATGACTCCCATGTTAAGGGGTCAATACTGCAGCTTTTCATATGCCTTTTGAGCACATCTTTGTATCGCAAGAGCTGTCCGCCGTGTTTGCGCTTGCCTTCTTGAAGCTCGCTATAGAAGATGCACTTTGCGATCCTTCCACTTGGCACGCGGAACACATGACCACACCAGCGTAACTGACGCCGCATCAGATATGCTTCTAAGCCGCAGATCTTAGCGCGTCGAAGAACTTCAGTGTTTCTGATGCGGTCCGTCCAGTGGATGTCCATGATAGCGATAAAAAGTTTCTAAACCAACGACGACGACAGGAAAGTATGACAAGGTTTAGGTGTAACAAAACTGGCAAAAGACTTTAACAAACACCAGCGCATTATTTACATGATATACCGACCCATAGCAGGTTGCAGCAGAGCTTAACTTGACCTACTTACTCGTAAGAGCCCAAAATAAATTGCTAATATACAAACTGGTGTTTATTCCCGCCCCAACGGCTATCGACAAGCGGTATCATGAGGTTGGGGTTCGGGCGGCCGGCGCTCGGTGTACTATATTCCTGAGCCATTGAGTGTGTAGTCAATAATAACTAACGCGTTGATTAACAGTGTGTGCGTGGGGTTGGATTCAATAAATAATTCATTTATTAACGTTCAGTTAGAGCTCTATAACTGAGGTGTTATAGAGTAAAGTTATACAAGCGAGTTTGAAGCTAACTTATTGAAAATGGTCGCCCTAAAATGATTGTGCGTTCTCACGGGACAACTTTAACTTGCCGGTTAATTCGTCTGGCGATTTGTAAAGCGAATTGGTTAAGAAACCACCTATATACATATATATTTTGATACGGGGAAGATAATTGTGTTACACATTGTAATATTACTTGCCATGTCCGTGGGGATGTCAAAAGAATATCATCGAGATCATTATGGTGAAATACTCATAGTATTTGAGGTTAATAGCGAATAATTAGGGTATTTTTGTGGAAAATCCCTGGGTGGTGATTCTCTCAACACAGTGTGGTTTTATCCGGCAAGTTTAAGAAGTCCCCTCGGAGCGTACAAAACACATTTTAGCGCGTGCCTTCTTAATTAGGCAGCTTTATAATACACGGAACTCGACTCACTGCCTGCTGCCCAATTGAGAAGGCACGCGCTAAAATGTGTTTTGTACGCTCCAACGGGATTTCTTAAACTTGCCGGATAAAATATCACCTATAAGATCGACTTAGCGCTGTGTTGAGAGAATTACCACCCTGTACCGATATTTAAATAAAAATATACTAATTTCGCTCAAACGTTTCAGATTAAACAAACATAATGAACAAGAATTAATTCTAAAGTTTCTAATAACAATTACAAATTTACAAGTCAGGGTTAAGTTGCGATTAGTGCAATGAACATAGGTTAGACCTGTGACCACCAAAAAATTATAACTTGTGCGAGGATTAGCTGCCTACAAAGAAAATGTTACAAAATGAGTCTATAGGAGGTCGTATCGCTAAATAGCGATCTCTTCCAGACTACTACTCTTCTTTACTATATTATCAATGCGAATATATGTCTGTCTGTCTGTTTAAACCGCTAAACTTAAAAAAAAATTAAACAGAGATAGCTTAAAGTCGCAGGCGTCGCAGCATTAGCTAGTTTAACATAAAACACATACGATATTTGTATTTATTTCAAAAAGTTAGCGAACACGAAAGAATCTCGTTTTAGTTTTCAGCTTCGTTTTGCTGGTGGGTAGTTTTAGTTTAGTTTTAGTTTTAGCTCCTGTCCGTGTCGACGGCTTTCAGTGCGGACGCAGCTCGGATAGTTTGGTTTTCTTTTTATTGCAGTTTGAAGTTTCAGCAAAGTTTTGAGATATCAAGCGGAAACTGTTTATAAAGAGATGAATTTAGACAAATATTTTGACTTTAGGACAATATCTCGTGGACTCTGCTAAACTTTAGGGCCCATATTCTACGTTTAAACGATATCGTGTTTGGCGTGTTTTAGCATCGTTTTTAACTCGGCCGCTATTATTATCGATGACATAAGAGTTATCGAAACGTTGACAATGCGGAAACACGTCAAAGACGATATCGTTATTACCGTGTAGAATCCCCATTCTACACGGTAATAACGATATCGTCTTTGACGTGGGCAGGAGCCCAGGAGTATCTCGGACCTCGAGTCTCTTAAAAAATCGAGCATAATATCACACAGTTATCTAGTTTTCTATGTTGGGTTAATTTATTTATTTAAAAAGGATCACCAACAGGATACAACGCTTTTAGTTAATAGGTTACATGATCCAGAAGAAAACTAGAAATAATTGATGTCCCACTTAGAGATGATCACAGCATGGACTAAAAACATGCAATAAATTAACCCAAATAATATTTAATATTATTATATTTAATACACTGGTAAACATCTTAGCCTGATTGTGCAAAATGTGGTTACAGAATTAACAACAAGTTTTTTTTAGAGTTGTTGGTAATTCTGTAGCTCTGCCTACCCCACTCTGGGAATAAAGGCGTGACTTTATGTATGTATGTAAATTAACCCAACACAAAAACTAGCAAATATTAAGAATACATTACATTAACATTATTAACATAAACACAATATCACAATTACACAATAGACATTAATAAATACAATCTACAAATACCTATATCACAAACTTTTGAGGTCACCAGCAGATATTAGTTTAGTTTTTAGTGGTGGAAGGTCCTTGTGCAGGGTTTGTGTTCCGGTGTGGGGATAAGACAACCGGTGAAATTACTAGCATAGAGGCATTCCATCTTAGTCCTTCAGGGTTGGCAACGCATTTGAGGTCTTAGGATTATAGTCATGAGAATTCAAATGTCTATGGGTCTCAGATTCCACTTGCTATCAGGTGGCCTGAGTGCTCGTGTGCCTTCTCCTTAACATTTCTAAAATACGTCAAACACGATATCGTTATAACGCAGTTGAAGGCCTTAATACATAAGTAAAAGACCAGGGCCTCTATTCAGGTGCGTTAAGACGATATCGTGTTTGACACGTTTAAGAATCGTTAACGTCACAGTCGCCATTATTGTAAATGACATAAGAGTTATCAAAACGTTGACAATACGGAAACACGTCAAATACGATATCGTTATAACGCAGTTGAATAGAGGCCCAGGTCTTTTACTTATGTATTTCAGTATACGCGAAGTCGTAAACAAAAGTTTAGGCGATTGTGAAGCGATACTTGAATCGCTTAGCTGTCAAAAATATTCCATACAAATTTAGCTCCGGGCGATAATCTTTCTTACCCCTAAATTTAATCCGATTTCCACAATTTTTGAATATGTTATAGATATTAATGATAAACTAGGTCTGTACGATTCCCCTATTTTTTTCTTTTCAAAAAATATTTTCTAGGAAAGAAAACGTACAGACCTAGTTTTTCATAATATCTACAACATATACAAAAATCGTAAAAATCGGACAACGTTTAAGTAGATAAAAGTTTATTGCATTTTGTATGAAATTTATTTGCTTCACTCTTCTATACTAATATTATAAAGACAAAAGATTTGTTTGTTTGTTTGTTTCGAATAGGCTCCGAAAGTAGTGGACCGATTTAAAACAATATTTTACCATTAGAAGCTGACATTATCCCTGATAAACATAGGCTTTTTATCGCGTTATAACTTATAACAAAGTCGCTTCCCGCTGTCTGTCCCTATGTATGCTTATTTAAAATTATGCAACGGATTTTGATGCGGTTTTTTAATAGATAGAGTGATTCAAGAGGAAGGTTTATATATAATACTTTAACCCGAAGCGAAGCGACGGCGGCTCGCTAGTAAGTTATAAATGTAAAGTTAAACGAAAGCACTACCAGAGTTTAAATGATAAGACAAGATTCAAGCATTGCTTCAATTCCAGAGATTCTCTGCACAGAGCGGGCTTGTTCTTCACTGAGAGGCGCCTGTGCGTGTCCTGCATGATCCCGGGTCAGTGGGGCGCGGGGCACTTAACCTGCGTGCGCGCATAGCTCAGATACAGCCGATTTGGTCAAGCGAGCGGCTTAATGCGGCTAAAGTATTTTAATTACCTTATTATAAGTATTTAGTGCCGTGTGGTTGCTGGTTTGGAATAGTGCCACTCCATGTCTTCCCGTGGATGTCGTAAGAGGCGACTAAGGGAATAAGAGCTTGTAGTATTGTTAGGCGATGGGAATACACTAGTAAACTTCTTGGCCTGATTGTGCAAAATGTGGTGACAGAATTCTGCCGCGCAAACCATAATCACAGTAAGTCGACTTTTTGTCAAAATTGAGTTAACTACATATTCTTGGTCGGGAAATTGAGATCTATCGCCCTATATATGCGGTTTATTTTTATTATTTAAATGTCGGAAGATACCACTAGCCTATTCACAGCAAGTCACGTTAAAGGCTCATGTTTCCTAACGATAGACACAGTATGAATACTTACAATTGACATAAAATGTTTATTTTTTACAGTAAGTTACCTTACTTACACAATGTGTAGGATATCGTAGTTTTATAATAAAACTTTCCTTAGCATAGACACGGTAACTAAAAATACTATGATTATACTTAGGCAATCACTAAGACCTAAATTACATAATCCTATTTATAATCACAGTATTTCAAGTTACTGTGATTATGACTGGGCAGATTATTCGATGCTGCAACAGAATCCTAACAATAATTAGGGTAATATCACTTACTGTGTTTATAATTGAGAAAAGTTGTTCATTATCTAACATTAATACTAATAATAAATAGGATAATATTACTTACTGTGTTTATGGCTACCATTTCCCTAATATTTTCTCATAATATCCTAGGAGCTCTCCAAGTATGGTTAGAACTTACTGTGAATATTGCTAGGATTTTGAGTCAAAATGGCGGGAGCAAAATCAACGTCATAGTGTTATTTCTGGTTGATTGTAAATGCTAAGATTATTGAGTGCAAATACTAGTCAATAACACAGTAAGTCTCATACGTTTACCGCCACGGCTGCCCTAGCAAAAAACAGAGTAACTACTTTTTTTTCTGAAATCGTTTTTTTAAATAATATTATTCACTTTTTGATTCTGCACAGACCTGCTTTAACAAAAACTCTTAATTTTACATGGATCGCGAAATATTTTTCATAAAAATCAAGTAACTACACTTAAGATTTCGGGATTATAACTCAAAAACAAATCAAACTGTGATTTCAACACAAAAACAAAGTAATTAATGGCTACTTACTTTGTTTATGGTTTGAGAAATGAAGTTGCTTTGTTTTTGATTTGCGTTGTGGGTAATTGTGCAGTTGATTTAGCATACTTCATTTTATTTGTTCAACCACCCACCTTTTAATTATACTTAAATGAACACGGGAGTAATAAGACTGCATCATAACTATCATAAGTGATAAGTTACGTTATAATTAATTTACTAAAAGTAATTTAAGTGGATTTAAGTGACTATTTTGTAAGTGCTTTTCAAGATGAATAATTCTCGTGGCAGGATGCTTGTTAATTTAGCACAAAGGTATTTATTTTTTTATTTAACACATCTATTTATTTGTAGTTCAAAATTGAATAGCAATTTAGTTAATATACCTATGTTATTTTGTTTTAGAAATTCAGAATTATCCTTAATAGACGAGTTCTTGTTAGAAATAGAAGAAATTAAACATTCTTCCACCAGCCACTCAGTTATATCGTCAAGATTCTGTATCTGTTTTCAATTCCGACACAAAAGTTTTTGCAATGGACCTCCAGAAAGTTTTCTTAGTTCCAATTATGCCGGGACTAAGACAATCATTTTTCATAAGTCGGTTGGTAGCCTATAATTTGATATTTGCATCTTTGAAGAAAAACAATAAAAGTACTTGCGTTTTTTGGCATGAAGAATTTTCCGATAGAGATGTTAAAAATATAACCGATGCCATTTACAATTTTTTTCAAATCAGAGAGAAATACTGTAAACTTTATCATATGGGCTGACAATTATACTGCACAGAATAAAAATTGGATCTTATTTACCTCTTTGGTCAAAATTGTAAATGATCCGGAGATAACTGTGCATAAAATTACAATCAAATATTTGACAAAAGGCCATACTCACAACGCAGCTGATAGTATACACGGGAATATTGAGACTGCAATTAAACGAGCTCGTAATGTTTACGATTATGATGACTTAAAAGAAGTTGAGAAAGGTTGGAAGCGTTTGAGATGTGGTGTTGGCAAAGGATGGAAAAAATTAGCTGGACGGAAAAGAAAACCAACGAAGAAGTTTTGAAGATGGTGAACGAGAAAAGACATATTTTAAAAACTATAGAATGTAGAAGAGGAAAGATGATGGGCCACTTGATGCGGCACGATAGTTTCTTTTTGAACATTTTGGAGGGTAAAGTCGAAGGAAAAAGAGGAAGAGGAAGACCTAGGCTCACATACTTTAACCAAATAAGACAGAAGGCGAAGGTCGTGTCATATCAGGAGGTGAAAAGGCTGGCACAGGATAGAGAAAAGTGGCAATTACTCCACCGACAAGAGCCTGGCTCTTAAATTTAATGATGATGAAAAGAAGTTTCCGGAAATTCCCGGAAAAACCTGACAATCATTGAAATTAACCCACAGGAGGATAAATTTAACTGGACTAAGTATAAAAGGCAACCAACTAAAAATATGGAAAGCGACCCTTTGATAAATTTTACTTAATTTTTTTTATGTGTGTAGAATTTAGGCAGGGTTCAAGAAATAAATTTTATCAGACAATTAATAAAACGGATTATATAGAACTTGATTCCTTGCAAAAAAGAATTAATATCCAAAAGGCGACCGAAAAAGTTCCTTATAGGCGGGGAATTAATAAAACAAAAAAATCTCTAATTGTTGCTCAATTACTGCCTCATATGCCTGAAAATCGGAAGCAATTTTAAATAAATTTAAAAGAAGAAGACAGTTCAAGAGATCTAGTAACTCAAGAACCCGTGGAAGAAAAGGAACCCGTTTGTAGAATAGCATCGCTGTAACTATGATATATAAATTAAATATGATTTACTTTACTTTTTCATTGCATTACACACAAATTCATTTTAAACTAAAACTTCAACGTTTTTTGTAATATAAATGTAAACAATTAAAAGATACTACAATGCGTGTCTCATTAAGTATCAAAAACTAACAATTTCTCATTACAGTTCTTTTATAGATCGACTTTTTAGTTTTTATGCTCTTCTGTAAAATTTGATTTATTGTAGTTACTTACTCTGTTTTTTGCTAGGGCAGCCGGCAGACAGGGTATACGCAATTTGGTGGTTTTCCTAACCATAAATACAGTAAGCTTGAATTCCTTAGCAAAAACACAGTATGTCATTGACTTACTGTGTTTATGCCTGCAAATCTAATAGTTTTTGTTTAGACCCCCTAGTTATAAATATATTTAGCTTAATATTTTATATAAATTATATGTAGATATTGCATTTACTTATCTCATAAAAAAGAGCAATTTGTCCTTTAAAAGAATATCTAAAAATATTTGACAACTATTACTGTTCATGGAAGTTATTGATAAAACATTAAAAAATACTTTAACCGCGATTTTCTCCAAATTAGGTTTTAAATACTTACTGTGATTATGTTTTGCGCGGCAGAATTATAAACAAGTCTTTTTAGAGATGTTGGTTTCTGTAGCTCTGCCTACCCCACACCGAGAATGAAGGCGTGTAGTTATATATGTATGTAATTAATATTTATAATGCTATACACATTTCAATTTACTAATTGTCAAGATCAGTAACAATTCCCGTTTCGAACGTTAGTTCATATAGTATGTATGTAAGTAAACTCACATACATATAGTACTAGCGACCCGCCCTCGTTTCGCTCCGGGTTAAAGTATTATACATATAAACCTTCCTCTTGAATCTATCTATTAAAAAAAACCGTATCAAAATCCGTTGCGTAGTTTTAAATATTTAAGCATACAAAGGGACATAGGGACAGAGAAAGCGACTTTGTTTTATACCTATACTATGTAGTGATGGTTAAAGCAGTGAAAGTTCATGTTAATTCGGTTTTGCATAAGTACTGCTATTGTTTTTTTTTTTTTTTTTTTTCCCTTGGACCTTAGTTATCTCGATACCAATATTTCATGAAAATCAGTAGTTGATCAAAAGATAACCCCTACAACCTCACAAACTCACAAATTTTACCTCTTAATAATATCAGTAGGTATAGGTTATAACTTCGTGTGGCACTTTAAACCGCATATACCAGTAAGGAGATTAAGTTCAATTTATTTTGCTCCTTCATGCCATTTTCAATGTTTGAACAAAGAAAAATTAACTGTATTCCTATTACCTTAAAGTTTAATTTAATTTGCCTTGATTATATACGTCCTATTGCACCTCGGCCCTTACAAGGATAAAGTGCCATACGAAGTTATAACCTATGGTTGTACACTGTTTGACAGAAACTCATTTCATAGAATGTATCACTTCGCAGAATTTTCTTTTCATATAAAGCTAATTTCTGCTGTTACCTTAATGATTTCAGATAATTTTTTGGTGGCCACAGGTCTAACCTAACCTACGTATCTCATGCTTAAGATAATCTAAAAAATACATCCCCAAATTACGTGTATTATTTATTGTACCACTTTGTTGGCGTGACTAATATTCATGCCAAATTACAGCTTTCTAGGACTAAGAGTCTCTGCGCTAGGCTGTGGACAGACGGACGGACGGACATGGTGAAACTATAAAGGTTCCTAGTTTGACTACGGAACCCTAAAAACATTGAAATTAATTTCTGTAAAACAAGGGGACACCCTAAAATCTTCCTGTTTAAAGTATACTGAGCTTTGCGAGGTTCAAATTGCTGTTAAAACAATGTTCGAAAGTGATCACTTACTTATTCGAGTATATTTTTGAGCGGAAATCTCTTTAACTCTGTTATTTAACGAAGACCGCGCAAAAGGCAAAAATGAAGTAACGTAACACAATACCGCGGGCCTTAAATCAGGGAGATTTATGAGGCCCTTAATCGCTGCGGCCGCCACTGGTTAATCTCGTAATAAAACGGATGCGGAAAACGAAAATTGTTCAAATTTAAACATAAAGGATAAAACAGTTTCATGGCCAGAGTTTATTGTTTGATGGAGAAGGCAAATGAGCACGCAGGTCATAGTTCTGTGGTCCTGGTGAAAAATGATAAAGTCTCCCGAAGTTAACCCTCCGCGACTGACGTGACGTCTATCAGACACCGCCAAAAACATCGCTTTATAGCGTGAAATAGGTCTGTATCGCTCAGCAACCTCTCCTCAAGACTCGGGGCATTATAAACTAACCTATGTTAAAAACTCCAGATTTTTTTACCTTGTTCAAGTTAATGTTATTTTTTTTTTTTATTTAGAAGCCCATATACATTGCACCATATAATTGTTTTAACTTGCACCTTATCCCTTCTAAGGTTGTCTGGAAGAGATCACTAATCAGCGATAAGACCGCATGTTGTTTACCTGGGTCTTCTAAATTGTGAAAATTCTGTGTAATGTTTTTGTTTGGTGGACAATAAAGTGTTTTGTATTGTATTGTATTGTACATGCTTATTAAAAAATTCCACATAAAAATTAAATTATCATGCTATACACTTAATAAACAATACTTATCATTGACCCATTAGTATTTTTTCTATGTTTTATCAAAAATGACGTCTGACAGACTCCACCTCAGTAGAATGTTTCTAACAAAGTCACCACAGTTGCAAAGGGGTAAAGGTGAAAAACCGGGCAAGAGCTTGTCTGATCATGCTCAGTGTAGGGTTCCTAAGCCGTTAAGAACTACAAACATAAAACTCAACAAGTAATAACTAATTTTCTATTTAAAGTCAATTGGTGCCGTCGTAGATGATTTTAGTAGGTAAGTATAAATACTTTAATCGCGTGTATCTCAAGAACCAATGATGTCTACTTAGTCGTGATACCTTTCCATTAAAATTGGTTAAATGCTCTTTTTTTAAGATTTTTTCTGATTTTTAGTATTTTTGTAGTTTTAGTTGAAGACACGTGACTCTAACAAAAATTTGCGCTTTAAAGCTTAATATTTCATAAATAAATCAATCCCTTAATCGAAAAATTGATTTCGCAAACTCGTAAGATTTTTAAAAGACCTATCCAAAGACACCCCACATTATGGGGCAGACGAGAAGAAAAATACATTCCCACGTTACGTGTAGGGAAGGTACTAGGAGGAACTATAAGGATTCTTAGTTTGACTACGGAACCCTAAAAACGGTTTAAGTCTGGTATACTCTGTACATGAGGTTTACCCTTTCCTTAATAAGTGCTAAGTCGTCTTACATCCCTTTTCACTACAGAGATATTGTCAACAGAGATATTTTAAACGTTGGTACAATGTTTAACGAAACATTAAACGTGACAGTTTGCCCGTGGCCGTCGAAAAAGTTGTACCTATAGTCTGTACTTTTAGGTATTTAAAAAAGTGTAAACAAACCAAACCACGTGTCTCTGCTCATCAACCAATCCAAGCTGTTTGGTCGAGCTTTGACGTATCAGTGTTCTGCTCCTATTGGCTGACAAACTGTCATCTGTCAATGTCACGTGTTTTTTTTGTTTACACTTTTTTAAATACCTAAAAGTACAGACTATACTTATGTGATTTATTTCTGTCATACGAGTATCTTGTTCCGTGAGGTTGCCGGGCTAGAATAGTGCTATTCCATGTCTTCCCGTGGATGTCGTAAGAGGCGACTAACGGCCGAACCCTATATTCAAACCGTGGACAGATAGCCTTACTTCGGATTAAAATTTGACACATTTTATATGGGCAAATGTCAAATTTCAACCCGAAGTAAGCCTTATCTATCCGCGGTTTGAACATAGGTTTCGGCTGTAGCGGAATAAGGGCTTGTGGTACTGTGAGGCGATGGGCTTGCAACCTGCCATTTATACAATGGTAAATATTTTATCATGTTTCTGCAAAATGTGGTTACAGAATCATCATCAAGTATTTTTAGAGCTGTTGGTATTTATGTTGCTCTGCCTACCCCACTCTGGGAATGAAGACGTGGTGTTATGAATCTCTAGCGCTTCTAAGAATTGCGCCGTGTCCGAGAATGTATTCAACCGATAGATGTTTGTAACCTGTTGACCATGTGACCAGTTCTGAGAATTAAAATATAAGCATCTATACCGGCTGTCTTACCCCCACATCAAAATATAACAATGCGGAGACATCTGTTTGGCGGTAGGTTAAAGGGTAAACCTAGGTACTTAGATAGGTGATATTTCTTACAAATTTCAATTTCGCACGTCAGTACAGTCGCGGAATGAAAAGGTTTGTCACTTTTGGACTCTATTTTAACATTTTCATCGCTACTCGTACTAAATTCCAAAAGTGGCGAACCTTTTCATACCGCGACTGTACTTCTCACCCCAGCAATTTTTATAACATATTTTTTACCTGCTGCCATGCAGTGTTCATACAATACAATACAATACAAATATTCTTTACTGAACACCACATACAAATACAGATTGAAAATTTAAATACAAATAAAAAGTTACTAAGTGGATCCATAGTCGGTCTTATCGCTAAGTAGCGATCTCTTCCAGACAACCTTACAAAGAAGAGAAGTGTCAAAGAAACAGAAATAAATTGGTAGGCGGTGCAAACTAAACTAACAATTGGAACACTAAAAAACAAAAAGTAAGTAAAACTGAAAAAAACAAACATCCAAGCGACATATACGTATAACATATATAAATATATTTATATATAAACTACAGATACATACAAAACTATAGATAAATACACAATATACATAAATTAATATATGATACTGCGAAAAGGAAGGAAGCTCGCTAAGGGTGAGGTCTGATAACAGGTGCGCTTTCAAGATATTTTTAAAAATAGGAAGTGATATTCGTATTGTTGCTACCCGCAGTGCGCGAGTCGGACTGGCACTTTACCGGTTTTTATTTATTTACGGTTAACAAAACTACTACAACAAAAGTACTTTTGCATAAATTTGCTGGCCCCAGTCTAAAAATCAACCCCTAAAATACATTATTTCGCGAAACCGTTACGTCTTCCAATTTATTAAAATGTGAACCGGTAGATTTTAAAGATATTATTATCAGCTTCCAGTAAATATTCGCGCTCGCTCTGAATTTAAACTAGCTAGCCTTGTCTAATTCCCGAAAAATATCGAGAGCGAGGTCTGAATCTCATGCATACCAAACACTAGATTACCAACTTAAATATACACTTTTTACAACCCTTATTTTAATACAATACGATTGGAATCAGCTTGTTTTGTAGCTTCAAGTAAATTTGCTTTTCGTTTCTCTATTACAAAGTTTTGTTGACGTTTCGGTTACTCTTAAAGTGTTGTGTTTAAGGCGTGTTTTTGCTTGTGTTAGTAAAAGTTATACTGGTGAGATATAAAAACTAATTACTGAGGATAAGATAGGTATAATCGAAAAGATAATGGCTTGGTTCGTATGCATGCATTGTGCCCAAAATAAACTGGATGTTAGTTGAACTCGGGTAACAAATTCTGTGGTAATTCGGTATTCCCTTGAGACACATCGGCGACGACCTAATTCGCAATTATTTCATGATCCATGTGCCATTTAGCATTAGGCAGGGACAAGGATCTATGAACTTGGTTATAGATAATACAATTTCATTCACGACGGAGATCGCCCGCGTACACATAAATACATAAATATCAGACGATAATCTCACACAAATTGACCTACTTCCAAACTAAGCTCTAGGGTACTAGACAACGATATAAATACTTATATAGAGAAATAAATTCTTCAATACATAGAAAACATCCAAGACTCAGGGACAAATACTCGCGCCCATAACACAAATATTTGCTCTTCCCGTGAATTGAAGCCGGGACCGCTAGCTTTGTAGGCAGGGTACTACCTACTAAGCCAACGCGACAAAATATAGAATTCAAACTCAAACAAACTCATAACTCATAATTAATTTCTCGTCATTCCTTTTCCTCCTGTTGGGGGATGATTTTCAAAGTCTCCTTTCTTCTGTACGCCTAGGAAACCTAGAAATACTCTTTCAAATTTCAAGTCCCTAGAAAGGTCTAGCGTTTGAGGCTGTACTGTCAGTCAGTCAGTCAGTTTTATGTTTATGTATATTTCCGGGTAACTCGTCACTTCATCGAATTTCACATCATCGAATGTATCATTTCATCGAACGGTATTTTCTGCTGAATCCATAATGTTTTCAGGGTATCTTAAACATTCATTATGTAGGTTACGTTAGGTTAGATGTTTAAGATACCCTGAAAACGTTTTGGTTTCAGCAGAAAATAGCGATCGATGAAATGAAATTTGATGAAATGATATACACTCATATTTACTACTACTACTTTATTAGTTAAATACCGAGAATCCTTTTCGTTCGTAGAATGCTAACATTCTAGTCCAATATATTATAACCTTATCCAAAGCTTATCAGTAGTGATATGCCGGACGGAGCCAAACTTTAACAAAACCTGTACAGCTGACACTAAGGAGAACTTGCAACCAAGAAAAGTAAGAATATTATTGGAAGATTAGTGTTCAATTTAGCTTTATATCAGAGTCTCGGATTGGTATAAGAAAATTAATATTTTCAAAGCTGTAATGTAATTTTCATGGCAGTAATGTACTGCAATGTAAGTTTTGTTAAAGTTTTGCTCCGTCCGTGCCGATCACTACTTATCGGATTATCCGATCAAATTGGCTCGTGTGAAAGATCCTTTAGTGCTATAGCAGCGTTATAAAGCTACTTTTAACCAGCTGCGAGTCGGCAGATGGCCGTAGATCCTCGCGACGGCATCGGAAAGCCATTTGGCGCAGTGCCCGGCGCTAGCGCCACGCCTAACGTAGTGGAGCCAAAAATATACTTATATCTCTTCGATACATGCGAACTACCCATGTTCCAGATGATATAACATCGTTATAACTCTCTTAAACGATGTCGCTGTAAATTTGTCGAAGAATTAAATACCCGGCGAGGTTACGTTGCCCGCGCACTCGAATTAGCAGACCTACGAGTTAGCTGAGATGCTTTGTCGAAATGCCTAAAGCCAAAGTCGAAATACACGCACTATAATATTATTTATATGGTCAACTTAAGCTTTCTGGTATTGGTTTTGGCACTACTATTATGCGTGCTAATACTGCTAATCCTGTTCCACCAGGGAACCTAGCAGACCCTTTATGTTGACGACGGCCTCCGGTAGTGGCCCCGGTGTTCCTAGGTGCTTTCTGGTTAATAATTCGTTGACGAATTCGGGCGAGTTGTTAACCAAACAGCATAGCATCTGAGATGATATGATATCAATTCATAACCAATGTTTAACAAATGATTCATTTTACAAACATATCATTTGACACATTTCTGCCCTGCTAACAGAAAAGGCAGTATCTCAAATTCTATGGTCAAAGCAGATGCAATCCTATGTGGTTGGTTATAAGGTTGCATTTGCTACAGGACTTTTGTCTGAGATACTGCCTTTTGTGTTAGCAGGGCAGATTTGTAGTTACAGAAAAAAAAGCGGGTTGGCAAATGAATAGGTTGCGAAACGATGCATTTGTCAAAGGTTTGGCGGCAAAAAGGCAGAGAACCATCTGAGATACATAGTTTTCGGTCTCTCTGTATCCAGTCCTATCAGCTAGTTCTGTGACATAATGTTAATAAAAGTTTACTTCACAAAAAATTGTGATGTAAGTATTTAGAATACAAATAATGTTGGCAAAACCCGTACAAGAAATACCTACTTAAAGAAGCTTGATTAGGTAATTAAGTTATTGGAAACCAACTTTAGCCCATCGTTTGTTTTCAAATTTATATTAAACCCGCCCTCGCTTCTCTTCGGTTTGTATAAGTTTTTAGCATGCGTAGAAACTATTAATGTATTAAAAATTATGTTATTGATGGTGAAAACCGCATCAAAATCGAGGAGTTGAAGAATATACAGACATACATAAATACAGAAAGACGAAAACAGACAGACGCGGTAAACTACTTTGTATTATACCATGTAAAGATCCATCCCTAATATAATTATTATAATTGTGAAAGTAATTGTCCGGCTGTTTGTTACGCTTTCACGGATAAACCGCTGAACAGATTTACGTGAAATTTGGTGCAGAGATAGTTCAAGTTTCGGGGAAGGAAATTGTGTACTTTTCATCTTGAAAAATTAGGGAATAAAGGGAATAGCGATTAACGACTTCTACGAGGACGAAGTTGCGGAAAACAACTACTCAATTAAACTAGATAGTTATTTAATAAAATCCTATCCCCTTACCCGTTGATCGTTATCGTTGATCTGTCAAATTCAAACGTCACAATGACAGACAAGGACAAAACATTGTATAGCTATACCACCGTTATTCAACGATTATTAGTACCTAAGGGGGTAGAATGACAGAATGTAAAGCATTATAATTATACTGCCGTACTTTGCCTGTACTGTTTTAACAAGTGATTTACACTTCACTTTGCTAAATAGCTGGGCTGGGATTCTGCACGGTAATAACGATATCGTATTTGTCGTGTTTCCGTATTGTCAACGTTTTGATAGCTCTTATGTCATTTACAATAATGGCGACTGTGACATAAACGATTCTAAAACACGTCAAACGTGATATCGTTATAACGCTGTAGAATAGAGGCCCTGTTTTATTAACTCATCTTCAGTACCTACACCCGAAACACTGTTTGATCTACAACAGTGTATTGCATTTTTATACGACGGTTACCCGACTATTATACAGCTGTTATACGACTGTTAGTGCAGCGTTGGCTCTGTTACCGAAACGCGACGCCTTTTAATGTCCCGCTTTATGGCACACCGAGGGCACATAAAGGTTCCAGAATGAGGTTTTGGCTACACAATGTCTCGCGTTTTTACTGTTGGTGTCATGTTCAATTTGTACGGGCCATTGAGACAAATTCTAACCTCTATATCTTTCTTATGTCATCGCGTAAAAAATATTAGTTAACAAAGGACGATGGGTAAAAATGTCCCCACCCACCAACAGTGATGAAACATGTGCCAGTTTATAGATCTTGGCAATATGATGTATTTTTTCTATGGCGACGATCACCATATGTATGGGGTTTTCTTGAAAAATCATAATCTTATCATATGGAACTATGGAATTTGTTTTAAAATGAACACGTATGTAGATGATTTGCCTTGCCTGGCCCTTTGTTTTCATTAAAAAATTCCCATTGATTTTGCTACGAAAATAAGTATTTTGTCTTTTATTGGGTCCTAATGAACATATAGACCTGCAGCCCGTTACTGTTGGAGGGGGGGGGGGTCCATACAAAATTGCCCATTACCCTTACTTATTTTGTTAACTTTAAGAGCGCGCCAAAGTTCATAATAAAAGCCTACACAATTTAAAAAGGTTTAATTAAAAAATATACGACCGCCTTTTTATAAGGGGGTTTCTGTCTGTCTGTGTTCTAAATTTAAATTCGAAAGCGTCCATATTTTTTTGTTTACTGTCATTTCAATAAAAAGTTCAGGCGTATTTTTCCAAAATGGATAAAATTGAACAAAGCGCTGTAAGTAATAAAGTTTCTTCACATGAAAGGTATGAAAGGGGCGGATATTCATGACGACTTAAAAAACGTTTTGGGGAATGGGCTCTCTCTTATGCTATTGTTAAGAACTGGGTGGCCGAGTTTAAAAGAGGACGTACAAGTGTCCAAGATGAACTCCGTCCCGGATGTCCAAATAGCGTTACGACTTTGGAAACCGTCTCCAAAATGCGTGATATGGTTTTGGCAGATCGACGGTTGAAGCTATCCAAGATAGCTGATAATACGGGTATTTCAAAAGAACAGTACATCATAATTATACTAAGTGAAAAATTGGATATGAAAAAGTTGTCTGTATCGTAGATTATTGGAACTCCGAAAAATTTACCTCATACCATTTTACATAATAGGGTGATCGCACCAGTGTTGGACACTTTAAGCTGACAGGCACCAATAATGGACACTTTACTCTTAATCTAAAGATCATAAGGTTATAAATTGATTGTTGCAAAACAAATGAATAACCTTTATTGTCTGTGTCTGTGTCAAGTGTCCATCATTGGACCTTGTCCATTACTGGTTCGATCACATGGTCTTTCTTCATAAAAATATTTTCTCATACCATTATACTTCATAATGACCACTCTTCATAATCAATATTAATATTAAACCCGTTCATTTACAGGATTTAAATAATATTTAACTGGTAAATAAGGTTAGGTTAGGTTAGGTTTGTTATATAATCAAACACCGGATTGACAGGGGCAAAAGTGTACCACTGCTAGTGATTCATTAAATATCGACTAAGTTTATCAACATCGATAAAAAGCTATTTTTAATCATCATTATCATAACTAAGTAACGGCGAATTTTGAATACCTTGTAATTATGGGCAAACCTCTTTTATTTTTGACATTGACTCTGTACTCGTGTCACTTTTGAAAACTATTTAAATGACATTGAAAAACTATTTATTCAGTACAATAACATCTTTAGCATTCCGAAGAATTGAGAAACTTTTTATATTTTAAGTCTGTTAAAAATGTCTCGCAAGAAAAAAGATAGTTTATCTTCATGGAAAGCTAATCATTCACAAGTAAAGGTACGACTTAATTTTGCAAGAAATGTAAAATCCATATTATTATGTCACGAGAAATGTTGTCGATATACTTAGTCGATATTTAATGAATCACTAGCACTGGTACATTTTACCCCCGTCAATCCGGTGTTTATTTATGAACGCCATAAAATCAGAACGGTTTCGGTTAAATTCAGTTTAGGAGTTGCGAGAAAAAAAATATAAGCATGATTTTTTGGGGAAATGATTGGTATATTCACACGTCGTTATTTGATTGAAAATTCGATCGACCAATTTTATATGAGCCAATATGGACTCGCCAATGGGACCCTGTTACTAAGCCTCCGCTGTACGTTTGACTGTCAACGGGATGTATCTCATGAACCGTAATAGTAAGATACTTGAAATTACACAGAATATGTATACTTGCGAGCAAAGAAATCGATCCACTTAGTACTGAATTTCCATAGAAAGTGGCTCGATTTCTTTGCTCGCAAGTATAACCGCCACTGTAACGACAAAAAATATAAAAAAGAGGTTCAAAAAAACGTTTTAATGACAAGCTTTTGTTGCCAACTGTACTTGTCTTGCACAGTCATCTACTGCTTATCAAGACCAGCATAACGAGTCCAAACTCGGCGGGTCTACGTTAAGTATAGCGGAGATCCTGTCGCCACCTTGAGACTCCATCGTCAGACCAGCTCGATGATGCCATATATTGTTTTGTCATCGAAGTTACGTAGGTGTACCAAATTTCAGCTCAATCGGTCCCCGGGAAGTGGTTCATATCTTCCTTCCAAGATTTGACCCGAACATGCATACATACATACAAAAAAGCAAGTTAATAAATTTAAGATTTAAAGGAAATGTCTATGGATCTCAGATTCCACTTACCATCAGGTGGCCTGAGTGTTCGTGTGCCTTCTCCTTAACATAAAAAAAAAAGAAAGGAAGCCCTCAAGTAAATGTTGTGAAATAAAAGTTGGCTTGACTTATGAAGAAGGATGCCTCTTATACGAGTATGTCAATGATATGATAAAACAAACAAGCTTCCAAACTACCAGATAATAAAGTTGCCTTTGAAGCGTATACACTCAAGATTGCAGTCTCAAGATTGCAGTCTCAAAATTGCAGTCTCAAGATTGCCAACTTAAGATTGTAGTGTCAACATTTCAGTCTCAAGATTGCAGTCTCAAGATGGCTGTCTTAAGATTGTAGTCTCAAGATTGCCGTCTCGGGATTGCCGTCTCAAGATTCCAGTCTCAAGATTAAAAACTATAAAATAAAAAATTAAATTAATTTATTTCGCAAGGAAAGGTGAAAACCAAAAGTAAGCGTCAACTCACCCCCTACTATTACGCACTGTATTACGGTGGGTCAGGATACACCTTCCTTATAAGTATTTATTATGTACTTAATAATTATTATGCTAATTCATGAAGAAATGTCGACACTCATTTCATCGAAGGGTTTACTTCGCCGAAATTTCATTTCTTCGACAGGCATTTCCACGTGCAGAAGTTATAATTTCTAGCTGGTCACAGGTCTAACCTAACATAACTAACTAACATACCATCTCTATTAATACATACATACATAACATCACGCGTTCATTCCCAGAGTGGGGTAGGCAGAGCTACAGAAACACCAACAAAAATCTAAAAAGACTTATTTATAATTCCATTACCGCATTTTGCACAAGTAGGCTAAGATGTTTACTAGTGTATTAGTGACAGGTTGCAAGCCCATCGCCTATACTACAAGCCTTTCTTCCCTAATAAAGAGAAAATATTTGTATTTTTTTTTGTTACCAATGAACTCAAAAACTAAGGGAAAGATTTTGAAAATGCCTTTACCAGTAGAATACTCTGCTATACTATCACTGAGTAACATGGGCGGACGGAATCGCGGGCAACAATTAGTATAAAATGTTATGGTAACAAATCTGTCACATCTTGAATATTTTGAAATGCTTGAAAAAAACACACAAAATGCTTGAAAATTATCTGCGTAACACAGCTAGCCAAACTTCAATACAAAATGTTATTAATTAACACTCTTTATTGAACACCAAAAAAACAATACATTTAAATTATAGGTATACAACACGCGGTCTTACCGCTAAATGGCGATCTCTTCCAGACAACCTTGGATAGAGAAATAACCAAGGACACAAATTCATGACAGGCGGTGCTAACTAATTCATTTAGAACTCAAACTAAACAACTACAAGAAACACTTAAAGTATTGAAATTACATACATACATTATATTTTATACTTGTGTAAGTATCTAGCAAGGACCCGCGCACCCATTCACCGATAAAAGCCTTTGAAGGTCAAACCTCTCGATAGGAATACCCACTAAAAGAATAACCTATGGGAACGAAACATATGAGTAAGTTATTTGTTAAACTAACCATTCACTATAAGGGAAACCTTAACAGCTAAAGCACAGATAACCCTTATAAATAGCGCTTTAAAAAGCATATCGAACGGCTTTTCTAAGTAAAACCCTTATAAAACCCATTCGAAACCCCTTGAATGAGATAGCGGGTTTTAAAAGTAAATCAAACGGCTTTTAAGCGATACTCTTTTCTAAATAAAACCCTTATAAAAACCCTTGAATTTGATAGCGGGCCGGTCCCTGGTATCTAGTATATTAAATGTACGCGCACAATCAAAGCCTAGCGCTAGTTCCATTAGTCACAGTAATGCAGCCGCTATAACCTTATACTGCTCGTATTACTCACTGCAATATGGCTGTTCTAGCGCTCCTATTCAGCCTCGGCTCGTGCCTCTGAATGGGAAGCACTAATTAATGTCTAACGTTTGATAGTGGCGATAAGGCCGCTTGTCACACCGCACTGCAAAAAGGCAACGTACATTTTGAGGCTAATATTTGAAATTTCACTTTTATTAAAATCACTACAAAATGATAATTCAAAATGATTATTCATCGACTTATTATAATCGGTTACGATTAATATGGACATTGGCATACATCTACTTGTTATTTGGTTACCATGGTTTCGCTCAGTATGGATATCGGCAAACATACTTGTATATGCAACGTTACATAATTAGCTCTAAAGATACTCGTGCCTGTCATTAGAGCGCTCGCTCCACTGTCGTTCGAGCTCTAAGTTCGTACCATAAGATGTTTTATTATGGACCAGTTACATAAAAAACTGTATGCATTCATTCTACATATCGTCGTCTTACTTACGCAAACTCGTATCTGCATTTTTTTTGCTGTTGATAAACTTATTACCTCTAAGTATTATTGGATGATTAGATGAAAAAAATATCCAGATACGAGTTCGAGTAAGACGACGATATAATAATCTGATAAACTCATTACCCTTCCTTTGACTTCGCGCAGTGGAAAAATATACCACATTAACTCATCCTAAACTAGAAACCGCTATGATGAGTTGCATAAACATGGGATTTCTTGTGATCCCATTTTTCTTGAGCAATTTTCCTCATCATTTTCCTACAAAACAAAAATGACGTGTTATAGACAAGATGATTTGTACAACCGTGGGAAACTGGGGCCGACGTCACGTTCAGGAAACAATTGATTATGTTGCGACGTAGATTATAGAGGAAAAGTGGAAGTTCGCTTTGTTATTATTCGTGCACCTGCAAACAGTAAGGATAAATAAATGCAGGAAGTACATAGAACTTATTTATTAACCGTTGTTAATATAGGAATAATTTCTAGGGCTTTTTGTATCGGTCGGTCTGTCTGCCTGTTTATGAGTTACATCAGAAGGTGTTCATACATAAAAAAAATAACAATGTTGTGCCTTTCCTATTTTTCCATTTAAATGTATGGTGAGATACTAGCTCTGAAAGTCTGTTTTGTGCCGCCTCTAAGTTTTCAACGGTAAATCAAAAATCTGTAAGCTCCAATATTTTGCTTTTTTTTTAATTTACAGTTGTTTCGTAAAGCCATGTCTGTCTATATGTTGGGGTACAAAATTGATGTAACATGTAATTATTTGTGTCCCCCTTGTCCGATCACCTAGCGCTCAAACCAGTATACCGAATGCTGGTATTCCAACGTTTGTTCTGTAGGGTTCGGTGTAAAGCTGGGTACGGATCTGAGCGGCTCAGCCTGAGGCATGCTCGCCCTGCACGGCGAGCTGCTTGCGAGCCAAACATTCGCGGGTGAGGCAACGTACTGGCCGCGAGCCGATATTTCTAAATCGCGTCGGACACGATGACAGCCGCGACTGCGTTTATCATACATGCTTCACCGAAAAAGAAGAAGAAATTGCCTCGGTGGTGAGACGGCTCAGCAAATTTATCAAATTTGTACGCGCCTCGCCCACAGAAAAGTTAGAACTTGTCGTTTTGCCCGCGGCACGCTCGGATACACGTCCAATTTACGCGAGGCACGTACACTGAGGCCCGTGCACTGCTTGCGCACAGCGCGTGAGCGCGTACTAATTTGAGCAAAATATGTGAGCCGTGCGTGCCTTATCCCGAAGCTGCTCTAATTCGTACCCACCTTAAGACTAATCTAGAAAATCTAGTAATTGTGAAACAATTTCTTGTCTAGGTTTTAAAAAATGTTTATTTATTCGGTAATTTGTTTCGGTGTGATGAACGCCCTTACAGATTCACATTAGCGTGAAATTCGCGTGAACGCGACGCTGGCTTACCGACACGAGTCGCGTATTGACGCTCAATATCGCGTATTGACGGCGGCGGGTGGGTGTATTGAACGAGTATTTGGGTGTTCAATATGCAATGGACACGAATTTAGTCGTTTTTAGGGTTCCGTACTCACAGGGTGCCAACGGGACTTTATTAGTAAGCTTTTTCACCCGTCCCCGCCTGTCTGTTTGTCTATTTTTAAGGACTGCATCTTTTGATTTGCAATATATGATAAGTAACCAATTAATTTGTATACAAATATTGATGTTAGTAGTGAAAAATATTTAAAAAAAAAGTTAAAATCCAAGGGCGTCCTAAGTATTGGGTCAAATTTTAACATAGTCTAAAACAAAGTCCTCGCCGTCTGTTCCTAAACTACGCTACGGATTTTAATGCAGTATTCATCAATATATATAGTGATTCAAGAGGAAGGTTTATATATAGTACTCGAGCGAAGGGAGGGCGCTAGTAATTTATAAAAACATATCTAATAGTTATTTTTTAATATTTTACTTGTAAGATACCTTCCTAATTACTCGGCATAATTAAAAAAAACTAACCAATTTCTGTAATAATAAATGAATTTTATATCAGGGGAAAATCTCACACAAATTTACCTAAGCTTAACAATAAACTTACTTGCATAGATATAATAAATACATAAAAAACATCCAAGACTCCGGAATAAGTACTCGCGCTCATATCACAAGTACCTGCCTTAGTTGGATTATACATAAACAGTTCGTTTAAACAAGAATAAAATAAAGAGATCACCATCCTAATAAGTAGGCGTTTAGATTGTGACTCACGTACAAAAAAAAACCCTACCTATCCTTACACTTTTTATCCATCGGAAGCAAATAAAACCACCATTTTCTTTTAAAACAGAGAAGCAGACGTTTTGTAAGAATTGAAAGTGTCGTCACGTACTGCCACCACGTTCCGTGCCCGCTCAACAACGATCGACGCCATTAGTAGTCCTTGTAAAATTCGAAACGTTATTGACTCGGCCAAGTTTTCTACGTTCACTGGCACTAGATAGTTCTTGGATTTTCATGTAATCTATATTTGATTGTATGAAATAGGAAACAAGGTTTATTTTGGCTTAGTAAACGTACTTCTATTTTGATCTTCGTTTTTTTCAGTTGGAAATATCGTTAATTTGTCGGACAAGTTACTCGTAAGCTTGTTTATAATCAGTGGGTGGCTGATGGATGCAAATTACGTCAAAATAATGTCGAACGTTATACGTAATATGGATATGACTAAAATAGTCTATAAAATATAAAATAGTCTCATCTGGCAAAATGTATGGCGTACACTGGCAGCATACATATTTAGCGAAAAACTGTCGAAAAGCGGCACTGTTAACACGTTTCCAAGGAATATTGCATAAAACTAAAAAGTTTATCAAATCAATATTAAAATCTTCTTGATTCTGTTTCGTGCAAAATTCTTGACGGCGATGCGTATTAGATTTCACATGTCTATCAATCACGCTTTTTCGTTTCGCAAATAAACTTACTTGACATTTTGTACAAAAGATCGATCCTTTAGAAGTATCGTAAATTAGATCACGTTTATCTATTATCCACTTACGAATTGTGGTTTCCTTTGCCATCTTAAATATGAATATTGAAAACTAAGCAAATTTAATGGACAAGTCTAAGACGTAATAGACATAAACGCTCATCAGTCTCAAGAGGTGATAAAATAATAAGTGGCCAGTATCTTCTTAGTATACAATCTACGCACAATAGAGGATGGCTTATAATGTATTTACTAATAATGTAGATAAAGATAAAAACTGCATAATTTTGTATTCATAAATATTTCTCGAAATTTAATAAAAGTCTTATCCATGTTTAGTTTACGTTCCTATTTTGCATCCGTCAGCCGCCCACTGTTTATAATGTACTAGCTGTAGCCTGTGACTTCGTCCGCGTAAAGTTGTTTATCGGTAACCCGCGGAAACTGACCAATTTTCCGTGAGAAAAAGTTACCTAAACTAACCTAACCCATATTCTATGTTCAGTGGTTGTAGCGTGATTGAGAAACAAACATCCAAACATCAAAACATTCAAATTTCTTATTTGTGGTACAGTCAAGGTCATAAATATGTATACACTTTAGTACCTTGTCTATTTAACGTCATGTTTCAACTGCCATATGAAATTGTCGCAGCGATTAAAGTGACAAGGTACTAAAGTGTATACATATTTATGACCTTGACTGTACTAGTAAGATAAGATTAAGATGTGTAGAAATATGAAGTAGTTTTGGATACTCATTTTGTTTTTTTAAGGGTTCCGTAGCCGAAAGGCAGACACATAAAGCTTTCAGCTTCCTGTCGTCTGCCTGTCTTTGTGTCACAGCCTCTTGATACAGAGACGGCGAAGACATTTGGCAAGTAAGTAATGTGCTTTGAAAATCGCTTTGTTATATTTAGGTGAAATCATTGAAAAGAATTCGAAAGTCATTCAAATCTGTCCCTCTCTCACTTTCGAAATTATTTATTTATTGAACATCTATTATTGATATATTTGATTTAATTTACATCAATAAAGGGGTCCTTTATCAACAAATCGATGTATTAATTTGTTAAATATAAACTACCATTAAACTAAACTACGATAAAAAACTAATCAACCTAATATTAAAAATATCAATAAAAACAGTAGATCAGTCAGGAATTAACACATTTCTAGGGTTCCGTACCACAAAAGGAAAAAAAGGAATCCTTATAGAACACTCTGTTGTCCGTCCGTCCGTCCGTCTGTCTGTCAAGACCCTTTATCTCGGGGACGCGTTGAAATTAAAACCATATACTTAGCTCTACAGTCCCTCGAGACTATGAAAAAATCAAACTTCTAAGTTAACGTAAAAAAAGATAGGGTCGTGTATGCCGCAAAAAAATGAAATTTTCGACACTCTCAAGGGGATCAAAATTTATAGGGTACTTCCCACAGACCTAGATTCATTAAAAATCCCGAAAATCGTAAACTTGTTGCTAAATCATAAAAAAAATGCGATTAGAAATTATTTGCAGTTGGTAAACTATCGCCACCTATGTCGAAGTATGGAGACAACAGTTTTTCAACATCAAATTCAAGCATGTCCCTCAATACAATTTTAAATTCTTTTAAGTTTGTACGGAACCCTCGGAGCGCGAGTCCGACTTGCACTTGACTAGATTTTTAAACAGTGATCAGCTTAGGAGGATCAGATCGAAATAACTAAACTCTCCAAATAAAACATTGCCTTACACCTTATCCCGGGATCAGGGTGAAAAATCTCAGGTTCCGGAGCCACCAGCTGTGCTCGATCCATCTCTAGCGCCGATTCAGTTAATTAGCGGAGGTAAGTCTCAGGGGCTTAGCGCAGGCCTAACCTTCGGAGAGGAGCAGACCAGCTACTGCGGCACGCACGACCGTTTATTGTGGTTGTTCAGTAGTTAGTGTTACATTGTTTTTATAGGCACGTGGACGACACGCGGTTTGCTAAGTCGGTAGTGACCTTGCCACAGATGTATGAATATAAGGAGATCAGACTTGTATTGAGCACGCCTGTCGCAAGTTCACTAACCCACACATAGCACAAATAATTGACAAGACAAAGCACGCACACATCTAAAGCACACACACTTGTATACCGTCACTCCTATTGCACAATAGAGAACATGCATAATTATTTTTCTTACGCTCTCTGGAAAGTCTATGAAAGAGAGGAATAACTGTAGATGCGAAATAATTGTCGTGTAATTTTTTCATAAGATATGAAGCTTCAAAGGTCATAGTTCAGACCCCCTGAAAAAACACTCTATACAAAATCGACGACAAGAATGACGTCACAGTTGTTCCATGTTCCACCTTATAAAGAAATTTGCATTTATTTCGTAAATTGCTGTTTAAGCCAATATCGTTGAATTAAAATATTACGTGAATAAAATGAGGTTGCCGAAGAAAACTTAACATTCAAATAAGTTTAGTGTGTGTTGCCGGGTTAGAATAGGGCCACTCCAAGTCTTCCCGTGCATGCCGTAAGAGGCGACTAAGGGAATAAGGGCTTGTAGTACTGTTAGGCGATGGGCTTGCAAGCTGTCACTGATACACTAGTAAACATCTTAGCCTACTTGTGCAAAATTTGGTTACAGAATCAACAAGTCTGTTTAGAGTTGTTGGTATTTTTGTAGCTTTGCCTACCTCACCCTAGGAATGAAGGCGTGATGTTATGTATGTATGTAAGAAGTTTTAAAAATTTAACAAGTTTTGACTATACAAAATCTTAATAAACGGGTCAAAACTTAGTGTATTGCGTTTTATATGCTTTTATTACATTTTCTGCTAATTAGTATGAATTAAACTCCATTCTGATTTTTATTCATGTTCTCTATAGAAAATAAAATAAGTAAGTACTTAAGTGTAGAAACAAATTGAAAATTTAATCAACTAAACGTTTTTTGGCTTGGATTAAATAGGCTGTTGTTTCCAGATTGTTCGCGAGAAGCTTCTAGAGTTTTGAGTGGATAAATGTTCGAGCCGACGCGGCAGGTTGCATATTTCAAAAGATTTACTTAAAGTGCCTCTGGATTAACTCCTTCTATCCCTAGCACTTCATATTCAGGGCATTTTGTTTAGAAATTAGACGTTAGGACTAGACTTATGGAATATTTGAATATTAACCTAAAGAAAGATTTAGTTTATGATTTCATCCAGTGTTATGAGTAGGTTGAATAGGGGTAAATGATTTAAATTAAAGAAACGCGTTGTTTTTTTGGGAAAATAATCTAACGGCGAGAGAATGGCACTTCGCTTGAGAACTTAACTGTTTTTGCAAGTAATTATCATAAGGTTACAGCGCTGGCACTATTCGTGAGATAATGTTGTATTGTATTATGTTTAGTTGGCACTTCAATTCTTCAGCAAGAATATCGCGATGATGTTTATTCAGTAACGGGGCCGTACGGGCCCTGTCACACGTCAAATTCTACCAGCGCTTTCCAAGAGGAGACCACTGCTGAGAAGAAATGCCGCAAGAAACTCAACAGTTAGTAATTTTTATATGTTGCGTCTGACAATGATAGAGCAAATCATCGGAAAAAATAAATCGACTAATTCTTGGACATCTGGCTTCAGGAATAGAAGACGGAATAATCTTACTCTATGTTTGATAATATTGATAAGCCCTGTTACTTCACCATCATTAACAGCATTAGGTCAATCTATTGGAAAACATAAAGCTTTCCCTATTGCACATCATCTTCTGCTGTTTTCTTCGGTTGGAATAAAAATGGTACTCACGCGCCGGGCCTGGTGTCTCCGTAGTACCGGTGCTCGGTGTAGAAGATAGCGGAGCTGGTGGACTCCGCGAGCTCGTGCGCTAGGCCAGCCCTGGTCCAGCCCGGGCTGATCGCCCACTCGCCCCCGACGAAAATCACAATGTTGTTGTCGGTGGCGAACTCGTCGTTATAGTAGTATCTCTGAAAAAGAGTTTCATTATCATAATCTCCGCCATCATCAGTGGTGGTTTTTCAGTGGTGGTAGGACCCTATGCATCGTCCGTCTGGATCACTACCACCATCTTATCCATTCCACCTGCCAAGCAACAGTGTTCGCATTGTTGTGTTCCGGTGTGGGGATAAGACAACCGGTGAAATCACTAGCATACAGGCATCTTAGTCCTCAGGGTTGGCTTAGGATTATAGTCTTGAGAATTCAAATGTCTATGGGTCTCAGATTCCACTTACCATCAGGTGGCCTGAGTGCTCGTGTGCCTTCTTCTTAACGTAAAAATAATCACTCGTTATTATCATCAATATCACTATCATCCGAGAGATGCTTGACGTTTCAAAAGAGTTTATTATTTGTAAACCTACTTAAATAAAGATTATTCTGATTCTGATTCTGATTCTGATTCTGATTCTGATGATTTGGCGAGGCTTTACAGAGGCTTCCACCAAGCAGAGGGACAACAATACCTTGATTAAAATCTGTTTGACAGTGAAGCCAGTTTCGAGCAGAGCCTTGCAGGTTCTGAACTCTTGGTGATAGGGAGATAAGACAGGATCCGTACCATGGGGAAGGAGGCGTTATCGCTGGCCTTGAAGTGGTTGAGCCTGACTGTGAGCCAGCCCTGCACCGGGTCGGCGCGGGAGACCTGCTCCGGAGCTGGTGGCTCCAAATCTCGGAGCGCGCAGGCTGAAGACACCAGGAGTAGCAGCAACCCTGGAAGAAGATGTGTTTGTTGATGTGATGTGATTATGAATGATGTGATTATTGTAAGCGCGCTTCACCCCACAACCCTTCAAGGCTTCTCGATCTTAGGGTCGGTGATTGCGAGCCAGAAGTGTTAGTTTCCTCATAGGTGGAGAGTTCAGTATGTGTCGCTTGGTAGTCTAAGAGCGGTGTCATTACGTTCAGGATTATATGGATTATTTATTTATTAATATAGTATGTCCGCGACTTGTTACGCGCAGAATTAATTTCCCACTACTCCCCCTATTGGATGCCCCGGCCCCGCGTGGATGCCGGGTTAGAATAGTGCCCGTGGATGTCGTAAGAGGCGACTAAGGGAATAAGGGCTTGTAGTACTGTTAGGCGATGGGCTTGCAACCTGTCACTAATACAATAGTTAACTTCTTGGCCTGATTGTGCAACATGTGGTTACAGAATTATAAACAAGTCTTTTTACAGTTGTTGGTATTTCTGTAAGTCTAAGTACCTACCCCACTCTGGGAATGAAGGCGAGATGGTATGTATATATGTATGTAGGAAATTATTTAAAAAAAAATCATTCTTAGTGAACTTCTAGGTTATCCAAGGATTATTCCCTCCTAATTTCAAGTAATTTTGTCACGGTACTGTTTTCTACAAGGTGTGTCTGAGCATGGGGCTTTAAATGTAGGGATCGATTCTACTCCTCAAATGGAACTCCTTTTGTTCTACGACTTTAAAAAATTAGGTAATTTTTATTTTTTATTTTTCATACAAAATAAATTAATTCACTGATTTTACTAGTAAAGTTTGAAAGTTTGATCACCTATAACTTACTGTAAATTAATTTATTTTCTAAGTCGTAGAACAAAAGATGTAGCATTTGAGGAGTCGAATCGATACCTACATTTAAAGCCCCATGGTCAGACACACCTTGTATATTTAGATTACATGTATATTATAAAAAATAAATTAATGAAGTTTATGATTGTTGCTGTCCAAAATTAACACAGTTCAGTGAATCATGTCTAAAATTAATCAGCTTTTGTTAATCAGTTAATTGACGCAATCTAAGCCTATTCATTAATATCCTTGAAAAATGACACTTAATCAATTTAATTTAATTAATATAATGCCACCTGATGGTAAGTGTGATCCAATACCGATATACGTTTCCATCCTATACATTACAAGGTCACGACTGCAATCCAAAGACTGAAAATGCGTTGCCTCTTTGGTAGTAGTTTTATATGAGCTAGAACGTATTAAAAATATTAAAATAGCTTTCGATACCACTTGATTCCTGTAACCTACCTGCTCTATTAATTAAAGGTTACCCTTTGTTAACAAAACGGACTTTTAAACCCCTCAATTTAGTTCAAGTGGACACCGTTTAATGGCGATGACGTCCATTGCCAGGATTACCCAGGATTATCTGGAGTTATCTGTAACTCTGGACCCCCTCGTAATTCGAGCTTATCCTAGGGAAGGGTATTATGGGACTTTAAGTGTAGATTATAGCGTTTTAATCGTCAGTGTTAATATTATAATGACGTTTTTAATGGCCTCTGTTTTATTGGGTGATTTGAGAATAACAAAGTCGGTTCATTTTACCAAAAGTACGTTTAGGAAATGTATCAATTTGTAAACGAATTTGGGCTAAAACCATTACATATGGTAACTCATCACTTTATCGAATGTATCATTTCATCGAACGCTATTTTCTGCTGAAACTCTAATGCTTTCAGGGTATCTTAAACAATATTTACGTTGGTTACCCTGAAAACATTATGATTTGAGCAGAAAATATAGTTCGATGAAATTAATTTCGATGAAAATGATACATTCGATGAAATAATACATTCGATGGAATGAATACGTTCGATGAAATGATACATTCAATGAAATGATAGACACCCTTACAAATACTTACGTTGCACTGGCGATCGTTGCCTAGTATGGTGAAACTGTGGAACCAACTTCCAAAGCTGCATTTGTGTTTGCAACGAATAGTTAGAAAAGAGCTTCTCTTCAAATAATTTCATCATTACATTTTAGAATTACGATAATTATTTATTTATTTATTATGCGTGTGTTAACCGGGTTAGAATAGTGCCACTCCATTTCTTCCCGATGTCGTAAGAGGCGACCTAATAAAGGCTTGTAGTACTGTTAGGCGATGGGCTTGCAACCTATCACTAATACACTGGTTAACATCTTAGCCTGACTGTGCAAAATGTGGTTACAGAATTATCAACATTTTTTTTAGAATTGCTGGTAATTCTGTAGTGGCGTTATGTATATATGTATTTATTACCATCATGTGCACTAACATAGTTTTTAATTATGAATCTGTACGGTCCGTAGCTGAACACTTTAGCTTTGTCATTTTAACGTCATGTTTGAAGTACTGCACCAATCTCACAAAGGCTTAAAACGATAAGGTACAAAAGTGTGCGTGCGTTACTTATTCTATAATATTTTTGTTTAAAAATAATGAAATAATGTATTATTATGTAGAACTTACACATGTTAGCTTCTGTCAACACTGAATAGTAATTTTTGTGATTACGTTTATCGACTTATCTTACATTTTAATTATGTTATCGGCGTTGGTAATATTTTAATTCACGATTGTGTTTAAATGGCAAGATAAGTAACAAATTATTGTTTTTGAAAGTTCAATAAAACTTGGGTGTTAAGTGTCAACGACACGTTGGCCTAGTTGGGAGTAACCCTGCCTCCGAAGCCAGCAGTCCCGGGTTCAAATCCCGGTAAGGGCAGATATTTGTGTGATGAGCACGAGTATTTGTTGCTGAGACTTGGATGTTTTGTATCTATTTAAGTATTTATTTATCGTATAAGTATGTTTATCGTTGTCTAGTACCCATAGTACAAGCCTAGAGCCGAGCTTAGTTTGGGACTAGCTCAATTTGTGTGACATTGTCCTATGATACCTACCTAAATCAATTAATTATTGACAGACAGATGTTGTCCTGACTAAGTTAGCTCCACATGGACACCCTGTAGTAGCACCACGATATAAACTTAAAATACCTTAGTCTAAAATAATAACAAAATAAGATTATTTCATTACCACAATAATGGTAAAATGGTTAAATATGAATTTATGAAATTAATAAATTAAAATCTGATGTAGTTACATAGGTTCACAACATCACGCCTTCATTCCCAGTGTGGGGTAGGCAGAGCTACAGAAATACCAACAACTACAAAAGGACTTGTTGATAATTAGTTGCAAAAACATGTAAATATGTCAGTCAGTTCAAAAGATTGAATTTATCGTGATTTTATTTAACAAGTATATAATAAAGATCAAGCTGCAAAAACACAAATGCCTGTTTTTTAATCAATAATAATTCAGCATCCTTTGATAATTTTGGAATTAGATCAAACCCAAACAAATACCGTCTTTAAAAATCCGTCAACCCGATTAGCCTGCAAGAAACATCTAAGACAGTCACACACATAAACCTAAATACCCTAACGTCGCGGAACATCCTTGGTATCTTACCTGAATGTAAAAACCAGGCAAGACCATGTCAGACCATGCTTAGTGTGGGGTTCCGAAGAAGTTAAGTACTACAAACACAAAAAACACTAGAATTTAAATTGAAGGATATGACATTTTGCTTTTCCTGGATTAACCCCGGGTCGATGAAAAGAAATTATATTTTCCTTTTCGGTTTAATTTAAAAACAAAAGGTTCAAAACGTGGGCATACCTACATAAAAGGGATTTGGTATTTTATATTGAAATAATATTTGAGGACGTCGCGCACAAATAATTTAAGGGTTAAATAAAAACAAGCTAAGTACGAGTTAGGATCTACTTTATACGAAGGTTCCGTACATTGTATAATTGCTAAAGTTCGTGTTACAATTACAATCATTTACAAGGATATTAAATTATAATGTCTGTAATTTAATTTCTTATGAAGGTTCCGTAGCCAACATGGCAAAAAACGGAACCCTTATAGTTTCATCTTGTCCGTCCGTCGGTCTGTCCGTATGTCACAGGTATTTACTCAAAAACTGCAAGATATTCGCGAATATTTGTTCCTGAGTTTTGGAGGTTTCCTATGTATTTATTTAAGTATGTATTTCTATAGATAAGTAAGTTTATCGTTGTCTAGTACCCACAGTACAAGCCTAGAGCTAAGTTTGGGACTAGGTCAATTTATGTGCGGGGAACGACTGTTTTTTTGTGGAGTATACATATTTGTGAACACATTATTGTGCAAAACACAGAAATGAAAATACAATATTGACAGAAAAGTAACGTACAAAGGCAAACTTATTCCTTTTAGGGTTCTCTTCCAGCAAACCTTTCCTGTTTAAATAAATAAATATCACGGGACAATGTCACACAAATTGACCTAGTTCCAAACTAAGCTCTAGCTAAACGATAAACATACTTAGATATAGAAATAAATACTTAAATACATAGAAAACATCCAAGACTCAGGAACAAATACTCGTGCTCATCACACAAATATCTGCCCTTACCGGGATTTGAACCCGGGACCGCTAGCTTCGGAGGCAGGGTCACTCCCAACTAGGCCAACGTGTCGTCTTTACCTTATTAACACGGTCCTGCCGACGCACATCGGTACGGAACCCTAAATCCGTTCCCCTACACCAGTTGAAAAATGTCCCTTAATAGCATATAGGCCTTAGCGACTTGATTATCTCATAAAAATGATGCGACGTCTTGGAAATTTAACGTCGTAATAAAAACGAACGTAAAAATGTGTAAAAGGAAAAACGCGTTTTCATACTTACACCGCTTTGCTCACGTGCCGTTATCATAACAAAATGGGGCGTAATCTAGTTATATAATTATCGTATTAGTGATCTAATTTATAAATTAGTAGGGTTGAGAATGGTTTAAATTCATGTTGCAACTTGAGTCGTTACGATAATTAGGATTATGTTGATAATGATAAATAGTAATCCGACACTGGGATTGATTAGATATAGTTATTAAAACATTCTTAACATTATCAAAGGATTGGCTGTTCTGTGTAAAACTGGTAATTCCAATCTCGAGTTCGATTCCCGTATAGTCGTATTTTAAGTACCTAGTTTTTTTTTTATATACAACGTGTTACAAAATAATCCGTAAAAAAGGAATTACAAAAGTAGTGTCAACCCTTATTAAATAACGTCAGTTCAGTATCTTAGGTATACAGTATACTAGGGTTGACACTACAATCGTAATTTCTTTTTTACGGATTTTTTTGTAACACGTTGTATAACCACCAGATAACATTACAATAATTTTATAGTAGTAACAGACGTGTGGTTTCCGGGTTAGAATAGTGCCACTCCATGTCTTCCCGAGGATGTCGTAAGAGGCGACTAAGGGAATAAAGGCTTCTAGTATTGTTAGGCGATGGGCTTGCCACCTGTCACTAATACACTAGTTAATATCTCAGCTTACTTGTGCAAAATGTGGTTACAGAATTATTAACTTGTCTTTTTAGAGTTGTTGGTATTTCTGTTAGCTCTGCCTACCCCACTCTGGGAATGAAGGCGTGATGTTATGTATGTATGTAACAGACGATCGAATATGATCTGCTCCGAAACAGTTCTCTGTAAGGACGAGATATATACAGGTTATGTAAATTGCTATCTCATTCTGACAGATAGCTGCGTCTCTCTCGGTCCGTGGTTCGGCCATGTTTGATAGTTTGTTACTACTATTAATGGGTTACAGTGATCTGACCAGATAATTGTAGTTTTTGTTAGGTTTGGAGTATCAATGGGTCTCACACTAGGTCAAGCCCGTGTCATGAGCCCCATTTGGAAAAAAGCGAAAATGAAAATAATAAAATTATAAATAAAAGTAAAAACTAAAGTTACTAAGTTACACACGCACTCGGTGTGTGAGTAAGTGTGTGTATATGTCAGTGATCAATGTCTGTGTATGAACACAGTATACCACATAGTATAAAACAAAGTCGCTTCCCGCTGTTTGTCCCTATGTATGCTTAGATCTTTAAAACTACGCAACGGATTTTGATGCGGTTTTTTTAAATAGATAAAGTGATTCAAAAGGAAGGTTTATATGTTTAACACTTTAACCGTCGGATTGCTAGTATATAGCTAATGCAGTAAATAATCTAGGCCTACTTTTCAAGATAAATACCTAATCTCCAATTGAGCGTAAAGTTTATCCCCTAAAATTGAGTAACGTTGAAAAATAAAATGTTTATTGTACGTCGGATAGTTACCACAAAATTGATATCTGCCCACTATTTCACCATACTAACAATGACACTTGACAGGTGACATTTTAGTGTACGTGGCGCAGCTTATATGAAACCCAGTGATGTATCAGCGTGTTAACTTTGCAATGTATACCGAATTGTCACCTATCACATGTCATTGTCAAAATGGTGAAATAGGGGGCTGGTGTGGTCTGCGTCAACGAATCCGTTAACAGATTGCGAAGCCGCCATCTTGAACTTTGTAGTTATTTGACGAATTCCTTTCGAAATCGAATTGTTTATTCTGTTACCACATTTTTTAATTATTAACAAGTCTTTTTAGACTTGTTGGTATTTCTGTATACCTACCCCACTCTGGCAATGAAGACGTGATGTTTTGTATGTATGTATGCTTCCGAAATCGATATCTAGGGATCTGTGTGATCTCCGAGAAATAACGCTTTTTTTTCTTTTTTTTTATGGTAAGGAGAAGGCAAACGAGCACTCATGCCACCTGATGGGAAGTGGAATCTGAGACCCATAGACATTTGAATTCTCAAGACTATAATCTTAAGACTGCAATCCTAAGACCTCGAATGCTTTAGCTTTAAAGATACTGTGGTATGAATTTGGTGAGAGTGAGTGTTGTACAGGTTATATAACGTCTTCATTATCCCTACATGAGTCGTTTTCAACAACATTGTACATGATAAAAGGCTAAATAAAAATAAAAATCACGATCGCTTCTTTTGTGTAACGAAAGATAGTTATACAAACTATATGGGTAATTGTCGTTACACAAACGAATTAATTAAGTTTTATTTTAATTAAAACCTGTAACTAGGTACATTTTTTTTAAAACGACCCATATGCCTGGGTGTAGAGACTGCCGTTTAACCTTTTCAACGGCATTGACGGATATTTCCGTCATGGTTGACAGCGCAAAATAGACCTTAGTATCTATGAGGCAAAGTTGACATTCGCTGTGGTTTTGTATTTGACATAGCGTTGAAAAGGTTAATAGTGATAGAGTTAAGTTTGGGACAAGGTGTAATATTATGTATAATTGTTTATTTTTTGCACCTGCATGTGTTTTATCTCTTGGAGTTTTGCTACAAGGAAGCGACGTCATAACTAGATCATAGACCAACCACTTTGAGGGCAAATAGAGATTTTATTATACATGTTTAATTATATTTTTATGTTCCGTGTGGATTCCCGGTTAGGATAGTGCCACTCCATGTCTTCCCGTGGATGTCCTAAGAGGCGACCAAGGGAATAAAGGCTTGTAGTACTGTTAGGCGATGGGCTTGCAACCTGTCACTAATACACTAGTAAACTTCTTGGCTTGATTGTGCAAAATGTGGTTACAAAATTATCAACAAGTTTAGAGTTTTTGGTATTCTGTAGCTCTGCCTACCCCACTCTGGGAATAAAGGCGTGATTACATACGTAAATAACGTCACGCCAGATGTTTACGAGTGTAGTGTCAGGTTGCAAGCCCATCGCCTGATTATTGTTAACAAATGCGGCTTTTATAAACATGACCTCCTCCGTAATAGCTTTTTTATGTTTACCGTTATAAAGGTTATATTTTCTTTATAAATATCACTATGAATCACTACATGCGCTAGAAGATCTTGCATATTTTCTCAGGTTTAATTATTTAATGATTGTAGTAAAATTGTTTCTCATAGAGTCATGCACTTTGTATGAGGAAGTCTGAATCAGCGTGGAAATGCGAAGTGACAGGCGCTTGAGAGGCGCCATCTTTGTTTACAGAGCCTTGGAACATACGAGTACGTTATACTTTTTGATATACACTCAGGAGCTATGAAAACGGATCACTTTCAATGGAAATTCTGGATTAAGTGACCCGTTTTAATTGGTCTTGATTCTACAACGTGTTACAAAATAATCCGTAAAAAAGAAATTACGAAAGTAGTGTCAACCCTAGTATACTGTATACCTAAGATACTGAACTGACGTTATTTAATAAGGGTTGACGCTACTTTTGTAATTTCTTTTTTACGGATTATTTTGTAACACGTACGTACGTTTATTTATCCGACGAAGTAGAGTGACCGTTTATAGTCTGTTATTTTGATGATGGCTACCAAAAAAATATGGCATAATGTTTCAAGAGCGGTACAAAAAAAAACACCGTTTAATAATTACTTTAAAAAAAAAATTCTCGAAGACGACGACGCGTTAGCCTAGTTGGTTATAATGACTATGCCTACGAAGGGTCTATATTGTCTGCCATATTTTTAATCAAATAATGTGTTTGAAGTCATAATTATCGTAAGGTATAACGTATTTTTGAAGAAGCTGTGACTTTATTCAGTATTTTTATAAATCAAACCTAACCTACCAAAAACTTAGCGGTCCTGGGCTCGATTCCCAAAATGACAACATGTGTGTTGGGTATTTTCTATGTATTTAAGTATGGTTTCTCTATATACCGTACAACGGGGTGAATAGGGACTAAGGGGTGAATAGGCACTGATGCAAAGCTCCGATTTCTTGGTTGTTTGGCCCTCAGGGCCAGCTGAAGAATTATTTTCTATATCCTAAACCTAGCTCATATTTATGACACTAATATCGGTCAGTTGGACCACGCAGTCTGACCACGAGATCGACACCGTTCAAACGTTACGTTCTATTGGAAATTACTTCAGTCTAATTAGTACCATATGCTTCATTTTAATTCAAAAATGTTCCGCTGTTTGACGAATAGTATCCATACAGTTGTATGGTTAAATTTCGTAGCAAAAGGGAAAGCTTCATAGAAAATTTAATTGCTTGAGTTAGCGTGTCCAACTTTTTAGTCCTTTCCCTTATGTTTTTTTCCTGACTAAGCTGAAGCAAAGAAAGAGTAATGATTATGACAACGTACTATGTATGTTCATTTACGAAGTTAATCATAAGTCTTGCTAGTCAAACTAGGAACCCTTATAGTTTCGCCTTGTCCGTCCGTCCGCAGCCTAGTGCAAAGACTATTAGTACTAGAAAGCTGCAATTTGGCATGAATATGCATATTAGTCACGCCAATAAAGTGGTACAATAAAAAGTAAAAAATATATTTTTTAGTGTACCTCCCCTACACGTAACGTGGGGATATATTTTTTTTTCTCGTCTAGTGTGGGGTGTCGTCAGATAGGTCTTTCAAAAATGTTATGGGTTTTAGTAATATGAACAGTTTTTTAATTTGTTTATTAACAGTTTTTTATGAAATATTAAGCTTTAAAGCGCCCCTACAGCCAAAACTACAAATACTAAAAATCTGAAAAAAAACTTGAATGAAAGAACATAACCAATTTTAAAGGAAAACTATCACGACTAAGTAGACATCATTGGTTCTTGAGATACAGGCGATTAAAGTGTTTATACCTACTAAAATCATCTACGACGACACCAATTGACTTTAAATAGAAAATTAGTGATTACTTGATGATTTTTAGGGTTCCGTAGCTAAATGGCAAAAAACGGAACCCTTATAGATTCGTCACGTCTGTCTGTCTGTCCGTCCGTATGTCACAGTCACTTTTTTCCGAAACTATAAGAACTACACTGTTGAAACTTGGTAAGTAGATGTATTCTGTGAACCGCATTAAGATTTTCACACAAAAATAGAAAAAAAAACATAAATTTTGGGGGTTTCCCATACTTAGAACTGAAACTCAAATTTTTTTTTTCATCAAACCCATACGTGTGGGGTATCTATGGATAGGTCTTCAAAAATGATATTGTGGTTACTCACATCATTTTTTTCTAAACTGAACAGTTTGCGCGAGAGACACTTCCAAAGTGTTGAAATGTGTCCCCCCCTGTAACTTCTAAAATAAGAGAATGATAGAACTAAAAAAAATATATGATGTACATTACCATGCAAACTTCCACCGAAAATTGGTTTGAACGAGAAAAACATTGATCAAAGCTACAACGAACTTTTATATTATGTTACTTGCTGCTACGGAACCCTTCATGGGCGAGTCCGACTCGCACTTGGCCGCTTTTTTATGTTTGTAGTACTTAACGGCTTCGGAACCCTACACTGAGCATGGTCCGACATGCTCTTGCCCGGTGTCATTTAGATAAAATAGTTATTGAGGTTTAATTGATTTACTCGAAGATTATTAAGAAGTTAACTTGATGGAATCTTTAATTAACTTAATGGTCATATAAACACGGAATTAGTCATTTAACTCACAATAATACGTCATGAAGGTATCAATGACGAACTTGTTAACCGCAATATAACTTGTTTACTTTGTGTCTCTTACGTAGCATTGCGTGCTAGAAGTACAAGAACGAAACATTTTTATGGTTCCGTACCCAAAGGGTCAAAACGGGACCCTATTACTAAGACTCCATTGAGCTGGTCTGACGATGGAGTTGGAAGGTGATGACAGGATCTCTGCTATACAATACAATACAAATACTCTTTATTGAACACCAAAAAATAAAAAATAAAATCAACACGGAACAGTACATTTAAATCATATACAACAGGCGGGCTTACCGCTAAATAGCGATCTCTTCCAGACAACCTTGTAAGAGAAATAACTGAGGACACAAATTCGTGGTAGGCGGTGTAAACTAACTCGTTTAGAACTCAAACTAAACAACTACAAGAAACAATTAAATTATTTCTATTTTGAAATTAAAACTATATATAAATGCATAAAGTAAATAATTTAGTAAATTCATACTAAATACATATAATTATACATCTATATAATATATACATACATACACCCCCCAAAGCAGCCAAACAATGACAACAGACGAAGCATGAGATAGAAGAAAGAAACAAGTAAAGGAAATAATAGAAAAAATACGGAAGTGTTAGAAAATGATCCTTTAGCTTTCTTTTAAAAATGGCAACAGACGCAAATGGCTATACTTAACGTAGACCGTGTTTGGACTCATTAGCAGCGAATAAAGGAAATAAACGATATTGAGAAAATGATCTAACCAGTTGATCCTATGCCTAGGAATAGAAAGTGGACAAGTAGGAAGAGACTGAATTGAAAAAAAAACGACGGGTTGCACTCCGGGAGTGCCGGCAGAAGTGAAAACTTGAATATTAACGTTGCGCATTTTTTATATTTTGGAATGGCGCGCATGCGCCCTGCGCCGCCTAAACGAAGCAGCAGACGCAGGCATTTTTCGCCGCGCCGTATAAAGAGAGGGGGATACTTCCTCTCCTACGCCGCGCTGGCTGTCTACTCTCTCCATCCGTCTTACGAATTTTCGATCATGTCACGTGCCCTGACGCGAGTTTTTTTTTACCCATTACAAAAAAAGTGTACAACGCCGCTAAAGATGTTTTCACTTCAAAAAATATCTCGAGACAATGTCACACAAATTGACCAAGTTCTTAACTAAGCTCGGCTTGTACTATAAACATACTTAAATATAGATAAATATATTATTAAATACATAGAAAACATCCAAGACTCAGGAACCAATTTTCGCACTCATCACACAAATATCTGCCCGGGATTTGAACCCAGGACCGTTGGCGTCAGAGGCAGGGTCAATCCTAACTAGGCCAACGCTGACTGTCTAGGAAATAGACGAATTAGGATTTGAGAAATGACAATTCGGGAAAAGGACAATGTAGGAGTGGACAAAAGTGGACAAGGTCGCCCGGAGGGAGAAAAAATAGTAGATTACGATTTTTAAACAAGAGAAAAACGGTAGTAATAATAGTCGCGCCCATTTTCCTAGAACACGACGATATTATTTTGTGTGATGCGCGAGTACTTGTTCCTATCTTGCATGTTTTAACGGACGAAAGCTAAGTAGTAGGTCCATATTGGCATCCTTTGGATAAGAAACCACCGGCTAACAAATCGTAAGATGAATCCAACTGGCCATAGCTGTGTCAGATCAATAGTTGGCGGCCATTTAATTAATTAGAATACTGGTAGGTATACAACGTCAATACCTACCAACAATACGAGGAAGGAACTCGAGATGACTGTTTACATTTCTGGAAAAAGGGCACTTTATATTTGAATGGTAATTAATTACAACTCATAGTCAATGTCATGGACGTTTGTTACAAAATTTGTTTTTGTTTGTCTATTTTCTTGGAATATCTTGATGACTTCCAAGCAATAGAGAATAGGACTAAGAAAATTTGTTCTGGGCCTTCAAAGTTATTTAAGGTACTAGTGAGTGGCCTCACTTAGGGTTTGAGGTAAAGAGTTGGAACATACAGAAGTATTTAAGTAAGTAAGTAAGTAAGTAAGTAAGTAAATCATTTATTCACAACAAAAACACGCAGACAAAAAATAAAAAGTAACAAAAATAAAAGAAAAGAGACGACATGTCGTGTTAATGTTGCGAAACGGACCCAACTCAGCATATTATGCTGGCTGTGAAGCCAGCGCTGATCTTCCGTTGGGACCGCTTGGTGAAGACACGGAAGGCCATACAAACTAAAAAATAACTACATGTCACAACAGACAGCGCCCCAGGTGGCCATGAGATAAACTAACACTATCTGCATTACTTGACAGTAAGTCTTGAAAAAATGTTGTATAGCTTATCTGTGCATTTAATATCTGTGTCAGTTGTGATTATTTGATGTTCCTGAGTATTTATATCTATACTCGTATAAGTATGTTTAACTATGTTTTAAGTTCATTTTCCATTTATACCTACCTCTCATTCGGTGAAACACCCGCGAACTACTCGATTTCTATTTCTAATAAGTATTTTTGTCCGCTAATAAGAAATTGTTTTGTCTGTACTTTAGTTTAACCTTCTTCCTTTAAACTCGAGACGCTAAACGTCACGAAATTTAAAATTCGTATTTATACACTAGTTTTAAAAAGAAGGAGTTTATTATGTATCATGTATTTAAGTAAGGCGGTAGTAAATAAAGCAAAGGAACTTTTAATGAAATGATGTTTTTTTTTCTGGTCAAAAATACATCCTTAATATAGGAAATAGTTATTTGTGCAACAAGAGAGCAAAGTTGGTTTTTGCTGCGAGTGTTGATTTTGAATCCCGAGCAAGCGAAGGATTCTAAGTTAGAATCCTGAGTGCAGCGAGGGATTCAAAGACACGAGATGCAAATAACTTTGGTCTCGTGTTGCACATACAATTTTACACCTCAGCAGCGAGAAAATATAACCTTAAGCTAAAAATTAAACGACATCCCCCAGCCGCCCGCGCGCCGCACCACGGCCACCTTTGTATTGTAAACAAAAATTAAAAAGTAACTTTGTCTCACGCGTGCATCAAAATCGAATTTTGCTCACTGTCTTTAAACAACAAAACCACCCTTTTTGAGGTGCTGAAGTGAAAAAGGTATTTTTAGGGTTCCATAGCCAAATGGCAAAAAACGGAACCCTTATAGATTCGTCATGTCTGTCTGTCTGTCCGTCCGTATGTCACAGTCACTTTTTTCCGAAACTATAAGAACTACACTGTTGAAACTTGGTAAGTAGATGTATTCTGTGAACCGCATTAAGATTTTCACACAAAAATAGAAAAAAAAACCATAAATTTTGGGGGTTCCCCATACTTAGAACAGAAACTCGAAAAAAAATTTTTCATCATACCCACACGTGTGGGGTATTTATGGATAGGTCTTCAAAAATGATATTGAGGTTACTAACATATTTTTTTCTAAACTGAACAGTTTGCGCGAGAGACACTTCCAAAGTGTTGAAATCGCCCCCCTCCCTGTAACTTCTAAAATAAGAGAATGATAGAACTAAAAAAAAATATATGATGTACATTACCATGCAAACTTCCACCGAAAATTGGTTTGAACGAGATCTAGTTAGTAGTTTTTTTTAAATACGTCAAAAACATTGATCAAAGCTACAACGAACTTTAATATTATGTTACTTGCTGCTACGGAACCCTTCATGGGCGAGTCCGACTCGCACTTGGCCGCTTTTTTTGTCTAGCATTATTCTCAATATCTTCTTCTTCTGCTGCTCCTCCAATTACTGAAGGCATCAACTCTGAATATTTGGCCTTATCCTTCGCGAGACGGAGGAGCTGTGCAGCTCCGGTCCATTCGCGGATGTTCCTAAACCAGGATTAATAAGATTATTACGAAACAAAAGAACATTATTGAAATTCTACCATTTATTATGAAAGGGTCATACACACTCTTAAATACAAAAGTTGTCTCTCCTGTGGTCAATAGTTAAGAGCTTGTGTGCATATAAGTTATGTTTTTATATTATAGGTCTAAATCAGTCCTTGCGGGTATGGGCTTAGCCTGAAAATTAGGACGTTTTTACGTTAACTTTTGGTGTGTCCACAGGGAAGACGGTAACCTAAATCTGTGTATGACCCGAATACTCAACAGAAAGTCTTTAAAGTTAAAACTTCCAAAAAACAATAAACGTTTGTTGACTTGCTCAGCTGTGGATATGTTTTGGAAAGGTTCTAGCATATTCTTTAACCCGGACATATACAGGATGTTAGGTAATGAGTGGATAATCCTTGAACTACGGATAGAGGGCACTTAAGACGTTATGAAAAAGCTTAAATAGGTCTAGTAAAAGTCGCACGGTTTTCGAGATATTTGGACTTTTAATCGGATTTTTTGTCATTTTTCCTTATGTCCATGTTACGAAAAACCCTTAATTTCGTGTATTAATTCATATTTTTTTCACTTTTTTCTTGCATGGTTAGAATCACTATGAACTAAGAAAGTTTTTAAAGCTACATGCCAAGTTATTTTCATGACAACTTTTTGAGTAAACTCACTAAGTTACTTTTTCCATACTAAGAAATCCCCGCGTTTGTTTTTCACGTAGTATGGAAAAACAAACTTTGTGCATTTACTCAAAAAGTTGTCATGAAAAAAAACCGAGCATGTAGCTTTAAAAACTTCCTTAGTTCATAGTGATTCTAACCATGCAAGAAACAACGAAAAAAAAAAGAATTAATACATGAACTTAGGGGTTTTTCGTAACACGGACATAAGGAAAAATGACAAAAAATCAGATTAAAATGACCAATATCTCGAAAACTATTAACAATTGCTGAACATACATGGGGGTTAAATCGATTGCTCATGAGCTGCTCTATCAGCCTATTCGGGTTATCCACTATTTACCAAACACCCTGTAGATACGATGTTCCTATGTGACAAACGATAAACTAGTTGCGATACTGCGCATGAGTTGCAAGACACACTCAATTACGGTGAATCATAGAAAAGTCTCATTTTACACCTCGACTATAAAGTTACTCAATATTGTCATTAAGAGACGTGACATAACGACGTAGACTTACGAGTATGCACCATGACAAAAACAACAAACATATACGTGTAGACGAATCACTAGAGGCTTGCAGTGTTTGTGTGTGTGATAAAGCCAACCAGTGCCACCAAACAGCAGTGTTCGCATTGTTGTGTTCCCGTGTGGGAATAAAACAACTGGCATTGTACTTGCAGTCTTACGATTTCAGTCTTGAGATTAAATTTTAAGTATACAAATGTCTATATGGCTCAGATTCCACTCGGTCGTCCATATAAAATACCCTTTTGTCACTTTAACGTCATGTTTAAACAGCTGCATTAATCTGTCAAAGGCGGTGAAGTGACAAGGTGTGCAGCTACTTATAGGGCCGACTGTAGCATCAGCCCCCTTTTCACCATCTTGACAATGAAAGGTGACAGGTGACACTTCGCTATACATTGCAAAGTTAACAATCTTGCACATCAATAGGATTTATATTAACTGCACGATGTACATTGAAATGTCACCTTTCACCTGTCGTTGTCAGAATTGAGAAATAAGAGTCTGGTGCCGTGTGCTCGTTAGCTTTTGCCCATACCATAAAGATCACGAACGTTTAGCTAAATCATTAATAATTGCGGTGTTACTGGGTCTGATAAAGTCAACACAACAATGATTCAGAACACAATGGACGCTCATGTTACGTCACGGTTACGGAAACTAGCCGTCCTGGGTTCGATTCGCGATAAGGGCCAATATTGTGTGATGAGCGCGAGTATTTGTTCCTAACCCTTGGATGTTTTCTATGTATTTAAGTATATATTTCTCTATGTAAGTATTTATAATTATCGTTGTCTACAGTACAAGCCTGGAGCTTAGTTTGGGACTAGGGATCTCATATAAGTATATTTTATATTATACTAGTGACCCACCAGCGGCTTCGCCCGCTGCATTTTTTTTTCTTGATAATTTCCTTTTTTAATTTTTGTAAAAAAAATATATATTTTTTTAATAAAAAGTATCCTATGTTACTTCTAGTACCTCCCAGAATATGTGTACAAAGTTTCATGATGATTCGTCCAGTAGTTTTTGCGTGAAAGCGTAACAAACGTCCACGCTTTCCCATTTATAATATTAGTAAGGATAGTAGTTCAATTCTATACACACACATGGCCAGTAAGAATTAATATCACACATTGCACGACCATCGTATTTTAACTGTCCACTGTCCCGAGATATTTAAATTTGTTTTAATTCGTTGTTTAAAATATTTTTCGTCTCAAGTAAGATGCCCACATCTTACTTAAGATCAGTGAGCCTAACACTGCCACGGGAACTAGTGTCAAATGACGTCAAACGGGAACTAGTGTCAAATGACGTCAAACGGGAACTAGTGTCAAATATAATAAAATTATTAAAAGGACAGCCACCCTGGGTCCATGTTGCTTAGTAATAAAAGGACTCAAATCACACAAAACACACTTTTATTAAAAACCTAAACTCTTTATGCTTACGTTGGAATATGGAATAGGCGAATTAAAGCCTACGTCAAAATCTTGTCCCATGTCAGCGTGTTAGCCCACAATGGGGTTATTATGACAGCTATGCAGTTCAGTTATTTAGCTCTCTCCTTTACGCTCGCTGTGTAATCCACTGCATACCTAATACCTATGTCACAATAACCCCCAGAGGTGTTATGTAGTGAGCGTAGTCAAACGAGCTCGCTCACTGGGGTAAAGCGAGTAAGTTGCAAATGCACGCCCTTGAATTTGAATAACTTGTCAGATGCCAAAATGTATTACTTGGTTTATATAACGCAATCACACACGCATACGCACACACATACACTTACACATACTCACACAGAAACACTACTTTTCAGCCCACCGTCACAACATATAATTACGCATACATAGCATCACGCCGTCATTCCCAGAGTGGGGTTACTCTAAAAAGACTTTTTTATAATTCTGTAGCCACATTTTGCACAATCAGGCCAATAAGTTTACTAGTGTATTAGTGACAGGTTGCAAGCCCATCGCCTAACCTACAAACCCTTAAAGCCCTTAAGTAGGTATAATATAAACAAAGTAAACAAATTGTATCCTAGAATTCACAACTCACCTGTTTGCAATATTTTACCGACTATTTTTAATTTTGTAAACCAGGGCTGGGGTTCTACACGGTAACAACGATATCGTCTTTGACGTGTTTCCGTATTGCCAACGTTTTGATAACTCTTATGTCATTTACAATAATGGCGACTGTGACATAAACGATTCTAAAACACGTCACGCGATATCGTTATAACGCAGTAGAATAGAGGCCCAGAGCCGGTTGCCACGTAACAGGCATAGCCTATAGGTAGTGTGGGACCACCAGACTGATGATTCGTCTGTACTTGTTCCTTTCAATAAATATTTTAACGCTCTGAATTCACCAATCAATTTCAACTCGTCGGTTAATCATTAGCGTGAGTTCAAGTTTGAGTGGTTAAAGAGATTGCACACTGGTAGGTAAGTGTTATTACAGCCCTAAATCTAGTGTATACACACGTGTGCAAACGCTAAGTAAAAGTGATTCGGCTGCCAGGCTACAAAGCGTTACGTGCGCGTGCGCCGCGCCGTTGCGCATGATTCACTTCGGAGAACTGGCGCGGAAATGAATGGAGGCAAAAAGGGCAGGTTTGTTGTCAATGTTGGGTTCAATCCCATTTGTTATTTTATAACCCCTTTACCTAAAAAGGGGTGTTATAACGTTAGTCTCTATCTGTGTGATTGTAGCTCCAAAACGGATAGATTAAAAAATAACAACACAAATTGACCTAGCCCCAAACTAAGCTCTAGGCTTGTACTATGGGTACTAGACAACGATAAACTTACTTATGTAGAGAAATAAATACTTAAATGCATAGAAACATCCAAGACTCAGGAGCAAATACTCGTGCTCATCACACAACTATGTGCTATTAGAAGGATTTGAATCCAGGACCGCTAGCTTTCGAAGGCAGCACTACCAAATACGCTAACGTGTCGTCACACATTGGCCCATCAGTTTAGGAGGTACAATGCAGATAAACACACAACAACACAGATACAAACGTTAAAACTTATGTCTTTCTTCTGTTTACGCCAGATTTTTCAAGAAAATTCCTACTGGAATACTAAATAGTAAATGGCAAAAAGTACAAACATACATACATAACATCACGCCTTCATTGCCAGAGTGGAGTAGGCAGAGCTAAAGAAATACCAACAACTCTAAAAAGATTTGTATTATAATCCTGTAACCATATTTTGCACAATGAGGTTAAGAAGTTGACTAGTGTATTAGTGACAGGTCGCAAGCCCATCGCCTAACAGTACTACAAGCCCTTATTCCCTTAGTCGCCTCTTACGACATTTACGGGAAGACATGGAGTGGCACTATTCAAAACGGGCAACCACACAAGGCCAAAAAGTAAATAAGTATTAACCTTCAATTTGCACATAATTTAAATGAATTGGTCCAAAAAGCAGCGGCAGCATAATCACGTCCATCGAATCATCCATCAGTTAATTGGTCGCGTCCGTTTGTCGCCAATTGGACTCATTAAAGACGCTCAGCTTCGGAAGTGACTGCTGACTTGACTCGGTGTTTGCTCCGCGAGGTCACGGGGTCGGTTCCTGCTTAAATATAAAGTTTATGACATACATACATACAAAATACAAGTAGCAAGTGGTCCCAGGCTCCATTTTCAAAAAAAATATATATTTGTGTATTTTTTCTGAGTATCCGGGTGTTGTGAACTTAGGGACAACCACCGGTTAGAGTATTTAAGAAGGATGGGAACATCATTGGACCTGAGTGCCCTCGAAGGAAGGTCCCATGAGGTTCCCATCCTTCTTAAATAGTCCTACACTAACGGGTGGCTGTCCGTGGGAGCAAACTTCTATAGTGTGAACCCAAGGAAAATCGCCGTTTGGTCACTTCACTTTACTGAAATAAGTTGTCGAGGAAATCTTCGTGATAGCTTTGCCTCCATGTACGCCTTGCAAAGGCCTTGGTTTCCCATAGCCCCGTGATTGGTAAAGACATACAAATAATAATAAGGAATCAAGTGCCGTGCGTTAATATCGCAAAAATACAAAGATGGCTCGACAATACGCTGGCTTAGTCGGTAGTGACCCTGCGTTCGAAGCTAGCGGTCCTGGGTTCAAATCCCGGAAAGAGCAGATATTTTTGTGATGAGCACGAGTTTTCGTTCCAGAGTCTTGGATGTTTTCTATATATTTAAGTATATATTTCTCTATGTTAGTAAGTTTATCGTTGTCTAGTACCCATAGTACAAGCCTAGAGCTTAGTTTGGGACAAGGCAATTTGCGTGACAATGTCCCGAGATATTATTCATGTATTTATTTTTTATAGTTTTTGTTATTTTTGGCATTGTCAGGACAAGGTTTGATTGAAAAAATAACAGCCGGGCGACGCCGGGTACGAACAGCTAGATAAAACGTAGGTATGTGATGCATTTTACACACAAGGGTGATGATGAAGAATTTATTTCCCTTTATAAGTAAGTTTATCGCTGTCTAGTACCCATAGTACAACCCAGAGCTGGGACTAGGTCAATTTGCGTGAGATTGTCCCCTGATATGGATTATTTAACTCTGTATACAGGTTTCCATGTGTGTCACGGGTTGTGTCGTGCATGCAGCACGCACGGTGTGTGCTGGTAGCCGTCAACGTCGCGGTTTACAAGTAGGTGCGCGGGAGTGGCACGTGCAGCCGTGAGTCAGCTCGATGTGCCGCTGGAAGTGGCTGGTTTAATATTTAATTTTAATTTCTGGATACTTTATGATTTTGTTATGTTAATATGTTAATGTGTAGACCGTGTGGTTACCGGGTTAGAATAGTGCCACTCCATGTCTTCCCGTGGATGTCGTAAGAGGCGACTAAGGGAATAAAGGCTTGTAGTACTGTTAGGCGATGGGCTTGCAACCTGTCACTAATACACTAGTAAACTTCTTGGCCTGATTTTGCAAAATGTGGTTACAAAATTATTAACAAAATGTTTTAGAGTTGTTGGTGTTTCTGTAGCTCTGCCTACCCCACTCTGGGAATGAAGGCGTGATGTTATGTATGTTATATTATATGTAATATCATCAAAAGTAATAAATAAATTACCTAAGTTCGTTTCATTTTAAACTAGTTCCTGTCCGCGACTTCGTTCACGTAGATCTTGATTATCGTTGTTTCCTCGGACAATTTTGAATTTTCCTGAATAAAAAGTAGCCTATCTGTCTGTTTGTCCACCCGTTGCAGCATGAGGGGGTAAGAAACTAACACAAACTTTGGCATTTATTATATCGGTAGCCCTACTTAACCTGTTTAAAGATCAAAATTTATGAAAATAAACCTACTTATTTACGTTCAACTGCAAATCCAAGATGGCCGCTTTGAGAAAATGGATATTTTTTTTTTTTTGCAGCAGATTCTTATTAAACACCCGCTAAAAAGCAAATTCTAACTCATAAACCCAAAATAGCTTAAGCCTGCGTAAAGTATGCTTTGTCTTTATATTTCAATATGACATTTGAATTTGACAGAAAGTGACAAATAATATGTACTTTAACAGAAGCGCATGAAGCTAACCCCATTGCGTCTGATTAGTCTCCAAGAGAAAATACTCTTTTACCGACCAATTGTCCTCGCGTGTGATATCCATGGACTTATTTCTCTAATAAGTCCATGGGAGTGTCTATAAATAACTTGACTTTAGAAAAATACACCTTAACAGGAGTGTAACCATTGAATAAAAAAGTGTTGATAATCTAGGTAAGAACGTAAAATGGCGGACTTTCCTTTAAGGCCAGCTAATCTTTAGATTGAGAATAACAAGGAAAGATAACATAACCTACCTAATTTAATTATATTTATTCTACTCATCGCTTCCAGTGTGCTAACCCCTCGTTAATCTAACGACAGTAGCAACCACAATAACGCCATTATACAGTGACTAAGGCTGAGTCAGGTGCACCCAGGAATTATGAGTTGTGACTTATCTGCCTCCACCAGGCCGATGTGGAGTGACAAACACACGTACTGTATTAGTAGAAGAACATAAAGTCCCACCATAAACGAAACCATATTATGTCTCCACTGTCAAAGTTATCAGATCTCATGTAGAGCAAAGCTTCTTACGACACGTTGACGACACGTTTGCCTAGTTGGGAGTGACCCTGCCTCTGAAGCCAGCGGTCACGGGTTCAAATCCCGGTAAGGACAGATATAAATAAATAAATAAATATCAGGATTCAAAACTCACACAAATTGACCTAGTCCCAAACTAAGCTCTAGGCTTGTAATATGGGTACTAGACAATGATAAACATACTTAAATAGAGAAATACATACTTAAATACATAGAAAACATCCAAGACTCAGGAACAAATATTCGCGCTCATCACACAAATATCTGCCCTTACCGGGATTTGAACCCAGGACCGCTGGCTTCGGAGGCAGAGTCACTCCCAGCTAGGCCAACGTGTCGTCAATATTTGTGTGATGAGCACGAGTATTGGTTCCTGAGTCTTGGATGTTTTCTATGTATTCTATCATGTATTTCTCTATGTAAGTAAGTTTATCGTTGTCTAGTACCCATAGTACAAGCCTAGAGCTTAGCTTGGGACCAGGTCAAATTGTGTGACATTGTCCCGAGATATTTATTTTATTTATTTAACTCTACAAGCCCTAACTTTAGACTAAGGTGTACACATAAAGTTTCAATTGCCATTTAGACTAAGGTCTTAATATGTCGCTTAGTAATTGAAAATTTATCCCAGTTACTAATAGTTAAACGATGCTTTGCCCTTATCTGTCATTGCGACATTTGAATTTGACGGATAAGGAAAGAGCATGGTATAACTATTCCAAGTTTATTCAACGTTTATTAGTAAGGGATGTGTGTTTGATAAGTCCACTATAGACATCCTATCCCGAGTTTTTTTTATTTTTTATTATGTTAAGTAGAAGGCACCCGAGCACTCAGGCCACCTGTTGGCAAGTGGAATCTGAGACCCATAGACATTTGAATTCTCAAGACTATAATCGTAAGACCTCAAATGCGTTGCCAACCCTGAGGACTAAGATGGAATGCCTCTATGCCAGTAATTTCACCGGTTGTATTATCCCCACACCGGAACACAACAATGCGAACACTGTTGCTTGGCGGGTGGTTAATGGATAAGATGGTGGTAGCGATCCGGACGGACCCTGCACTGGGTCCTACCACCACTAAAATCCGGTATAATCCAAACCCCAGTTATAAGGGTTCAAAAAAACGACGAAGCGCTTCGAGAAAAGGTAGATAGTGCCCTGGCGCTTCGCTTGGCTCGTCAAGGCTTAGTAGAAGAACATAAGATAGGGGAGGAGAGAGTGGAGGTAGGACCTTGTTCAGGGTCCGTCCAGATCTCTACCACCAACCTAAGCAGCAGTGTTTGCGTTGTTGTGATCCTGTTGTTGTGAAATAACTAGCATTGAGGTATTCCTAGCCCTCAGGGTTGGCTATGTATTTTCGTCTTAGTTACAGTCTTGAGATTCCGATGGAGGGTCTCAGGCTTCTCTTATCATCAAGTAGTTTGTGTCATCGTTTGCCTTCTTCATCCGATGAAATAAAAAACCGGCCAAGTGCGAGTCGGACTTACATACGAAGCGTGAATGTTTTATCTGTGTACTATTACGGTTCATGAGATGCGGCCCGCTGTCAAACAGATGGACGGATAACGGAGGCTTAGTATTAGTGTCCCTGGGAACCCTTTGCCTACGGAACCCTAAATTTCCCTAAAATATGGGCCTGTTTTTTCCCATATTTGTGTTCGGACATAATGTCATTATTGATAATAATCATTACATACATAACATCACGCCTCCATCACCAGAGTGGGGTAGGCAGAGCTACAGAAGTACCAACAACTCTCTAAAAATACTTCTGTTCTGTGTGTATTAAATATTATGACTATCAATAATTATATCCCCGTGTGGTTGCCGGGTTAGAATAGTGCTACTCCATATCTTCCCGTGGATGTCGTAAGAGGCGACCAAGGGAATAAGGGCTTGTAGTACTGTTAGGCGATGGGCTTGCAACCTGTCACTAATACACTTGTAAACTTCTTGGCCTGATTGTGCAAAATGTGGTTACAGAGTTCATAAAAGTCTTTTTGGGGTTGTTGGTATTACTGTAGCTCTGCCTACCCCACTCAGGGAATGAAGGCGTGATTTTATGTATGTATGTATGTATAATTCTGTAACCACATTTTGCACTATCAGGCTAAGGTGTTTACCAGTGTATTAGTGACAGGTTGCAAATCCATCGCCTAACAGTACTACAAGCCTTTAGTCGTATTCCCTGGGAAGAAATGGAGTAGCACTATTCTAACCCGGCAACCACACGGGGATATATTTATTGATAATAATAATATTTATATCGCTACCTAAAACCGTAAACATTTCGGTATTTCCTAATGATTGAACGTGTAGATTAGGCTTAGTTTGGTAAGGTTTAAATAAAATAAATAAATAAATAAATAATCACAGGAAAATGTCACACAAGTTGATCTAGTCCCAAACTAAGCTCTAGGCTTTCTTTTAACTTACTTATATAGAGAAATATATTATACGATTGCCTAGTTGGGAGTGACCCTGCCTCCGAAGCCAGCGGTCACGGGTTCAAATCCCGGTAAGGACAGATATAAATAAATAAATAAATATCAGGATTCAAAACTCACACAAATTGACCTAGTCCCAAACTAAGCTCTAGGCTTGTAATATGGGTACTAGACAATGATAAACATACTTAAATAGAGAAATACATACTTAAATACATAGAAAACATCCAAGACTCAGGAACAAATACTCGTGCTCATCACACAAATATCTGCCCTTACCGGGATTTGAACCCAGGACCCCTAGCTTCGAAGGCAGGGTCACTCCCAATCAGGCTAGCGTGTCGTCGTTTGATTCATAAATAATCCTGAAAAAGTAACAGTATCTTAAAAAGTACGTCATGACTTGCGATAAATATGACCTAAACACACTATGACTAAAATAAATATGGCTGACAATATAAATATGTCTATGTAATTTGTATGTGTATATGTATATGTGTGTGTATATGTGTATGTATATGTATATGTGTATGTATATGTATATGTGTATGTGTATGTATATGTAATGTGTGTATGTGTGTTATTATGGCTGATAATTGTTTTAAATTTACACCTTATCCCTTCTAAGGTTGTCTGGAAGAGATCGCTGATCAGCGATAAGACCACCTGTTATTTACCTGGGTCTTCTAAATTGTGCAAATTCTTTGTAATGATTTGTTTGGTGGGCAATAAAGTGTTTTGTATTGTATTGTATTGTAATATAGACCACCTTAAAATCTATAGCTACTCGTAAGCCCTAGAGATCATTGACCTAAACAAAGCCTAGTTTAGGCGGTCCGGCGTGATGTAATGCATTTTATTGTTTATAAATTCACATGCAAGTCGCGAACCAAAACGGCTTTCAAATTAAATTCGAGGAAATCCAATGTCGTATGACTGCAAGCCTTATCTTGTGACTAATGCGTTTTATTTTGATAAATGGGTTTAATGGCTCAAGCTGGCTGTTGCAATCAATCGAGAACTGCCTCCCTAAAATTGGTAGTATATTAGCGTGACAAATGATCAATAATGAACTTGATACATGTTTGTATGTATGTATATATGTAAACTCTTTGTTGCACAAACACAAGATAAACTAAAAAACGAAACAGAAACACAAAAGGTATGTACAAAGACGAACTTATACCTTTAAGGGATCTCTTCCAGTTAACCTTTGAGCTATTGAGAGAGAAATAAAACAGCGGATGGCTAAAAGTACAAAAATTAAAGAGACAAAAGGTAATTAATTGTAAGAGTGACGCCTGTACTTCCTCAGTCTAGATTTGTCTTATGAGATTTTAGGAATGTTGCTTTCTGTTTTTATCCACATCTACAATTATATTACAAAGAGGCAAGATTGTATGTATGTAACGAATAAAGTCTAGTAGAATTCTATATTCACACTGAGTAACTGCCCGCCACGTCTAATAACTAGCTGTTGCCCGCGACTCCGTCCGCGTAGTAAAATAAGACAGCCGGTGAAATAACTAGCATACAGGCATTCCATCTTAGGCCTCAGGGTTGGCAACGCATTTGCAGTCTTAGGATTGCAGTCTCGTGAATGCGAATGTCTATGGGTCACAGTCTCCACTTAACATCAGGGCTGGGATTCTACAAGGTAAGGATTTCGTTTTTGACCTGTTTCCGTATTGTCAACGTTTTGATAACTCTTATATCATTTACAATAATGGCGACTGTGACATAAACGATTCTTAAACGTGTCAAAGACGATATCGTTTTAACGCACCTGAATAGAGGCCTAGGTGGCCTGTGTGCTTGTTTGCCTTCTCAGTGCCATAAAAAAAAAACACGCTGCAACGGCTAAACGGATTTGGATGAAATTTGGAATGAACACAGCTCATTCCCTGGATTAACACATAGGCTACTTTTCATCCCGGGCATAAGCTAGTTATATTTTAAACCTTTGTTTTGAATCACTCTACGACATCCATGAGAAGACATGGTGAGGGACTATTCTAAGCCAGTAACCACACGGGGTTCATTAATGTGTTTAAACAAAGAAAATACTTGAATATATTTAAGGCATTAGTATATTTCCTAGATTCCTAGTTTGGTATCCGCAGTTACCCAGCTCCTGCATTGTCCTGCATAAGGACAGACAGCACAAAGCGTTGCCTATTATTAATGTTTACTTTCTAAAATTGCAATTAGGTACCTCGTTTTAGTTAAATATCTTTACGAAATGAGTCATGCGTAAAATGTGTCACTCTGTTTCTTACGATGTCTTTTATAAACTAGAGAACTTTAACACTATACTACAAATGTGAAAGTTATCTTTTATAATTGCACCCAGGGCTGGGATTCTACATGGTAATAACGATATCATCTTTGTCGTGTTTCGACAACGTTTTGATGACAACTCTTATGTCATTTAAAATAATGGCGACTGTGACATAAGCGATTCTAAAACACGTCAAACGCGATATCGTTATAACGCAGTAGAATAGAGTCCCTGTTATCTCTCCCTTAGCGATATTACTCGTACCTACTTTTTTTTCGTTTTATAATTACGAGTATAATTCGTAATAACACTAATCACAATCTTTGTTTTATGAATATTACTGTGTCTGTGTATTTATTGTATTACTTACTTAGGGTTATTTATTACTTTACTTTGCACGACTTCTCTTGTTTGTAACGTTGTCTGGAATAGATCTTTGTTTTCGATAAGACCGCCTGTTGACACAGTTTGAAAATTTTTCTTTTTTACTTTCCATGCTGTTATTGTATGTTTTGTTTAATAAATAACATTTGTTTCGTACTGTATTGTAAGTGAGTATTATCAATTTTAAGATTTGGGGTAAGTACAGTCGAGTTCAAAAGTATGTATACACTTTAGTACCTTGTCTATTTAACGTCATGTTTAAACTGCCATATGAAATTATCCAAGCGATTAAAGTGACAAGGTACTAAAGTGTATACATACTTTTGAACTTGACTGTACCTACTCGTATGTACCTTTTAGGAAATACTGACATTGATATTGATATAAAAACTGTGTACTTTTTTATGTTTATGTCCCTGCACACACACACATAATGACATCTGGAATTTATAATATAAGTATAATCTTACTAATTATTAAAAAAAAAACTTTTTATAATGAGCGATCTGTAAATATTACGTTGTTTTATTAATCAAATAAATAAATTGAACTCGAAAAGTCAAATTTATTGTCCCCCTAAAACAACAAGTACTAAAAAACTAATAAATAATGTAAGGTAACACCAAAATAGAAACTTCAAATATAAGTTCAAACTTGTTGTTTGCGTAGTACGTGAGGTGTGAAAATGATTGATCAAGGAATGAAAGATCCGAGAAAAATGTGGACTGAAAGAAGATGTAGTGACTAATAATGAAAAGGACATGCTTCGATGGTTTGGTCATTTGGAAAGAATGGATGAAAGATGACTGACGAAAGAGATATACAGTCCGAAAGTGAGTGGAACGGTTGGAAGGGACCGCCCTCGGCGTACTTTTTCGAATCAAATCAGAGAAATTCTGCAAATGGGCCGAATATTAAGCACCCGAAACCAACGTGCACGCATGACTTGATGTATGAATGTGGAAGAAGCGAAAGAGATTTGTCAGGATCATAGCAGGTGGAAAAAAGTGGTCTCTGCCCACCTCTCTAGGAAACAGGCGTGATTTACGTACATGACATCACGCTTTCATTCCTAGAGTGGGGTAGGCAGAGCTACAGCAATACCAACAACTTTAAAAAGAGTTATTGGTAATTCTGTAACCACATTTTGCACAATCAGGCTAAGATGTTTACGAGTGTAATTAGTGACAGGTTGCAAGCCCATCGCCTAACAGTACTACAAGCCCTTATTCTCTTAATCGCCTGTCACGACATCCACGGGAAGACATGACGTGGCGCTATTTTAACCCGACCACACGGGAAAAAGCGTGAAAGGAGGGAAGGCGGGAAGCGGGAAGGCTCTTAAAAACAAATAGTTAAAAGCCTGTGTGCATATAAGTTATGTTTTTATATGATAGGCCTAGAGCAGTCCTGACGGTTTTTTGCGGGAATGGGCTTAGCCAGAAAATTAGGCCCTAAAAACGTTAACTTTCGGTGTGGTTTCATAGGAAAGACGGTAACCTAAATCTGTGTATGACCCATGTATTTAACGGCTTCGGAACCCTACACTGAGCATGGTCCGACATGCTCTTGCCCGGTTTTTTAACTTTTTACAATGGTTACATACCAAAGTCACTATTACCTCAATCTAGATTTATTTTTATGTACTTTAAGGGTATTTTGGGTCCATAAAACATGTAATAAAATAATAAATAAATAAAATAAACATCAGGGGACAATTTCACACAAATTGACTTAGTCCCAAATTAAGCTCTAGGCTTGTACTATAGGTACTGGATAACGATAAACATACTTATATAAAGAAATACATATAAAACATCCAAGACTCAGTAACTGATATTGGAACTCATCACACAAATATCTGCCCTTACCGGGATTTGAACCCAGGACCGCTGGCTTCGGAAAATGACAAAATCATGACATCGGAAAACTTCACGTTGAGTGACACCATACTCAGTATTTGAATCAGCATCCTCTGTCACACTGTTACCATCAACCTATCAGACTATTAACTATTAAGTACGCTAGTGAGTCAGAAGCCATGATTCTAGCCGTGGGCGAGATGAGTCACCACTCACCAGTAACGGTGTGTAAGGAATTATAACGGGTCTTGAGTGATTGTCTTTAAACACACAGACAGAATTAATAACTGGTTGATATGAAGAAATAGCGGTATGTGACATAGCCTTTGGCACATTAGACACGTTTAAAAAGTTTGCCATCGTGTACAAACGAAGACACTGTTAACTGACCACCCATAGACTTTAATACGTTGCGATAAGGTTTATGTTTGATTGTAAATGTACAGTTAACAGTGTCTATTGAGTTATCGAAAGAGTTTGAACATTACTTTAGATATATTCAAGTAAGTTTTAGTAGTGGTACCCTGTGCAGAGTACGTCCGGATCGAACCCACTATCTTATCCATTATCTTATCAACAAGCAGCAGTTTTTGCATTGTTATGTTCCGGTGTGGGATAAGACAACCGGTGAAAATACTAACATAGAGGCATTCCATCTTAGTCCTCAGGGTTGGCAACCCATTCGAGGTCTTAGGATTGCAGTTTTGAGATTATAGTCTTGAAAATTCCAATATATACGTGCTCTGACTGTGTGGCTTCTCCTTGCCAAAAAAAATGTAAAAGCATAAAAAACTTTAAACTTTAATATCAGAGTTGAAATAACCACCCAAATAATGTATTTAATAAACACAATTTAACTGACGTAACTTTGTAAGCAATGACGAAGATTCATGTTTTTTTTATCATTACAGTTTAAATAAATGTTGTACCTACAATGTGACAGTTATTTTAAATTTAGGAAAAAGAGTATTGTATTTGTACAGAGATTTCATTAAAAAAAAAAATTAAACCGAGAAATTAATTTCTTGAACTTCAACAATATCTACTTAACATTTTTGCAGTACTAAATATGAGTATATTTGCAGGCGAGGGTTTTTCCAAAAGAACCAAAAATATTCATAAATTTAAAAGCCGTATACTAAACACTAATAAGCACAGCAAATTTATGGATGCCCGTGTGGTTGCCGGGTTGGAACAGTGCCACTCCATGTCTTCCCGTGGATGTCGGAAGAGGCGACTAAGGGAATAAGGGCTTGTAGTACCTACTGTTAGGCGATGGGCTTGCAACCTGTCACTAATATACTAGTAAACTTCTTGGCCTGATTGTGCAACATGTGGTTATAGAATTATCAACAAGTCTTTTTAGAGTTGTTGGTATTTCTGTAGCTCTGTCTACCCCACTCTGGGAATGAAGGCGTGATGTTATGTTACGTGTTACGAGTATATTAATATATCCATGGATGTTTTGGGATCATTTGAAAGGTCATTTTGGACCTGAGTTAATTAACAACAAAATACTATAATTAACAACAAAGTGGTTAAGTATTATTAAAGTTTCTCGCTGGTAAGAAGTTATATTTCTAAATAGTTGTATGAACAAAAGACTAGTATATTTGCCCGTAGGTAGGCAAGTGTATTTTATTCGTGATACAAAGCAAGTGGGCAAAGTACTGTAAGCCTGGTAGGCGCCTATTCCTAAGCGTAATACTTTACGCACTTTTAACTAAGCTACGTAGAATAAAAGTATACGTCTTGCAGTGTTAATATATTCTTTCATTTATTTTAACGTTTAAATATACATTAATTCACATGTGAATGCCAACGCGGTCCGTTGGAGACTCTGGAGCGTCCCCCTGAAAACCACCGGCGGGCATTCCATATTTCGAAATCTTTTTTATTCAAAAGATTTCGAGACATTTCGACATAACAAAATAGAAAAAAGAAAACAATGAAAGGAGTATGTACTGCTACATCCTTCTTTCATTACATCCCTCGCCCCTCTGGAAGCAAGGTCCCTACCTATGCTATCCTATACGAAACCCTAATGACTACCTAAGGAGGGAACAATACATTAAGGGGGATCGTCCTGCTCTACAGGATAATTTCCTGTGACAATACCGCATCTGATGCCAAAACTTGTGTTAGTGACGTACCATGCGTCATCGGCATCGTCTGCGCTACTTGCCATAGCAAACTTCGACTCTTCAAAAACCCTGCCAAAAATAAAAGACGCGATCCATGGTTAACCATACATATCTACTGTCAAACATGCTTGACAGCCCAAACACTGAAGGTACCTGGTCAACAAGAAAGAATCAATTCCCTTTATACGTTGCCAGCATAAAATTACAAAAGCATTAAACATCGTACCAAGGAGGTTGGTATCGACATTAAAAAACAAATAGACCCATGTCTATGATTTAACGCCTTAGGGTTTGGCGCACACAGTCGCCTTTACTTGCGGAACCATAGACACTCCCTCTCATCAGACAGAGAGTTACTGTCTATGGTGCCACAGGCACTATTTCTAAGTGAGATGACATCAGATATGTCATGTCACTTTGGCATGACAACTATACTAATATTCTGAAGGAATATTAGTTTTACCTACCTATTTAAGTCGTGATAAGAATTCATGCTCTGAAAGACCATCAATCGTTATCAATATATACTAACAAAAAATTTTATTACTAACTACAGCTGTGCTAAGATATTTAATTACATGTCATTAAATTAAAAAAAACCATATATCAGTAGTACAGTTTGCGAACGTAAGCGTCGCCAGATGGCAGCTTAACTCAGCATCAGTACATGAAATTAATAAACACCATTAAAGACATCTGAAAACAAACAATTATACGGGGCCAAGCATCCAAGCTATCGAAGAGCTGGCGCCTATTAAAAGACAAGACATAATATTTTTAAAACAAAATTTCAACGATACGGCTCTACAGAAGGGACGGGCATGGTGCAGTCCAGACATCGGACTTCCTGTGCCTTCCACATCAAAGGCAGGATTGCATGCCAGTGTTCCTTCTGCTAACAGCAGCCGTCAGACTTCTTACATCAGTATTTTCCAACTCAGCAAATGCGCATGAAATAAAAACATAATTATACACAATAAATCAAATAAAGTACAGCTGCCCATAATAACATCATGAGAGCATGAATAAGCATCCAACCATATAACACGTGACTACGTGACTTGAGCACCATACAAAACATCTGTCAGGCGTTATGTGAGATGAAACCCATACAGAGTTTCTTCCACACCTTACAGGCAAAGTGGAATTCTCATCATAAGACCAGAAGTAATGTTCCCATGGAGACAAGCCTGCATCTCACTTTCCTCTCCCTTTTCATGGCTATTCATGCTTGCTCATGTGTTAACGAACTGCAAAGACAAAAAGAAAGTTAATATTATACATGACTATACACAATTATATACAACTTTATAACTAAGCTCTAGCATGAAATTTCTTTAACCTATTCCTATGAACAATAATACATTTTGTTACCGTACCGACTTTCCTGATCTTATAATTATTATTACAAAGCCTTGTAACAATTTCGAATGGTCCCTTGTATCTCCTAGCAAGTTTATTGCTTAATCCAGACTTGCGCATCGGACAGTATAGCATTACGAAGTCCCCACTATCATATGAGATATCTTTGGCCTTGATATCGTAGTAAAACTTCTGCTTCAGTTGGGCATGCTGTATATTCCGGGCAACTTTTCTTCTTAATATCGACAATCTTGTTATTTTATCCGCTAGCGTATCTGAAACCCGGAGATTATTGATGCGCAACTCGATATCAGATTTATATAATGGTTCCTTACCATACACAATCAAATGCGGCTCCACACCTGTGCTAGCCTGTTTCGCGCTATTGTAGGCATAACATACCATAGGCAAATACGTACACCAGTCTCGTTGCTCCTCCGAGACATACTTTGAGATCATGCCCAACAATGTCCTGTTAAATCGTTCCACTAAACCAACTGTTTGCGGATGATATGTTGTCGCATGTGTGAGCGTCACATTAAAAAGACTTGCGGTCTCTCTAATGGTATTAGAAGTAAATACTGAGCCTTTGTCGGTTATCAGCTGTCGAACTCCTCCAAATCGGCACAATATTTCGGTAACCAAAAATTCATTGATGGTTTCCGCGGTGGCTCTGGGCACGGCTTTGCACACTGCATACTTCGAGAGGTATTCCACTGCGACTAAAATATACCTATTCTGTTTATTCGAAATCTGTAACGGCCCTACCACATCGACGCAAAACTTGTCGAATAAATCTGCAACATTTATCGGTATTAATGGTGCGATCACTTTGTTGACATTCCTCAGTTGACACTGTTGACACGACTTGACATATTCGTTTACTTTTTTCTCTGCCTTGGACATGTAATATCTTTCATTAAACTTTTCATATGTCTTAAACAAACCAAAATGTCCTCCAGACACTGGCTCATCATGCAATTCTAGCATACATTCTGCAAACTTCTCCTGCGGCAATACTAAGAGCTTTCTCGTTTCTTGTCCAACATCCCTTTTCCTATACAATAAATTATCCTGCAAAAAATAATTTTGATAAACATTCGTATTGCTCTGTCGCATTTGATCCAAAATATGGCGGCAAAATGAATCAGTTCGTTGTGCCGTCCTCATACTATCGCTATTCAGCGCATATAAGACGAATCCGTCTTCTTGTTCGGGAATTCTCTCCATACACTCTGCACTCGGGTTCTCGATCAACGGATTTCTGCTCAAGAAGTCGGCTACGACATTATCCTTGCCACAGCAGTATACAATATCGAAGTCCCAGGACTGTATTGATAAAGCCCATCTGGCGAGTCTGCCGTTCATGTCACGCTTGCTTTTTAACCATATTAACGCTCTATGGTCAGTGACAACCTGAAATTTCATTCCCCACAAATAGTGCTTAAAATAATTTATCGCCCATATTAATCCTAGGCATTCTTTCTCTGTCACTGAATATCTTTGTTCAGCGGCACTTAATTTTCTTGAGGCGTATGCAACTGGCTTCATTTCACCTTCCTTGCCCTGACAAAGGCAACTTCCCAACGCCTTCTCGGAACTATCGACAAACACTCTCGTTATCGCATCCTTATCATTAGAGAAATATGCCAATACCGGTGCGGAACACATTTTCTCCTTCAATTTGTCAAACGCTCTCTGTTCTTCTTCTGCCCAAACAAACCTTTTATTTTTCTTTGTAAGGCTCGTTATCGGTAATGCGATCTCTGCAAAATTATCGATAAATTTTCTGTAATAAGAGTACAAACCCAGCACTGATCTAACCTCCTTTACGTTCCTTGGGGTTTGTATCTGCCTCATTGCCTTTATCTTGTTCACATCGGGCCCAATTCCATTTGCTGACACCTCATGTCCCAAAACTGTCACTTTCTGGTACCCAAATTTGCATTTACTCGGTTTTAGGGTTAAGTTGGCCGATTTTAACCGCGATAAAACCTCTTCCAATGCCGACACAAATTCTTCAAACGTTTTACCATAAACCAAAATATTATCGACATATACAACAACCTTTTTGTATTTCAACCCTGCAAGCACCTTGTCCATCACTCGCTGGAACATGGCTTGACTCGTTTTCAAACCAAACGGCAATACATTAAATTCATATAGCCCCGTATGCGTCACGAAGGCCGTCTTTTCTTTGCCTTCGCCCAGAGCTAACTGCCAATACCCTGAATTCATATCAAGGTCAGCAAAATATCTGGCTCCCTGTAAACAACCAAGCAAATCATCCGTCCTTGGAATCGGGTACGAATCCATCCTTATTTTTTTGTTTAGCGCTCTAAAATCGATACAAAATCTTGGTGGGCCCTCCGGCTTGTCCACCAACACAACGGGTGAAGCATAAGGACTTCTTGACTCCTGTATTATGCCATTTTCCAACATCTCCTGTACTTGCGCATCAATTACTTGCCTCTGTTTATTCGACACCCGATACGGTGCTTTATGAACTGGTTCATCATCCGTGGTATTCACTGAAATAAAAGTATCCTTATAACATCCCAATTCTCGGGTTGCAAAAGAAAAAGTGTCGCGGAACCCTTTCAATAAACCACCCAATTCTGTCTTTTGCTTGGCCGTCAATCCATCATTCACGTCAAAGACAACCGGTTTCTCGTCGTTAAGGTTTAACAAATAGTTTTCATTGCGCTGCACCCAATCTGTAAAATAAATATAATCAGTTTTCTTCAAAGAAGATTCATTATATACAAACTCATTAGGATCATGAGCACATATAGAAAAAGTTATTTTTTTCTCATTATGACGTGAGATGAAAGGCACCGAACTAATTTGTTTCAGTGTCAGCTGACTCTTTGCGAAATCAATTATTGCTTCGTTTTCTCGTAAAAAATCTTGTCCCAGTATGATTATTTCAGCCGTATCGTGTATAATTAATACGCGTTGCCGATAATATACTGACGCAATTTGCATCCCTATTTCGGCCGAGGCATGCACATTGATTGCATAACCGCCTACCGCTCGCAAGGCCATAGGTCCGTGCGTTTGAGAATCCAAAGATAATTTATCCCACCGGGATCTGGAGATACAAGAGACACTCGCACCTGAATCAACGAGTGCTTCACAAATAATACCATTTATTACTACTGGAATAATCGGTACAGAAACATCCCTAGACTTATCTACAAGGATCGGGTTTGAATCCATGCCGCCTGTCGCATCCCGATCTACTAACGACGCGGCGTGAAGTTTGGGTGCTGCCTTGATGAAGAAGGAGTAACCTCTCGATAATCGGATCGATAACGTTCATTGGACGTCGCTGCGCCTTGCTGCCTTCGCGAACTTTCTTGTGGTGTCCAAGGGCGTGGGCGTGGACACGGACGAGGACGAAGATCGTGTGACTCGCGTGGTGCTTCTGGTTCAAAGTGCACTCTGCGTGGCGCTATTGTAGCTGGCGTCCCGAACGGTGTCGACTCATCGAATCGTGGTGTGTGCATCGGCTGATCACCGCGGTTCCTGATTTCTTCGAAGTTTACATCTGGATTAAAAACTGGCAATTCTACATTTCTTGCATATGTGTTGTCGCAATTAAATATGTCCTCCATTTGCATTATTGTTTTTCTAAGTTCCTCTTTAGATGCAAATAACTTCGATGCCAACAGCCACTGGTGATGCTGGTTCATAGATGTAATAAAATGCCTTATGAATCTTTCATCATCGATTTTAGCTTTAACAGCTAAGTTTTCTAAGGCGTAGAAATATTCAATCAGCGTTTCCTTGTTTTGCTGCCTTCTGTAGTAAAATTTTTGAGCAAAATCACCTCGGCAAGGAAATTGCAGTTTCAATTTTTCCACTAGCACTGCGTAGGTCGTGAATTCCTCAAAATTTGTCTTAAACCAGTGAAGGGCTGGTCCATCTAGATATGCGGCGATGGCATATTTTTTCTGTTCATCAGACCATCCTTTGATGATTCCAATGGCCTGGTACTGCATTAAAAAATCCTCCGTATCAGATAGCCCATTATATTTTCCAGTCGCCATTTTGCTATGCTATATGGGAAGGACACGCACAAAAATAAAATACTAATATGGGAACAGTTTAAAGCGAGAATAAGTTAATAAAGATATCACTCAGGTTCAGGTCAGGAGCACTCCACTTCTTGCTTGCGAGAAGATTCTTCGGTTCTCTTATTCTCGATACCCCGTACGGCTCCAACATGTAAGCCTGGTAGGCGCCTATTCCTAAGCGTAATACTTTACGCACTTTTAACTAAGCTACGTAGAATAAAAGTATACGTCTTGCAGTGTTAATATATTCTTTCATTTATTTTAACGTTTAAATATACATTAATTCACATGTGAATGCCAACGCGGTCCGTTGGAGACTCTGGAGCGTCCCCCTGAAAACCACCGGCGGGCATTCCATATTTCGAAATCTTTTTTATTCAAAAGATTTCGAGACATTTCGACATAACAAAATAGAAAAAAGAAAACAATGAAAGGAGTATGTACTGCTACATCCTTCTTTCATTACAGTACCTATATTTAAACTTCATTGGTAGAGTGACTAACTGTGGTGGAAATTTTAAACCAATTAGGCATGGGTAATGGTAAAAAGACAGAAATTAAATACTCATGTATTTTTTTAAATATTATGGGTTTTAACGTGACATAATGACTATACTTTTGGTAAATAAGTACCCGTATTCGGTGTAATTTGTAAATGGACACTAATATTAAAAATAGTTGCTTCCCGCATCTCCGCCCCCGTGGAAATCGCTTATCGCTGTACCCTCAGAAACCATCCAATTTTTTGTGATAAAAAGTACAATCGATTCTGCGGTTTATACGTGAAAGCGTAACAAACAGACAGACAGACAGAGTTACTTTCACATTTATAATATTAGTATAGATGCTAAGAGTACTAGAAGCCCTCATTCCCTTAGTCGCGTCTTACAACATCCACGGGAAGATATGGAGTGGCACTATTTTAACTGGACATGTCCCACGATATTAATTATTTAATTTAGTTTTCGTGTAATAAATCTTTGACTTACCGTAAAACGGGGTGAATAGGGGCTAATAGGGACACAACCTAAAATAAGTCACAACTTGTTACAAATAAGAACAATTATTAAATATAAATAACGTTACGTTCTATCGGAAATTATTTCAGTGTTACAATTAGTACCATACTATGCTTCATTTTAGGTTTTTATTCACCTCGTTTAGCGGTAGTTAACAGCCGGCGTCTATTTTTTAACCATAACCAGTAATCTCCAGACTCGCATGCGCTCCCGACGTTCTCAATTACGCGACTATCTCGGGATTGATCTGAGATCATCAGATCGGTCTATTCGCTGCCAAGGTTGCGGGCTGAGGCCACTTCGTTCATTTCCGTATCCTTCGTCGGATGTATTCGACTTTGCGGCTATGGGATAGGTCGGTTATTTCGTGTTTCTGTTGATTGCTTCTTAAGTTTATTAATTTGTAAAACAAATAAAAGAAAATTAAAACTGTATCTGAGATGGTTAATCAAACAAAAGTTCAATCAATCTCATCGGTTAAAGATTATTCGTAACTGGAAGAGATCCCTTTGTACATCCCTGCTATATTTTGTCTTCTTAGGGTTCCGCACCTCGAAAGGAAAAAGCGGAACCCTTATAGGATCACTTTGTTACCCGTCCTTCCGTCTGTCAAGACCTTTTTTCTCAGGAACGCGTAGAGGTATCAAGCTGAAATTTATATCAAAAACTCAGGTCTACTGTCCCTTGGAGCTGTGAAAAAATCAAACTTCTAAGCCAACGCAATCAAAAGATACAGCCGTTTATGCCGAAAATTTTCGAAACTCGCAAGGGAATCAAAACCTAAAGGGTTCTTCCAGTCGATCTAGAATCTTGAGATTTGGTACGAAGCAACGTCTTATAGCACAGATAATGGAAAAATAGCGAGAACCGTACATTTTAGTTACATCATATAATAAAAATATTTTTAATAATTTTAAAACTCCATTCCACCTACAGGTTTGTACGGAACCCTCGGTGCGCGAACCCGACTCGCACTTGGCCATTTTTTATACTTGTTATCTCTTTTGTTCGTACAATAAAGTGTTTACATAGGTACATACAAACACGAACATTGCCTCGGCGTCATTTTACCAAAAATGCTGGCATTTTCTGTTGAATGACTAAACTAATTCGTTGAGCGCAGAAACCGAAAGTTCTTCCTTCCTGCTTTACTACGCATGGTGTTAGTCATAATTTTATATAATGCTAGGCTACTTTTCTACATTTATTACAATAAATACTACATACAGAAAAACCAACACCTCGACAAAGAAATTTACTGCGTATTAGTGACAGGTTGCAAGCCCATCGCCTAACAGTACTACAAGCCCTTATTCCCTTAGTCGCCTATTACGACATCCACGGGAAGACATGGAGTGGCACTATTCTAACCCGGCAACCTCTAACACTCATACAAAAAAAACCTACGGGAGCCGCCGCCAGCGGGGCAGGGCTCAAGCTACCGGTGGTCAGGGCTGCAGAGAGAGGAACCTCCTCACAATACGTGCCGTGTCGAGGAGTACTGCTTTCTGTATCTGGCCCTTGATCCAGCCATGTAGCGAGTATCTTAAAGTGTTGGTCGAGACTCTTCGCTATAAGACCGTTCGACGAAAGCCTTGTGCTAGACAACAATAAATATATATTTATTGTAATGAACGCCTTAGGAGGATAAAAAGATGTCTATTTTTTGCACATCAAAAATCTACTAGCGATCCCCAAGAGGAGACCACTGCTGAGAAGAAACGCCACATAGTAACTCGAGCTTATCACATGAATATTATTCTGCATCCAGAATAGAACCTGGGACAGGTAGCCTCGTAGGCTGGGTCTGGGACCAACTACAAGATAAAGAGACATTTATTCGCGTCCGTGTGGTTGCCGGGTTGGAATAGTGCCACTCCATGTCTTCCCGTGGATGTCGTAAGAGGCGACTAAGGGAATAAAGGCTTGTAGTACTGTTAGGCGATGGGCTTGCAACCTGTCACTAATACACTAGTAAACTTCTTGGCCTGATTGTGCAAAATGTGGTTACAGAATTCATACAAGTCTTTTGGGGTTGTTGGTATTTCTGTAGCTCTGCCTACCCCACTCTGGGAATGAAGGCGTGATTTTATGTATGTATGTATGTATTCGCAACAATACAAAAATACATTTCATACATACAAAAAGAACAAGACACAAAGAAACTGTTGCGAAACGGTCCCAACTCAGCATTAGCTAGCCGTGAAGCCAGCGCTGGTCTTCCGTAGGAACCACTTGGTGAAGAGACGGACAGTGACACTTAAAACAAAACAAAATAAAAAGAAAAACAACATGGGTTATCATGAAATTTAAACAACTCTATGCTAACTAAATAGTCGAATTCGAAGTTCGGAATTCACAAACACTAATTAATTATCCCTAGTTGGGTTGTAGTTTAAGGTTTATCGTTATAATTAGCTTAGTTTATCGTTGGCTTGTGAGAATTGTAAAGCGATGCTTAAATCGCGTAGCTGTCAAAAATAGTCCATACAGATTTAGCTCTGGACTCATACCCTAAATCTAGTCCGATTTCCACGATTTTTAAATATTTTTCAAGTTTTCATAAAAAACTAGGTCTGTACGTTTCCGTTTTTTTCCAATAAATATTATCTTGGAAAGGGAAACTGATAGACCTAGTTTTTCATAATATCTACAATATACTGAGAAATCGTAAAAATCGGACATCGTTTAAGGGGAGAAAATCTTTATCGCATTTTGTTTTTTTTTTTTTTTTTTTTTTTTTATTATTGAGAAACAAACAGCGTACATAAATTCACATATCTTAAAAAATACGTTTACGTGTACGTTTTGTATGGAAGTTTTTGCTTCACAGTCCCCTTAAGTGTGAAAAACTAGGTCTGTACGTTTCCGTTTTTGAATTTTGCAACTTTTCCTTTCTAGTAAAAAAAAATTCTTACAGACCTAGTATTTCATAATATCTAGGACATATTTAAAAATCATATAAATCGGACAATGTTTAAGGGGAGAATACGTTATCGCAATTTGTAAGATTTTTTTATGCTTCACAATCCTCTTCACAGGCGGGGTCACTAGCAACTAATATTAGCGTTAACGATTAGAACCCAAAAGAAAAACATTAAAAAGCAAGCAACAATACTTCACTAACTTACCAAGGAACCCTACCGAACATTATTATTGTATCGCATAGTTCCGTCGTTATGATTCCCCCGTCCTGTTAAAACAATGCTGAAATCTGCGCGGACGCAGGTGTGGAACAGCTGCGCGGCTCGTCATGCCACGTGACAAACTTCACAAGTTCACAAGTTACTCAGCGTTGAGGCATTTTGCGGGGATCTGCACGTGACTGAAGGCATGCTTGCCAACTTAGGGGGCAATTTAATTTCGGTGCGATGTATTTTGCCGATTTCGCTGATTTACGTGATATTACAGACATGATTTTACGGTTGAAATACTTTACTTCTACAAATGTTAATGCGCGAAACAAAAGATTATTTAAATTTCCAACGAATGTATGAGCTATAGATAAATTAACGAGAGCTTGGAATTGCATGTGTAGTAGTATTGTATGTTTACAGGCATTCTATATTTTAATTTTCTATTTTCTCGTACTATCAGCATAAAAAGATGTTTGTTATATATTGAAGAAGTAAATACCAAAATAATGTCAGTGTCAAATTGTGAATATTATTTACGTTGTGCATATGTTTTTACGTCTGATTTTATTGTATTCTCACAATTATCAGAATAATTTTGTGTCAGCCCGTACGACTAAGTGCAAGTTACATAATTTTCAAAAAATATGTCAGTGAGTAATTTTGGTCCGGTTGAGAGTCAAAGTAAGCAAATTATTTTAAACTATAATAAAAAATAATAGTAAATATCAGGGGACAATCTCACACAAATTGACCTAGTCCCAAACTAAGCTCTAGGCTGGTACTATGGATACCTAGACAACGATAAACATACTTATATAGAGAAATACATACTTAAATACATAGAAAACATCCAAGAGTCAGGAACAAATATTTGCCCTCATCACACAAATATCTGCCCTTACCGGGATTTGAACCCAGGACCGCTGGCTTCGGAGGCAGGGTCACTCCCAACTAGGCCACCGTGTCGTCAACTGTTATAAATATTTTGATATTATTCTTAAGGGTATGTAATTTTATTAAATTAAGAGAAAATTATTCTCCTTTTGTTGCTAACGGTACAACCACTACAAATGCAATTCCATGTTCTCGATAATTCATCTATACTTTTTTGATTTTATAATTTAATGTTTATTAATCGACCTGAAATCGGCGACTGTTTTGTAAATTTTGCTGTAAGAGGTTTAGAATATTGCAAATTCACGAATCGTTTTGACGTCTGAAAGGTATGCAAAATTTACAATTTATTGAAATATGAATAAATCACTTTTTACCAATTTTGTATAGTTGTTTTGTGTAAAAAAATCATTAACTTGGTAATTTTTTTATAGAAAATGGGCTAAACATTGTTTTTGATTTCGGTTACTTGAAATTCTCGTTCATAAAATTAAAACAACAATAATAAACTTCAGTTTGTAAGGAGCGCAGATTTAGAGGGAACACATACTATGTCATGCCCGTAATTGGAGCGTAGTCTTTTTGTAGGGTTTCTTAAAGTAAACATATGCATATTATTTTTTATAAATGTACAAACTTCATATATATGTACATATATAAAGCGGGAAAAGTAAGGATATTATTTTTGATAAATATTAGTCTACACGACTCAGTTTGGCTTAAGCCGAAAACAGAACGAAGGAACCTCTTTGCAATCGGAAGAGCCTGTCTTTGCTGCTGGTATTACCCCACAAAATAAGTCCGTATCGCAGATTGGACATGACTGCTCATGTGTATCACTCGGGGCCATAAATTTTGTTCTCGGGCGGCGTATATTGAATTCCTCGCTACGCTCAGGATTTCAAATAACACTTACAACGAAAAAAATATTACTTTGACCCCTCGTACACATTTACTACAGAACATGGTTGGGGTACCCAAGAAGAATTTACTCCAAATATCAAGTTTCTAGGTTAAGTACCAATTTCACCATACGATGTTACATACATACATACATAGCATCACGCCTTCATTCCCAGAGTGGGGCAGGCAGAGCTACAGAAATACCAACAACTCTAAAGACATGTTAATAATTCTGTAACCACATTTTGCACAAGTAGGCTGCGATGTTTACTAGTGTATTAGTGACAGGTTGCAAGCCCATCGCCTAATAATACTACATGCCTTTATTCCCTTAATCACCTCTTACGACATCCACGGGAAGACTTGGAGTGGCATTATTCTAACCCGGAACCCACACGGGCCATACAATGTTAAATTTAGCAATGTTAATCGACGGTTAGTTCATACATTTTGACAACTTTCGACGCCCTAATCGTCTGTTAAGTGGTTTAACATCGTATGGTGAAATTGGTACCTAGTTGTTTAGGCTGATCACATCGGCATGAAACCTTTTTATTGATGTTGTTTATTGTTTATGTATGGGTATGTATTATGTATGACGGCGCGGTAAGCCTAGTTGGTAGTGACCCTGCCTACGAAGCTAGCGGTCCTGGGTTCCCGGAAGGGCAAACATTTATGTGATAAACGTGCCTGACTTTTGAATGCGTTTTAGGTAATAATTTCATGGCTAATTGATCGTAAGTGGGATCTAAGACATAGACCTTTCCATTCTCAAGACTACAATCTCAAGACAGCGTCAGCGTCTATGCTAGTAATTTCACCGGTTGTCTTGTCCTTACACCGGAACAATGCGAACATTATTGTATACTGCTAGTCCTACCACAACTAACTAATTTATGCATTTATTTTTCTGTGTAAGTATGTTAGTCATTGTCCAGTAGCTCTCACGTGGCCAATTTGCTGACAATATTTTGATTTGATTTGCATCTTTTCTAGAATCCTTTAAGTATTTGTAAACATCGCGAAAGCTAAAAATATAATGTCTATTTTTTTATTGCAAAGTTAAGAGGCCGTACACGAAATTTTGGTGGTTCTGCTTCTTTTTGAGATTATACAGTTAAATTACTGGTTTTCTATAAGTTTAAATGCACATCATGAAATATCATTTCAGTTCTTATCGAATAAAAGAATTACAAATAAATGCGGGACTTTTTTAGATTTGTCGAGTATTATAATGCGAGATTTAGGTTATTTTAAAACATTATATATTGCTATTTTATTTTTATTTTTTTGATGTTTTTTTAAGGTAATGGATTGATTTTGAATTGAGCTTTATTACTGTTGTTTTAATTTTATGAACGAGAGTTTTAAGTAGTCGAAATCAAAATCAATGTTTTGCCCATTTTCTATAAAACTTTACCAAGTTAATCATTTTTTTTTACAAAAAAAATATATGAAGGTGGTAAAAAGTAATTCATACATTTTTTTATGACTTTTACAGCAGTAAATTGTAATTTTTTCATACCTTTTCGACGTCAAAACAATTCGTAAATATGCGATATTCTAAACCTCTTAAAGCAAAATTCACAAAACAGTCGCCGGTTTCAGGTCGATTAATCAAAAAAAAAAAATAAAATAAGAAAATAGTTTCATACATTCGTTGAAAATCGAAATTATCTTTCGTGTTGCGTATTAAAATTTAAAGAAGTAAAGTATTTCAACAGTAAAATCACGTCTGTAAAATAACGAAAATCAGCGAAATCGGCAAAATTTCGTGTACGGCCTCTTAATACCATAAACTAAACCTACCTACTCAGCTCTTGAAATGAACACATCCACATTTCCCCTACTCAAAGTTTAGTAAAAAAGCTCCCGTCGCGAGCTTTTTCAGCCTTTTCAAAAGCTATCCGCGTAATTCCCCCAAGCCCCCGAGTCAATTAAGCTCCGAGCTTAAGCTCTTGTCTGCCCTGGTAAAGCTTTTATTATAGTGACTCGTTCGCGGTGTAGTGGTGAACTGACACACTGTTAGTTTATGACGAGCGATAACTGAATATAAAACAAAAAAGGTTTCTGTAAAAAAAACATTTTTGAGACAAGGTTTTGTTGCCCACCGTACTTTTTTTTTGCAGTCATTTACTGCTTCTCAAGACCTACCTAACGAGTCCAAACTCGGTGGGTCTACGTTAAGTATAGCGGAGATCCTGTCGCCACCTCCCGACTCCAGCATCAGATCAGCTCGATGGTGCCATATTATTGTATCGTCATCGCGGTAACGCAGGTTTTTTTTTTATTATAAGGAGAAGGCACAAGAGCACTCAGGCCACCTGATCGTAAGTGTAATCTGCGACCCATAAACATTTGAATTCTCAAGACTATAATCATAAGACTGCAATCCTAAGACCCCAAATGCGTTGCCAACCCTGAGGACTAAGATGGAATGCCTCTATGCTAGTAATTTCACCGGTTGTCTTAGCCCCGCACCGGACCACAACAATGCGAACACTGTTGCTTGGCGGTTGGTTAATGGATAAAAAAAATCAGCTCAATCGGTCTGCGGGAAGTGGTTCAAATCTTCCTTGTAAGATTCCACCCGGACAAACATACATTGCAAGTTAATATGAAGGTTGAAATAAATTTTAGACTCAATCTCAGGTTAATTATCCTAGTCCCGTATTAAGCTACTTATAGGCTTGTATTATGGGTTAAAAACACACATTCTGATAAAAATTACAAAGACAAGATCCAAAACTCCAAAAAAAAAATCTAAGCTATTACTTGTTACACAAATATTTGCCGTTACCGGGGTCGATCCCGGGACTGCTAGACGTAGGCAGGTTCACTGACAACTGAAACGCCAATATAGCAGATTTTAAAACTGATCAATATGCAGATTTAGTTATAAAGAAATGTTACTCGATCACGCGTCAAATCGAATCCGTCCTATTTAATTAAAAATTAACAAACCACAAAAGTAACTACCCTCATAGAGACATATATCAATTATTTTGATACAAAAAACAAATCGGCAGTTACTTACTTATATTTATCTACCTTTTAAACTCACAACATTTTACGACTAATAATTTAAATAAAAGCTCTCTTAGAACCTTACTGAAAAGCTTTTTCTACTAAAAGCTATTACCAAGTACATAAAGATATGCAAATAGATCCCAACTCCTAGGAACAACTCCTAGGTCTGCAGAACACTCCTTTTCTAAAGTAAAATTGTAATTCTTGCGATTTCAACAATTTCCTTTCCTATCGCAGATTTTCAGCAAAAAGACAGCAATATGTAAATTGAGATTTCTACAATGAGAAGCTTTTTACCACGTATCTTTGACAGTTCCCAAACAAAAAGCAATTGAAAAACAAACCTTATACCTTAATCTTAAGATCTACGGAACTATTTTTCGTCGTATCAAATACGACACCATTCTGACACGTCGATGCAATACTTTTGATAAAATGAAAGTCATATAAAATTAGACTTTACAACTGTGATATTAAAGTCCGTGAAGATTTTCCGGTTGGTATCTTAAGTTGGTTGGGGTAGGGTAGCTCGGCCAGTTTACAAGGGTTGGGACGTACCGCATTGCGGAGGGATGTACCAGAATTTATGGTACAGATTCAATCTCTAAGAGTTAAGAGTAAGACGCTGGGAGTGAATTAGACGGTAAATTAATGGCTTTATTAGTGATGTTAAGAAAATCATTTTAAACAAGTCTTACAAAGAACCAGGTTTAGAGATCTAGGCCTCTGTTCTACTTGGTCAAGCCACATTCACTCTGACATGTAGGGATCTCTTCCAGCTTTGGGTGATTAAGGAAAATAGGAAAGCAAAATCTGGCAACTGTACGAGTCGGACACAAATTGTCCAGTGGCAACACTGCTGTCATCGCGTGAGGGTCGCGTACCAATTGTTTTTATTTTACGTTTTTATTTTCAATACAGTTTTACTTAAATGTGACATGTTTTATTTGCGCCTGAAACATGTTTTGGTCCTTCGAGTCTCAGTAATATTCAGGACCCTCGCGTAAGTTCGGTGCAGTGCGCGTGAATACTTTTTTGACACTAATGGGCGTTGGCAGGCTCTATAATAGGTTGCCACGTTTTGTTCCCGTAGTGTGTGCTACTCAACCTCGGACGAATCTTTGCAAGTTGCAAGGACTCAACATAAACGCTGTGCGTTAAGTTGTGCTGTGTTCCTGTCGGAGGACATTTTGTGGAGTTCATCCTGCAAGTTGCAGTGGGACTCATTTTTTCCTCGTGTGCGTGTGTGTTTGCGGGGAACGTGATTTGTCTCGAAGTTCGAGGCATCACCAGCATCAGGCGGATACTATTTATCCATCTTGCCTTAATATATTTTCCGCAAGTTGTGGAAATAAGGTTCGATAGGTATACCTACATAAAAAGGTAAGGCGAGCAGTGCTCCATTCTCGACGTTCGAGTGCCTACTTACTATAACTAATTAAAGAAATACTCGTGCAAATACTGTTGTGCTCAGTGAGTGTAGCATTAAACAATCCATACGTTCGAAGTTCGAACTGTGTGTACTGTGATTTAAAATAATCTTAGTTTATTTTGTTTTTATACATAATTATCGCTATTGTGCTATACACAAGGCAGACATTTTGATTCGTCACGTACATGGTTTACAGGAAGTCAAGTGATACAGTTCAATTCAAACATTCATTCATTTGCGTTTCGGTGTCCATCATAACTTTATGATTTTGTGAGTAGTGCGCTTTTAAAGCAACACGTATAAATTTGGTGTGTCAAAAGTTCAACATTTTCGTCAACACTCAACCGCGTGCTTGGAGAAACGAAACGCGGCCGAAGTGCGAGCAACTTCACGACGCGAATGAGGAATGAGATGAAAGAACGGAAGCGCCCGCGCTGCGAGTGAATATAGCAACACCACCGTGCTCGGCTAAACTCGGCATCGTTCCGCCATTCGCCAACCATTTAACCATTCGCCAGCCATCTTACTTTAAGTGCAACTCACTTTCCTGTTTCTGTATCATTGTTCAGTGCCATAGTTTGCGTTTAACCGGAACATTATTACATTAAGTAGTACTAAGGTTAAAATAGTATTTACAAAAGGAAGTAACCTTTGCAAGTAAAGGAACGGTACATTGTACCGATTAGTAAAAGCCAGGTGCAAGTTGCATCTTACCATAGCGTGAAAGCGTGATTGATATCTTGATATTTTTAAGGTACTAGGTATACGTTTTAATATTACGTTGTGTATATATTAATTTAAGTTATTTGTATTAAAGTGTGTAAATAACCTTTTATAGGAGTTGCATCTAGCCAGTATTTGTGCAAATAAGTTTACTTACTGCTTACGTTGGTAACAATGGCTGACGATGTAAAGCGACTCGTGGCGGCCAGGGGGCAACTGAAGGCGACTATAAGCCGTATGATGAAGTATAAGGCTGATGCAGATCCAGGTAAAGCAGATCCCATATTAATTAAGCAAAAACGGGACCGCCTTGCAAAAATTTTTGAAGACTATAATGAGTATAACTTGGAAATTTCATTATTAGATCCTGCGGATAACGAGAATATTGAGGACATGGAGAATAAGGTCGATGAACTCAACACCTTTTTTTCGCGTATCATCGAGAGCGCGGGCTCAACTTCATTGTCGCCGCTTACGGCTATCGCTTCTGCCGCTCGGGAAGGCATTCCGGCATTCCGTCTTCCACGCATACAGCTTCAAAAGTTTAATGGCGAGGTAGGTGACTACCAGAGTTTTATTGCACTCTTTAACAGTGTCATTGACGCTGATGCACACTTGAGTGGTTGTGAAAAACTTTATTATTTAAAGACGCATTTGGAAGGTGAAGCTTTAGCTCTGATAAAACATTTGCCGCTCACGGCTGAAAACTATTTTGTCGCCCTTGATCTTTTAAAACAACGCTATGATAACAAAAGGCAACTAATAAATCATCACATAATTTCATTTCTAGACATGCCTGCCATGCAACGAGCGTCTGCTGCTTGCATGCGCAACTTAGTATCCACTGTTAAGCAGCATCTGGGTGCTTTACAAAATTTAGGTGCTCCGACTGTGCATTGGGATTTGGTCATTATTGCAATTTTGTCAAAAAAGGTTGATCAATACACCTTGAGGGCATACCACCTAGAAAACCAGAGCAACAGTGATTTACCCAAGCTTAATGATTTCTTAACCTTTCTAGAATACCGTGCTGCTGCATTGGAGACTTTGGGAGAAGAGACTGGCAAGCGCCGTGCTAGTTTAGTCTCTGTTAATAAGGCTAAGCCTACCAAAATAGTAAAATGTAAGTACTGTCAATCTCATGTTCACAAGTTGCACCAGTGCTCAAGTTTCAAACTCTCGGACCCTATAAAAAGGAAAGAATTTGTAGATTTACACAAGTTGTGTAACATTTGTTTAAATGAGCATGCTGGGAAAAAATGTATTTTCACATTTAAGTGTTCAATTTGTAAAGGCAAGCATAATTCATTACTGCATGAGGATGTTCCTCAACAAAATGTGACAGTGTCGCACGCAGATGGGAATCATAGCAAAAGTGCTGGGCAAATAAGCCTATTAACAAACACAAGCGATAATGTTTTATTACCAACAATTAAAGTAAAGTTGTATGACAGAAGTGGTCAAGCTGTCTTTGTGCGTTGTCTCTTAGACTCGGGGAGCCAAGTATCCTTTGTGCTTTCTGAGATAGCCGATCAGCTAGGATGTAAGTTACAACCTAATAAATCTGTAATCACAGGTGTGTGTGATGGCGTTAATATGACAACAGAACAAGCAACCTTAAATGTTCATGCTACTGCAAGCAATTTCAGTTTACCAGTAACATGCCATGTTGTAAAAAATATTACTTGTAGTATGCCACAATTCTCAGTAAAAAACGAAACCATTCATTTTCCGTCTCATGTCAAACTGGCTGATGACAATTATTATATATGTGACAAAATAGGTATGCTCCTAGGTGCTGATGTATTCTTTCAGGTTCTACTACGCGAGCAACTGCCAGTGTCACCTAGTGGGCTCGTCCTGCAAAACACATGCTTCGGTTATGTAGTTGCTGGAAAAGTACGTCACTCCGGAGTGTCTACATCATGTATGGTTTCTAACTTTTGTTGTTCTCAGCAAATACAAGATAATTGTATTACTAGATTAGATCACACTGTGTCACAATTTTGGCAAACCGAAAAGGTCCCAGAAATATATACTGAGGCCAATTCCGAGCAAGAGCTGGCTGAGCATATCTTTCAGGAAACTGTCATATTAAAAGATAATAAATTTGAAGTTTTGTTACCTCTCAAACAAGATATTGCAGAAATACATCTGGGAGATTCATTAACTTGCGCATTAAAGCGATTTTCAAACTTAGAATTGAGATTTAAAAAAGATAATGATCTATTTATAAAATATAAAGCTTTCATTGATGAATATGTGCAGTTAGGACAAGCGAAATATGTCGATATCTCGGAATATAATTTAGAGGAAGAGGCAGTGTTCTTTTTACCTCATCACCCTGTTTTCAATGAGAACAGCCAAACCACTTCTATGAGAGTGGTCTTTGACGGTTCAATGCCTACGTTATCGAAAGTTTCGCTTAACGACGTTTTATTAAACGGGCCCGTCGTACAAAACGATCTATTTAGCATACTGGTTCTGTTTCGATTGTTTAAGTACATTTTAAATTGTGATATTCGCAAAATGTTTAGAGCCATTGACTTAACGCCATCACACCGACCTTTGCAAAATATTCTATGGAGGCCAGCTCCAAATGAGGACATTAAATGTCTACAACTTCAAACAGTAACATATGGCCTAAAAGGCTCATCATTTCTCGCAACACGTTGTTTGCTCGAATTAGTAAAAAGATATAGGGACGGTTTTCCCCTGGCTGCCGATGCGTTGTTGCATCATACTTACGTCGATGACGTAAACTTAGTAAGCAATAATGTAAACGAGCTTTTAGAAGCTAAAAACCAAATGATAAACTTATTATATAAGGGTGGTTTTCAGTTGCACAAGTGGTGCTCAAATGATCAACAATTTTTGGACGATATACCGTCAGACTGTCAAACTAAGAGTTGTGTACATTTTACTGATGATAAGAATTCTGTTGTAAAAACTTTAGGCATTAAGTGTGATTTAGAATCGGATACGCTCATAATAAGCGCTCCTCGACAACCGCTTCGTGACACTTATACGAAGAGGGAGATATTGTCATTTGTGAGCAAACTTTTTGACCCGTTGGGATTGGTCGGACCTGTGGTAGTAACCGCCAAACTGCTAGTACAACAGACGTGGTTAGAAAAAACTGGCTGGGATAATCCTTTATCTAAAGACCTAAACAACAGGTTCCAAAGGTTTGCTGATAGTCTAAATCAGATGAATGATATAGTCATTAAGCGAAATTTAAGTACCTGTAATGCAAAAACTATCTCTATTATAGGCTATGCCGATGCAAGTTGCAAGGCACAAGGAGCTTGTGTATATCTCAGAATTGAAGACTCTGATAATAATAATGTAAATGTCGACTTATTGTGTTCAAAATCGCGTATCAATCCGATTACACAGTTAACAATGCCTCGCTTAGAACTAAATGGTGCGTTGTTATTGGCCAAGTTGGTAAAAAAGGTTCATGAGATTTTGAAACCAAAGTTTGATGTAAAAGTTCACTTATTTGTTGATTCGAAAGTCGTACTTGCTTGGCTAAAAACAGAGCCACTGAAGCTTAGTGTATATGTTTCAAATAGAATACAATGTATTAGAGAATTAACAAAAGGTTTCTCATGGCATTATGTAAACACGTCTGAAAACCCAGCCGACTGTTTATCGCGCGGTGTCGAGCCCCATCAACTGCAAGGTAACAACCTATGGTTTCATGGACCTGCAGCCTTGAAAGGTCTAGATTTTCAGCCTCCAGCTGGTTTCGAAATGCCAAGAGATATACCTGAATTAAAATCGTCTAATGTAACGACAAAAACAGAGGAGAGATTGTCATTGTTCACAGAGTGTTCTAACATTGATAAAATAAAACGAATAATTGCATATATTTACAGATTTGTAAATAATTGTAAATGCGATTTAGAGAATAGACAGTTCGGAAATTTAACGCCTAAAGAATTGGAATTATCTTTAAAAATTATACTAAAAGGTGAGCAAATGAGATTCTTCAATGAAGAGATTAAATGCTTAAACTCTAAATTACCTATAAAATCAAATCTTCAGGCGTTGAATCCTTTTATGAATGGCATGAATATCATGCGTGTAGGTGGTCGTCTGCAGCATGCTGACATTCCATATGCTACCAAGCACCCTATCATCCTACCAAAAGGATCTAAAATAATTCACTATTTAATAGACAAGGAGCATAAGGCTTTAATGCATGCTGGAGCAAAACTTGTACTATCGAGTTTAAGTGAGAGATATCACCTCATTAATGGTATAAGAGAAGTTAAGCATGTAGTTAACAAATGTATCATTTGCTTTAAGTTAAAAAAGAAACATGCTGAGCAACTAATGGGTTCGCTCCCTTATGATAGAATCAACCCTTGTCGTGTATTTGAAAAAGTAGGCATGGATTTTGGTGGACCTTTTAATGTAAAGATGTTGAGAGTTAGAAAGCCCGTCATACAAAAGGCCTATATCTTACTATTTGTGTGTTTCACAACAAAAGCCATTCATGTTGAATTGGTCTCTGATTTGACTACTGAATGTTTCTTAAATGCTTTAAAAAGGTTTATAGCCCGCAGAAACAAACCATTAGTAATTTATTGTGATAACGCAAGTACATACAAGGGGGCTAAAAACCAATTGAACAATCTGTATCGATTGCAGTCTACCATTGATCATAGCAGCACAGTTGAACGCTACACAGCCGATGTGGGCATACAATTTAAATTTATACCCAGTTACTCACCTGTGTTTGCTGGTTTGTGGGAGGCTGGAATTAAAAGTGTTAAGCACCATTTGAAAAGAGTTGTGGGCGAAGCTGTTATGACATACGAGGAGCTAAACACTGTTATTGTGCAAATAGAGGGCATATTAAATTCGCGTCCGTTGACAGCTTTACCGACAACAGATAATAATGAGATGCCATACTTAACCCCGGGACATTTCTTAACCGGTGCACCACTCGCGTCGTATCCTGAAAGGGATTGTGTAAATGTGCCTATAAGTAGGATTAAGTTTTGGGATCATTGTAACCGTATGGTGCAACTGTTCTGGAAACAGTGGCACAAAGAGTACCTTGTTCAATTGCAAAATAGGCCTAAATGGCGCTATACTTGTAACAATATCAAAGTAGGTACTTTAGTAATTGTTAAAGATGATAATATTGCACCTTTGAGGTGGCCTATGGCCCGTGTCGTTGAAGTTTATCCAGGGGCAGATGGTAAAGTAAGGGCTCTCTCAATAAGAACGGCCAAAGGCTCTATCATTAAGACAAGTATATATAAAGTTTGTGTTCTTCCAATAGAAGACTAGTGTTCCAATTATAAAGGCATCCATACGGTTTATGTAGTTCCAATAAATAAAAATATGTTTATCATTAAGAAACTGTGCAGCTAAACATATATAATGTATGCTTTATCTTGCTGTGCGGGGAACATGTACGAGTCGTACACAAATTGTCCAGTGGCAACACTGCTGTCATCGCGTGAGGGTCGCGTACCAATTGTTTTTATTTTACGTTTTTATTTTCAATACAGTTTTACTTAAATGTGACATGTTTTATTTGCGCCTGAAACACGAACACAAATTTTACGGAAACTGTATGAACTAAATATAAGATAAAAAATAATGAATAAACACTAACAGAGACATAAAAGTAACAATAATAAATATCAACATAATAATACGCAGTGTCCTGTTGTTTCGCGCAACAACGTTTACCAAACTGATTCATGTTCCAAAAATATCATTTAGGCAACCGCTTCTTTTTTCTGTCACTGTAAATATTTCAGGACTATCGTGCACAACCCTATAGGTTAGGTTAGGTTATGTTAGTTTTATTAAAATGTTAAAATATGTACAGTTTCGTTTCACGTTTGCCCAAATGATATTTTTGGGAAATGAATCAGTTTGGGAAACGTTACGATGTAGACAAATAAGTAATACCGGACATAATACATAATACCGGATTGTTAAAGATATATGCGATAGCTCATATATTTACTTGACATGAATAATAGCCGAGTAAAAAACAATACGATATCATATCGTTTCAAAGGCGGTCCTCTGCCAGGGCCTCTATTCAGGTGTGTTCAAACGATATCGTGTTTGACACGTTTCAGAATCGTTTATGTCACAGTCGCCATTATTGTAAACGCCGTTTTGAAACTCTTATGTCATTTACAATAATGGCGACTGTGACATAAACGATTCTGAAACGTGTCAAACACGATATCGTTTTAACGCTCCTGAATAGAGGCCCTGTTTGTTAAAATGTGACGTCTCGTTAAAATTTGACATTTGCTATTCACAGAGTGTGTCAAATTTTAACGAGACGAGACTTTTTTTTATAAGAACCCAGGGTTAAAAAGTAAAACAGCAGTTAAGTAAGGGTAATAATCTGACCTCCACACTAATATGAACTGTAGCAAGGTGGCTCAGGATGCAGTATATTGGTCACCTAGTTTATGTTAGTCGATGCCTACCACTATCTTATCCATTAACCCACCCTCAAGAAGTATAGTAAGTTGCATTGTTGTGTTCCGGTGTATGGGTAAGACAACCGGTGAAATTACTAGCATAGATGCATTCCATCTTTGTCTTTAGGGTTTATTTATTAATTTTGTTTATTTTAAATCATTTATTCTTCAATTGCAGATGTATAAAAGCTTTTATGAATAAGTTAGGAGCATCACAATGTATGTGTTTCCGGTGTACAATAATTTGAGAAGTAGTATTATATATAAGCTTCCACATAAGGTTTAAAAGTCACTTTTATAATGAATGGCATGTCAAAATATCCTAATAAACGCTAATTAATTTACATTAAATTACAGATTCCTTATAACATTAAATTACGGTATTCCTATTACATTAAATTATTACATTATTATCAATATATAGGGCCTGACAAGATTCTATTTGGAATAGAATCTTGTCAGGCTTTACATTATAATTATTAAAATTTAATTTATTAATGCGTTGTTTGTTAAAAAATCACCTAGGTTATAAAAACACGCATCAAGTAAAAAAAAATATTATATTTTAAAATAGAATTTGTTTCTAGGTAGTTTCGTCCAAGAAATAGGAAATGTATTATTATTTTTTACTTTATTTAGGTCATCAACAGCGATATATTTATTGACTCCTGCCTGCAAATATGAGAAAAGAGAACAACATAACACAATGAAGGATGGTTGGCAACGCATTTCAAGTCTTAGAATTGCAGTCATGAGATTGTTGTTTATGGGTCTCACATCCCACTTACCCCATTTACCATGAGGTGGCCAGAGTGATCGCGTGCCTTCTCTTGCCATAAAAAAAAACTCGTGTTTCATAGTTAATGGTTAAATGTCAGTTGCGTTTATAAGCTACTAGTATTTGTACAATTTTACACACACGTGCGCGAACGCAGGATCAAAACGATTTACAGCAACAATCATTCCACAATCTACAAACATCTAGCCACTTTGATATATCTGGTGGGAGGGAGGGGTGACTAAACCCTGACCGCCACAATGCCGTTCCGGAACACATAAATCCGCTATTCACATGCAAACGAGCACAATGAATGGATACAGTTGAACGGATAGTGAATGGGCCGGATTATAATAAAGTTCGCTGTGATTGTGTTGGAAAACGCGTGGCTAGTGGTATAAAATTATGCCTGTATTTCACTGATTTTTTACCTTTTTCAGGGTTCCGTACCTCAAAAGGAAAAAACTAAAATCTTATAGGATTACTTTGTTGTCCGTCTGTCCGTCCGTCCGTCTGTCAAGACCCTTTATCTCCGGAACGCGTGGATTATCGAGTTGAAATTAAAACTATCCGTAAAAAAATCTGATTATTAAGTTAAAGTAAAAAAAATACGGCCGTTTATGCCGCAAAAACGTATATTTCGACACTCTCTAGGGAATCTAAACGTACACCTAGAGCCCTGAAGTTAAGAAAGAAAAAATCTGAAATACGTTCATTTTTTGCTCCAAAACAAAAAAAATAATTAACGATTGCAAACTTATTTGCAGTTGGTAAACTAATCACGACCTATGCGATGTATCGAGACAACAGTTTTTCAAGTCAAGTTTATCCCTCAAAACAATTTTTCATTGTTATAAGTTTGCGCTTGAGTCCGACTTGCACCTGATCGGCTTTTTATATTAATTTGACTAAGGTGAAGCGACTATGTAAATTGTTATTGCGGTCATCTATTCCCTCGCAGCTCCTGAAATATCCATCATATTTTGACAAAATGATGTGTCACTGTCTTACTTCGCATGTCGTAACCTATAGATGTGAAGTTATACTTAATCAATCCTTCATTACCACAGTGGGGTAGGCAGAGCAACAGAAATACCAACAGCTCTAAAAAGACTTGATGATAAACCTGTAACCACATTTTGCACAAACAGGCAGGAAGTTTACTAGTTTATTAGTGACATGTTGCAAACCCATTGCCTAACAGTAACTAACAAGCCCCCCTCCCCTTCCCTTAAGTCGCATCTTGCGACATCCACGGGAAGACATGGAGTCGCACTGTTCCAACCCGGTAATCACACGGCAAAACCACTTGTTTAATTGCATTTAAAATAATTAGAATAAACCACAAACCATTTTAATTGCGCGTGCCTCTCTCATTTAGTAACTTTCCTATTTTCAGTCTAAGTGACGCATCGCAAGTAGTTTTTTTAATAAAATATAGCACTTTACCATATTTATTAGAGGGAACCTAATTAATGTTATGAATCATTTTCTACCAATTAAATATCATTTAAACCTTTAAAAGAGTTCGTCATTATAATAGCTGATGATTCACTTCGTTTGCTTCTTGTGTCGTAAGTTGATAAAAGTGTCATTCAAGTTTGAACTACATTACCATGACTATAAATTCAAAAAAAGGATAGCATGACTAGTTTCTTTTTCCCTTTTAAATGTTAAACGCATTTGTGGTAAGACGCGTGCGCAAGGTATCAAACAACAAACATGTTGCACGTAAACGGTGTGATTTAAAAATAATGTGAGGTTATTATATCAGAAAATGTGTCATTCATTGTTGTCCCAATTGTTTGTTATTATATATTGCCTACAATTATTACAAAATCTGAGTCTTGGATGTTTTCTATGTATTTAAGTATTTATTTCTCTATCTAGGTATGTTTATCGTTGTACAGTACCCATAGTACAAGCCTAGAGCTTAGCTTGGGACTAGGACAATTTGTGTTACAGTGTCCCGTGATATTTATTTATTTAAAATGGGTTTGTGGTGGGCTGGTGGGGATTTATGACCCCACTGACGGTACTGTAAAGGTCCGCTGCTTGTAGCATACTGGCAGCATCTTAAGTCGTGCTGGCTGGTTTATATGTCAAGTAATATTTGACTTTTGAAGTGTCACTCTTAGGAACCAGGTATGGTTCAAGACATTGGTGAGTCTTATGATATCCGCGTGAAGCTCTACAAGTTTTATGAAAATAATGAGTAACCTACAGGGTATTTTTTTAATAGGTGCACCAATTTTAATATTTGCTTTGCTATTGTTAATCAATAACACATGTTGTGTTATCTTCACTATAGCTTAAAAAATATTAGAGATATTGCCGATTAAATGACTCCACTAACTTAACGATATTCATGGACCCTCTAATGCAGGGGTGCGAGGAGAGAGGAGTGTTGTTAAGTAAGTTAATAAATGAAATTTCAAATTTAGAATATCAGTAGGAGAGGGGCTTGTTGTCTGATAAGCTGTACATGAAATTTCAAATTTCGAATATCAATACAGTGTATCGCATACCTACAGCTATCAGTAGGAGAGGGGCTTGTTGTCTGATAATAAGCTGTACATGAAATTTCAAATTTCGAATATCAATACAGTGTATCGCATACCTACAGCTTGACAACCCATGTCATCATTTCCAGTGTGACTTTGTGTCCACACGAGAAGGTAAAAGAGAGATAATTTGCAACAATAAATAATAATTCTGAACTCGTTTTTCTGTCGTAATATATTATATTAAAGATACAAAATGATATGTTAAAATTTGTGCACTGATAAAAAACTACCCTGTATAGAGGAGCGCTCACAGTACCTTCAGGGGTAAGCCTCCCACTTATACACAAATCGGTACTAGGGCATCTTTTCTACTGCGCTGAAACGATATCGCCTTTGACGTGTTTCCGTATTGTCAACGTTTTTGACAGTAATGGCGGCCGAGTTAAAAATAATACCAAAACACGTCAAACGCAATATCGTTTTAACCTACTCGAATATCGAATAAATTTTCAAACCGTTATTATTTATTTGACGCAAAACCTTTACATTTTGGCTTCATTCGCATATAACGGTTTTGAGACACCTTTATATAAAGTTCTTTTTTTGTAATTAACCAATTTGAGCTTAAAAAACCGGTTAATTCATACGCACGGCGCCCAAGATAAACAAGCACCGCTTAGTATTTTTATTCAGTACAAAACTTTTGGTTTCTCGACTCACCGCACCGGTTACTTAAGGTTAAAATCAAGTTCTCATACGTTCGCATTCCCTTGAAAAGTTCGGAGTAAAACCAAAACTAACCGGTATTTTCTAAACCGGTTCCGAGCCCTGGGCAGAAGTATATGATAGAACCCAGCCTAGGAATCAATAGTAATTAAATCAACTCAAAAATATTGGATCCATGTGGTTGCCGGGTTATAGTGCTACTTCATGTCTTCCCGTGGACGTCGTAAGCGGTGACTAAAAGAATAAAGGTACTGTTACGCGATCGGCTTGCAACCTGTCACTAATAAACTGGGCTGGGATTCTACACGGTAATAACGATATCGTATTTGCCGTGTTTCCGTATTGACGTTTTCATAACTCTTATGTCATTTACAAAAATGGCGACTGTGACATAAACGATTCTAAAACACGTCAAACACGATATCGTTATAACGCAGTTGAATAGAGGGTTGGAAAACATCTTAGCCTGATAGTGCAATATTTTACAATATTTTATTTTTATTATGGTTACAGAATTATCAAGCTGCAGCTCTGCCTACCCCAATCTGGGAGTGAAGGCGTGATGTCATGTATGTATGTATGTAATACATACATAACATCACGCCTTCATTCCCAGGGTGGGGTAGGCAGAGCTACAGAAATACCAACAACTTTAAAAAGACTTGTTGATAATTCTGTAACCACATTTTGCACAATCAGGCCAAGAAGTTTACTATAATAATTATAGTGTATTAGTGACAGGTTGCAAGCCCATCGCCTATCAATACTACAAGCCCTTATTCCCTTAGTCTCTTACGACATCCACGGGAAGACATGGAGTGGCGCTATTCTATTCTATGATTTGAGGTTTTTCTTAATCATGATAGCAGTCCCATGCATGTGTACTCTATCATCGTTGCCACTATAAAATATAATTGTATCTCCAAGGTCTTCAATCTCTCAATCTTCAATCAAAGCATGGAGTAATATATAAAGTGACTATGTGAATGTGTGCGTGTTTGTGTCAAAGTTTACGTTTTTGTATGAATGACTACATGTGTGCATGTGGATGTGGTGATAATAAAATTTCAGTGTCGTTGCAGTTCAAAGTGTTTATTTTGTTTTGACATCTCTCAAAGAACAGGTTTAAGTTACAGATGTTTATTTTCTTCATTGCATTTAGGAACCCAGTTTTTTTGCAAAAGTAGACTGTACTACTGGAAAAGCAATTGTAAATGCTATTTAGTAGGCGCTCTGAGTAGCAGGGTGACTTAATAATAACTTTGTGGGCAATAGTGGTGCAGCGCAAAATGTACAACTCTACTGCCTTACGTTAAGCAAGCTCTCTTTATAAAGCTCGCAGGTTGGGTGCCCGCAGACCTAGGAGCATAACTTAAAAAAAATTATAAGCGATATCTATCCCCCCCGTTTGTTTGTTATCGTTTCCCCGTGTGGTTGCCGGGTTAGAATAGTGCCACTTCCATGTCTTCCCGTGGATGTCGTGAGAGGCGGCTAAGGGAATAAGGGCTTGTAGTACTTAGGCGCTGGGCTTGCAACCTGTCACTAATACACTGGTAAACATCTTAGCCTGATTGTGTCAAATGTGGTTACAGAATTATCAACAAGTCTTCTTAGAATGGTTGGTATTTCTGTAGCTCTGCCTACCCCACTCTGGGAATGAAGGCGTGATGTTGTTACGTGTCGGAAAGGTAATTTTATATTCTAAAGATTTTTACGACGGGAAATGTTTAATTAATATGATAAATGTTAAAAGCCGTTTAAAATGTGTATCACAAAAACATGTAGATATGTTTAAAATTTTACTATCGTAATAATAGAGCTAGGTATACCAGAATGGCCACCTGATATTTATTGAATACTACGTATTATTGGTGACATGCAAACTGACACGTTTTAACCATTTTCATACTTATGATTCAACCAAGAATATATTATTAAGCGTATTGTGTGGTTGTGACAGGCAATAAAAAACCACACCGATTTTTAATTGTTTCAATATTATACTTCATGGACAGGTCGTTGAACTGTTTTCTTTTAGTATATTTGTACGCCTATTATGACGTTCATGGGTGTAAGCAGTTGTTCGACTTACTAAAGTTACTAAATAATAATTAAGATACGTTGTCTACGGTGACATGAATTTTACTAACACAATAACGAAGTACAATCAGTTTCTTATTCTTTCAAGTCTTCTTGTTGTCTTAACCCACAGATAACGAACCCATATAAAAATTCAAACATTTTATATTATTTCTTATGAATAAATATTAAAATATAAATAAATAAATATCACGGGACAATGTCACCAAAATCCACCTAGTCCCAAACTAAGCTCTAGGCTTGTAATATGGGTACTAGACAACGATAGAAAACATCCAAGACTCAGGAATAGACAGTTGTGCTCATCACACAAATATCTGCCCTTAAAGGGATGAACCTGGAACCGCTAGCTTCGAAAGCAGGGTCACAACCAACTAGCCCAACTGCTTAATTTCTCGCAACTAAAAGTATTTTAAGTCTCAATCCAGGTTATGACATTAGTGTGTGTTTCATCTAAATCTGTTTAGCGGTTCTTGCGCTATTAAGAGAATAACATTCAACTAACATTAAACTAACATTCCAACAAAAAAAATATTTACATACAATAAGATAACTAACCTAAAAAAAACATTTGTGAGACAAGCATTTGTTGCCAACTATACTTTTTTTTGGCATAGTCATCATCTGCTTATTAAGACGATTCTAACGAGCCCTAACACGATGGTTTATCATGTGTAATTTAGAAGTTCCTGTGGCCACCTTCCTTCTCCATCACTAGACCAGCTCGATGGTGCCATATTGCATTGTCATCGGGTTTACATAAGTATACCAAATTTCAGCTCAATCGGAAAACGGCAAGTGACTGAAAAATGGATTGCAAATTTTGACGGACAATACAAACAGTGCCAGTTAAATAAAAGCTTTAAAAAACCGGGCAAGAGCATGTCGGATCATGCTCAGTGTAGGGTTCCGAAGCCGTTAAGTACTACAAACATAAAAATCAACAAGTTATAACTAATTTTCTATTTGAAGTCAATTGGTGCCAAAAGATGATTTTAGTAGGTATAAACACTTTAATTGCCTGTATCTCAAGAACCAATGATGTCTACGTAGTCATTATAGTTTTCTTTAAAATTCGTTATAATTATGTCCTTTCAGTTAAGTTTTTTTTCAGATTCTTAGCATTTGTAGTTTTAGCTGTAGGTGGGGGTGGGGGGGCACTTGAGTCTAAAAAATACATCCCCATGTTACGTGTTTTTTTTTTACCATTTATTTTACTACTTTGTTGGCGTGACTAATATTTATGCATAATTCATGCCAAACTTCAGCTTTCTAGTACTAAGAGTCTCTGCGCTAGGCTGCGGACAGACGGGCGGACGGACGGACGGACGGATGGACATGGCGAAACTATAAGGATTCCTAGTTTGTCTACGGAACCCTAAAAAGGTCACAAAATTCACCTAACATACAAGTATTGAGAAACTTATCCTACTAATACTGTAAAAGCGAAAGGTTGTGTCAACTTTTCTACTCTTTCACACTGCAACAGCTGGACAGATTTGGATCAATACATAGGCTACTTATTATCCTGGAAAATTTAAAAGTTCCCGAGAGAACTACGAGTAGTACTTAAATACATCAAAACACGCCGTCAAACAGGCGGAAACTCATAAAAAACCTACTTTACTTAAAACAACAATAGGAAAAGTTTCTAGCGTCTCGTAAAATTGTGAAAAGTCCTTTTGAAAAGAGATGGCGATAAGCGTAATATCGCTTGTTGGTAGCGACACTGGCGACAATGCAGCGAGGAAGCTGTTAAGAGTGGGAAGTTGGTTGTCGAGTGCTCTTAGAGCGCTGGAAGAGCCGCTATACAGCTAATAATCAGTTTCCTTTTACAAGCTTTTATTTAAGTCCTGCAAGTCAATAGAGAACATGCATGGAAATCTGAATTGAGTTTCATCGATACGATTTAGGAGAAAATGTAAACAAAAGCATATCAAACGCAATACACTTAGTTTTGACCCGTTTATTAAGGTTTTATACAGAATATAAAATTGATAAAATTTTATAACTTCTTTTAGTGTTTAGACAACATAACATCACGCATTTATTCCCAGAGTAGGGTAGGCAGAGCTACAGAAATACCAACAACTCTAAAAAGACTTGTTTATAATTCTGTAACCACATTTTGCACAATCAGGCCAAGAAGTTTACTAGTGTATTAGTGACAGGTTGCAAGCCCATCGCCTAACAGTACTACAAGCCCTTATTCCCATAGTCGCCTCTTACGACATCCACAAGAAGACATGGAGTGGCACTATTCTAACCCGGTAACCACACGGGCAGTAATAATTTAATTCAACGATATTGGCTTAAACATAGTAATTTAGGAAATCAATGCTCTTTATAAGGTCCTTATATGTTAAACAAATAGAACAACCGCTGTGACGTCATTCCTGTCGTCGATTTTGTATAGAGTGTTTGTAGGGGACAGAACTAAGAGTTTTAAAAACTTTATATCTTGTGAAAAAATTACACTACAACTATTTTGTGTAACAGTTATTCCTCTCTTTCATAGCACTTTCCAGAGAGCGTAAGGAAAAACATATGCATCTTCCCTATTTTGAACCAGTTTCCGTTAATGGGATGGGCTGAAATTTGAACCACAAATGTAAACCCGATGATAATGCAATAATATGGTACTTAACTAAGAGTTGATCTGATGATGAAGTCGGAAGGTGGTGACAGGATCTCCGCTATTCTTAACGTAGACCCGCCGAGTTGGGACTCATTAGTTTGGTCTGGATAAGCATAATTTCTGGAAAAAAAGTACAGTGGGCAATAAAAGCTTGTCCCTAAAATTTAAATTTTTGACAAAAACCCATTTGTAACGCTTTAAAGAAAACCTTCTCGGCTTTTCCCGAACTCCTCCCCCCTTACGCTGCACAAACCCCAAGGTCATTTTAAGAGGTATTGCACTGAACCTTACCAGAACGTAACATGGTGCCATTGGCGTAAGTCATCTAAAACACGTCATTTTGCGTTACATACGTGTGTTTCCTGTTTTCTCGTCAACAGGAAAATCATAGGAAATGCGTAAATTAACTGAGAAATACTGGGCTTTACGTGATTCTGGTCACCTGTTTTTGAATAATACGTCATCATTATAATAATAATCAGGCCTATAACTTTTTATGGCATAGAAATGGCAAACGAACACACGTCACCTGATGGTAAGTGATGATCCGAGATACAAGACATTTGCATTCTCAAGATCAGAATCTTAAAACTGCAGTCCTAAAACTGCCAATGCATAGACAACCCTGAGGACTAAGATGCAATGCCTCTATGCTAGTAATTTCACCGGCGGGTGCGCCAAAGTTCATATAAAATTACAAATTAGATTATTGGAACTCCGAAAATGTATCTCATGCCATTTTACATCATAATGATCACTCTTCATAATCAATATTAATATTACACCTGTGTAATTTCAGGGATTTAAAAATATACAACTGGTAAATACGAGTAAGGTAAGGTTAGGTTAGGTTTGTTTTATAATCCAGAACGCGATGCCATGGCACAGGCCATAGGGCGGGTGGACCTCTCCCTGCACAGCGTTGTCTCTGCGATGCTGTGCAGCGACAGGTCCTGGAAGGCGGTGGCCTCCTTCTGCGAAAGTGTCATCTCGCAGAAGGAGGCGGCGGAGCGTGAGCGCGAGGAGTCTCCTCTCGCGCATCCGCTCCGGCGCAGACGGCGGGGGTTGAGGCGCAGGCGTTTTGCCGCCCGCCTCAACCCTTAGTGGCTGCGGGCGGGGGATGGGAGGCCCCTTCCCGCTGTAGGTGATAGCCACTTGGCGGTCTGGGAGGGAGGCCACGCGTGCTCGGCCTCTCTCTCCTTTGGCGCGGTACCGCTGGGGCTGCCGGTAGGCGTCGTGGGCAATGCTTCGGCGGTACCACGGCGCCTTGCCTAACCGGCATGAGGGTACGCCAGGGTGGTTTTTAGTGGGTAACACTTCCTCCCTCCTCTCGTTCTGAGAGGGGGGGCGCATAGAGGTGAGTCCCACATACCCCCCCGCCACTCCCATGGCGGGGGAAATGCGTAACGCATTTTCCACCCTGACAAAAAAAGAAAAAAAAAGGTTTGTTTTATAAACGTCCTAAAATCGGAACGGTTTCTGTAAAATTCACTTTATGAGTTGCGATGCTTATGAATAACAAATGATTAACAATAAAAATATGAGCAATTTTTTTCGGACAAATTAATGATAAGTACTCCTAATCGTTATTTGTATACAAATTAAAGTCCAATTTTCTATGACCCAATATGGACCCTTCACCGGGTTGTCATCCTTACACTGGAATACAACCAGGGACCGGCCCGCTATCCCATTCAAGGGGTTTCAAATGGGTTTTATAAGTTTTTTACTTAGAAAAGCTTAATGTTTTTTAAAGTGCTATTTATAAGGGTTATCTGTGCTTTAGCTGTTAAGGTTTTCCTTATAGTGAATGGTTAGTTTAACAAATAACTTAGTCATATATTTCGTTCCAAGAGGTCATTCTTTTAGTGGGGTATTTTATTGAGAGGTTAGTCTTTCAAAGGCTTTTATGGGCTAATGGGTGGGTACAACAATGCAAACACTGCTGTTTCGCGGTAAGCTAAGGACAAGATGTTGGTAGCGATGTGGATAGATCCTGCACAAGTTCCTACCACCAACACCCCCCACAAAGGTATATCGGCTTAGTCCTACTGTAGGCATTTTGTTTGCAGTCTTCAAGTTGGAATCTTGAAATCGCAAATGTATTTAAGAGCCCACATTGTTACGATATTATCTGTGTGATATTATCTGTGTTACTGTTGTCGTCCCTCTCCAACGCGCCCTCCCTCTCTCTCTCTTCTCGAACACTGCTTCCGGCCGATCTACGTCATGTTCATGTTCTCATAAATTATAATTAATAAATAATTACAATTACATTACCGAGTTTCTCAATCCACCACACCACCTAAACATGGTGTCAGGTGTGTGTTGGCAGTCGAATTAAAAAGAAACTCAAGTGGATTAATAAGATGTCTGCGGATGGAGAACCGACCAAGAGCATCAAGACTCAATCTGAGAGCATGGCGTCGTCGTCGTCATCGTCAACGGGTAATGTAAGACTCGAACCTATTAATGTCAATGGCTCTAATATGCCACAAATATGGAAAAATTTCAAAACCAAATTCCTGATCTACCTAAGAGCTTATAACTTAGAACAAGAGAGCGATGCCAGAAAAGTAGCATTACTTTTACACCATGTAGGCAATGAGGCGTTAAATATATTCTATAGCTTCGATGCAGACATTGACACAGTCAAGTTGTCTGAGCTAATGGACATGTACGAAAAATACTTCAGCCCGAAGGTTAACGTCACTATGGAACGACACAAGTTATTTAACAGGCGTCAGCATGCAGATGAAGAAATAGATTCATATGCCACGGATTTAAAAAATATGAGTCACACATGCGATTTCGACACGCTTCGAGATGAACTGGTAAGGGATATATTTAGCTGGAATTTAAGTCATTCCAATCAATATATAAAGGAAAAAATCTTACAGCAAGTCCCTAAATCCCTCGATGAAGCCATCAATCTAGCAAAATCATGTCAAATGTCTAGGATTCAAGCTAAAGAATTGTCAAATAATGGAAATGTAAATATTTTAGCAACAGCAAAAAGTCAAGCAAATCGTCCAAGTCGTAGTCAAACTAGGAATACCATGTCTAGCAAATATCGACTTCAGTTGTGTGATAACTATTTCATCATGGAATGACCTGCTTCTTGCTGAAAGAGAGGTGTGAGAATCCAGGCAGGCTTTTGATCAGCGATAGATTATGATAATCTACATTTAATTGTATCCTTACTTCCATGTCTTCTACTTTTTACGTCTTCTTCGTTACAAAGTATAAAACAAAGATGCTTTCGCTATTTTCTGTGTGTATATCCGTTAGCTTCTTTTAAACTACGCAACGGAATTTGATGCGGTTTTCACTATCAGTTTTTAGGGTTTCATAGCCAAAGGATAAAAACCGGACCCTATTTACTAAGACTCCGCTGTCAGTATGTCTGTCTGTCCCTAGGCTATATCTCAGGCACCGTGATAGTTAGATAACAACAAATACTAAAAACAGAGTACAATAATTGTCTAAGGAGGGCTCCCATTCAACAAACGGGTTTTTTTGCCGTTTTTTGCTCGATCATATCGAAATACCACGAAAACAGGTAGACGTTTGAAATATTAATTATATTAAAATAAAATATATATTTGATACAACAAACGTAATTCTTTTGCCGTTTAAAAAAAATACGTATAGTGTCTAATGTATGTATAGATAATGGAACGGAACCCTTGGTGCGCGAATCTGACTCGCATACAGACAGTTAAAAAAAAGCTATTGTATACTTAATTAATTCTGTATTATGTTCATGTATAACCGTAAACTCACAAAAACCAAAGCGAAGCGCGTCGCTAGTTTGTCATAAAAAAAATAAAAATAAAGACTATTCTAGATTTTCTGACAGCCTAGGACCCAAACAAAGACATAGCAACAAACAAAGCGGGACTCTTTGTGTCTAAAGTTATTCCGAAACTTCGCGAGTGCCTTTTGGATAAATCTGAAACGTTAAGCTAATTTAATTTCGAGTTTTAGGTTAGTAAACTAAATTATGCGACTAAATAAAGAAGGGTGTAATCACATCTGTCAGCACCGATTCCCATTTTGTCTATAGAAAATGTCTGTTATTTATGAAGATGCGTACGCATGCGAAAGGAGAATGTATGCGTACGCATCTTCATACAAAATAGCTATTTTCTATAGACAAAATGCGAATCGGTGCTGATATGTAGATGTGATTCCATCCTAAACTCGGTGCTTTAAATTAGGAGCGTAAAAGCTGACAGATTTGAAATTGCTTTATTTTCATTTGTTTTATGTACTTGAAGTCCAAAAAGTCTAATAAATGTGTCTTTCCTTTTACGAATTATTTAATAAGATTTACATATTTTCTTGGCCTGATTGTGCAAAATGTGGTTACAGAATTATTAACAAGCTGTTTTAGAGTTGTTGGTGTTTCTGTAGCTCTGCCTACCCCACTCTGGGAATGAAGGCGTGATCTTATGTATGTATGTATGTATATTTTCATATTTTTATTTTGCCCGTGTGGGTTCCTTGTTAGAATAGTGCCACTCCATGTCTTCCCGTGGATGTCGTAAGAGGCGACTAAGGGAATAAAGGCTTGTAGTATTATTAGGCGATGGGCTTGCAACTTGTCACTAATACACTAGTAAACATCTCAGCCTACTTCTGCAAAATGTGGTTACAGAATTATTAACATGTCTTTAGAGTTGTTAGTATTTCTGTAGCTCTGCCTACCCCACTCTGGGAATGAAGGCGTGATGTTATGTATGTATGTATGTATATTTTCATTATTACTGTTTCAATCTTTTTTTGTATGTTTAAGTCAAGGAGAAGATAAGGGTAAACGTGCTAGGTGGCATGGTAAGTGGGATCTAAGACTTTGCGTTCTCGAGACTGTAATCCTAAGAATCCAAATGCGTTGCCTACCCTAAGAACTTAGGTGGCTAACAAGGGTTAGCTGGAAGAAATCTCTGAAAGGGATATGTTCACCTTTGCACTTGTTTTTTGTTAAGTATTTCGCCAATTTATTTATTTTATTTTTGGCACAATAAAGAGTATACACAGACATACAGCAATATTTTTATTACAAAACCTTGTTTAAAAAAGTTCAATGGCACTATACAGAACATGTCCATTGTCACTTTGCGATGAATTGAAATCTGATGTAATTTTAACACAACTAAAAGTCACTCTTATCTAGATCTGAAAAGGTGCATTTTTGAATGGATGGGTGCCTATACGGAAGCGGGCCTGTACATGGAACCTTGACTGAACGTTATCTAGATGTATAGGTGCAGTAGCGGTGGCTAAGTACTAGGTGTTGGTTCGAATGTAATTGTTTGTGAGAGACTCATGGATAACAGTTTCATTTTAAATAGATAATTATACCAAAGCTGCAAAGTTTCCTCGAACACAGGGTGTCCCAAAAATCGACGTCAAGCCGGAAATAGGTGATAGGGCAGCTCGTAAGCTATCGATTTAACCCCCATGTAAGTTCAGCGATTTTTAGTACTTTCGGGGATATTGATCATTTTAATCGGAATTATTGTATTTTTTCCTTACGAAAACATTATCGTTTCGTTTCACGTTTTTTTTTCCTGTCAACTTTTTGTGTAATTTGACGACACGTTGGTCTAGTTGGGAGTGACTCTGCCTCCGAAACCAGCGGTCCCGGGTTCAAATTCTGACAAGGGCAGATATTTGTGCGATGAGCACGGATTTGCTCCTGAGTCTTGGATGTTTTCTATGTATTTAAGTATAGTACAAACCTAGAGCTTAGTTTAGGACGAGGTCAATTTGTGTGACATTGTCCCGTGTTAAAAAAATTATCGTTGACATACGTGACATATTTTTATTTACATATACAGTCACATTTCATTCAATCACACGAAGTTTGTTTTTCCATACTAGATGAACAGGAACAAGGATTCACTTAGTATGGAGAAACTAACTTCATGTAATTACAAAAAAAAAATTACTTAATAAATTTGGCAAGTAGCTTTAAAAATATTATTAACAGGAGTAAAAGACATTAATTAAAATTACAATTAGATCGTTTCTTCGAATTTCATTTCATTTAACGCTATTCTCTGCTAAAAACATGTTTTCAGAATAATATATATTAAACATTAAAGATAAAAGACAAAATAATAATTGTTTCCGTGTGGTTGCCGGGTTACAATAGTGCTACTCCATGTCTTCCCGTGGATGTGTCGTAAGAGGCGACTAAGGGAGTAAGGGCTTGTAGTACTGTTAGGCGATGGGCTTGCAATCTGTCACTAATACACTGTTAAACATCTTAGCCTGATTGTGCAAAATGTGGTTACAGAGGGTTCCCTTCATCTGGCATAACTTTTTTTGGCATAATCATCACTCGGTATAACCATCAATTGGCATACAGTATTTTTTTTCAGAAACCGTATACTTTTCAGGATTGTTTAAAATAGCATTGCATAGAGCCCATTAGGTTAGGTTAGGTTTATTTTATAACAATCTTATGAACCATATCCAATCGTATGACACCTACCTGGAAAAAAATCACATAGTCCCAATAGCATATGCGTTAAATGAATGCGTCACGGACAAACAGACGAACATAACAAAATAACAAGGGTTCCTTTATCGATAGGTACGGAATCGTAATAACTATTGCTACTAAAACTGAAATAACCTTATCTTTTTAAAGGCCATAAAAAAATTACAACACCCATAACAACCACGTACTAAAAATTAACACAAAAGGGCTTAATTGCACTAATACATTGTTTTTTTGCCAATTAAATACATAGCCCTTAACTACAGCGAATAAAGTCCATATTAGCTCTGCATTCAAATCGACCTTAGGCCCATGACATAATCAGTAAACGTTTATTTAAAATTCAACTCTAACGAAACACAATAAAATTTTAATTTCATTTTTAGGTACATTATTAGTAATGCAACGAAAATACCATAATATGAATTATATTATAATAGTAAATAACATCATTACAATCTCACATAGTCCTTAACTAAGCTCTAGGTTTGTACTATGGGTACTAGAACACGATAAACATAGTTATATAGAGAAATACATACCAATTTAAATAAATAAATAAATATATATCAGGGGACAATGTCACACAAATTGACCTAGTCCCAAACTAAGCTCTAGGCTTGTACTTTGCGTACTAGACAACGATAAACATACATATAGAAAAATAAATACTTAAATACATAGAAAACATCCAAGACTCAGGAACAAATATTTGCGCTCATCACACAAATATCTGCCCTTACCGGGATTTGAACCCAGAACCGCTGGCTTCGGAGGCAGGGTCACTCCCAACTAGGCCACCGTGTCGTCAAACTTATTTAAAGTTGTTTGCCCAAAACACGAAGTAAGTAGAAATAAAAGGTTAACGGGATGAAGCCTTTGCAAAACTTTTGATTCTCTAATTATTATATTTTTGTAATGTTATTGTATTAAAACAATAAAGTGTTAACATACATACATAAATACAGAAAATACATTTGGTATAACGTTGCAAGGTTGTTAAAGTAATACTATAACGTACTCTAGTATTTCTTAGAAACGGGGGTTTGGTTCTGAGAAGTGCGCATGAGTGAGTATGACTCAGTGTGCGTACGCGCAAGTAGGAAGTGGTGTGAGTAACATTTATCGGAGGCTGTGATGTCGATGAGTCACGGCAGTCAGTTCGTTCACATATCAAGATCACTATAAGATCGTCATCTTGTTTCTTGATACTGGTTAAAAACGTCATCTATATAAAAATATCAGTGACTTTAGGGCCTCTATGTATTATAGTCAGAGCCCGGAATTATGGAAGCAATTTTTATGTGTCATAGGGACTTCTCGTTTATCGACTTCCGATATACATAACTTTATCGATACATTATAGAACACAACAGAACATATCAATGAAAGTTAAAAGTAAAGGTAAACAACAGGCGGTCTTATCGCCAAAGAGCGATCTCTTATATATAATTTTTGAGTGGCTGAAAATGTTAAATAGAGATTTGCAATGAAAAGTTAATAGTTAACAATTCTACATTTAATCAGTTCAGTTCAGTGTTATAATATTTATCAATTTCATGTTCAAAGTCAGTTTTAGTGCTAACAAGTGTTTCATAATTTTCATTAGTTTATCTATAAAAGAAATACATAGTCATAATTTTATCTTGTCTCGAAGAGGTCGCTCATTCGCGATAAGACTGCATGTTGTTTACTTCTACTCGTAATCATATTTAAAAAAATGTATTCTGTTTTTATCGATATACACATATCGGAAGTCGATAAACGAGAAGTCCCTATGACAGCTCAAAAGTGCTACGAAAATTCCGGGCTCTGATTATAGTGTACTCATAAAACTATATTGCCTTTAAAATGTTACTGGATCGAGAACATGCCTGTTTACGCGCTCTGGGAAGTGATATGAAAGAGAAGAATAACAACAGTCGTGTAATTTTTTAAAACATTGAAGTCATAGTTCAGACCCCCTGCAAAACACTGTACAAAATCAACGAGAGGAATGACGTCACAGCTGTTGTTCCACGTTTAAAAAGGACCTTAAAAGAAATTTGCATTCATGAAATTGGGTTATTCTACTTTTTAGCGCATAATAATCATTGATGAAATTAAAGGCATTTTTAGACATTTTTTTCACGTAAATTTGACTTATATTGAAACTGGAACAACTAAATTTAATAGTTCAAAACAAAACACTTTAAATTTATTGATATTTTATCAGGAAAAGTTGGTAACACAGCGGTAAATACACTTTTTCCATACAAATGGCGGGGACATGCGTGACCACTATGTTACCTACTTTAAAGTTAATTATAGTGACTTTTTAAATGTAGTGATAATTTTAAATGTAAGCCAAGTTGTGTAACTATTTGAATATTAAATTACAAAACCGAGCACTTCAACGTTTTTATAAAAATATTATTTGAAGAGCACTTGTCAAAAAATCGACCTGCGCTTAAAAGTAGAATGACCCAATTACTGTGTTTAAGCTAGCGTCATTGAATTAAAATATTATTTAAACAAAATGAGGATACCGGAGGGGCTCGCACACTTCTGCCCGCACACTGTTTCCTGTATTTTAACTTCCCAATAGTAAAAGGTTCCTATCCTAAATACATTGTCGGTGTACCAGATCCAGAATAACCCAAATATCGGCGTTCCCCACGCTTGAGGAAACTCCGTCGCCCTACATGAGTGGGGGTAAACCCATCACGTTCATTCATAAAGTTTACGCATTCAGCGTCACGTAATTATCATGTCACAGCGCTAAGAAAACAAGTTATTGTTATTTTTATGTAGTATGATTCTGAGTTATTCTCTATGGATATTCAGTATGTTCTCCGATTTGTTCGTCAATTGTAAACCGATTATAAACAAATCCTTTAATGTTTTTCAAAGCAATTTTAGTATTTCAGTAAGAAGTCCCGTGTCACTCCTCAACGGTACCTATTTCAAGGGTTTTTTTATGTTTAGTAGAAGGCTTACGAGCACTCAGGCCACCTGATGGTTAGTGGAATCTGACATCCATAGACATTTGAATTCATAAGACTATAATCCTGAGACCTCAAATGCGTTGTCAACCTTGAGGAATAAGATGGAATACCTCTATGCTAGTAATTTCACCAGTTGTCTTATCCCCACACCGGAACACAACAATGCGAACACTGTTGCTTGGCGGGTAGTTAATGGATAAGATGGTGTTAGCGATCCAGACGGACCCTGCACAGGTTCTAACACCACTGAAAACTTGATTAAGATAGTTGAGCGACTATGACGAAATGTGCTTTGTTACATTTGCCTTCTAGGCCACCCAAGCACTCGGTACATTTGTCTATGCACAATGACTTTTCCGCGGCGTTGCTTGCGGTAAGCGTGAATTAACCTGTGGTATTGAGAAGCGGGACTACACAAAATCCCTTAAAAAAACGCAATAAAATCTTATTTACAATAGGTATTGAAGTGAGTTGGCCACACATTTAAAATGATTTTGTCAGTAACGAACCAGTTCTATTTGGACGAAATGGAGAGCAAACCTAACTAGTATTACATAAAAACAATATGCAGTGACACATCAGCCTTATGTAGCTGTACACTTTTGTACCTTGTTGCTTTTACGCCTTTGACAGATTAGTGTAGCCGTTCAAACATCACGTTAATGTGACAAATGAATAAAGTGTCCAGCTACTTATAGGGTCCACCGTATAGATAAACCAGCTGAACCATGAAGTTAACGTAATTTTGGCGTTGTGTCATTACACTAAATGAATGACCATGGACGCACTGAAATGGACGCAAAAATACTACTTTAGGGACGCTGTTAATAGCCATTAATCTTTCAATATAGCGGCGGCCGAGGTACTCGTGTTAAGGTTGTTTTAAAAATAGTAAATTAAAATGCAGAGACAGATAATGACTTTTTTTAAACGATTTCAAGAAAGGAGAAGGTTTTTTGTTCCGCTTTAAGTTATTTTTTTATGTATGTTCATCGATTTCCGCGTCAGTTGTCGACCTATTAAGAAAATTATGTATTGTTTGATAGGGTATACTCCCGAGGTGGTCCCATCGTCTCTTAGTTGGTACTCGTATCTGTTGACGGGACCCGTGAGGACATAGCGATTTTGGTATTCTCGGTTTCGAGTCTTGCATTTGCAATCAGAAAGTTTCAGTTGGTGAACTTCAACTGATGATGGAGACCACAAATGGCCACTGGAACTCTTTAATGGTACCTATTTCAAGGATTGCGATAAGTTATCTTGGTTAAAATACTTGAGCGACTACGACGAATAATATTTTAAATGGTGTAAATATATGCACAATGATTTCGCGGTGCTGCTCGCGTTAAGCTTAACATGTCCTATAACATGTATAACATGTTTCTTATTAATTGACAATGGAGGGTGTAGATATAACAACATAATAAGATTATGATTATATTATGATTTTTTATTTATGATTTCTTAATAAATAAATAAAATAAATATCACAGGACAATGTCACACAAATTGACCTAGTTCCAAACTAAGCTTTAGGCGTATAGTCTTGAGAATTCAAATGTCTCTGGGTCTCAGACTCCACTTACCATTAGGTGGCCTGAAGCCGCAGATGCGTTCGCTAACCAGCGTTTCTATTCGTTTTGTTTTTAAACCAATCGCGTCACTGGTAGATCACGTCATACGAAAAGTCACTTGATCTAGCAGTGACGCGATTTGTTTAAAAACCAAACGAATAGAAACACATCTTGGCTAGGGCCTCTGAGTGCTCGTGTGCCTTCTCCTTGAGATAAAAAAAGCTATGGGTATTTGTAGTGTATACAGGACGTCCCACGGCTATGCCATATGGAAGGAAAGTACCTTGAATATTGTAGATGGAACATTTTACTGAAAGAAGACATTATTTTAATTTAAAAAACAATTTAAACTGCATTCATAGATTTTTTAATAATTACATGGTTGAACCGGGAATCGAACCCGTTACACGAGAAAAATAATTACCCTGTAGCTTTATCATTCCGATCGAAAGGCTTCATCATTAGGTTTATTTGCTATATAACATAGTGTCAGAAATAAAAGAAAGACCATGAACTTTATCAAATGCTCAAAATGAGTGCCTTCCTGTTGAATACAAAGTAGCACTCTTTTGATTATTTTGCTCCCTGTCGATTTTTTGATCTTGTTTTGGTGGATATTTAAAATAATACGTCTAAGTTCTGTTTGTAGCTCGTGGACACTTTCATACTGGTTCTTGTAAACTACATTTTTGCCATAACCCCATAAAAAAAACTAAATCTATCTATCTCTCTATCTTTCAGCTTTTCATTTTTCTGAACAAAATTTCACATTAAATGTTAAAATTCATGGTTTTCCTTTTATTTCTGACCCTATGTTATTTAACAATAAATAATCCTTATGACGAAGCCTTTCGATCGGTATAATAAAGCTACAGGGTAATTATTTTTCTCGTGTAACGGGTTCGATTCCCGGTTCAACCGTGTATTTATTTAAATATCTATGAATGCAGTTTAAATTGTTTTTTAAATTAAAATAATGTCTTCTTTCAGTAAAATGTTCCATATTCTTTCCTTCCATGTGGCATAGCCGTGGGACGCCCTGTATATACCGAATCATCATTTGTCACATGTAATTGTTAAGGATGGTGTTAAAGGGGGCTGATGTTGTTGACTATGTATGAGGACCACTGCAACCCTGAGGACTAATGGAACTCATGGGGCAGAACCACACACAAATTGACCTAATCCCAAACTAGGGTGTGTAATGATTTGCATGACAACTAATGTACTATTCTTCATTTTGCATAATAAATGCATAATTTTGCACCAAGCAACAGTGTTCGCATTGTTGTGTTCCGGTGTGGGGATAAGACAACCGGTGAAATTACTAGCATAAAGGCATTCCATCTTAGTCCTCAGGGTTGGCAACGTATTTGAGGTATTAGGATTATAGTCTTGAGAATTCAAATGTCTATGGGTCGCAGATTCCACTTACCATCAGGTGGCCTGTTTGCTTGTATGCCAACTCATTATCATAAAAAAAAAATTAGCGTAGTAAACCAATGATGTAACATTAATAATGCATAGCAAAGAAGTGCATAATTTCCCAAATCATGATGGTCATTATGATAAACAGTAGTTAATGGTATCGTTTTTTACTAGTACTAATTTTATTGCCTAAACCTAACCTAGTAAGAAGAAGTTAACTTAAAATGCATATCAACAAGAAAATGATTGATATAGTAAATTAATGATAATGTTATTTAAACGTTATGCCTAATAAAATTAAACAATTAATTGTATACTAAACGTCCATGCTGCTCTTGGAACGTAGTTAAATGAAATTATGCTTAAATTAAACTAAGCTCTAGTCTTGTAATATGGATACAAGACAACGATAAACTAATTTATACTGGGAAGTACATACTTAAACTATAGAAAACATTCAAGACTCTGGAACAAAATTACTCGCACTTATCACACACTAACTAGGAACCCTTATAGTTTCGCCATGTCCGTCCGTCTGTCCGCAGCCTAGCGCAGAGACTCTTAGTACTAGAAAGCTGTAATTTGCCATGAATATGCATATTAGTCACGCCAACAAAGTACTACAAAAAAATGACAACATTTTTTTTTAGGGTACCTCCCCTGAACGTAATGTGGGGATGTATTTTTTTGCCGTCTACCCCATCGTGTGGGGTATCGTTGGATAGGTTTTTCAAAAATATTATGGGTTTTATAATCAGTTTTTCGATTTAGTAATCCGTTTATGAAATATTAAGCTTTAAAGCGTAATTTTTTTCCCCCTACAGCCAAAACTACAAATATCATAATCATCTAAGACGGCACCAATTGACTTTAAATAGAAAATAAGTTGTTACTTGTTGATTTTTATGTTTGTAGTACTTAACGGCTTCGGAACCCTACACTGAGCGTGGTCCGACATGCTCTTGCCCGGTTTTTCGGGAATATTACTGCGCGTCTATTCTACGGGAAAACGATATTCTTTGTGGCATGCTATCGTATTGTCAACGTTACTATAGCTCTTATTTTATTGACAGTATTGGCGTCCGAGTTCAAAACAAAACGATAACGGAATACGTAGAAGGCAATATGATTTTCCCCGGTAGGTAACACTGCGTGGTCCCAGGTTAACGAGTAAGATAGTCGTTGCGGTTCACAAATACACACTTCAAATACCTAAATGAAATTCAGTTTTCATGATTCTAGCTACTTATTATTAAATATTCATAACACTATATTAATGAAAACCCACAAGGAAAAACAAATTCATAACGTCACGGATTCTGATATTAACCACAAACACCAAATATCTATTTAATATTGAAGAAACCTCCACATCGTTGCGAAGAAATTTATACGCGCGATGTTTCCTTTGCGGTATACGTTACATCTTTTTTTCGAAGAAAAACGCCTAATTATGTGGAATGGTCAAAAAGTATTTCAGTATTTAGGGTTAGGTGCCAAGGGTTTTTTTTTCCAGCTGTTTTGTTTATGAAAATTTTCATATGTTAGAAATGCCTTTTTCTTTTTCTGAATTGAAATAGATATCTAAAGAACCCATAAGTGAGGAGGTCTGTTTTATACCAATATTTAAAATAAAACGGTTTCAGAAAAAAAAACATTTCTAACATACAGGGACTAACTCTGTAGGTAATTTTCATCAACTTTTAATATGAAACCAACACCCAAATCACGAAAAAAAACAGCTGTTGCACACATTTCGGCTGTTTAGCTCTGAAAGTTTGGATGGAACAGCTATTTTTTGAAACAGTATAATAAAAGTTGATGAGCATGACTAACGAGTTAGTTCCTGAAGTTTAGACAACCTCCTGTCAAACACCATGTATGTTAGAAATGTTTTTTTTCTGAAACCGTTTAACTTTTAAATATTGGTATAAAACAGACCTCACCTCACCTATGGGTTCTTTAGATATCTCTTTCAATTCAGAAAAAGAAAAAGGCATTAATAATTTAAGTCAATTTTAATAAATAGTGAAATATTTTTGATCATTCCACTTAATAAGACGTTTTTCTTAGAAAAAAGATGTAACGTACACCGCAAAACCCTCTCAACCCTCTTCCGATCATAATGCATGACAAAGGAATGCATAATTTCCCAAATCATTATGGTCATTATGTTAAACAGTAGTTAATAATAACTTCTTGGCCCGATTGTGCAAAATGTGGTTACAGAATTATCAACAAGTCTTTTTAGAGTTGTTGGTATTTCTGTAGCTCTGCCTACCCCACTCTGAGAATGAAGGCGTGATGTATGTATGTATGTAATGTTTTTGATTAGTACAGATTTTGTTGCTTAAACCGAACCTAGTAAGAATATGTTAACTTAAAATGCATATCAACAAGAAAATGATGTGCCTTCTCATTAACATAAAAAAAAATAATTAGCATAATAAACCAATGATGTAACAATAATAATGCATAACAACGAAATGCATAATTTCCCAAATCATGATGGTCATTATGTTAAACAGTAGTTAATTACAACGGCTGGGTGCGAAAATTCTACTTGTTAGTAGCCAGTTCCTTATACGCCCTTTTTATTGTTTTATATAATAGGTACTATTTTTCCAACAAACGTAAGTACATTATTTAATTGATTATGTAACGTTTAATGGAACAATGCCACTGTAACTTATTGTAAACAAGTGAGTCAAGAAAACCACGACGGGATTTTACTTTTCAAAGCCGTTGGACACTAAACTATCTTATATAAACGTGCATTCGTTCATGATAGTTTTTTTTTTAATCAATCATTTACTTGCTTAGCACAGGTTTCTTCAATGTTGCCATTTTTACAACACGCGATACTGTGATAAGTTTTATATCTCGGGACAATATCACAAAAAACCTAGACACAAAATAAGCTCTAGGCTTGTACTATTGATAATTTATGTGCAAGGATTAAAATACCTATAAAGAGAAATATATACAAAACATCCAAGACTCAGGAACAAATACTCGCGCTCGGAAATAAGGATAGTAATTTTTTGTTGCAAATGCATCTTTCTAAAATTATCTTACTTTTTTTTTATGTTAAAGAGACGGCACACGAGCACTCAGGCCACTTGATGGTAAGTGGAATCTGAAACCTATAGACATTTCAATTCTCAAGACTATAATCCTAAGACCTCAAATGCGTTGCCAAACCTAGACTAAGATGGAATGCCTCTATGCTGGTAATTTCACCGGTTGTCTTATCCCCATGACGGAATACATATACATACACAATAAACAACAGTTTGCTTGGCGAGTGGTTAATGGATAAGATGGTGATATGATAGCGATCCGGACGGACCCTGCACAGGGTCCTACCACCACTAATACGATGGATTATTTAATTTTATACAAAAAAAACTTTAGAGACTGCTTTTGATTTGGTGTGATATATGCGATAAAGGTTGTATTTATAAAATATAGCCGGGATTGGCGGGTATTAACTTAATTTTAAAATTTAATTCTTTTAAGAGCATTTCTAACTAGGCAGGGGTCAAAAAAATTATCGCTTAAAATATTCTAGAGTTATTTAAAAAATGGTTATAGAATAATAATCTTTTAAAATTAGGGTAACACCCGCCAACCTCGCCAATTCCGTCACTATTTTATAAATCCTGCCTTTTTTGTATCAAAGTAATCAAAAATTTTTTTTTAATATTTTAAATTCTTAGCCCATTAGTAAAGGTTTTTAACTGTCAAGACATCGAGACATAGGATGCCCTAGCTTTTATAAATGTGACATTTAAATACAATTTACTCTAATGACATTTTAACACATTTTAATCCCTTGACATTGTACCATTTTCATATTATTTTAATTGTTACTTGTTTTATTTTTAATTTTGCAGTGTATTTTGATTTTGATTATTATTAATTTTATTACTGTTCTTTATACACTCTGACGATCTTTTTGTGAATTCATGGTATATTAATTTTAAAAAATGACATGTAAATTTTCAAAATGAAATAAATAAATCCAATCCAATCAATTTACAGCCAGGGTCTTCGAAAAATAACTTGAATTCAAAATGTAGATACTCAATGCATTAATGTCTAAAAAAACCTGTCTCAGAAGCATTAGAGCAAAATGGTCATATTTTAGATGAATGAACAGGCAGAAAAAAAACATACTTATTAACTGTCCTAGTGTGTAAAAAGTCTTCTTGCTTCATTTCTTTTGCTTTCAATAATCAACATCAAAAATAAAAAATGTCATGAATTGCATGACTACAAAATATAATTGATTACGTAATTAATTTAATACAGTAATAATAAATGTTTCCTACTATAGTCTTCCATATATATGTGGTGCACAATATTGTAAGGATCTACATTACTGTTTATCTAGTGAGAATCTAAGAATCGTCATTTATAATTTACCTTTATTATTCAAAAAAAAATCAAAAAAGTACAACGTTTTCTTCAATAACCACTTAAGTATTAATAGCTTTTTTTAATGCATTGTCGAAACTCTTAAACATGTTCGGAATATTATTAAATATCTTAATTGCCATACCATAAACACAAATTTTGTAAAAATCACTTTTAAATATCGCGTTTGTTTCTCATCGAAAGTACCACTTATAATATACTCGTAGTTCCACCCAATTGCAAAAACATAGTGATTCATTCAGTTTATTACCGTTTATATAACCTTACATTTATCGTTACAATCATAAGGAAACTAATAAATCAGCAAAAGGATTGTTTTTACCCAAAAAAAACACACTTATAAGTGCAGTAAATTGTCAATTTTCACAAGCGTCAGGTTAATCTTTAGATAACAGAAGGATCGACTGGTCAATAACGGTAGCATTGGGCTCCTATACATGTAGCCTGCTCGTTTTTATTGGTCACCGTTAACAAAATAATTGGCGGCGTGGTGAGTCCAACGTGACTCACGCAGGAAACGAATGACTTAATATATAAACCCCGCCATTGGAGACAAACGCCATTCCATTGTGGGGCACTACTGAAACCACTCCTAGTTTTCAAGCCTGAAATCATTCAGCTAAATTCAAAATAAATTAATTATAAATCGCGCAAAATGTCGAAAGTGATCCTTTACATTCTCAATGTGCTGTACGCGATAAGCGGCCTCGTTATGATATTAGAAGGAGTGTGCTACCTGATTTACGTGCTGACGTTTACGAGCCTACGTAACAGCAATCACTACAAGCTAGAGTGGACGTTACACTGGCCCCAATTCTTGCCGTATATCTTCTGCTTCGTTGGCATCTTCATCATCTTTGTGAGCTGCTGCGGGTGCTTTGGTGCCAAGAAAAATAACCAAGGATTTACCATCATGCACGGATTGTTCACTCTCCTCACTATCACAGTTGCAATTGCTGCGGCCATCTTTGCTATGGTTTATGGGGACGACGAGGAAAGTCACAAATTCTTCGCTGACACGTTGTACGATGGACTATCTGAAGCGAAAACGTATCCTGAGAAGTCGGAGTCCTTCTCCAACATTGAGAGCTGGCTGCAGTGCTGCGGCGTCGACTCACCGAACAATTACAAGGGAAGTAGGTCCTCTCTGCCCAATTCTTGCTGCGGTTTCGATGTAAACTCCTCTTTGGTGTGTGAGTTCACGTCTAAGGCAGCGAACGAAAGGCACGGCTGTGCTGCTGTAGTGGTTTTCTACTCAACCCTAGCTATGTATATTTTCGCAGCTACCGCCGGTTTAACTGCCTTCTTTGGATTATTAAATATGATAGCTTCCTTATCACTTGGGATTCGGAAGAGAGGGCCTGCGGTGTACGACGCTACTGATATTGAGACCAAGAAAGGACTTTTGTAAATCCAGTGTTTTGTAATTTAATTTTACAATTTGGTGTGAAAGCTTTAACTGTATCTAATACCTCTTAGTATTGCTGTGGGCAAATGTAAGAAGAGCAGTTAGATAGGTTATTTATTGTTTTATAATCGAGGCCAAAGAGTTTACCAGTTTGGTATATTGAAGTAATTGAAGTGGAATTGAGGCAATATTAACTAGAATGTTTATCCTCAATATAAAACAGAATCTCTGCCTTTTGAATTATTTTCCGTGTGTGTGAAATGTTGAATTGTGTTGTTTAAATGAACTCGTTTGTTATTTAGGCTAGTTGTGCTGTGATCATATGATAATACAATTGTAGGGACATCCGCCATGTTTTGTATCACATGACAATAGGACACAGTTCCGTTGTGTTTGTGTGTTGACGGAGATTTTAACACTTTTTGCCATTACTTTTAATATTATAGTTAACTTACCATTTATGTACTTACTGATACTGATTTTTTTATATGATTGTAACAGTTGAATTAAAAAAGAGCTAATGAATATTAACAGTGATAATTCATAAGTGTGTCAGAAATAATAATTGTAAATTTTTACATAATAATGTCATCAACAATGATATAAATATTATCATTGAAGGTGATTGCTCTGTCCGTCGTAATATAATTGTTTTGTTTGCCAAGCCCTTTTTAGAGGACGAATTCATTTGTGATCTGGCAATGACATAACAGTGATAAAAAAATGTTGCAGTAGGCAATTGTAATTTTACTCTTTTTTTCTAAGAAAAAAATGATAGTAAAAATATTATGTTACTGTTTCATAAAATGTACATAATTTAAGCAATAAGAGTTACCAAAGATTAAGTGATTTAGAATAAGACGCATTTATGTTAATACACTTAAATAAAGTGTGATGATTATTAAAAATAATGAATTTATAAGCCGGTATTTAATTTCATTTGAAAAGTTATGTGCTACATGACATCTTTATTACCTATATATAAGTAGTTAATAATTATATTCCACTAAATTTCCTTTCCTCTATAATTTCATATTGTGTACTACTACATACTATTCTATTCTCAAAACTATGGGTAGCTACTATTGATCTTGACAAGCTATAATAGTGTTCCATCTCTTGAATTCCTATTCCGTACAACTGGATAGGGAAATATATAACAAAAAGTGACAAGTAGTACATGCTCAAAATTCAATATAAAGTTATAAAATTCCGTAAAAATTAAAAGAAAAGAATTAAAAATGCTGTTTACTAAATACTTAAGTAAAAATAACAGTTGTAAAATTCTTTTCATTATTAATAACCTATTTTTGTAGATTTCTTGTGTAGGTATGTTAACTGTCATAAAAATATGTTTTGACTATATCGACACCTTTGACAATGAGATAATGATATGTAAATATAATAATAAATAATAATAATAATAATATCACGGGACAATGTCACACAAATTGACCTAGTCCCAAACTAAGCTCAAGGCTTGTACTATGGGTACTAGACAACGATAAACATACTTAGATAGAGAAATACATACTTAAATACATAGAAAACATCCAAGACTCAGGAACAAATACTCATGCTCATCACACAAATATTTGCCCTTACCGGGATTTGAACCCAGGACCTCCAGCTTCGAAGGCAGGGTCACTACCAACGAGGCTACCGTGTCGTCAAATGTAATTATAGATATGTTGCGTTAGTTAATTATTCAGAACATTCTCGTAACATGGATAGCTATAATGATGATATACACAAGGATTTTTTTCTTAAAAACATAGTTATAGGTCGACTGAAACGATTTTTTCTAATATAACAATGTTTACCACATTTGTTTTACTTTTTGTTTCATTCCGGTTTACGGAAAATAATGTTGTATGATGACGTCAGTGTGCGTGCCAAGTCTTTTGCCATGGCGTTGTGCTAAAACTGGTACTGTTATTACAACAAGAAACGTTTTACAAACTGATTCATTTTCCAAAACTGAACATATTTCAGGATTTATTTCAGGGCCAGTATTCCTGACTAATGTGTGGATGTTTGTTACGCTTTCACGCAAAAACTACTTAACGAATCATCATGAAACTTTGTACAAATATTCTGGGAGGTACTAGAAGTAACAACGGGTACTTTTTATTAAAAAAAAATTTTTTTTTAATAAAAATAAAAAAAAAATTGTCAAGAAAAAAACTTGCAGCGGGCGAAACCACTGGCGGGTCGCTGTCATATATAAAGTTCAAATTACATAATGGGTCATAATACATAATAGTCACAATATATAATGGTTTTATTTCTGAAGCCGTAAAGTTTTCAGGATTTTTATAAAACAAACCTAACCTAATAGGTTCTATGTAATGACCTTTTCAAAATCCTGTAAAGTTTACGGTTTCACATTATGTATTATGACCCTTTATGATACGTACCCATCTTGAACTATTTACAGTTCCCAAAAAAAAGCAGTTTGTCAAATGTTGTTTTTGAAACGAACCATTTTGTGATACGGATTTTGGTAAAACCTCAGTGACACTTGTGTTTAGATATTTGTGAACACCTTATGACGGCACGCTAGCCTAGTTGGTAGTGACCCTGCCTTCGAAGGTCCTGGGTCCAAATCCCGGTAAGGGCAGATATTTGTGTGATGAGCTCGAGTATTATTTAGTGGTGGTAGGACCCTGTGCAGGGTCCATCCGGATCGCTACCACCATCTTATCCATTAACCATCCGTCAAGCAACAGTGTTCGCATTGTTGTGTTCCGGTGTGGGGATAAGACAACCCGTGAAATTACTAGCATAGAGGCATTTCATCTTAGTCCTCAGGGTTGGCAACGCATTTGAGGTCTTAGGATTATAGTCTTGAGAATTCAAATGTCTATGGGTCTCAGATTCCACTTACCATCAGGTGGCCTGAGTGCTCGTGTGCCTTCTCATTAACAAAAAAAAATGTTTCTGAGTCTTGGATGTTTTCTATGTATTTAAGTACTAGTTATGAAAGGTACCCTATTGTGTTAATCCAAGGTATAAGCTGTGTGCATTCCAAATTTCACCAAAATCAGTCCAGTAGTTTTTGCGTGAAACAGTAACAAACCTCCATACTTACAAACTTTCGCGTTTATAATATTAGTAGGATATAGTTCTCTATGTAAGTAAGTTTATCGTTGTCTAGTACCCATAGTACTAGCTTAGAGCTTAGTTTGGGACTAGGTCAATTTGTGTGACAATGTCCTGTGATTTATTTATTTATTTATTATTTCTTATTCCTTCGATATATCTGATGGCGACTGTACGTACTACATATACTCACTTGCAAAGATCTAAAAGTATGCGTAACATTACCTAACTCAGCATCTGATAAAACTGATTAGAGCGAACGCGTGCCTAAGCCATAGGACATTGACCTTGCCACTTAACGCAAACAAGACTCATTCAAAACAAAAGACAGCCAATTAAGCCTTAACTCGGCCGTCCCAAGGTTGAAATTTGCATAACGTCTTCGTTGCACTTGGGGATTTGCTTTGCATACTTTGTTTTCTCTTTCTATTAGACTGGGTAGATAAGGATAGGTTAGTTTACGTATTTGTTTTGGCCAAATGTTTTGACCTTGTTTTAAGTTAAGTGGAATAATTACTGTTAACGCGTTAAGTATTGCTATCGCATTCTACGAAGCTAGCGGTCCCCAGTTCGATTCTCGGTATTGGCAAATATTTTGTTTTGAGTTTTGGATATTTTGTTATAATGTTTTTATAGTCTGTGAGCTGAGTTTGGGACTAGGTCAATATTATGTATGTATATGAGAGTGTACCCTGATATTTATACCTACCTACTATCAATATTGTAAAGTAAAGCCTGACAAGTTTCTATTTGTCAGGCTTTAACAGCTGTTGGTTAATCATAAATAGTAGGTATTAAAAACCGGCCAAGTGCGGTTAATTTTAGTAATAATGTATCCCACCAAAAATATTTTCAAGTAATATGTTGCTAAGGCGAAAAAAAAAGCTTGCCGAGATACATTAAAAAGGCTCTCATCTGTGGGGAGTCCCGTTAAGTGTTGCTTTTTTTCCAATTTCAATTTTAATTTGAAGTAAATACGATTGAAAAAGCGATACCCAAATCGGGTCGCCCGCAGACGAGAGGATATTTATACTCATTTAGTAATGTCATGACATGTCATGTCACAAAAGTTATACGAATTGGTCACGCAACGAGCAAGACACACGGGCAAGTCTATTTATATATTGACGACACGTTGGCCTAGTTGGGATTCACCAGGCCTCCGAAGCCGGCGGTCCCGGGTTCAAATCCCGGAGAGGCAGATATTAGTGTGATGAGCACGAGTGTTTGCTCCTGAGTCTTGGATGTTTTCTATGTATTTAGTTCTCTATTAGTTTTGGACTAGGTCAATTTGTGTGACATTGTCCGGTGATATATTTCTTACCAGGCAGTTCTTAAGTCTTACCAGGCAGGTAAGCAGTCAACTCTGGTACAATGCACCACCACACAAAAGTTTTTTTTTTATGTTATGGAGAAGGCAACCGAGCACTCAGGCCACCTGATGGTAAGTGGAATCTGAGACCCATAGACATTTGAATTCTCAAGACTATAATCCTAAAACCTCAAATGCGTTGCCAACCCTGAGGACTAAGATGGAATGCCTCTATGCTAGTAATTATAATGCGTAGTATAATTATTATGCGTAGTTTCTGAATATTGATGTTAAACAATGCTAAACTAATTTGTTACGTGTGAAGAAAATACATTATATTTTATTCAGAAACTTCATGGATGTGCGACGTGCAGTCAGGATTAACTTCTAAAGCTGCGACCGCTGCGCCGTGTTTTCGATGTTTGTAAACATCTAACATGTTTTCCGAACAGAAAAGGGGTGTGGCCAAAATGTTTTTTTTTTCGTCACGGATGGAAAACATTCCCCGCGTTCGTTTGCGGGGGAGGGGGCCATGTTATCACTTTTGAGAGTTTTGAGTTCGATTGAAGAAGTATCAAATAGGGCATTTATTATTAATTATAGGAACTCATTTTGATTCCTTTGAATATAAATAAACATCCTACAATCCTACAAAGGATGAAAATTGTACTGGGATTACAGCTGTCAAAGGTTAAGTGAAATGTTATGACAAACAAAACATTGTTCACTTCAAAGTCGCAATGAATGTGCAGTTGTACGTAAACATGTTTTGTAACATATTTTGCTAACATAGTGGTGGTAGGACCCTGTGCAGGGTCCGTCCGGATCGCTACCACCATCTTATCCATTAACCACCCGCCAAGCAACAGTGTTCCCATTGTTGTGTTCCGGTGTGGGGATTAGACAACCGGTGAAATTACTAGCATAGAGGCATTCCATCTTAGTCCTCAGGGTTGGCAACGCATTTAAGGTCTCAGGATTATAGTCTTGAGAATTCAAATGTCTATAGGTCTCAGATTCCACTTACCATCAGGTGGCCTGAGTGCTCGTGTGCCTTTTCATGATTATAAAAAAAAAAACATGTTTTGGATTTTGGTGCAGCGGATACGCCATTATAGTTTTTATTTGCCTAGTACTCTGCAGATAACCATAAATGCGATATTCACCTTAAACATAAGACCTCTGTCTTAAATGAGGTCAATAGACACAGCCGGCAGACCATAAACCACTATGCTCCGTTTTTTATCCTCCTCAATGACTGTCAATGACATAATATCATTGCGAGCGTCACGCTATAGAAAGACTCGTATAAAGGTTTGAATGAAGTGGATTTCTATTTATAGTAAAACTAGGATTTGTGTGCGACTTTGTCCGCGTAGTAACTCCTTTATCGGGGATGGTTGATGCGTTGAGTTTAAAGCTGTGTGTATTTTTTTTACGCAATAAATCCACAGCACAAATTACGATGTAGTGTGACAAGTTTTAGGTTTAACAGAACTATTAAAAAATCTCCAATTAGTGTTTTATATACATATATAACATCACGCCTTCATTCCCAAAGCGGGGTAGGCACAGCTGTAGAAATACAAACAACTGTAAAAATACTTGTTGATTCTGTAACCACATTTTGCACAAGTAGGCTTAGATTATTTACTAGTGTATTAGTGACAGGTTGCAAGCCTATCGCCTAACAGTACTTCAAGCCCTTGCCTATTCTTTATTAGTGTCTTTACTAAAACAAAAATAAAAAAATTAAATACTATATCTAATTGATATTACATATGATATTGTTAAATTAGTTATGTGTTCTAGCGTGTTTGCGTAACAAACAACCAAACATTCGCATTTATAATTCCTACATGATGTTTTCAAAACAGTTTTTTATAGTGTATTGTATTTTATAGTGTTTTTTCATCATACATGAAATAACACGCAGGCGTATAGGGCAGTTATAGCCTTTTTACCTCCAGAAGGAGTTATTGGTTCAGTTTTAGCCTCCTAAGGCCTCATGTACAAAAAATTGTATATAATACGTTCATTAGAAAATAGACCTATTGCAAAGGAGATAAAATAGGTTTTCCTTTATTTTTATAAAGGACAATCCAACTAGAAAATTACTCTATTGCATTTGTAAAAGGTTTATATTCCATTGGCAAATTTCATTGTATGGTGGGTCTTAGGAAGTTAAAATTTAGAATCCACTATCATACGTAATTTCAGACTATGGAGGTTTAAAAACGGCCAAGGTTTAATACTTATTTCATAACTTGGCTACAAACCAATTTTACTGTAAATAAAACATAGACATTACTTATATTAAATTGTATTTTAAAAACCGGCAACATCTGGCAGTAAAGTCTGTGAAGTTTGAAACGAATGGCAGTTCTTAGCATCATTGTTGAAAAAAGTTGAGTTGACATGTTGACAATCTCTTTTAGCGAGTCGTGCAAAAATTTTTTTGATTGTTGTTGTCTTTAATAGCCATTTTTTCTTTCTTTGCAAATGTGATGAAAAACATTGTGTGTATCACGGGCAGTAAGGGGATATCAAACTCGAGTCATTAAAAGCCCTCCGGTTACGGCGTCGAGCTTCTAGTACTCTCGCTAGTTATCACCTTGTTACTTACCTTAGTTGATGCATAATGTACTATTATAAGTATAATTGTGCTGTAAAATATTGTTATTATCACTCTGTGTGCAAATAAATTGACTTTTTTCATTCCTTATTTAATTAAATAGTCTTTATTGTACAAAAATAGAAATTTGAGTACAAAAGGTAAACTTAATTTGACGACACGTTAACCTAATTGGGAGTGACCTTGCCTCTGAAGCAAGCGGTTCTGGGTTTGGCAGATATTTGTGTGATGAGCGCGAATATTTGTTCCCGAGGATTGGATGTTTTCTATGTATTTCTCTTTATATAGGTATGTTTATCGTTGTTTAGTACAGTCGAGGTCATAAATATGTGTACGCTTAAGTACCTTGTCATTTTAATCGCTGTGACAATTTATATACGGCAGGTTAAACATGACATTAAACAGACAAGGTACTAAAGTTTACACATATTTATGGACTCGATTGTACTAGACAACGATGAGCCTAGAACTAAGTTTATAACTAACTAAGTTTATTAAGTATATTATTAATGCCTAATGGCATTCTACCAGATTGACCTTTGGGCAAATCAGAAAAATTGATAATGTTGGTATATTATCAAGTAAATTGATCGATAAGTGACTGTGACCTCAAAAATATCTAAAACAGTAAGCAGTTTAAAATACAACACAAGAATACTTGGAAATGAATGTAAAATGCTGTATTTGACGTATCCTACTACCCTACTTAATTGTATTATTAGTTATGCTATTAACTATTAGAAATGCTATTAACATAATAAACTAGCTTTTGCCTATGACTCCGTTTCGTTGACGGCATTTATCCCTATATTTATTTCTTTTGCATTTTTCCCATTTTCCGAGATCACAAATCTGTATTTAAAAAATACATAAAATTGTAGTTCTAGAATTTATAATAATAGTAAATAATAATAATCATCATTTATTTCAAACACAGGGTCCATATTTTATAAATAACATTTTCTTAAAAAAATATATGTTTAGCTCTTTTATATTCAAGACATTTGCTGTAGGTTTACAAGTATTAAATTATTTTATTGTGTATCTAACTAAAATAAATAAATTGTAACTTCTATGTGTAGTTGCTGAGAAAAACACCTGTGGAATACAGACATACAAAACACCGAAGTCTCATCATAAAGAGTAATTCATAATCCATACCTCTATACTATTACTATAAATGCAACTAATTATGTTCCGGTGTGGGGATAAGACAACTGGTGACATTACTAGCATAGAGGCATATCATCTTAGTCCTCAAGGTTAGCAACGTATAGGTCATAGGATTGCAGTCTTATGATTAGAGTCTTGATAATTCAAATGTGTATGCCTGAGTGCTCGTGTGCCTTCTCCTTGCCATAAAATAACGCTCTGTTTGTTTGTTTGTTCGCGTTTCCTTTTCCCGGTGCAACGCCTCACCCGACGGACCTGAAATAAGTAAATATCACAGGACAATCTTACACAAATTGACCTAGTCCCAAACTAAGCTCTAGGCTTGTACTATGGGTACTAGATAACGATAAACATACCTACTTATATAGAGAAATAAATACTTATTACATAGAAAACATCCAAGACGCAGGAACAAAATTTGTTTATTTAATATTCGCTCTCTTCACACAAATACCAGCCCTTACCGGGATTTGAACCTGGGACCGCTGGCTTCGGAGGCAGGGTCACTCCCAACTAGGCCAACCTGTCGTCGACGTGAAATTTCATACAGATATAGTTTATAAACCCAAGGACAGACTTAGGGTAATTTTTATACCGGAAAATTAAGTAGACATTCATTTTAAGGCCTAATTTTCTGGCTAAGCCCATTCCCGCAAAAACGCCATCAGGACTTCTTTAGACCTATCATATAAAAACATAACTTATATGCACACAAGCTTTTAACTATTGACCACAGGAGAGACATCTTTTGTTTTTGACCCAAAGTATGTATGACCCAGTTCCCGTGGGAATAGCGATAAAGAACTTCTACGCAGACGGAATCTAATGGACTAATGATTTTTGGCCGCGTATTTTACATTCTTAACCCTGTATTGGCCCAAAAAGATTGCAATTATATTTAGTGTGAGTAACACTATTAAACCGGTCAAGGTGTGAGTCAAGCCTCGACTAGTCGGGTTCCGTCATATGACAAAACCCAAACGGAACAAAAGGTACCAACAAACTCATACAACTTGGGTTATTATAATGTATTATTTTGTATTAGTATGTATTTGATTATCTATTTATTAGTTTGGTAAGCGTGTATTTATAGGTTTATTGTATTTTATAGCTAGCATAGTTCCTTGTTATTGTTCGAAATTAGTCTGCACCACCTACTGTGTAAATTGTTTTAACTTGACACCTTATCCCTTCTAAGGTTGTCTGGAAGTGATCGCTAATCAGCGATAAAACCGCCTGTTGTTTACCTGGGTCTTCTAAAGTGTGCAAATTATTTGTAATGTTTTTGTTCGTTGGACAATAAAGTGTTTTGTATTGTATTGTATTGTGAGTACATATCTTAGTAACTTATTTGTGTTTATTATACTATATTTTTCTTTAATGTTGTACTTATTTGTCTATTCGTTGTCGTACAATATTTGTCAATCGCTCAAAGGTTAACTAGAAGAGATTCCTTAACCCTTCGTATGCCGGAGGGGCTCGCACACTTACACCCGTCGTATCCCGGGCTACGGTGTCACGTGACAGAGATTAAACGCTCTTGGCTCTCAATGATTCCACGTTTCAAAGTACCTACTGATTATTATTAATGAAAGATTGGTTTTTTTTCTATTTTTCTACAAGCAAATTAGAACCCCTATCTAAAAAGGAAATATAGCCCAATTTAAAAGAACAAGATTAAATCCCTCGTGGACGGTTACGGCACTAGGCATACAAAGGGTTAAAGGGATAAGTTCGCCTCTTTACACTCTTGCTATAATTTTGTCTATTTTATAATTGTTATATCTATTATTTGTACAATGTGTGTTTACATATACATACTTACCTACTTAGACCTTACTTATGCGCCCCCGTGTGGTTGCCGGGTTAGAATAGTGGCACTCCATGTCTTCCCGTGGATGTCGTAAGAGGCGACTAAGGGAATAAAGGCTTGTAGTACTGTTAGACGATGGGCTTGCAACCTGTCACTAAGACACTGGTAAACATCTTAGCCTGACTATGCAAAATGTGGTTACAGAATTATCAACAAGTTTAGAGTTGTTGGTGTTCTGTAGCTCTGCCTACCCCACTCTGGGAATAAAGGCGTGACGTTATGTATGTATGTATGTACTTAGACCTTAAACAAGTACCTAAATAATGATAGAAAACTAAGATATTTTAGTTTTGGCAGCATTTTAATCTTTGAATATGAATCGGCAATTCTCGTTTTAGTCGTAATGTGTGGCTCAGTTGTATAAATGCAAAATGTACCAGAAACAAAAAAAAAATTGACGTTTTATTTCGCTTTTTCTAAACTTGGTCTTTTTCAAACCCAAATACTCAGATAAATACCGACTGTAGATAAAATAATTGAAAAATACTTGGGTAAAACGGTTAATGATTTCTTGTCAAGCAACGGAATCATTCATGGCAGACAATTTGGATTTCAGAAAAATAAAAACACCTCTCAATTATTAGCTTATTTCGCAGATGAGGTCAACAACCATTTGAACGAAAGGGAGCATGTTTTATTGGTGCTGGTGGATTTTAGCAAGGCATTTGACACTCTTAATCATCAAACTCTTTACAACAGGCTTTGGCAGAGTGGTATACAGGGGCCGGCCCTAAGTTTATTTAAGAACTATCACATGAATAGGTATAACATGGTCAGCATTGCTGGAGAGCAAGGTGAGATCTCGCAGGCCCTCCAAGGGACAGCACAAGGATCAATAATCGGTCCGACCGAATACCTAATTTATGTGAATGACATGTGCAACGTATTTGCCCACGCCTCGGTATACCAGTTTGCCGATGACACTTGTCTCATAATAGCAAATAAAGATTTGAAAGCTGCGGAAAAACTGATGCAGTGTGAATTTGATGTGCTATGTAGGTGGGCGCATGATGCTGGCCTATCACTTAACTACCAAAAAACTAAATTAATGCATTTGCACTCACCATATGTTAAATCTAACACAGTTCCTAAAGTTACGGCCCACGAGCACTCGTGCTTGCATGCTCATCATTCACACTGCAGATGTGAGCCACTAGAACTAGTAAAGCATCATACCTATCTTGGACTACATATAGACAGCAATTTTAACTGGGGCACCCATATTGACCATGTGTGTAAAAAATTAAGAGCAATTTTGTGTAATCTTAGCATACTTAAACAAACAATGCCTTACAACGTACTACGCCTGCTATACATGTCATTAGCAGATTCTATAATAGGCTATGGAATTTCATGTTACGGAAGAACTTATAAAACGTATCTGCAGCGCATCTGCAGTATTCAAATAAGACTGTTAAAAGCGATTGTTCCTCTAAAAGTCAAATACCAACATAGACACAACTATGACAGTCTATTTGAATACTGTAGAGTGCTGAGTGTGTTCGATAAGGTGAAGCTAGCTATGGTACTAGAATACAGAGATGCTATGGGGGAATTAGTTAAATATAGAAGATCTGATAATCTACGAAATCTAAAAGAAGGAAAGTCATTTATCACTCCAAGAAGTAATAACCTATACGGGTCTAGAATTTGGTCAAATCTCCTACCTCATATTTTGAATAGTTTCCCTAAACATGTATTAGAACGCATGGAAGCTAAACCTGGGTCTACCAAAAATATAGTTAAAAGATTTCTTATGTCTTGTAATTAATTCTAATTAATTCTTATAAATAGCGTCCTCACTAACTTAGCCAAATAATCTTAAATAGATAAAGATTTAGGCTAAGTATAAAATTGTAAACCCAACACAAATTTTGAAATAAACAGATTTTATTATTATTATTATTATTAGATGTATGAAATGTCCGTCGAGCTTCTCTGAGCCTATAGCCACGATGCGCTCGCTAACTATCGTTTCGATTCGTTTTGTTTTTAAACCAATCGCGTCACTGATAGTGATAGATAACGTGATACGAAAAGTCACATGATCTACCAGTGTCGCGATTGGTTTAAAAACCGAACGAATAGAAACGTCATATTACACGAGCCCCTTACAAGCTTTCTTTCAAGGAATGCTCCGGAAGCATTTTCTTGAACAAGACATTTAGCTTATCTCTTTACGTTTCCTCCGCTTTTGTTTTTATAGGTATATTAGTTCTTTATATATTTATATACTTTACAAGTAATATATTAGTATGACTATTAAGGGTGAATTGCAAAAATATTGTACATAGTTAAGGAACTAATTGATGTCAGAGTTTAATTGAAACAAAATATTTTTCCTTTGTGTAACGAAAATTAGTCATAATAATCTTCGTTACACAAAGGAAATATTTTTGTTTCAAATAAACTTTGACATCAATTAGGGCCTTAACTATGTTAAATATTTTTGCAATCCACCCTTATACGAGTCTAAGACGTATTTATTTATTGTAATATTTAAGTATTAGTTTTATCTGTCTTTTTTTCTATGCACCCACTGAATAATGTTCATTTCTGTTTGGTCATTTGGTCGACTGGTAGAGAATGCCATATGCATGACGTCCGCCATTTGTACTTGTTTTTGTGCAATAAAAAATAAATAAATAAATAAACGCTAGTTAGCAAACGCATCTTCTCAGACCATTTTCTAAAGACACAAGGATGGACATCACATTGTCCGCAACAGAGCTCCACATGGTTCATTCAGTGCGGAACTCTAAAAACCCAGTCACACTTCGAGTTCATTAAGAAATCGTTAGCCTATTTAAGGTTCAGATTATTAAACGAGTCTTTATGACTCACTACTAGTAAGTGTACTAAATATACTTGTACTTACGAGTATTTTAGCAAATATTGTAAGTAGTATTTTGTGGGTGAGTCACCAACACGTGGGCGACCGTATCGGGAACCTCATGCCACATTGAACAATTTATCTGATATGTTTGGATTTCCTCGATGTTTATTTCCTTTCACGAAAGACAGAGGTAAACTGCTGAGATATTGTTAGATGTAATATACCAAATAGTTTAGTGTTGGAAGGACCGTGCATCGCTACCATCATCGTATACTATAACACGTTCCCTGTCCGGGTGCCCCCAATGTGGGGTCATGAACCTTTATCAGGAGTCCGTGCTTCCACTGTGGGGTCATATTCAAATACTGGATGGACATAAAACTGTCAGTTGGACTTGTGACATGGTCAGATCGTTGTTTGGGGACAGTGAACGTGTTACCGCCAAGCAGCAGTGTTCGCGTTGTTATGTTCCGGTGTAGGGAGAACCGGTGATATACTAGCATAGTGGCATTCCGTCTTAGTCCTCAGGATTGGCAACGCTTTTGCGATCTTAAAATTGCAGTATTAAGATTGCAGTCTTGAGAACACGTGTGTCTATGGGTCATAGATTCTACTTATCATCAGGTGGCCTGTGTGCTTGTTAGCCTTCTCTATGCTTAAAAAAACAGGCTAAATCGATATGAATTGACCATCACCAACGGTAACTGACACTCGAACAAATTAAACAGATTTTACTCGCAGAACTGATAACATTTGAACATCACTTTCTATCAAATTTAGCTGAGAAGCATCCCACTCCAACAAGCTATAAATTTAAACAAATCGCATACAAATCGGTTCAGTCGTTCTAAAACCATAAAGCCACCAGGCTGACAGACATTGGCATCAAACTGATAACCCCACGAACCCCCTTTTTGGATTAGATATACCAAGGTCTGTATACGTTATTCAAATAAATAAATAAATATTAGACTAGTTGGACTAGTTGGTTGTGACACTGCCTTCAAAGCTAGCTGTCCTGGTTTCAAATCCCGGTAAGGGCAGTTTTTTTGTGTGATGAGCGCTGTTATTTGTTCCTGAGTCTTGGATGTTTTCTATGTATTTAAGTATATATTTCTCTATACAAGTTAGTTTATCGTTGTCTAGTACCCATAGTACAAGCCTAGAGCTTAGTTCGAGACTAGGTCAATTTGTGTGACAATGTCCCGTGATATTTATTTATTTATTAAATATCAGGCGGCACATCTCAGACATAATTCACCCATTTCCAAACTAAGTTAAGATGATGAGAAACATACTTATATATAATATTTGCCCACACCAGGAATCGAACCAGGGACCTTCGTAGGCCTGTGCAACAGCACTAACTAGGTATGTTATAATTCCCACTTTACAAATTAAAGGAATCACTACATTTAATAGTAATAATATAATTACATTGAAGGAAAATACTCGTACGTCTTGTTGAAATTAGAACACATTGAAAATTAAATTCAGTGCATGGTAAAGTCTTAAAAACCGTAATAGTTGCATAAACATAGTTAAAACAAGTTTTAACTTCCAGTTTTTCTGCGGTTTAACGTTCAAAATGTCACTAGCATTTAATATCTTTTGTTATTACTAAAAGACATCTTTGACCTACAGCGTATCTGTCACTAACCGACACAAACACTTGATAAAAGTTTTAAGTCCAGTCGGTTGATACACTTACGGCCTTTGCAGAAACATCGAGAATTATGGAGTTACATAAAAAAAACATACCTATTTCAACGCGTAACAATATTTCATTCATACTAAACACATAAACCTTAACTACCAAAGTTTTCCACGTAACAACAGTAGTACCAAAATACTGATGACTAATTTTCACGCAGGATAAATTAAAAATGACTCACTGAAGAATCCTTCGACCTTGATCAATATCATCAGGTATAAGATCAGTTAGTCGCCTGCGCACGCCATTCAATTGTAAACTATCGTACCAAGCGCGCGCGCCGCCCGAGCAGCGAGAAATTATACGAAAATGGCGCAAAAAGCCGCTCTGCACATGCTAAATATCGCGTATACTCTCTTCGGATTAATAATCGCCTGTGGTTCCATCGGGTATTTTGTCTACATCAACATGTTCGTCAGCCTCCGGAACAGCAATCATTACCTCCTGGATTACAACGTGTACTGGCCTCAAGCAATACCATGGATGTTCTTTGTGTGTGGTTTAATAGTGATTTGCACGTCCTGCTGTGGATACAAAGGAGCCAAGAATCGCAGTAAGTCCATGGTCACTGGTTATGGAGTCGCTGTAGCTGTTTCTAGTTTGATTCTGTTCGCTATTGCTATAGTCGCGCTCGCGTGCGCTGATGGCAAACAAACAGACAGTTTTATTAGAGATACTATCTGGGATGCGTATTTCCAAATGAAAGACCATCCCGAAGTCGCGGAATCTTTTGGAAAGTTCGAGAAAAGGCTGCACTGTTGCGGTGCCGATAGTCCTAGAGACTACGTGAATTGGCGGCAGGAATTCCCGGTTTCGTGCTGTGATGTAATCCGTTATGATTTTTTGGATAACTACCCAATCGATTGCCAGTTTACTAATAAGCTAGCCAATGAAAGACATGGATGTTCCGAAGTGGCGGGGTGGTACGCCCGAATCGGTATTAAAATACTGTCTGGAGTGTCCATCTTCACTGCCTTAATTGGTATAATCACTTTAACTACAGCGTTCATGATGTCTAAGTCGATCAAGAACAGGAAACCTCAAGTGATTAACGTGAGACACGAAGTTGACAGTGAAAAAGTTCTACTGTAAAAGACTTTAACAACATTAGTATAAGTAAGCGAGTTCCATTTTGTGCTTTCACGAAAGCGAGAGTTACTTGTAAGTAAACAAGGGCCTAACGAGTGATGTAATGGCATTTGTTAGACTTCGCACCATTGTGAAATAGTTTGTAATGCTCATTTGTTATTTATTTCATTCATTAGAGTTAACGCATTTCGATTAGATAAGATCTAGGCTTCTAGGATGGAGCTTTTATGTTGGAAATCATAGTGAGTCGGTGACGCAATCATATTATTTACCTATAGCTTCGGCGCGATGTATGTCACGCCGAGATGGTCGTTCTCTGGCCTCGGAACGTTTATAAAAGTGGTAGCGCGCCGTAGCGCCGCCTCATTTAGTCGACAACGATCTCTCGCGGCGGACGTTATCATGGCGAAGGAAGACTTTATGAAAAATGTGCTCTACGTAGTAAACGTCATATACGCAGTGTTCGGTCTCGTCACCACTGCCACGGGAATATGGTTCTTCGTGCAACTCATGGAGTTCGTTCGACTTCGAAACACCAACCATTATCTACTGGACTACAGAGTATACTGGCCCCAAGTCGCGCCATGGCTCTTCATTGTCTTAGGGGTCATGATAATGATGGTGGCTTTTTGTGGTTGGTGCGGTGCCAACAGGGAAAGCCGAGGCCTATTGGGAATTTATGGAGGATTCCTGACTTTCCTGATTGTCTTCCAAGTGCTGTCAGCTGTGCTGGTGTTTGTATACGTTGACGGTGAAGATACAGACCGCTTCATCAAGGATACAGTGTACGATGGATACTACAACACCCAGAACAACCATGAGGCAGCGAAGCAATACGAATGGATTGAGCGTAAGCTGAAGTGCTGCGGTGCCAACGACGCAAGAGACTACAGGAGTTCCAGAAATGATCTTCCATTGTCCTGCTGTGCGGACAGCCTGTACAGAGCTACGTGTGACTTCACTGATAAGGAAGCTAATGAAAGATTAGGTTGTGCTAAAGTGGCTTCAGTGTATACCAAGATCATCAGCTCTTCAGTGGCTGCGGCATCGTTAATAATTGCTATCGTGGAGATAGCAGGAGTGTCGCTGGCCTGGAGGCTGTTCCATCTGTTTAGGGAAGTGGAGCATTACATCCCGGAGAAGAAAGAGGGTGAGACCGAATGCTAGTATTAAGTTGGTTTAGCCAGTATTACCGTACCGCCGAATGTTTAGATTTATATCGAGCCGACACGAATCCGATAAGTCTGATGATATTTAATGTCCTCGATCAATAACCATTTTAGACTAGGCTAAATTCAGTCATCAAGTGAAGGCAAATAATAAGCAATACTGCAATTTAAAAAGACCTTGCCTTCTAAATTAAGACTCGGTTCAGTCTAGCTTAAAGCTCTAAGTTCCATGTTTCCTTGTTCAAGGAAAACCAGGCAACTTATACAATTCACAATCTATGTATATTTAATTGTAAGTTCTGCATTCCATCGTGTAGATATAAGTTATTAGATAACTTATGCATAAGGTCTGTAATATGCCATAAAGGAGTCTCGGCCACGCCTAAGGTCAAAAGTTCCCAGATCTGAGTGGGTTTAATCAGTGGTATCCTACTTAACTTATATGATTCATGATATATCTTAAGTACCTGTTGAGTCAAGGAATTATTGTTTCTTAAAGCGACCTCGACTCCCAAGTACAAAACTCGTGACGAATTATAAAACCATTCGCGTATGTACCTCGTCGACTGCGGGTTTCGCAACACGCGCTCTAACTGGGCGTGAAAGCGAGCAGCCATGGACGACGGGTTTTGGAGTGAGTCGATGTACCTGTGGAATGTAGTAGAAGGCCGCTTATGAGAAAATGTTCGACCTCAAGCAGTGTTGTCATCTTGTTAGTGTGTTTAGATCTGAGGCCGCGGTTGAGCGAGTGCTTGAGAACCAGTTGTGTTTTGGGGCCAGATTATGCAAATTTCATTGCGCAACTTGTGTTTTGAGAGTGATAATTTATTGGATTTTGTAATGGCAGACGAGTTAATGTCAAAGTGCCAGAAGTTGAAAAGGTTATAGCTGTTTTTTATATGCAATAGATTATGTAATATTATTATTTAGATGTATTTCTTCGGACTCCTTCCTTAAATCCGTCCTTACGTAACTATTGTATCTTTCGAACCACGATTAGAATAAGTTTCTGCTCACATTGATTCTTAAAAATACCACCATTATTATATTAATATTTTCTTTAAAGTTATCGCATGCCAAAGAAACATATAGGTACAAATATATATCGAAACATATAATTTATAATAAAGATTATATTTTTTGCATGCAAAAACTATACAACATATTAGGTATGTATTAGTTTTAAGTGAGTTATAAAATCACAATTTTGGAATGTATATAATTATTAGATTTTTATACAGAGAGGTTATGTTTTTTAAAAACCCGAAAGTAGTATGGTTTTTATTTAGCATAACCAATAAGCAACTAGTCTTTAAGTTACCTAAACGTTGTGAATCGTCGAAAAATCCGTATTAAATGACATTATACTAATTACCTGGTTTTACTTGTCTGTCTTTATTGCTTGATAAAAAAAACCCGTTTTACTAATGGCTTCCGAATTAGTTACCTAACGTCTCTATTGATAGTAGTTTTCTTGTACAGTTAATTACTCAATCATTTTAAATTTAATTTGATGGCATAATAACGCACTACGTTACCACGTTAGCTTAAACTATTTGAATTTAATGAACAGGGGGTGATTCTCTCTACACAGCGCTGCGTCGATCTCAAAGATCCGGCAAGTTTAAGAAGTCCCGTTGCAGCGTACAAAACACATTTTAGCGCGTGCCTTCTTAATTAGGCAGCTTTATACGACACTGAACTCGACTCACCTGCCTGCTGCCTAATTAAAATGTGTTTTGTACGCTTCGACGGGACTTCTTAAACTTGCCGCATAAAACTTCACCTTTGAGATCGACGCAGCGCTGTGTTGAGAGAATCACCCCCAAACTTCAATTTGCAAAAGGTAAAAAATACATTTTACCCACCATAGAACCTTGTCATAATGACAGCGTCGAGTCACGAGAAAGAAATAACTTCAAAATGTACCATTGACTTCCTTTAACAGGGTTCTATAATGGCTCGCAACTCACGAAAAGTGTACGAAAGTGTTTATCAATTAGTGACGATGATTAAACTTCAAACTATTATTGTGATATAAATTAGCTAATTTGCAATATTTGTAATATTTGCAACTGCTAATTTATTTTTGCATACACGTATTTTGATGACGGTATAGTCCGATAACGGTATAGACATACATACATTGCAATATTTACTTCCCATTCATTTTTACATTCGAAATAACAAACATCTCATTCCAAATGTTTGTACTCGTAGTTTGTCCTTCTGACTTAAAATAAATCAATTAAAGTAATTAAAAAAACTTTTACATCGTTAATATTCGATTAGTTTTTCCTAGTAAATATTTAGCAAACTTCCTACGCGTTGATGGTTTTCATTCAAGCAAACAAAATCGTGAACCAAATGTCAAGGCAAAGAGAGTTATTCGTTACTAAAAATGGGTCAGTAAACTTAATCCTCGAGCTATATTTCAATGACAATACACTGCCTAAATTATTGTAGTACAGCTCGATATGTACAGGTAACTTCGGTCAAAAACATAAGCGGTCGTCAGCTGTCATAAGTAAACAACATTATAGTGCTATGTCGCTTTAATATCAGGATTAAACTGCCATACAAAATTGTGAAAAGATTTAGAGCGACAAGGTACAAAGGTGGTAATTTTGATCAAAATATCTAACTGATAGAAACAGGTAATCATTGCGCAACAAGATTTTACATCGAAGATGATTTACTCATTGATGTATTTGATTGATCTGGCTATGAATGACCTTAAAGTCACTTCGGCTAATGCTGCAAAACTAAATAAAAAAGGGCATAAGCGCATTTCAATACCCAACGCATATTCTACCTTCCGCAACCGTTAATAAGGTCATGATTTCAACAGGTGTTATGTCCGATATGTTTTTTTTCAAGGAAGGGCGAATTGAGGTCACAGGCACTCAATTAAAAAACGCCTCACGATCTAGCCTTTTGTTTGTTACGTTAAGAGATTTATTCTGAATAATAATGCACATTTTATGAATCAGAGAACGGCAAGTTTGAAACGAAACTCAAGTATGCACATATAGTCTGGCAAATGAAAGATGAGAATGAAAAATTCACTTACGCGGCAACACTGATTGTCAAAACCTGTGGTAATGACATATAGTGTTGCTGCGTAAGTGAATTTTTCATTCTCATCTTTCATTTGCCAGACTCTACTCAAGAAGATGGGTAAGAGGTTTTAGTATTGTGGAAAGTGACCGTCTAATCTTTAACTACATCAGTGCCCCTACAATGAACACATGTTGTGCATTTGGGGCGTTTTCCAAAAAAGTGTACCTCATCACGAAAATTACCCATACATTTAGATACGTTAATTTTCGTGACGAAATGGAAAAAGTTACATTTTCTTAACTTTGTCTTTAACGATGTACGCTTTTTTTGGAAAACGCCCTTTGACATAGTTCGATTAGTGAGAGGGGAGGCGATCGTTCAGTCTTAAAAGTAAATATCTTGACAATCACACACCTTGTTCCAAAGTAAGCCTTATTATAAGCTTACGAGTATTATAATAATACAGTAAAAAACTAACCGATATATTTAGTTTCTTTTAGCGATTCTTCGAAGCAGCGGTCTCCTCTAAGGAAGCGCTGATAGATTTTCGACAGGTAAAAGTGCCAGGAGGGTTCAAATCCAGGAAGGGCAGATATTTGTGTGATCAGCACGAGTATTTGTTCCTGAGTCTTGGATGTTTTCTATGTATTTAAGTATGTATTTCTCTATATAAGTAAGTTTATCGTTGTCTACCCATAGTACAAGCTTAGAGCTTAGTTTGGGACTAGGTCAATTTGTGTGAGATTGTCCCGTGATATTTATTTATTTATTTTATTTTTTAAACTTACTGGCTGATTGATCAACGCACAGCCGAAACCGCTGGTCCTGAAAGTTGGAGGGAATATAACTTGGATATTTTAGGGATGCACTAGGAAGCGATTTTTTAAATAGGGAGTAAAATAGGGAGAGTGGCGGAAAACTAATTCTACGCGTACAGAGTCGCGGGCGTCTCCTAGTACTAAATAAACATCTTTAATATTTTAAGGGTTTTTCATCCAATGGGTGCCAACGGGACCCTGTATCTAAGGCACCGCTGTTCGTCTGTGTGTCCGTCTGTCACACGGCTGTATCATTTGAAACTTACTAGTTAAAAGCTTGAAACTTTAACAGAGTGTTAATTACTATTATCGCTATAATGATAAATACGTTCACATACATCCGAAGAGGGATGGATCCATATGTATAAGAAACGTGGTCCAGAACCCGACTCCCACTTGGCCATTTTTTTTATCTATAAATGAAAGCTCGTACAACTGGGTGTGTGACTAAGTAACACATTTAATTAGGTTTGATCATATCGATTTTATTCAAATATTTGCCTCATTTCTAAACAAGTTAGATATATATGAGTCAGACTTTCGCGTTTTCCAAGTTCTAAGAAATTAGATCCCAGCGTGTAACAGCATGTACTAGGTGACGAAGCGTGAAACTATGTTACTGCGGAGGTAAATACGTGAGTTTTAGCAAAATACTGTGTGTTATCGGTGAATAACTGAGGATATCTCGAGATGAATCAACGTTTTTATGTTGAATAAGATGTTAGAGCCGGCTAATGGAATAAGGGCTCGTAGTACTGTTAGGCGATGGGCTTGCAACCTGTCTCTAGTAAACTTCTTAGCCTGATTGTGCAAAATGTGGTTACAGAATTATCATCAAGTCTTTTAAAAGAGTTGTTGGTATTTTTGTTGCTCTGCCTACCCCACTCTGGGAATGAAGGCGGGACGTTATGTAAGATAGGTAATTTAATAATCAGGCAATAATGTCACATAGATTGACCTGTTTTTTTTTTGACAGGGTGGAAAATGCGTTACGCATTTCCCCCGCCATGGGAGTGGCGGGGGGGTATGTGGGACTCACCCCTATGTGCCCCCCCTCTTAGAACGAGGAGGGGGGAGGAGTGCTACCCACTAAAAACCACCCTGGCGTACCCTCCTGCCGGTTAGGCAAGGCACCGTGGTACCGCCGAAGCATTGCCCACGACGCCTTCCGGCAGCCCCAGCCGAGGCTACCCGCGCCAAAGGAGAGGGTGGCCTAGCACGCGTGACCTCCCTCCCAGACCGCCAAGTGGCTATCACCTACGGCGGGAAGGGGACTCCCATCCCCCGCCCACAGCCACTAAGAACATAGATTGACCTAGCACTAGACAACTATTGTAACTTACTGATATAGAAAAATACATAGACTACATTCAAGACTTGGGAACAAATACTCACGCTCATCACACTAATATCTGCCCTTACCGGGATTTGAAAGCGTGACCGCAAACCTCATTGGCAGGATCACGCCAACGTGTCGTCAATTTGTGAAAAATGCCTGTGTTTATTTATTTACAAATACTAGACCAATACCTATTATGTGACGAATGTAACGGATCAATTGTCCATGACAGAGCTACTCTACGTACAAACAGTTCTGCCCCATTAAACAACAAAAGCACAGCATTACGACACAAACAAAAAAACAAGGTTTCTCCGACCGATTCAATGCCAGCCTCCCCAAAACTCCACGCAAAGTGTCCCATTATGGAGTTCTGCGTACTGAATGTGAAGGTTATATAGTAGCTGCTTGGAGTGCTAAAAAATTTAAAGGGCAAAGGAAGATGTTAATGTCATATGACAATAACAGGGCTCTGTAAGGTTGCTACACATCGGTAAATGTTTAGATTGACATGATGCAAACCGGGCCTCTGTTCTACTGCGTTGAAACGACATTTCGTTTGACGTGTTTTAGTATCGTAATATTTAACTCGGTTGCCATTACTGACAAGTAGATAAGAATTATGAAATTGTTGACAATACGAAAACAAGTCAAAGGCGATATCGTTTTTACCGTGGAGAATCTCAGCCCTGTTTTGCATGTAACTAATGAGCAAGGCTTTCATTGACGTATGTAAAATATTTCTTCTTCTAATTTAAGAGCAGATGAGCTAATTAAAATAGTTCCAAAGTATAAATAAAAAAGTGGGTCGTCTTCGCGTGCTGGGTCAATGACACAACTCTTGCCAACCCAATTCCACCAGGAAGCCTAGCAGACCCTTGATGTGGCCGAAAATTTCTGGTAGAGACCTCGGCTTTCCGAGGTGACGTGCCCGGTATGTTGCCACCCCGGCTCATTCCATGATGACGTGGACTGCGGTTTCCTCCGCCGTCATACAGGCTCTGCACAGGAGGCTGTCTGTAACACCTAGTGTGAACAAGTGTTTGTTATACAATGCATCACCAGTTACGCCTCCAGTCAGCAGTCGAAGTTAACGGAGTCTTCGCCCTTTTGAAGTTTTTGCTAACTACTGCCGCTGCGGCGCCAAGGTTGCGTCGATGCGTATCGCTCGATACTAAATACGCACGCAGCCAAACGTGGCGATGGCTGCGGCATGGCCCTGACTAAACTAGCTCGGTCCGCCCAGTTGAGTATGTTCGTGGTGGCTCGCGGCACGTACAGTCGAGGCACGCACACATGCAAGCCGCGCGAAATACCTATGTTCGAAGATGAAGTACTGTTTATGTTGTGACAATGCAAATTTCTGGAAAACTGAAATTTATAGGGTGGACAATAAGCGGCCGACGCAATAGATCTTCAGCTGCGTATGGCGTTATGCATCTTTTCCGGCCCCACTGCTCTTGTCGGTTGCATTATAATGACGCAATGTCCATTTCTCTCGATCCATCGCTATTTCCTTTATTTTCTTTATTTTTCTTTTCTACATGACGACAACGTTCCATTTTATGACTCGTGTATCTTTTTCTTGCTCTGTCCTTTCCTCGTCTTTTAAAAGTCTTTCTGTTTATGAAGCCATCTTGTCGTATATGATGACTTAGATGACCCACCATTTTATATTGCCTGTTATTAATAACGTTCTATTATTAGAGAATATGTACTATTTTACCTTTTATAATCTTCTACCGTTAAGAGGATTGAAAAATAAATAAATAAATCACAGGACAATGTCACACAAATTGACCTAGTCCCAAACTAAGCTCTAGGCTTGTACTATGGGTACTAGACAACGATAAACTTACTCATATAGAGAAATATATACTTAAATAGATAGAAAACATCCAAGACTCAGGAACAAATACTCGTGCTCATCACACAAATATTTGCCTTTACCGGGATTTGTTCCCAGGAAGAAAGAATGAAAATGTTTATTCAGACATCTAACAAAAGGACTAAACTACTAACTAAACAAATGAGACAAAAATAGGTCAATAAGGCTGACCTAATGCCAGATGTCGTGAAATGGTCCCTGCTCAGCGTGTTATTGTTCTTCTGCGGAGACCACGAGATAACTTTTCTCTCCCCTTAAACCTAATCCGATTTCACGATTAGCAAGAAGTATTTCCTTGGAACTTGGAAACATGCCGGACGCACTACAATACCTCGGGTAGTGACCCTGCCTACGAAGCTAGCGGTCCCGGGCTTCGTTCCCGGTATGTGCAAATATTTGTGTGATGAGCGCATTGGTTTCTGAGTCTTGGATGTTTTCTATGTATTTTATGTATTTATTTCTGTATATAGTAAGTTTATCGTTTCCCCCGTGTAGTTGCCGGGTTACAATAGTGCCACTCCATGTCTTCCCGTGGATGTCGTATGAGGCGACTAAGGGAATTAAGGCTTCTTGTACTGTTAGGCGATGGGCTTGCAACCTATCACTAACACACTGGTAAACATCTTAGCCTGTTTGTGCATAAAGCGGTTACAGAATTACCAACAACTCTTTTTGTAGTTTTTGGTATTTCTGGTAGCTCTGCCTACCCTACTCTGGGAATGAAGGCGTGATGTATGTATGTATGTAAGTATTAAAATATCTGTGAGAAACGTTATCACCCGGAGTTAAATTTGTATGGATTGTTTTGACAGCTACGTGATTACAGCTGTCCCCGTGACCTCTACCGGGGCCTCTTCTACTGAAGTAAAACCGCATTGCCTTTTACGTGTTTCCGTGTTGTCAACGTTTTGGTAGCTCTTTATGAACTTGGCAGTAATGGCAGCCGAGTCAAAAGCAACACAATAACACGTCAAAGACAATATGATTTTTACAGTGTAGAAACTAAACTGCCCAGCCTATAAAACAAATAATTTTTATCATCCAAATGTGTCTGGTTCGCTGGCTCAGCCTCACAAACATGCATAAATGTTAGAAACTGTAACTACGCATAGTATTTAAGTGATAGCTATAAGTGAAATTGAAATATAATTTGACATGTAAAATTGTATATTTTATCAATAAATTATTGAATTGAATTGAATATGCATTTCCGAAACAACATCAATATATCTCTTAGTGTAAGTAAGTGAAAAACAAAGTTGCTTGCCGCTTCTCTCTATTTGGGAGCTCGTTTCTTATTCTTGGTGAAAATGCATTATTTACTTTTTTATTTTTTTATGATAAGGAAAAGGCACACGAGCACTCAGGCCACCTGATGGTAAGTGGAATCTGAGACCCATAGACATTCGAATTCTCAAGACTTTAATCCTAAGACCTCAAATGCGTTGTCAACCCTGAGGACTAAGATGGAATGCCTCTATGCTAGTAATTTCACCGGTTGTCTTATCCCCACACCGAAACACAACAATGCTAACAATGTTGCTTGGCGGGTGTTGGTTGGTGGGTTAATATAATTATGCATTTTCACTATCACTTAGTTTTCTCCTGATGGTTATCCAAGTAAGGTTAGCTTATTTTATGTGCTATGTGACAAAATTACTAAAATTCGGCTTGATGTTAAATTCACTAATTGTGATCCAAATAAGTGATATTGATTTAATTATGTTAAAACATTCGGGTTTTGGTACGTTGGCAAAAAAACTCATAACTATAGACCAAAGTGAAGCAAGAGTGGGTTTTGTATATTGCTTTTTGTTGTATCTTACTTCTTTTCCTATTCTTGACAAAACATAATAACTGAAATATTAAAATCAAAGGTTGACTATACTTACCTCGCTCTTTCTATGCTCAATCGTGATTACAGAAACAAAGATATCTGATGTTCTCACGGCTCCTCCGTTTCTCTATTATTCACAAGTTGCGTAACTCCTGATGCGTATTCGATCTCTCCTGGTGTTACTGCTCCAGTTAGACCTTGGGAGTTATAACTGTTTTAAAATATAGTCAAGAGCAATGGAGACGGGTCACTTAGCACAGAGTTTCCATAGAAGGTGAACCGTTTTCATTGCTTCAGGGAGTAGATACTCGTACTACAATATGCTGATAGTCTTTTTTAACGGAGCGACATTATCTAACTTCCTATTTGCAACAAGCTCTACTCAACCGTATTTTTTTTTATGTTAAAGAGAAGGCACACGAGCACTGTGGCCACCTGATGGTAAGTGGAATCTGAGACCCATAGACATTCGAATTCTCTATACATTAATCCTAAGACCTCAAATGCGTTGCCAACCCTGAGGACTAAGATGGAATGCCTCTATGCTAGTAATTTCACCGGTTGTCTTATCCCCACACCGGAACACAACAATGCGAACACTGTTTCTTGGCGGGTGGTTAATGGATAAGATGGTGGTATCGATCCGGACGGACCCTGCACAGGGTCCTACCACCACTAAAAAACTACCACTACCACTAACTTGAATGACTAACTAGCAAGTCTCGTCGAAATCAACGCTATAGATTTTATCATTATTCTAGACTATCTATACATACTCACGTAAAACGGTATTCCATCATTTCATCGAACGCTATTTTCTGCTGATCTTTTGAGAATATCTTGGGTTAGGTTTTTGCGACTACCAATACGACACGTTGGCCTAGTTGGGAGTGCCTCTGAAGCCAAGGTCGTGGGTTCAAATCCTGGTTAGGGCACATATTTGTGCGATGAACACGAATATTTGTTTCTGAGATGTTATCTATGTATTTAAGTATGTATTTCTCTATATAAGTATGTTTATCGTAGTCTAGTATCATACATAGAACAAGCCTAGAGCTTAGTTTGAAACTAGGTCAATTTGTGTAAGATTGTCCCCTGATATTTATAAAAAACTCATGGTTGTCTTAACTCCACACCAGAACACAGCGATACAATGCTGCTTGGCGTTAAGTTAACCCTTTTAACACCAATGACGACTAAAGTAGTCATGAGCTGTCGATGTCACAGGTACAGTTTAAAAGAGACGTTATTTCGTAAGGATTATTTAAATTTTGCATAACTTTTATACAAACAAATGAGGTCAAATGTATTATTTCCCAAATGTTTCATTTGCCAAACCAATGTTACATATTTTTTTAGAATTTATTTTATTATTAAGTTCATGTGTAGAACCCTATAGGTAAGGTTAGGTTAGCTTTTATAAAATCTTGAAATATTTACGAAATAGTTACAGAAACAAAGTTGGTTGGCAAATGAAAATTTAGGAAATGAAACATTTGACCAAAAATATTTTGTCCTAACGAAATAGACCCCTTTAATACACGTTTGGCGTGTGAGTGACGCATTTGTATTTGACGTAAGGCGTTGAGAAGGTTAAAGGATAAGATGGTGGTAGCAATTTGAACGCACCACCACAAAACTAGTTTCTATCGTTTTTATAGCAGCACGTCTCTTAGATAAAAATAATCAGTCAATATGTATGGAAGTTACATGAGCAATCTTACAAAAGGTTACGTCAATTCTATAAATATTCCTTGATTAGAAGTAGTTATCAATTACGTTCTTGTTGCTGCACAGGTCTGGGTGAGGATTGAGGATTGAGGAATTTTTTGACGTTTGACGTGTAAGTGTGTGTGTGCATGTGACATGTTTTATAAAAATCGGTTCAGCTGTTTTTGAGATATTGAGCTTTTAGGGGGTGTAAAGCCCCCAAAATAACGGCGAAACCAACTTTCAGAGCTGATATCTCTTAAACGGCCCAATCAATTTTCATAAAATCTTGCTAAGAGCCGTCCTGATTAATGAAGTTTTATTTAAAAAAAACTGCGTCCAAATCCGTTCATCCATTTGGGAGTTACGATGCCATAAACAGACACTCAGATGGAGAAGTTTGAAAAACATGAAATAAAATAAAAAATTGATATTTAAAAACCCCTGATTAAATAGTCTGTAAAAAACCTCTAAAAAGTAAAAATGATAAGTTGTGGCCCTAAGGGCTGATTATTTGATAAGTAGATAGTTAACAGAACTAAACTGTCATAGCGGGAGAACGCTAACTAAATAAAATAACATAAAATAGCCCAGCTACTTAGCAGTCCCCGGCGTGTCAGTTTAGTTAGTGTCAGTGTTCAGTTAACTATCTACTTATCAAACAATCAGCCCTTAGGGCCGCTACTTACAATTTTTTATGGACTATTCAGTCGGGGGTTTTAAAATTTCTGATTAAAATGATCATTAGAAGGCACATGAACACTCAGGCCACCTGATGTTAAGTGGAATCTGAGACCCATAGACATTTGAATTTACAAGACTATAATTAGGAGTCAGAATAGTGCCACTCCATGTCTTCCCGTGGATGTCGTAAGAGGTGACTAAGGGAATAAAGGCTTGTAGTACTGTTAGGCGATAGGCCTGCAACCTGTCACTAATACGCTAGTAAACTTCTTGGCCTGATTGTGCAAAATGTGGTTACAGAATTGTTAACAATTATTTTAAGAGTTGTTGGTATTTCTGTAACTCTGCCTACCCCACTCTGGGAATGAAGGTGTGATATTATGTATGTAATCCTAAGACCTCAAATGCGTTGCCAACCCTAAGGACCAAGATGGAATGCCTCTATGCTGGTAATTTCACCGGTTGTCTTATCTCCACACTGGAACATAACAATGCGAACATTGTTGCTTGGCTGTTGGTTAATGGATAAGATGTGATAGCAATCCGGACGGACCCCGCACAAGGTCTAACCACCACTCACTCAAATAGACCATAGTTAACCGCAGTTAGCCATACAAACAACGAAGACGGAACAAGTTTCGTTGTAGGACGAAAAGTATCCTTACAATTGTATGACTAATTTTGGTTACACAACGGAAAAGTTGCATAGAAAATGTAATTGCATGAGTTTGCGTGGCCAACTTTTCGGTCCTTACCCTTTTAACTAGTATTTTTACTGCACTCACTAGTAGTGTATGTTGGGTGTAACGTTGCGCTTTTATCATTGACTGGAACAAACCCAAACTCTGAGTACTGGCAACAATCTTTAATATATTTAAAGGCTGGTCACTAGATTGACATTCGGTATCGATTTGCATAGGGTTGTCAGCCCTAGATTTTCTACTCGTATGTAGGGAAATAAAATTCAACTTCATGATTTATTACTGTATGTTTATTAGGAAAAATGTATAGGAAGCTTTTGCTGAAACAAGGTTTTGTAGGAATTTAGGTTTCAGGAGGAACAATGAATGTCTTCTACGATAATCAACTGTTTAATTGTTTTCTAAAATACAAATTTCACAATTTGAAAGTCAATACTTTCGGGGTAAATTCTGGGGTAAATATTGTGGGAGAATTTCTTCATCCGAGGGTGCTCCAGGGTGCTCCGTTCGTCAGCCATATTGGTTAGAGGTTGCTTACAACTGCAGCTCCAAGTTGAGTGCGAGCAGAAGCTTTGAACATCTTGTGCAGGACGGAGGTCCTAGTTTTGATAGAAGTCTCCAGTGGCTTATGTGGCAAAGTAGCAGCCGATTTAAGAATTATTTTGTGGCAGTAACAAAACCGTAAGTAGATATTCCGTCTGAATAAGACATGTGCATCATGTAGACTGGTTTCTTAACCTCGTGGTTAACTTTCAGCTCTTCAAACTCAAATTATTTGAAACCAGAGGGTTCTTTATGCCGGGACGGAGGGAAATACAGCGTTTGAGATAATCTTTATTGGATGGTCTCCGGTAAGCTCTCTTGATCTGTTACATTCTGCTCTTCGCGTAATTTCTGCCATGTGCATATCCTAATCGAGGCAATTTGCTTCTTTCCAGCTGGATGGGAATTTGGAAAAGATTAATATAATTTGGAAAAATTAATATAGTTTGGAAATTTAAAGAATTTAAATAGTTTAGGAATTTAAAGAATTTGGAAGAAGTTAAAGCAATTTCATTGGAATATAATTTAGAAGGGGATTTAGAAAACACATTTAGATATAGACCTTCTATTTTGGGGTCCAATCTTGGTATTTGGCTTCCTTTCTTTGACCCTGAAAGAAATAAGCATATGTTCAGTAAATTTCACTTTCCACTAGAGATTTAGTTTGTGAATGATTAAGTTAAGGCTTGCTTTATTTTGTGTAATTTAGTAGTGCGGGCTAGGTACCTTTCACCAGCCGCCATTTTGTGTTGCAAGCCCATGACTGTCTCTTTATAAAGCCTTCTGCACCAAGCTTCTTAAACCCCTCAAATATTAGAGGACCTTTCTATTATCTTCACGCGCTTACTGTGTGGCTTGCAAATGGAGCTTGCATAGAGTCGACGCCCAGAGCATTGCGTCTCGACTCACACTGCCCAGATCCAGTCTGCAGCCGGACAGCCCTTTGCAGGAAGGTTTCTTCAGAACGAGGTCTGTGAATTAATTACTAGTTAGGGAAGTAGGATTTAAGAGCAAATTAAGTATTGGAATTGATGGCATTAGGTTCCTTAGGGACTAACCAACTTTGGTATGGATAATTGTGAACCTATCTTAAGAACCATATTATTTTAAACACGACCCATGCTTTACTGAGCTGTTAATTAATTTAGAATCAAATGTCTGGTCGTTCAGGACTTCAAGGTTTACAATTAAGTATTTAATGGTTGTAAAGAAAACGAAGAAATAAAGAATGTGTTAAACTTACTAACTGGTTTCTTTCAGCTCCATAGGATAGACCCACTCTTAGTCCAAAGGTCACGCCGGACATTAGTTTTGTTTTATTATTTTTCGACATTTTGTTTTATTTTGTTTACGACGTGCTCCCTTCATCTAGCCGGGTAAGGGAGGTCGTCGCAATGGCGCCCAACTAATTTTGAGTAATTTTGGATGATTTAGAGTGACTTTTGGGTGGAAATTGGGTCTTTGGTTTGGTTTGATATGGCTGACGAACGGAGCACCCTGGAGCACCCTCGGATGAAGAAATTCTCCCACAATATTTACCCCAGAATTTACCCCGAAAGTATTGACTTTCAAATTGTGAAATTTGTATTTTAGAAAACAATTAAACAGTTGATTATCGTAGAAGACATTCATTGTTCCTCCTGAAACCTAAATTCCTACAAAACCTTGTTTCAGCAAAAGCTTCCTATACATTTTTCCTAATAAACATACAGTAATAAATCATGAAGTTGAATTTTATTTCCCTACATACGAGTAGAAAATCTAGGGCTGACAACCCTATGCAAATCGATACCGAATGTCAATCTAGTGACCAGCCTTTAAATATATTAAAGATTGTTGCCAGTACTCAGAGTTTGGGTTTGTTCCAGTCAATGATAAAAGCGCAACGTTACATGGGTGTGGCAGGACAAGCGTAAAAGTCGCATAAATGCAGAAGAAATGCGCTCTTTGCGTAGTATGTGTGGTGTGAAACTGATTGATAGAGTCAGAAATAACAAGATCAGAGAGAAGTGTGGACTGAAAGAAGATGTAGTGACTAAAATTGAAGAGAGGATGAAAGAAGATTGACGAAAGAGATATATAGTGCGAAAGTGAGTGGAAGGGTAGGAAGGGGCCCTAGGCGTACTTTTTCTAATGAAATCGGAGAAATTCTGCAAAAGGGCCGAATCCTAAGTACCCGAAACCGACGTGCATGCATGACTCGATGTATGAATGTAGAAGAAGCGAAAGAGAATTTCAGGATCGTAGCAGGTGGAAAGAAGTGATCTCTGCCTACTCCTCTGGGAAACAGGCGTGATTTAATGTATGTATGTATTACTGCACTCAGCTAACTTAGTCTCGTACCCGACATGTCAGAACCGCTGGTAGCAATACGAGTATAACCGTGTGCATCGTTTAGACAATTTGCCTTGGTGAATCAGGACCGAACCCAGGACCACACCCTTAATTAACCTCTCCGCTCCACCTCACCCGGCCGTCGACCCGGCGACACGTGACATCACAATACGTCGTTTAGAGTTAAGACCATCCATAGCAAGTAGGTCATATGGCTTAAGGTCGAGTTGTACTAAGATAACATAAGTTGAGGAAAGTACGAGGAGCTATTGTTTTTAAATACGAGGCTCGTTAAGGGTATGTATAAACAAATTTGCGTGAGAGAAACGGATGGAATACTGCGTCATAAACAAGACTTGAAGATGTTGAGCCGCAAGACGTTATTACATTATTTTATTGTGACATTATAAAGATGCTTTGAGCTTGTTACAGGTGAAACACTTTAATAAATGACCAGGGCTGGGATTCTACACGCTTATAACGATATCGTCTTTGACGTGTTTCCGTATTGTCAACGCATTGACAACTCTTATGTAATTTACAATAATGGCGATCGTGACATAAACGATTCTAAAACACGTCAAATGCGATATTCGCAGTAGAATAGAGTACATGTTGTATGAAGTATTACCACATCTGAATGTCGAACTGTCGACATTGTATATTTGAAGACGTAAATTCCATATTAGTTTTGTACACAATTACATACAACAGATCCTTTACTTAAGTTTTTCACCTATATCAAGACGCTTTAAGCTTGTTATAAAATGTCTTTAACCCGTCAAATGATCGACGTGACGTCAAATGATCGACGTGACGTCACAACAATTAGCAATCAAATCTACAATGATGACTTGGTAGACACCTAACCTATAGAACTCAAAATAAGGGCGTCCACCACTACAGCCAAAGCTACAACTACTTACTAAAAATTTGAAAACGATCTTAAATGAAAACACATAATCTATATAGTTGCCGGCAAACTTCTTGAACATAGAGTTTTGTAGTAGGGGAAGGTTGGCGCATATAAATAGAGTTCAATTTACTGTGAAAAGTCAAGGTCACATGGTCAAGATGTTCGCCGGCAACTGTTATGTACTAATATTATAAATGGAACAGTTACCCTGTTAGATACACTTTCAAGGATAAACTACTGAACCAATTGAGATGAAATAAGGTATGGAGAAAGTTTGAGCCCCAGGGAAGGACATAGGTTACTTTTTAACCCGAAAAATTAGACGGTTCCTGAGTGAATAGCGATAAACTTTTGCGTAGACGGAGACGCAGGAAACAGCTAGCACCTACTAAAAATCATCTAAGACGAGACTAAATAAACATTAAATAGAAAATTAGTTTATACTTTTGGTTTCATGAGATAGATCTTTGTGTTTGTAGTAACAGCTTCGGAACCCTATACAAAGAGCATGTTCCGACATGATCTTGCCTCGTTTTAAAACCAATAGTTTAATTGTGTACAAGCCTAGGGGCAAACAAAACATAATATGTATACCTATTCACAACATAATATGCTATCGCGTCTGTACGTGCGTTTGAGCTAAACATGTGTACTGCGACGTTTTTGCACTATTGTTGCGTGGGAGACGATAGGACGTGGTAAAACGTGAAGAGTTCATTCATTCAATATTCAAATAAACATGTACTTATTTTAATGGAACGGCGAAGACAATTGAGCACGTCATACTCTTAGATCGTTATGATGATTTGCGTGTTCTGTGGGCTATAGACATTTCAAATTTATAGCCGCTTTTTTAAGGCCAATTTAGTAGCTAAAGTTATACTTAACATTGATTTTGCGTTTTGTATCAAAAATGCTTGTACTTGGGCGTGTAGTACAGCTAGGCAATGGGCTTGCAAACTGTAACTAATACACAAGTAAACTTCTTGGCCTACTTGTGCAAAATGTGGTTACAGAATTATCAACAAGTCTATTTAGAGTTGTTTCTGTAGCTCTGCCTCCCACTCTGTGAATGAAGGCCTGATGTGTATATATGTATCAAAAATAATAAATATTTTCTTTGATCTTAAAAAAGTGCATACCTACCTAAATAAAATATCCCGGGAAATTGTCACACATAAATTGACCTAATCTCAAACTTAGCTCTAGGCTTGTACTATAGGTATTAGACAACGAATACTTAAATACATAGAAAACATTCAAGACACAGGAACAAATACTCGTGCTCATCACACAAATATCTGCCCTTGCCGGGATTCGAACCCAGCTACCGGGGCTTCGGAGGCAGCGTCTCTCCCAACTAGGCTAACGCGTCGTCAACCTGCATCCTACCTACTAATATTATAAATTCGAAAGTTCGTGTGTGTGTTAGTTTGTTACTCTTTCCCGATGCAATGGCGGGGTAGATTTAGATTAAATTTGGAATAATAATAATAAAAATATAAATTTTATTTCAGTAACTTGTTCCATATATAGTTAGTTACAGATGGTTCTTATTCTTTGTTAGTAGGTAAATCAGTCAAAAATATTACATTAAATTAAGTCACATAAATATCGTCATCATATTCAATATAATTACAATAAATAATTAGGATTTGAATTTACAATAGGATAGGTATGTCATTGCTTTATTATTATTAAATATTATTTTAATCGTTCTATTGCCTTGGCGACTAAGTGTGACAAGATAGGGCAGTCGGGGTGGCTGGCAATCATGTTCAGAATGCTATTGCGGCTGGTGCGCACGCGCTGCAGCAGAGAGGCCGCCTTCGAAAGGAAATAGCTCATACCCTGGATTTATTTACGTTATTACTTTTTTACTCGGAAAACTTATAAGTTAACTTAATCTATTTACCTATAACTTAGTAAAGCAACTAAGACTAAAAAATAACTTTACATAGAAAAATAAGTTCATAAAGGTTAAAACTAACGGCTTCGGAAACCTAATGTAAGCATGATTCGACATACTCATGCCCAGTTTTTAGGATTAAGTAGTCAAACTATGCTATGTCCGTCTGCCCGTCCGCCAGTCCGTCCGTCCGCAGCCTAGCTCAGAGACTCTTAGTACTAGAAAGCTGTAATTTGACATGAATATATTAATGTAAAGCCAACAAAGTGGTAAAATAAAATCTTATAAAAAAATTATAGCCCATAGCGTGGGGTGTCGCTGGGTAGGCCTTTTTCGATTAAAGTAGGGACCCGTTTATGAAATGAAATACAAAGCTTTTAAAGCGATTATTTTTGTTAGAGTCAAGTGTCCCCCCCCCCCCTCTTACAGCCAAAACTACAGAAACTAAAAATCTGAAAAATGGGCGTTTTTCAAAAAAAGTGTACATCGTTAAAGGCAAAAGTTAAGAAAATTTAACTTTTCCATTTCGTCACGAAAATTAACGTATGTAAATGTATGGCTAATTTTCGTGACGAAATGAAAAAAGTTAAATTTTCTTAACTTTTGTCCTTAACGATGTACACTTTTTTTGGAAAACGCCCAAATATCTTCAACAAAAGCGCTAATAACGAATTTAAAAGAAAAAATATCACGACTAAGTAGACATCATTTGTTTTTGATACATGCGATTAAAGTAATTATTAAATTGCTGGTAAATTACATGATATAGAAAATTTGTTATTACTTGTTGTGTTTTGTGTTTGTAGTACTTTGGGGGTCGATCTCAATGGTGAAGTTTTATCTGGTAAGTTTAAGAAGTCCCGTCGGAGCGTACAAAAACACATTGTAGCGCGTGTCTTCTCAATTAGGCAGCAGGCAGGTTAGTCGAGTTCAGTGTCGTATTAAGCTGCCTAATTGGGAAGGCACGCGCTAAAATGTGTTTTGTACGCTCCGACGGGACTTCTTAAACTTGCCAGATAAAACATCACCATTGAGATCGACCCCCAAAGTACTAAGATCGACGCAGCGCTGTGTTGAGAGAATCACCCCCTTAACGGCTTCGGAACCCTACACCGAGCATGGTCCGACATGCTCTTGCCCGGTTTTTTTTTTAAATGTTATGTGATTTGAAGTATGCTTTAATCCGTAAAATTATTCAATAATGGCGCAAACCACACCACATACTGCAAAATGTTTAACTCCTTCTCAAGAAACGTTTCATACAAACAACGCTGTGGCTTCACACCGTTAGACATTGCTCAGCTGTTAATTATAAATAACCTGTATCTATACTAATATTATTAAGAGGAAACTTTTGCTTCTTTGTTTGTTTCGAATAGGTTCCGAAACTTCTGGACCGACTTGAAAAATCTTTTACCATTAGAAGCCAACATTATCCCTGATGAACATAGGCTTTTTATCGCGTTATAACAAAGTCGCCTCCCGCCGTCTGCCCCATTGTATGCTTATTTAAAAGTATGAAACGGATTTTGATGCGGTTTTTTTAATAGATAGAGTGATTCAAGACGAAGGTTTATGTATAATACTTTATTGAACCCGAAGCGAAGCGACGGCGGGTCGCTAGTTATGTATAAAAGTGATATGACTCGCGTACAGGCATGCCATCGAAGTCCTTGGTGATGCATTTGTATTTTTATTTTGCCATCGTTATCCTCATGCTACACACAAAATCTTCTCTTGTCATGGCAATTGGTAACTAAATAAATGGGAGATGGGAGACGGGTTAGAAGTGAAATGACTATGTCGCAAAATTACCGACTCTCTCGGTGCAATTCTCATTTTAGATCTCTCTTAAGTAGCAAAGTTGAAGTGTCCCTGCAAGGCGGGGTTCCTATTTTTAGGCAATTTGCCCTTCGGGCTTTTTAAGTTACCTAACTTCGAGACTTGTTTTGATATGTACCTAGGCTTCAAACGAGGTGCGAACGGGAATTCTGCGACTGAGCCATTTAACTTTTTAACTAGCATTTAAACTTACTTAATGTGCATATACTTAAATACATAGAAGACACCTAAGACCCAGCAACAAATACTCGTTCTCGTAACACAAATACTTGCCCCTACAGGGAATCGAACCCGGACCGAAGAAAATGAATTAGGTAATACAACTTATCAAAAGCCTTACATAAAAAAACTATAAAAGTATGATATAGTAATTTCGATTTAAGTTATGTATGAGGTCGAGTACAATTTTGTCTCGAATTTTTGTGCATTTCTGTTTGCCAATTAGAACCGAGCAGCGAACACTTGTCAATTGTTTTTTCGGTATATTATGTTCTTGAACTATTTTTTCTCCGGATAAAAAATATATTTAAGTAAAATATTACATTATTTTTCATATCAAGCATGCTACCTGATAGTATGTGAGATCTGAGGGTTCTCTGCCTTTTCGCCGACAAATCTTTGACAAAATTAAATGCATCAATTCGTAACCTATATATTTGCCAACCTGCTTTTTTGTAATTACAAATATTTCAGGATTTATATAAAATTAACCTAACCTAACCTATAGGGTTCTACACGATAGTCCTGAAATAAATCTAGAATTATTTACAGTTATGGCAAAAAAAAGGTTGCCAAATGATATGCTTGCGAAATTAATCATTTGTTAAACGTTGGTGATGAAATGATAGGATCCCGAGATGTGAGACCCATGTTTGCATTGTCAAGGCTGCGATCTTAAGACTGCAAATGCGTTGCCAACCTGAGGATTAAGATGTATTTAATTGCGTTGTGCTAAGTAATTCATAATCTTATTCCCACAACGGTTCCGACTAATGAACAGAAAGAAAATATTTCTTGGCCCAAAGACACTTACAACTTACTTCGCTCAAGGTATATCCTATTTCCTATATAAGGATGATCGTAAATTTTTCTTGGTGTGACTGAGTAACGTGTTGAAATGAGACGATTTTTTTTAAATTTTAGTTCAAGATGATGGTGGCGATCCGGACGGACCCTGCACATGGTTCTACCACTTAATCATTCATTTAATGTGCTCGTATTCCTGTACTCTTCATGTATACACATATCATAAACCCCCGAAAATTTCTCCTCTGTGAAAATGTCACTGTTGCTTAGTAATAACATCAAGTTCGATATTATTATAAATATCGAACATCTTTTAAAACCAAGCAATTTTATTTGACCTCAATTCTAATATCACCCGAGATAACATTTAATTCGAAATGAAATGTCAATTGCATACCATTTTAACAAAACTCGCATGTTACTTGAAATCGAACGATATAATAGTACCTCATAAATGGGGATGTTTTATGGGGTATTATCAACAGCCAAACGGCACTTAATTAAATTCAAAAGAAACAATAGTCTTGGTCAAGCACTTAAGGAACTTGCCCTAATGTTTGTATGAATACGAAATTTAAAACCATAATAAATTCCTAATGAATAATCCATTTCTCGGAAACACGCCCAGTTTAAACCGGTTTCTATCGATTATGTCACACGTTTGTCGATAACAATATTTTATTATACACAAAATGTTAATTAAGTTTTTGCGGAACTACGCGTTTACTACTGATGACTAAGCGACGTGTCGAGGAAATTGACATCGAGTCATCGCTTTGTTTAAAACGTTAGGAAGAAATACTTTGCTAAAAAAACTGTCTTTAAATGCTTTTTTTTATGGTAAGGAGAAGGCACACACGAGCACTCAGGCCACCTGATGGTAAGTGGAATCTGAGACCCATAGACATTTGAATTCTCAAGACTATAATCTTTAGTCTGCAATCCTAAGACCTCAAATGCATTGCCAACCCTGAGGACTAAGATGAAATGCCTTTCTGCTAGTAATTTCACCGGTTGTCTTATTCCTACACCAGAACACAACTATGCGAACATTGTTGCTTTGACACGAGGCTCTCAAAGGGTCGAGTATTCGATCCCAAATCAATAATTAAATGAGGGGACTACCTCACATTAGTTTACAAAAGTCCCTAACTCAGCACTAGGCCTGTGCTATACCTACGTACTAGATAATAGATAACAGTATAAATACTTATACAGAGAAATAAATACATAGAAAACATCCAAGACTCAGAAACAAATCTTGCGCCGGAAATCGAACCCGGAACCGCTAGCTTCGTAGGCAGAGTTACTAACATCTAGGCCAGTCACTAACGAAGTTTCAGAAATTTTGTTTTTTCAGAACTTAAACCATTGAACCAATTCCTATGAAAAGTTCAAAAATACCGTGAGTCCTGGAGAAAAACATAGATATGTTTTATTTCAGAACATTTTATAGCTTCTAAGGGAATAACGAGACAGGGGTTGTACGCGGACAAATTCACGGATAAAGCTATCTAATTATACCAATAAACATCATCATTACTATCTTCCTGCCCTTGTCTTATACTAAGTGGGGTCGGCACAACATGTTTTCTTCTTCCACTCTCCTCTATTTGCTGTTAACTCTGTATTCACATCTTCCATACACAAGTCATGCTTTACATAATCCATCCAAACCTTTTTCAGTCTTCCTCTACCCTTATATTCATCCACATTCATACTCCAGCAAAAAATATCTATCGTTATAAATGTATCTATATACATTTATAACATCACGCGTCATTCCCAGAGTGGGGTAGGCAAAGCTACAGAAATACCAACAACTCTAAAGACTTCTTCATAATTCTGCAACCACATTTTACACAATCACGCCAAGAAGTTTACTAGTGTATTATTGACAGGTTGGAAGCCCATCGCCTAACAGTACTACAAGCCCTTATTCCCTTAGTCGCCTCTTACGACATCCACGTGAAGACATGGAGCGGCATAGATACAATACTTGGTAATATTAATTGTATCGATCGCAAGTAATTCACATTACAAGTAAGTATAACTACGAGTATAATGTTGGTTACCTACATTTTAAACAAAATATTGACATAGCTGTGCGTTCACGTGTCTTCACTTGTACTTGTTCCACATTGCGCAAATGCTGCTCAGAAGTCTTATTTTTTATCAGACGATGTGAATTGACGGGTCACGAGTTGTTATTTAGGTGAAATTTAACAGAAAATGTAAGCAAAGCTTAGCAATAGATCCACTATTGTTCTGTCGAATATTTTAGCACTGCAACTAGTATTTACATAACATACATAACGTCACGCCTTCATTCCCAGAGTGGGGTAGGCAGCGCTGTAGAAATACCAACAACTAAAAATAATTCTTGATAATTCTGTAACCACATTTTTCACAATCAGGCTAAGGTGTTTTCCAGTGTTTTAGTGACAGGTTGCAAGCCCATCGCCTAACAGTACTACAAGCCCTTACTCCCTTAGTCGCCTCTTACCACATCCACGGGAAGACAAGGACTGTTCTAACCCGGCGACCACACGGAAAAGCTAGTAGCTAGTATTTTTCAATCAAATATTCTAATCTTGCAATTCAATGTGACTCTGTGATGTGTTCACCAGTCTGTCTGTGGCGACGTTATTCTCAAACGAATCTTGTCTTCTTCTTTAAGTGCCTCTTCAACTAGTGAAGGTCGGCTACCAACTTCTGGAATCGTTGCCTGTCCTTAGCGAGTCGAAACAATTCGGATGCGCTCGCTATTCCAGTCCACTCTCGGATGTTGCGGCGCCACGTCTTCTTTCTCCGAGCAACTCACCATTTACCAGCAACCTTGTCCATCATTATAAGTTGCAAAAGGTCATATCAAACAAACAGCTGTTGCAAACGAATAGCTGAGTTTAATAGACAGCTAGTTTGAATTGGATGGTTTTTAGCTAAGAGTAGATTTGGCGAAAACGAGTTCGACCGTTTAAGAGATATCAACCCTGAAAGAAGGGGTCACAATCATGGTGGGGTTTTATCTGTTTAAGAGGATTGTGAGACAACGCATTATATTAGCAGCTGTCAAAAAAAATGCGTACAAGTTTAGCTCCGGTCGAAAATGTTGCTCAACCTGAATGAAGTCCAGTTTCCACGATTTCTGAATATTTTCCGTTTTTTTTCTGAAAGAAAAAAAGAAAAAGCATTTATTCAGTGACACAAACAGCGCCTAAGTGCAAACAGTAAATAAGTACAAATGATTAAAAACAGAATAAATTACAATAGTGAACTTTCTACTTACAGAAAAATAATAAAACTAATAAAGGTGCCATGGATTCCACTGAAATGTATCGCTACTCAGCATAAAGTTGCGGCACCAACATGGTAGGTACTGCAACGCTGCCCTGCTAACAGAAAAAGCAGTATCTCAAATTCTATGGCCAAAACAGACTCAATCCTATCCTGCTGGCAATAAGGTTGCATTTGCTACAGGAGTTTTGTTTGAGATACTGCCCTTTGTGTTAGCAGGGCAGAACGCAGGTTTTCTGGGGTGACCGGTGTAATTTTCATAATTTATTTTTCATAATGTGACCCGTTGTGCCATAGGAAGTACATAATCAAGACATACATACATACATACATAACATAAATCACGCCCGTTTCCCAGAGGGGTAGGCAGAGACAATTTCTTTCCACCTGCTACGATCCTGACAAAGCTCTCTCGCTTCTTCCACATTCAATCAAGAGAATTTATTTTAAATTATATTTCAATGATAATAAAGTACATTTTTATTTGTATTAAATTTAAAATTGGCATTTAAGAGCAAAGGTACCCGAACCTTATTACCTTGTTGGTAGATTCAAATTCCCACCCACAAATCTCCCTGTTTATAATAGGTAGGCTTCACAACTTTAAGGGGAGATAAACGTTACCGCATTTTGTATGGAAAGTTTCAGCATTACAATCGATGAAGAACTGACGTCATAATAATGTTGCCAAATACCACACTTTTAATGGTTTCATTTTGTGGTATAATTAGTAATGTGGTATAATTAGTAAGTACTCGTAAACATAATTGGTGTAAACTGCCCACTTCCCTATTTTGTACCTTCATTAGGAAACATAATTTACATAAAAAAAGTTTAAAAGTCAATTTCTAGTGTTGTTTAATGATTCCTTGACGATACTCAATAATCTAAATCATTTTGACAAACTTGAAATTGTACATGTTTTAAATTTCTAGTGGTCAATTTTTACTCGACTGGCGAAGAAGCATCAGTTTTCATATATTTAAGTATGTGTTTCTCTATATAGGTATATTTATCGTTGTCTTGTACCCACGCAAGCCTTGAGTTTAGTTTGGGACTAGGTCAATTTGTCATCCGGGTTATATATACCTATTCAAATAAAAAAAATGGGTTAGAACTAACTCGCAATATTTCAGCTAAATAAATATGCTAACTAACAATTGTGTAATAATATAAGTAATGAGGTAAGTATAATTTGTGAAATATTGACAGAGCTGTGAATGTGCAGTTCAATGAATAGCTAGTAAAATATCCCAACTGGCTTATTTCACTTTAGTTAAACCCATTTCGCTCTAATATAATATTCACTTTGTTGACATAAGCTCTTAATATCAAAAGAATAAGAGTCATAGCTTTGTGCATGTTTGAAAATTGTAAGGACTTGGGTTTTCCTGTAATGTTACATTTTTGGTATTAATTAGTAAACTTTCGGTTTCGGCCAAAAAACTAGTTTCGGCTGAGTTACGGTTTCAGCTGCAATCCGGCCGAAACTTTAGCCAATACCGAAACAGCGTTCGGGCTATTTCGTGCTGTGACCGGGCATTTTTGGTGCGCATCCGCGCTCACAGACATATTCGGTAGTCGCCCGAATGTTGTGAACTATTCGGTTCAATACCGGATACCAAATGAAGAACAAAAAGGCACAGATTACTCAAAAAAGTGTTTTTTAGGTAATAAGGGCAATTATTAACACAATTTGATGTAACAGTGAACAATTAAGGCGTTTATTTACTTGCAAATGAAACGAATACCACGTACCGTAAGCTTCGTAATAGACAGTTCGTAACTGCTACCCGCAAAATCTATATATATAAAACGCAAAGGTGACTGACTGATTGACTGACTGATCTATCAACGCACAGCCCAAACTACTGGACCGATCGGGCTGAAATTTGGCATGCTGATAGCCACTATGATGTAGGCATCCGCTAAGAAAGGATTTTGATAAATTCCACTCCTAAGGGGATAAAATAGGGGATGAAAGTTTGTATGAAACTTACGTAAATTCATTTGATCATAGTAGCTCCAATCTTCAATTTCAGTTCAATCAATCGAGAATTTTCGTAAGTTTCATACAAACTTTCATCCCCTATTTTATCCCCTTAGGGGTGGAATTTATCAAAATCCTTTCTTAGCGGATCTCTGTCAACTCTCAACTTGATTGATAGTTTGAGTCCCGGAAAAGAACATAGGATAGTTTGTATCCTGGAAAGTTGTACAGTTCCCGATGGAGTAGCGATAAACGACTTCTACGCGGACGGAGTCGCGGGCAAAAGCTAGTGTACATATATTTTGCCAAATATTCGGCGCTTCGGCAGCGCGGGGACGAATATTCTGTATTCGTTCGGTATTAGGTAAAATCACTATTTGTGACATCTCTAATAGTGACCCTGCTTACGAAGCTAGTGGTCCCTGATCCAAATCCCGGTAAGGGCAGATATTTGTGTGATGAGCGCGAGTATTTGTTCCTGAGTCTTGGATGTTTTCTTCATATTTATCTATATAAGTATCTTTACAACACAACACATGTTGTGTTGTTTTCTGTGTGGTTGCCGGGTTCGAATAGTGCCATTCCATGTCTTCCCGTGGATGTCGTCTGAGGCGACCAAGGAAATAAAGACTTGTAACCTGTCACTTATACACTGGTAAGCGACCGAAACTTGCCTGTTTGTGCAAAATGTGGTTACAGAATTATCAAGAAGTTTTTTTAGAATTGTTGGTATTGCTGTAGGTTGGTATCACTCTGGGTTCGAAGGTCTGATGTTATTTATGTATGTGTATGTAAGTATGTTTATCTTTGTCTAGTACCTACCAATATATATAATACAAGCCTTTACTTTGGGACTAGGTCAATTTGTGTGACATTGTCCCCTGATATTTATTAAGTATACATAGTAGGTGCTGACTAGGCTTTGCGCGCATGTGCAATCGTGCCACTCGCTACATGCCAAACGTGCCTAGATACTTCAGAATGACGTAATGGCTGCCTCATTATGAGTATTACCGAGATTAGTAATCTTAAGCCGCGGACCATAAGCTTGCCTTTTCTGTTTAGAAGCTGGACTTGCTGGTCAGGCATAGGACTACCATGTTTCCGGGGATTTATCCGGTTTTGTCCCAGTTTCAAGGACGTTTTGGGACGTCCGGACGGCATTTTCTAAAGCATCCGGATAAAACACGCACTGCTTTCTTGTTGGTGGCCTTTTTAGTGTTGGTCGAGATTATCGGTAATTATTTGCCAATAACTTACTGGGCCTCTATTCAGGTGCGTTAAAACGATAACGTGTTTGACACGTTTAAGAAATCGTTTATGTCACAGTCGCCATTACTGTAAATGTCATAAGAGTTATCAAAACGTTGACAATACGGAAACAGGTCAAAAACGATATCGTTATAACGCAGTTGAATAGAGGCCCAGAACTCTTTTTTGGAATTCATTGACACTTAAAATCAATGGGTTTAGCCAAGATTATAATGGAAAAAAATATTTATATATACATAATGGATATTTGGTGATGTGAAAGCATAAACAAGCGCCGCTTAGTGTTTTAAAATGTTCTAAAATGTTTGGTTACTCGACTCGCCGCTTGTGGATTGAACCGGTTAATTAAGGTTAAAATAAAGTCCTCAAAACGTTCGCGTTCACTAGAAAAGTTCGGACCAAAACCGAAATAAACCGGTATTAAGGAACCGTCGGTGAGCGAGTCCAAGGTCGCACCTGTAGGGCTAGACAAGTTGCATTTGAAAATCGTTGGAGATGTTTCGATTTAAAAATGTATGGAATTGACTTAAGCTACCAAGATAGTACCACGTGACTATTTCGGTGGCTTACGTCAATTCCATACCTTTGTCTATCGAAACATAATCGCTACCGATTGTCGAATGCAACTCGTCTAGCCTCTCTGACCGGTGTTTTTAATGCTTCCTGGACTTTGTCTTACATCAATATTTCAAGATGTGGTTACCCTACTCGAGCCATTTCGGTGTCCACAAAAGGAGCATTGCATAATACTCGTAGCGAATAGTAAAAATTCCATTAGCTGGTACTGCAGTTACGTAACAAGTTTCACTACCTTTGTGATGAACTTACCTTTAACCTACTTAATATTTTGTTTCTATGAATCATAACATAAGAATGAGAAAATACTTTGACTATTATTTAATGCAAACGTACTATTTTATTGTAAGTTTGTTTTTGTAACATAAAAAACAACGGATAGTTGTGATTTAGACTAATATTAATATAAAGAGGCGCAAGTAACTTAGTTTATTTGTCACGTTTTCACAGCTAAACCACGTAAAGAACCCGTGAGAGGACGACGTGCCTACTTTCTTCCTTAAAAAATATAGTTCTCAAAGCTAAATACGCAGCTTTAACTACTTCTATGCAGACGGAGTCGCGGGCAATAAATACAATAATCTCGTCATAATTAGTAACCGAAGCGGTTTAACATTAAACACCAATTTCGAAACCAGTTAAGTCGTTAATAAAACCGTTAAACGTATTAAAAATTTGCCAGTATGATCTGACATTAAACTTTAAAATTAGAACGAATTCAAACTCAAGCGTTCGCGCGTTATCTAACGCTAAACTTTAGAATTGGAACGGAAGCTAGCATGCCAGTTATAAAAAGTAAAAGGGCCCAGGCATGGCCCTACATATCGGTTGCCCAATTTGGTTGTGACGTAACTATGAGCAAATCAAGCGTGGGTGCTGCATGGTACCTCCATTGTGTATTCAAGGCAACGTGTGAGTCGGCGCTGTTGGTATTCGTGCCGATTTTGTATGGATTTACTTTTATATATTCACTTTTGCTGTGGCTTGAGGAAAGTTTTGTGTTCGTCGACGACATTGTATGTACATACTAGCTTATGCCTGCGACTTTGTTCACAGGGATTTTTTATCGTTATTTTCGGTAAACGATGTCTACATCTGAGTTATAATATATTAGGGGACAATCTCGCATAAATTGACCTAGTCCCAAACTAAGCTCTAGACTTGTACTATAGGTAGGTGCGGTCGGGCTTGTAAGGTGTGCGCATTAGTTATTTGTAACTTTAACTGCATTAATCTGTCAAAGGAATTAAAGTGACAAGGTACTCAAGTATGCAGCTACTACGATAAACATACTTATATATAATAATACACACTGAAATACATAGATAACTTCCAAGACACATAGTACTCGTGTTCACCACACAATTTTTTTTTTGTCCAGGAGAAGGCATACGAGCACTCAGGCCATCTGATAGTAAGTAGAATCTGACACCCATAGACATTTGAATTATCAAGACTCTAATCTCAAGACTGCAATCCTAAGACCTCAAATGCGTTGCCAACCCTGAGGACTAAGATGGAATTGTCTCTATGCTAGTAATTTCACCGGTTGTTTATCCCCAAAACGCAACACGACGAACACTGTTGCTTGGCGGGTGGTTAATGGATAAGATGGTGGTAGCGATCCGGACGGACTCTGCATAGGGTCCTACCACCACTAAAGTATAGGTAAGTATCTATTTACGGGCTATAATAAACTATTTGTGTGGAGCAAATCTCACATCCATTAGTTTAGGCGTTTAACCCTGAAGATGAACCAGACAAACACACTTTCACGTTTATAAAGAAGTATATAGAAATAAATAAAATTGAGTTGTAATAATAAATTTTGCTAGCTTAAGTTGTTTACTTGTTTTACAATCGGTATTAATAATTACGTCATTTACTTAGAAAAGGAATGGAGAATAGGCCGAAATAACCACAAAGCACAAATATTGTAATATTTGTATCTTGTATTTAATGTGGTGTTCTAAAGTGTTGTTTGTTTGTCTTGATGATTCAACCCCGTGAAATTCTAGATAGTTTTAATTCTAATTAGAAAAGCGAATTATCGACTTCTATACGGACGGAGTCACGGGCAAAAGCTCAACTATGAAAGACACTGACTACCTTTTTGAAATATTGCTTAGGCGTATTCTTATCCTTTAACCATCCGCCAAGCAGCAGTGTTCGCATTGTTCCCTGTGTGGGGATATGCCAATCGGTTAAATACTAGCATAGAGGCATTTTTCCGTGTGGTTGCCGGGTTAGAATAGTGCCACTCTGTATGTCTTCTATCGGATGTCGTAAGAGGCGACTAAAGGAATAAGGGCTTGTAGTACTGTTAGGCGATGGGCTTGCAACCTGTCACTAGTACACTGGTAAACATCTTAGCCTGACTGTGCAAAATGTGGTTACAGAATTATCAACAAGTTTTTTAGAGTTGTTGGTAATCCCGTAGCTCTGCCTATCCCACTCTGGGAATAAAGGCGTGACTTTATGCATGCATGCATGCATAGAGGCATTCTTCATCCTCAGGGGAGGCAGTCTTAAGATCGTAATTCTTGAGAATGAAAATATTTATGGGTCACAGATCCCTTACTTTTCCCATGCCGTAAAAAAGGATGCGGAATCATTATCAAGCCGACAACACATATTGCCAATTTTATTCAAAAATAATGATACATACATAACGTCACGCCTTCATTCCCAGAGTGGGGTAGGCAGAGCTACAGAAATACCAACAACTCTAAAAAGACATGTTAATAATTCTGTAACCACATTTTGCACAGTAGGCTGAGATGTTTACAAGTGTATTAGTGACAGGTTACAAGCCCATCGCCTGAAAAGGATGATAATGAAGTTAAATTAAATTTCATGTTTAAAAACACACGTAAATATAGATTTACATTTGGTTTAGTTGGATATATGCCAAAAATAACAGACCAAAACAAAATATTAACAAAACGAACTTTTAATAGGCAATAAATTTAAGAAGGGCAAACCTACAAGGTAATTAAATATCGTGGTTAGTATAAATAAACATTTAATTTCTTAAATAAATACCCTTACGCGCACATTAACAGTATTTACATGATTTCGACGAAAATTTGTCGATTTAGTGTCTCGTCTATGGGAAAGCTAGTGTTTCATTCGACTATTAAAGCCCTTAAAGGGATAGGTTCGCCTTTGTGCATTTATATCCTGTAAATATTGTATTTGAGTTTCTTTGTTTTGTAGAATAAAAAGTTAACATACATAGTTACATACTATTGGGTTGGGTTTTGGTTTCAGGCTTACATATTATTAAGATGATGTTTCAATAGTACATTTTGTACCAAGGGAAGTAAGAGGACGATAACTAACGAGAGTATTTGAAGCTCGACGCCGTAACCGGAGGGCTTTTAATAACTTGAGTTTGTTGTCCCCTTACTGCCCGTGATCCACACAATGCTTTTCATCACATTTGCAAGACAACAAAATAATAGACTAAGAAAAAACAATGAAAAAATCTCGCTCGAGTCACTAAAAGAGATTGTCAACATGCCAACTCAACTTTTTTCAATATAGCCTTCCACAGATAATGCTCAGAACTGCCATTAGTTTTCAAACTTGACAGGCCATACTGCCAGATTGTACTGGTTTTTAATACACAATTTAAAAAAAAAACTCTCTGAAATAATAGTAAGAAATAAATATAATACAGTTAAATGTACCGTCTAAATTTTATATACAGTAAAATTGGTTTGTAGCCATGTTATGAAATTAGGAAATTAACCTTGGCTGTTTTTAAACCTCCATAGTCTCTGATCTGATATGACGTACGACAGTGGTTTCTACATTTAAAAAATAAACCCATAACTCCCTTGGGAGGTAAAAATAGGCTATAACTGCCCTGTATATTATAACACCCTTTCCGAGCATGTGTGATAAAAACATAATACTTAGTTCATTGAAAAACATCGCAGAGCATTCAAGTCAGACCAGTTAAAATTATTTCAAGCCATCTTAATTCCTAAAGATCACATCTAGCGAAAGCATTCATCTAACATTAGACCTTGTTACAATCACAACAAAGTGCTCTATCTACTACACGATTCAGTAACATATTCCTTTTATTATTAATCCATTTGCAACCGACCTCGAGCGCACTTTGCAAGTGCGTTTAAACTTCGAACGCGAAAAATCATAATCACTTCCATCGTACGTTTGCAAACGTGTGTGTGTACATATAGAAACAGATGACAATCGCATTTTACGCTCAACTCACTAGCCCCGTAGCGTGTGTGGGTGAATCTAGCTCTGAATCATTGTTGTGTTCGCTTTACCACTACATGCAAAGAGCGCATATATCTAGTGATTTAGTTGTAGGTGTGTCTGTTTCCTGCCAGGGTTATTGCATAATAGTTAATTTAACTACAAATAGACTGTAGGTGATCTAGTGATCGGCCGGACGGAGCAAAACTTTAACAAAACTTGTAAAGCTGAGATAAAGGAGAACTTACAACCAGAAAAATAATAATATTATTGGCAGATTAGTGTTCAATTTAACTCTATTGGTCACACACAGATTTAGGTTACCGTCTATCCTGTGGACACACCGAAAGTTAACGTCTATAAGGCCTAGTTTAACACCGTCAGGACTGCTTTAGACCTATCATACACCGTGTTTTTTTTGATTTACGATAACTTCGGCATATTGTTAGGTACACGTATAGAAACTACGTGGTACATTAGATTTTACAATATTGCAAAAAAAAAAAAACTTTGTTTAGAACAAAGTAATTAAATGTTGTGTCTTCAATCATTCTAAAAGGGTCTTTAGAGTTAACTCATAGTTAGTGTCAAATACGTCAAGTCAGCGTGACATACACACACACAAGTAAAGATAACACTTGACAGGTGCACGACCTAACAATTGAAAACTCTTTACTCATAATAGGTAATTAAAAGAAAATTGTTAGGTATCAATTAAGAGCCTTTTACATTAGTTTAACGTGATTAACTGATTAATTTTAATAATTGAATATCTTTATAATTCTGTCTTTGGGAAATTAGCTTAATTTGACTTGAAGAACGTGCTGCCCTCCTAAGCTAAAACACAGTATGTCAGATTCAATTGCCAAAGTAGATTCAATCTTCTCTTGTCAGTAATAAGGTTTTGATTGCTACAGGAGACTTATTTGACATACTGCTATTTGGCTTAGCAGGGCAGCGTGCCCTTAAAGTTATCGTAAATAAAAAAAAACACGGTGTAGACCACAGGAGGGACAACTTTTGTTTTTAAGAGTGTGTATGACCCATGTATCAGAGTCTCGGATTTGGTACAAGGAAATTAATATTTTTCATTCCTGTAATGTACTGTAATATAAGTTTTGTTAAAGTTTTGCTCCGTCCGAGCCGGTCACTAGATAACAAATGAATTAAGAGCAGTAATAGAAACTTAGGTAAAAGCCCGGAAACATGTGTACCTACAGGCAAGTTCGAAAGTATGTATACACTTTAGTACCTTGTCTATTTAACGTCATGTTTAAACTGCCATATGAAATTATCCAAGCGATTAAAGTGACAAGGTACTAAAGTGTATACATACTTTTGAACTTGACTGTACCTACATACACAGCTCAACTTTAGTAATTATATGAGTAAAATGGGACGAAAGTACGTCGAGTAATGCTTAATCTAGGGTTTTGTAGACGTAATTTTAAAAAATAGCGTGAAAAAATATTTTACTGTTTCCCTAAAAACACCTATCGACCCAATAAAATGCATCACTTTTTAGGGTTCCGTAGTAAAACTAACCTAAGGGTTGTTTGTCCGAATTGCATTTCATCGATGTGTGGTTGCCGGGTTAGAATAGTGCCACTCCATGTCTTTCCGTGGATGTCGTAAGAGGCGACTAAGGGAATGAGGGCCGTTAGTGCTGTAAGGCGATGGGCTTGCAACCTGTTACTAATACACTAGTAAACTTCTTGGCCTGATTGTGCAAATTGTGGTTCAGAATTATAAACAAGTCTTTTTAGAGTTGTTGGTATTTCTGTAGCTCTGCCTACCCCACTCTGGGAATGAAGGCGTGATGTTACGACTGTTAATTTCTGCTGGAACCATATTATTTTTATTTTATCTTAAGCATGGGTTACGTAGGTCAGGTAAGGTTAGACACACACACACATATTATTATTTTACAGCGACAGGCATTTCCGCGTGGATAAGTGCGATCGTAGATAGACATTTACGTTCACAGGAATGCAATCTGAATATTGCAAACCCTGAGGACCACGATGGAATGTCTCTAATTCAATAATCTTATCCTCACACTAGAACATAACAATGCGAACACTGATGCTTAGCAGTAGGTTTGAGAATAGGGTGATAGAGATTTCGACGGAGCCCGCACTTATATCGACCACTCTGCCCTTATAAGTCAAAAGGCGGTTTCTCAAATTCAACAGCCAAAGCAGATTCAATCCTCTCCCGTTAGTGGTAAGGTGAAACTTATTACAGCAGTTTTGCCTGAGATACCGCGTTTTGTCTCAGCAGGACAGCACTACTAGTTACGTTTTTTTATGTTAAGCAGAAGGCACACGAGCACTCAGGCCACCTGACTATAAGTGGAATCTGAGACCCATAGACATTTTAACTCTCAAGACTAATCCTAAGACCTCAAATGCGTTCCCTGAGGACTAAGATGGAATGCCTCTATGCTAGTAATTACACTGGTTGTCTTATTCCCGCACCGGAGCACAACATTGCGAACACTGCGTTTGTTTAGCTAACAGTCTTCGTCACCAGCTAAAGTAAGTTATAAATTGGCCAATACCTGAAGCAATACGGTCTACAAAAAGTATTTGCTGCGTCCCGCCTTTTACTTGGAATGTGTTCGCACTTGCCTACTTACTCGACAGCTAAGTCAACTAAACCAAGGCCGGACCAGTTACTGACCTAATTTACTAACTGCGTTAACGTGAAGTTATAAAAGCTTTTAGGAAATGTAAATTAAAATTCAAAAAATATATTTTACTTCAGAAAATAGTTTTCCATTTATACACACTAGCAAGACACAAATATACATACATACATAACATCACAGACCCCACAGAAATATATGAAGCTTGAGTAATAAAAATACTTTTTTTACTTCTGTGACGACATTTTGTTCAATGAGGTCAAGAAGTTTACAAGTGTATTAGTGACAGGTTGCAAGCCTTTCGCCACAAATATACATACGATTATATGACACAAAAAGAAAAAGGATTTAAGAGACATGGTATGATGAGGCCCTGTGAAGTTCGTTCCAATACCAAGGAACCCTGAAACCTCTGCCGTGAGGTCACCAAATGTCCCCTACGAAACACCAGCTCTGGTTTTACTACCAGCAACCTGCTGAGTCCCAGCTCCACCCAGCTGGGACCATTTCATGACATCTGTCATTAGGTCAGCCTTATTTACCTATTTTTGTCTCTTTTGTTTAGTTACGTATAGTATAGGGTTAGAATAGTGCCACTCCATGTCATCCCGTGTATGTCGTAAGAGGCGACTAAGGGAATAAGGGCTTGTCGTAATACACTAGTAAACTTCTTGTGCAAATTTGTGGTTACAGAACTATCAACAAGTCTTTTTAGAGTTGTTGCTATTTCTGTAGCTCTGCCTACACCACTCTGGGAATGAAGGCGTCATGTTATGTATGTATGTATGTTTTTCTTTCCATAGAACTTAGCATGCAGTTCAGGGTGCTCCGTAATCTATGCTAAAGAGGTGCAACCCTTTTTGGCAGTGTAGCCATCTGTGTAAGCATCCCCGAAGCGCTGCGGAATTGAAACAGCCACAACAACATCCTGAGTCCATTTTTGTCCTGGACTCCGTGGGCGCTGATGGTCTTCAGCGTTTAGTTGACCCACAAACTTCAGGTGTAGAACGACTGGCGATAAGCTTTAAACAGCGCCACTTTTACATAGCTCTAAAAAAATGGTTTGTTAGTACTTTTGTAGTATACGCGTAGTCATACTTGATACTCGTCGTAGACGAGATTCAAAAAATATTTTATCGATGACTGTACTTTCTTTTAAAGTCATTTACTGTTTATTAAGACCAACCTAATGAGTCAAAAATACGGTAGGTCTACGTTAAGGATAGTAGAGATCTTGTCGCCAGCTTTTGACTCCATCAGACCAGCTCGATGGTGTCTGATGGAGTTAAAAGGTGGTGATATTATTGTATTGTCATCGAGGTTACGTTGGTATACCAAAGAAAAGTTATCACACCACCGGCGTCCGTAATGTTGCAGTACTGTGTCAAGCTAAAAATACTAGCCAATCACAAAGCGTAGTTTTTTTTATGCCCTGGATACAGCAGCAAGTTTAAGTAGATTTTTGACAGATGACGCGATGCTGCTACGTTCCAAAACGCCATACATTGGCAATTCTGTACCGCATCGAGTCTCCTTAAACAAGGGCACATATTATTTAAATACGAAGTTCTATTTTCATTTTTTTTTCGGTTGTCCAGAGCGTATCGAAATAGTTATTTCGGTTGTTTCGGAAGTAACATAGACTATTCAACGATGAAAAGAGTGACGTTACAGTATCCCCCCCCTCATCGTTTGCACATTGACCCGGTTTTATTATTCGTTAGTATGTTTATTTAAAAATTAAGAAATATCTTTCCCTAAAACGAACATTTGTGTAGTAATTATTACTTTATTTTATCACCTGCTACATTACAGCTGATTCAATATGTGTACCAGAGTTTGTAGGTACGGATATTGCAATATTACTAAGGTACTATTCAAACACTGTTAGGAAATATAAAATGAATAACTGTAGGTAATACACATAAGGGCCAATGTAAAGAAGCGCCAAAAAGATAGTTTTTGAAGTCGGTTAAAAACATAAGAGTTCTTAGTGGTGGTTAGGACCCTGTGCAAGGTCCGTCCGGATCGCTCCCACCATTTTATCCTCTAACCAACTGCCAAGCAACAGTGCTCGCATTGTTGTGTTCCAGTGTGGGGATAAGACAACCAGTGAAATTACTAGCATAGAAGCATTCCATATTAGTTGGCAACGCGTTTGAGGTCTTAGAATTACGGTCTTCAGAATTTAAATGTCTATGGGTCTCAATTCTATGGGCCTGAGTGCTCGTGGGCCTTCTCATTAACATAAAAAAAAAACAAACACAAGGTAAGTAAACATTAATGCAACATATTGTTTGCGTTCTTCTAAACATGTCCACGAGTGTAATATGCCAGTATATCTATGTCGCAATCGGCCAGCGACGGGAACGAACCTTGACCCGCCCTTTAAGTGGCCATTGTTCATCTTGTAAGTGACATACGGACGGCTTGACAATTTAACTTGAATTGGTCAGGCATGAGTTTAGCGAAGTGACTAAATTATCGGTAATTTTAACTGTGTCTATGACGAATTAGGCCTGGGGCTGCATTCACTCGGTGGAACAACATTGCTTTTGATTTGATATGTTTTTGTGTTTTGTGATGTTTTCTATCACTTCCGTAGTTTTTCTATGGTTTCCTTTACTTTTTCTACATTTTTCTTTCTTCTATCTCATGCTTCGTCTGTTTTGACTGTTTATTATATAGACGTACAATTAATTGGTATTTAGTACGTATTTATTAAATTATTATCTTTTTGGGTATTTAGTTTATACTGGGTGATTTTGGGGTCATGATCCGGAATGGCCAAAAGTGAATAAGATGGTCATACTGAACAAACCTTTCCTATGGGACCAACCACGAAATCGCCAAAAAAAACCAGCCGTGCCATACATTAACTCTCAATTAATTCACCGTTAATGTATGGAACAGCTGTTTTTTTTTCAAAATTGAAATACTTTAAGTGTTTCTTGTAGTTGTTTAGTTTGAGTTGTAAAGGAATTAGTTTACACCGCCTGCCATGAATTTGTGTCCTTAGTTATTTCTCTATCCAAGGTTGTCTGGAAGAGATCGCTATTTAGCGGTAAGACCGCCTGTTGAATACCTATTATTTAAACGTACTGTTCCGTGTTCTGTTTTTTTTGGTGTTCGATAAAGAGTATTTATACATATTGTATTGTTATCGTAATGTTCTTAACTCGGCTGCCATTACAGTCAACTAAATAAAACCTAACGTAATGTTGACAACGCGATATGAAATACTAATGATGGTGAAGTGCGAGTGGGATTCGCGTATCAAGGGTTCTGTACAAACTTTTAGTCTTTTTTTTTGTTAAAGAGAAGGCACACGAGCACTCAGGCCAACTGATGGTAAGTGGAATCTGAAACCCATAGACATTTGAATTCACAAGACTATAATCCTAAGAACTCAAATGCGTTGCCAACTCTCAGGACTAGGATGGAATGCCTCTATGCTAGTAATTTCACCGGTTGTCTTATCCCCACACCGGAACACAACAATGTGAACACTGCTGGCGGTAGAAACGATGGTGGTAGCGATCCGGACGGGCCCTAGGTTCCTACCACAACTAAAACCCAATTTACTTAACCCAATTATCTCAATTTTCCGCTCCCGCTCCTCTTATCACCACAACCGCTCCCTAAAAGAGTATAATTGACTAACGACTTGCCCTCTGACTGCTCTTACACATTAACTCAATTAAACGCATACATCGAAACACATCCTTCACAGTCCATTGACGCTCAGTCAACACGACACTCCTCCACCTCCCACACCCACGCTTCAGTGTAATGTTAACTACTAGTATAGTGTAGATGTTGGAATGAGAGAGATGAGTGGACTTCCTTTTCGCCAGACCACAAAGAGACATTTGGTTGTAATTGAGTCTAAGGATTGTTTTTAATTGCCAATTTAAAGCGATAAATTGGTGCTATAAATTGATTAGCTTAAGCCTGTTGCTTAGGAAGAGCGATGCGATATATATAATAAATAGATATCTGGGCCTCTATTCTACTGCGTTATAACGATATCGCTTTTGACGTATTTTAGAATCGTTTATGTCACAGTCGCCATTATTGTAAATGGCATAAGAGTTATCAAAACTTTGACAATACGGAAACACGTCAAAGTCGATATCGTTATTACCGTGTAGAATCCCAGCCCTGGATATAATCTCATACAAACTGATCTAGTCCCAAAAGAGCGTCGGTAGCCTAGTGGCTTACGGCCGAACCCTATAGTATATTCAAACCGCGGCCAGATAGCCTTACTTCGGATTAAAATTTGACGCATTTTGTATGGGCAAATGTCAAATTTCAACCCGAAGTAAGCCTTATCTATCCGCGGTTTGAGTATAGGGTTCGGCCGTTAGGGGGTCGATTCGTGATCTTAAGGTGCCGCGTTCGAACCCCCGCGGACACCAAATACCAATGAGTTTTTCTAACTTAAGTGCATCACCCGATTCTCTTACGGTGAAGCGAAAACATCGTGAGGAAACCTGCACATTCGAACAGCTGAGTGTGTAAGAGGGTAATTGCACAAAAGATCCTGAACGGGTCAAAGTGCATCCAAAAGAGTCCATCAGTAAGATAATATAAGACCTAGTCCCAAACTAAACTCCAGATTTGTACTATGGATACTAGGCAACGATAAACATGTAATAAAGAAATATACACTAAACTTGAAAACATAAAACATCCAAGACTTGGTAGCAAATAATCGCACTCATCCCGCAAATATGTGCCCTTACTGGGAATCGAACCCGGGACCGCTAGCTTCGTAGGCAGGGTCACTACCAACTAATCTAACAACGCCGTCGTACAAAAGCTATAGCAGGGTCTCTTTTCTGCTTCTTTGGATGATATTGTTAAAGTAATGGTAGCTCTTATTTTAATAACAGTAAGACACATCGCAAGCAAAATGTTTACACAAATTGGAATATATAGCGCCAAACTCCTAATACAATAAATGAATAAAAAACTTTTCTACCTTTAATCAGCTCTCTTAAATTTTAACCCCCTTACTTATGAACGTGGAATAAGCTTGGAATAGTTTATGCCATGCTTTGTCCTTATCTGTAATTGTGACATTTGCAACTGACAGAAAGTGACAAAGCATGGCATAAACTATTCCAAGCTTATTTCACGTTCATAAGTAAGGGGGTAAGTGTTCAACTTTAAAAAATAGGCTTTGTAGGATGATTTGCAAGAATAAATTATTATCTTTCTGTCTTTCTCTTCCAAAAACTTTGTCTAAGATAATGTTAGCTCCTATCAAGTTGATAATAAGGTCGACCATATCGTAAATAAACAATGTTTATTTATACACATCATAACCCCTCTATGATGCGTTTGAAAACCGCAAATAACGACTAGAATAAAGATAAACTGTTTTGTTAGAACACATTTCTTACCTGTGTGTTATTATTGTTTAACCTTATGAGGCCCACCATACTGCAAACAGGGAGAATTTGAATCTACAGGCAAGGAAATAAAGCTCAATTTCCTTTGCTTTTAAATGGCATTTTAAAGTTCGAAACAAATTAAAATGAACTTTATCGTCATTGAAATAAAGTTCAAACTAAATTGGCTTAATTATGTTCTTCCTATAGAACACCAGGTATCAGGAGGTTAATATCAACATCAATTTCGTTATCGTTAATAATATAAATTTCGAACATCTTTGAAAAACAAAACACATTTGACCTCAATTCTAATATTATTCGAAATGACTTTTTATTCGAAATGAAATGTCAATTGGATACAATGTTGACAAATCTCGCTTGTTACTTGATACCGAACGATATGATGGTAGAGGCTGACTCTAGTTCGTCTCTGAATTAAAAACAACTACAGTTGCCGCCATTTGTGACATTCTATTTATCTCGCCGCAAAGATTAGTTTAGTTTGTTTTGTTGTTTATAATATGTATGTGGATAAATCAGTGTATGGAACTGTACATAATTAGACATTAAAACACTCGTGAGATCTTATAATGAAGCTCGCCTCTCGGCTCGTTTCACAAACACTCGTATTTTAATACCTTTTATTATGTAACAGTCACATAAACTACTATATTCGTAAAATTATGGGAAAACAGAAAAATAGGAAAGTAGAATAGTACTGCTAAATGAATCAGAACTATACTTCGTTCGGATAGGTATTAAAAAAAATGTAAACAAACCAAACCACGTGGCCCTGCTCATCAACCAATCCAAGCTGTTTGGTCGAGCTTTGACGTATCAGTGTTCTGCTCCTATTGGCTGACCAACTGTCATCTGTCAATGTCACGTGGTTTTTTTGTTTACATTTTTTAAATACCTATCCGAACGAAGTATACCATAACTTTAACCATTATGATAATGATATGGTTTAGAACAAAGAAAAAGGGCATCTATATAAGTTTTTGTTTATAGCATAGAGAAGGCAAACGAGCACACAGCTTAGTGGTAAGTAGGACCTGAGACCCATAATGCAGCCAGCGGTCCTGGGTACAAATCCCGGTAAGTAATTGTGTGATGACCGCGAATATTTGTTCCCGAGTCTTGGATGTTTTCTATGTATTTTCTCTATCTAGGTAAGTTTATCGTTGTCTAGTACCCATAGTACAAGCCTAGAGCTTAGTTTGGAACTAGGTCAATTTGTGTGAGGTTATTATTATTATTATTATATTATTTTCATTTTCAAGACAACAATCTTAAAACTTCAATTCTAAGACCGCAAATGCGTTGCCAACCCAAAAATCTAACATGGAATGCCTCTATGCTTATAATTTCACTGTGTCTTATCCCCACAGTGAAGCACGATAATGGAAACACTGCTGCTGGGTGATAAGGTGAAAAAAAGATGGTGGTAGCGATCCGGTCAGACCCTGCAAAAGGTCTTTTAAACTTTAAAGGTTACTAGCAAACATGATGACTCAACCTAACATCATCACTACGTAGTATAAAACAAAGTCGCTTTTTCTGTCCCTATATCCCTATGTATGCTTATATCTTTAAAACTACGCAACGGATTTTGATGCGGTTTTTTTTAATAGATAGAGTGATTGAAGAGGAAGGTTTATATGTATAATACTTTAATCCGAAGCGAAGCGAGGGCGGGTCGCTAGTCAAATATAATTTAAACGTTGAATGAATATTACTAGGAATTCACAAGTTAGCACAATATTAACTAACGAATGTAAACATGAGTCACAGTTAGATAATCGTTCCGTTACGTCACCAGACTTGACACTTGCCCGTTAAACAACTTTCTTAAAAGAAACTTGGCTATCTTGTCCAACAAACAAGATATTCTTTAAGTTGTCGATAAGTCTTTTTTTGTATGATAAGGTGAAGGCACACGAGCACTCAGGCCACCTGATGGTAAGTGGAATCTGAGACCCATAGACATTTGAATTCTCAAGACTGCAATCCAAAGACCTCAAATGCGTTGCCAACCCTGAAGACTCGGATGGAATGCCTCTATGCTAGTAATTTCACCGGTTGTCTTATCCTCACACAGGAACACAGCAATGCGAACACTGTTGCTTGGCGGAAGGTTAATGGATACGATGGTGATAGCAATCCGGATGGACCCTGCACCTTGGTTTTTTTTTTATGTTAATGAGAAGGCACACGAGCACTGATGGTAAGTGGAATCCGGTCCCATAGACATTTGAATTCTTAAGACTATAATCTCAAGACTGCAATCCTAAGACCTCAAATGCGTTGCCAACCCTGAAGACTAGGATGGAATGCCTCTTTGCTAGTAATTTCACTGGTTGTCTTATCCCCACACCGGAACACAGCAATGCGAACTTTGTTGCTTGGCGGTTCTTAATGGATAAGATGGTGGTAGCGATCCGGATCCTGCACAGGCTCTTACCACCACTTGAATTATCTTATAGTTAGTACCTGGAAGACCGAGCGTCGATCGTGTCGCAGAATGACGACTTGACAGATCGACTTCTTGCCTAGGTAAACCCTATATTTCATCGAAACCGTTAGAGCCGTTTTCGAGAACGTAATTATAAAATATGACTCGTTTAATACTACCTAATAGAATAAGATAGGTAGGTAGGTAGTATTTTATTACACGTACTGGAAATTACATTATTATATGTCCCATAGTTATAATGAACTCACAATAAGATTGTCATTGTTAATCAAATAATGTCAAAGTGTAAAAAAGCAAAAACAATAGCTATTAAGAATACAATAATATTTAAATATAAGAATGCGGAATATACGTAATATATGTAAATCTAGTCGTCATTATATTCTTTAAAAGAATTAAATTCGCCAATAACAGATTTTTAAGTCGGCGAACAAACTTAGGATAAGGTATAAATGTGTTAACATAATCTTTGTCACCGACTGTACATGAATTATTTCGTTAAAAAGACACTGTTATTATGGCATGTGTGTCATAAAGTCATTATGACACCGTAATGGCGTCGTATGGTATAATTAAGTAGTTGTGCGCAAGGGCAACAAACTGAGACAATGTGCTAGATGACTCGAAGCAAAATTTGCTTTTCATGATAGACAACGAGTGGAAAATGTACTTAAATTTATATTAAAATGTAGATGTTGTACGCGCGTCACCAGTTGACCGAGAGGAGGAGACATTCGCGGGGCATAGAACCTGCGCGGGCGGCGCGCCGCGCCAGTCCGCTACCACTACTCACATGAGGTTCACGTCCCTTACAGAGCCGACATTTCTATTAAAATCAATCGTTTAAGGCTTGTAAACCTATGAATACACGTTTAAGAAGATTTCTTGAATTTTATTGTCCGGCCTGGACAGATGTTTATATTTTAACATGAATTTCATTACATTTTCCACGATATGCATACGATTTGTTTAGGTGTAATTTATATTATAATTATAAGTTCTATTCTAAATTTTCTTACGTTGAATCAAAGTTTCACAAGTTTTTTGGCAAGCTTTGTTAACCATTTCCTTGGCGGAACCCCAAAACAAAGTTTTAAATAAAGAAAAAAAAAAACTTTTTCAAATCCAACAGATAAATATTCTCTTTTGTTTAAGCGTTAAAGGCGTTAAAAGAATTAGTTACATTAATATTTGTTAGTTTAAAGCGATTGCAGTAACATTGTAACAGATGGAAATGAGTTAATAACTGTGCAAGTTTTGTGTTAAACATGCAACCGCGGTATTATTCCATAATTTTGTAAAAAAGTTAAAATATAATACATACATACATAACATCACGCCTTCATTCCCAGAGTGGGGTAGGCAGAGCTACAGAAATACCAACAACTCTAAACTTGTTGATAATCCTGTAACCATATTTTGCACAGTCAGGCCAAGATGTTTACCAGTGTATTAGTGACAGGTTGCAAGCCCATCGCCTAACAATACTACAAGCCTTTATTCCCTTAGTCGCCAATCACGACATCCACGGGAAGACATGGAGTGGCACTATTCTAACGCGGCAACCACACGGGGGAAAACATATAATAATTGTCGAATCCCTTTTTTTATCTATAATTATACCTAGTTAATTAAATAATTAAACTTAGAAGTTACTAGTAGCCCGCGACTTCGTCTGCGAAGAAGTCATTTATAGTACTACTAGCAGATAAAAAGTACTTTATGTCCTCTCCGGGTTCACGCTCTATCTCTATACAAAATTTCATCGAAATCCGTCAAGCCGGTGCAACGTGAAAGAGCAACAAACGGACACACACACACAAACTTTGGCATTAGTAGGACGGATTGTACACTTGTTAAGTTTTGTGGGACAGGTGGATTGGTATATAGTTATACAAAAACTTGTAAAATAATTGAAAACGGACACTTAACAAAAAATACATTTACCTACCTGTTGAGTCATCTACCCGATTTATGAACGCTGTTCGCAAGGTGTGGGAACGTCTACAAGGCGACCGCTTATTGTATTTGTCATACGTGCTTCTGTCATTCACGGTATGTATAATTTTTCCGCGAATTTAGTTATTTTTAAGATCCAAGGTAGTTTACAATGGCAAAGGGAAAAATATTTTTGAACCAACCTTTTGAAATAGTTGGTAACGCAGCTCGTTTAAGGGGTTTCCTATCGCAAACACTAAAAACGTTTGCCAGCTGTTTCATTTGCCATAATTTTCATTTTCCATAATTTTCATTTTATTCTGAACCCAATAACTTTTAATTTTTTTTAATGTGATATACTTACAGAACGTGTAGGTTAGGTTAGGTTTATTTTATAACAATTCAGGAAAGTTAAACGGTTTCACAGAAAAATGACTTTCGGACAAATTAAAATTATTGCAAATGAAACAGCTGGCAAAGGTTTTTAGTGTTTCAGATAGGTAACCCGTTTAATGGCCATATACGCTGTCAAAGAATCAAAAGGGATGCCTTTATGTGCATCCGCGCGAAGAACATGAGACGGTGATAGTTTCTGCGCGCTTTGATTAGCGCATCAGAAATGACAGATTTACACGACTTGACGCTTAGCCATAAAACAAAAAACCGGCCAAGTGCGAGTCAAACTCGCGCACGATGGGTTCCGTACCATTATGAATACAACCGCGGAATAGAAAAATCTTTTTCTGTTCTATATACAACATTAAACACTATGTTAGTCTACCTGTTGCCGTTTTTAATACCGAGCAAAAAACGGCAAATAATCACGTATGTTGTAGAGGAGCCCCCCTTAAATATTTATTTTATTTTCATTTAATTATTTATTTTTAAAGAGACAATCTAATATTCTGTGAATATTTCTAGCGTCTATCTGTTGCCGTTATTAATATCGAGCAAAAAACGGCAAAAAGATCACTGTGACGTTGTTCGATATTAAATGAATAAACGAGAGCGTCGGCCGCGAGGTGGCAACACTGAGGAAGCTGTCAGTGAACCGAGCGGGTGGCGGTAACGTTTATCCTAACCGACTAATTATAGTTTAATTGCACTTACACCCCCTAGAACTTACCCCTAGTGACCAGTGGACGTCACAATCACGTTTGTTGTATGGGAGGAAGACCCCTCTCATCTGAAACATGATGCCTAAAATGAATAAAATGCAATGTTTTCACATACATTAATTTAATTTATTTTAGTAGGGTGTTTATTTTAGGAGAGACAATTTGACACGCCTGAACTTGTTGTTGTAACGGTGGTCACTTCGAACACCTGCTAAAATAAATTGAAGTATGTGAAAACAATAATGCATTTTATATATTTTAGACATCATGTTTCATAGAGCCATATACAGCTTAAGACCTACACAATCGATATCTAAGTAGAAATAGTATAAGTTTATTTTCAAAACAACCGGGTTCGATTCCCGAGCCGAGTCCAGATTTTTTTTAAATGTATGAATGCAGTTTTTCTTCTTATCAACATCGATGACATGGTTCCTAAGAACAGATATTCGTATGTCTTATAGTTTCAGAATTTCTCATACTGACCGATTTAAATGAGACACCCTGTATGCACGTAGAAGACACAATTAAATCACAATTTGATAGTGTCATCTACATATTGAGTGTACCTCGTTTATCGCTATTACCTTAGTTATCTCCATACCAAAATGTCATCTAAATCGGTTCAGTAAATCCAGAAATTACCCCCGACAACCTCACAAGCTCAAAACTTTACCTCTTTATAACATTAGATTATCAAGTTTCCTTATAGTCAACATGAAATGTTATGTAGTGTTGAACTCGAGTGAAATAGATGCCTTTCATCCCTTGGTTAACGATCTTATATTTACGAGGTGTCTTTAAACACTGCTATACTTGGCTGTTAACGTTGTGCTATAAAATATAAAACTTTACGCTGACCGTCTTTGTTGTTATGTTATATTATTATTAACACCGAGCCAAGAAACAACATGACTCAGCGTTGATGTGATAAGGAAAATTATTATACAAATCTATAAACTCAGCAAATTCTTGCATTCTGTATTTTTAATCATCCTACGATTAGGTATACATAGAAAAACCCGCCGTGTTTCTTTACTTGGGATTACTTTAAATATTTATTAGTAAACCAGTTGTTTCTCGTATCAGTAACTATCGCTATTCGCTCAGGAATTGCCCAATTTTGGGGATAAAAAGTAGCATATGTCTTTTTCCAGACTATAATCTATCTCTCTGCCAAGTTTCATCTAGATCCGTTCAGCCGTTCTGGCGTGATTGAGTAATAAACATCCAAACTTTTGCATTTATAATACCTAGTACCTAGGGCACATCAAAATTGTTACTCACAGAAAACATATATTTTATGATTTCTATAGCAAATACAACCTTCTGGCTATCCACATAAAGATGAATCAACTTTAGCAAATCAATTAAAGATACGCAGCTCTGGCTCAGGAAGATAATATATACGATGTTGACATGCCAACAAACATTTGTCGCAACGTAACACTTTTGCACCACCTTATTTCGATAAAGATAAGGTTCAAAATGATCTGCTTTATACACCAATACAAACTGGTCTTTACCCAATTGGCAAAGTTATCGGATATGTTATATAACTCTTATGCTATTGATATAGAGTAGCTTTTCGCTCGCAGCGGGTATAGTACTTTCCGATGTTAAGTCGTGCATTTGACAGCTGTCAAAATGTCGCGCTATAACGACCCGGTGGCAAATTGGCGCGAAAACTGAATTTATGGGTTGGAAGTTGTTTTTCGGTTAAATTTGGGGGAAAATAGATGTGTTGACGCGTGCTTTTGGAATATGCGGGAGAAATGTGGTATTATTGGGATTCTGGTATTGACAACATGATGTTGTTAGCACGTCGCTAAGTAGTTTGATAAATTGGGCTTTGGGAAACGTATTTATTTTATGATAATTGTACTCCGTTAATATTTATGTGGTCATTATAGGTACTTACACAAAAATATATCATAGACCAATCTGTTAAATATAATCCAGTCATCAATGATTGTAAAAAATAGACAAAATTAAAAAGCATTATATCTAATGTTAGGGCGAAGAAATAAAAGAAATGTTCCACTAAACAACTGTTTTTCTTGCACACCGTTTTTAAATCGAAAACGCCATTTATCCCAGTTATACATCAATCTCCCGTTAATCTTCCCAGCGGCGCCATCTGTCCCTCTTGATATCAACTACCTTAATAATAAAACAAAAGGTTGGGGGTGACGACCGACATTACAGATGGCGCTGTCAAGATTCAACACTTATTACTATTCACTACATGGTATTAAAACTAATAGTTTTAACACTAATGATTGTGTTATAAGCTTAAAAGTCAATACGAGTAATTAATTTATACAGATACTAGCGACCCGCCAGCGGCTTCGCCCGCTGCATTTTTTTTTTACATCACTTAGGGGTATGAAAAATAGATGTTGGCCGATTCTCAGACCTACCCAATAAACACACAAAATTTTATTAAAATCGGTACAGCCGTTTCGGAGGAGTTCAATAACATACACCGTGACACGAGAATTTTATATCTTAGACTAGCGACCCGCCAGCGGCTTCGCCCGCTGCAATTTTTTTTTTACATCACTTAGGGGTATGAAAAGTAGATTTTGGCCAATTCTCAGACCTACCCGATATACACACAAAATTTTATTAAAATCGGTCCAGCCGTTTCGGAGGAGTTCTATAACGTACACCGTGACACGAGAATTTTATATATTAGACTAGCGACCCGCCAGCGGCTTCGCCCGCTGCATTTTTTTTTACATCACTTAGGGGTATGAAAAGTAGATGTTGGCCGATTCTCAGACCTACCCGATATACACACAAAATTTTATTAAAATCGGTCCAGCCGTTTCGGAGGAGTTCAATAACGTACACCGTGACACGAGATTTTTATTTTCCTTTTTTGGTTAACTTAACGGAACGCGTAATTTCTGTTTAAGAATGAAATATTGAGCAAATGAGCTATTCTCATAAATTACTCATACTCGTAATTAAATTTTCTCATGCTTTTTTAAAGTGTTTTCAATTATAAAAATTTAAAACAAAGCATCGCAAATTAAGTAGAAATACAAAATATTTAGAACTTATCGAGGGTTGGCAACGTATTTACAGTGTTAAGATTGTAGTTTTGATATGTTAAAGATCATTTTTACCACCAGAAAGCCTGTGTGCTCGTTTGTTTTCTCTAAGTCATAAAAAAACGTGAAACACGCCGCACTACCGCAAGTTATCTAATAACCTCAGTTATCAATAGCTTTATATATTAACTTGCAGTGTATACTTCGCATCTTTAGAATTATAGTGACCTAATCCAAATATTTTGAATTTCGACTTAGGTCTCTATTGTACTAAATTTATGAGTCGAAATCGAAAGCTGAAAATGCTTAGCCTGTGTGGTTGCCGGGTTAGAATAGTGCCACTCCATGTCTTCCCGTGGGTGTCGTAAGAGGCGACTAAGGGAATAAGGGCTTGTAGTACTGTTAGGCGATGGGCTTGCAACCTGTCACTAATACACTAGTAAACTTCTTGGCCTGATTGTGCAAAATGTGGTTACAGAATTATTAACAAGCTGTTTTAGAGTTGTTGGTGTTTCTGTTGCTCTGCCTACCCCACTCTGGGAATGAAGGCGTGATGTTATGTATGTATGTATGTAAAGCTGAAAATGTTTGAATTCGGTCACTATAATTCTAAAAGTGCGATTTGTCCGGGTGGAATTTTGGAAGGAAGATTTGAACCACTTCCCGCAGACCGATTGAGCTGAAACTTGGTATACCTACGTAACCTCGATGACAATACAATAATATGGCACCATCGAACTGGTCTGATGGAGTCGGAAGGTGGCGACAGAATCTCCGCTATACTTAACGTAAAACCACCGAGTTTGAACTCGTTAGGTTGTTCTTGATAAGCAATAAATGACTTGAAAAAAACTGTTGGCAACAAAAGATTGTCTTCAATTTTGACAGTACCTTTTTTCGCACCACGATCCAAATTATTTATTACCTAATATTATACGTAGGAGAGTTTGGATGTTACTCAATCTTGCTAGAACGGTGGAATGGATCTAGGTTAAATTTGGCACAGACATAGATTATAGTCTGGAATAGTACATAGACAACTTTTTATCCCGAAGAATTTGGACTGATCCCGAGGGAATAGCGATAAATGACTTCCACGCGGACAGATTCGTGCGAGAAACTAGTTATCCATATTTAGCGTAAGGTATCGTTGGATAGGTATTCACCCACGGAGTGTCATATCATAGGTTGTAATAGAACCTCCTCGGTCCTGATGCTGCTCTAGACTTTAAACCTCAATAGAACCATCAAGAACTTGCACACCATGTAAGCAAACCTTAAACAACATTTCTTCGTAAATTTTCACACTAACCGTAACTATTAAGTACAGTAAGTTTCGTTAAGTTATGATCTTCTTAACACTATAGTTTGCCTAGCTGGGAAAACAAAACGTCTTATTCAATCGATCCTAGTAATTCTGATTAAAAAATTAATTTAAAGCGATTTTTAATCGTAATCTACTTTTCCCATCACTACTAAACTCATCTAACTATAGACAATATCAATATGGCGCCTTGTTTAAATATCTTTCGCAAGTTCTATTGATGGCGGCTTTAATGTTGTTCGCTTACGAAGAAAAATATTTATTAGAAGAAATAAAATTCTTAAGCCAGCGTGGGAAACTTCCGCCATTGTTAGAAGAACACTAATTGCTTCGGTCAGCACTGAAACAACGTTGCCTGAAATGAAACGCGAAACAAACGGGAATGCCGACCGATACGATATTACTGCAATAATTGACTCCGGCGCACAGGACGCGGCGGGGCAGAAGAGGGTTGACCGTTACATTATACTTGGTGATATTTTTTTTTTTTTTTTTTTTTTAAGGAGAAGGCACTCGAGCGCTCAGGCCACCTGATGGTAAGTGGAATCTGAGACCCATAGACATTTGAATTCTCACAACTATAATCCTAAGACCTCAAATGCGTTGCCAACCCTGAGGACTAAGATGGAATGCCTCAATGCTAGTAATTTCACCGGTTGTCTTATCCCCGCACCGGAACACAACAATGCGAACACTGTTGCTTGGCGGGTTGTAAATGGATAAGATGGTGGTAGCAATCCGGACGAACCCTACACATGGTCCTACCACCACTAAAGTTAGTCGTATAGTTGCATACATATATAATATCACGCCTTCATTCCCAACGTGGGGTAGGCAGAGCTACAGAATTGCCATCAAGTCTAAAAAACTTGTTAATAGTTATGTTACCACACTGCACAATCAGGCTAAGATTTTTACCAGTGTATTAGTGACAGGTTGCAAGCCCATCGCCCAATAGTACTCGAAGCCTTTACTCCCTTAGTCGCCTCTAACGACATCCACGGAAAGACATGGAGCGGCACTATTCTAACCCGGCAACCACACGGACATACGAGTACTTCGATATACCTACTTAATAAAGACTAACGGATTTTCATTAAACCTATGTAGACAGGGTGATTGGTTATTGCATACATTCCCGTTAAGAGGTTATAGGAGAGCTCATTTGGAGCAAATTAGGTCATCTAGTACTCTGGCTGAAAATGATTAGATTCCGATATATTGATCAATTATTGAATTTTGGTAATTTTCTCTTATCACCATGTCACGAAAATTCTTGTATGTTTTATTTCAGAAGATTTTCAGTGGTATCTTACATAATTAGAATCATTACAATGTAAACCAGCGAAGTTTTTAAACCCATTGTTTTTTATATACTCAACTTTTTAAGTAATCACTTATAGTTTGTTTCTCCATACTGAGCGAAAAACCAACACTGAGAACACCGTAGGTCTCTTGTTTTCAAAGTAAGTAATGGTATTACAGTACAAAAAGAAAATGTCTCGACACGAAACCTAAATATTAAACTTTGAAATATAGTAAATGCGCTTTTAAAACCCGCGTGATGGAAAATAATATGAAGATAGGATGCGGGACATTGTTCCTGTGTTTTGATGTTTTGCCAATAGGTACGTAGTTATATCAAAGTGAAAGAAGGGTATTTTTGGACCTAAGTCATTTTTGTGGTAACTAATCGCTTCATCGAATGTATCATTTCATCGCTATTTTCTGCTGAGACCATAATGTTTTCAGGGTATATTAAACATTAATTACGTAGGTTAAGTTAGGTGAGTGTTCCGGGGCACCTTAAACGGAGAGAGAAAAATTGAAGATGGGCCCGAAAGGGCAAACGCCGATGGACGAGTTAGCGGATGGAATACCACTCCCGCGACCTAGTCCAAGGTGGGAGAAGGAACACCTCAGGGGTTTTAGTCGGTGCGAGTCCGACATAACCACTCCCCCCCCCCCAGGTAGCTAGGTATGCATTAAGGATTTCATCAGAGAGAAAAAACAAAAAAGAAAGGTTAGATGTTTAAGATACCCTGAAAACATTATGGTTTCAGATGAAAATAGCGTTCTATGAAATGAAATTCGATGAAATGATAGACACCACATTTTTGTGGTGTTTATATCAACTACTGCCCCAATAGCAACTGTACGTAGGAATTTAATATCGTAGGGATGCATCGAAGCGAACAAAATAAAGGATCGGCTGAGGCTGGACACAGGGACCTCATATCGTCGTCACGGACGCGTAATGAGATTTCTAGGTTTCAAACAAGCCTATATTCGGTAAAAGTCCGATAAGAACTATGGGTTTTTCAAATTACGTGGACAAACGACATAAAATAATACATGAATTCAATTTAGTCATAGTTATGTCATTAATTAGTAATTGTGTTACAAAAACTATATATAGCCCCGTGTGGTTGCCGGGTTAGAATAGTGCTACTCCATGTCTTCCCGTGGATGTCGTAAGAGACGACTAAGGAGAAAAAAGCTTCAACTTAGTACTGTAAGACGATGGGCTTGCAAGTTGCAACTTGTCACTAACTGCAAAATGTGGTTACAGAATTATAAACAAGTCTTTTTAGAGTTGTTGGTATTTCTGTAGCTCTGCCTACACCACTTTGGGAATGAACGCGTGATGCTATGTATGTATATCTGTTACAAAAAGTCTTATAATAATTACTAGCGACCCGCCCTCGCTTCGCTCCGGGTTAAAGTATTATACATATAAACCTTCCTCTTAAATCACTCTATGTATTAAAAAAATCCGCATCAAAATCCGTTGCGTAGTTTTCAAGATCTAAGCATACATAGGGACAGACAGCGGCGAGCGACTTTGTTTTATACTATGTAGTGATTAGATACGGGAGACGGCCGTTTGGCCAAAATATTTTGGGTCAAATGTATCATTTGCCAAATCAATGTTACATAAATTTCTTTGTTTTTTTTTACCGACGTGTAGAACCCTATAGGTTAGGTTAGGTTTGCTTTTATAAAATCCAGAAAAATATAAATGGTTACAAAAAATAAAGCAGGTTAGCAAATGGAAACTTGGGTACAAACCAATTTATTTTTGTCCATATAAAAAAGTGGCCAAGTGCAAGTCGGACTCGCCCATGAAGGGTTCCGTAGCAGCAAGACGACTTATGACGTATAAAAAAAAAGTGCTTTCTAGATCTCGTTCAAACCAATTTTCGGTGTAAGTTTGCATGGTAAGGTACAAAAATATTTTTTGTAGTTTTTTCATTCTCTTATTTTAGAAGTTACAGGAGGGACACACATTTTACCACTTTGGAAGTGTCTCTCGCGTTGGAATACTATATGAAAATGGTCCAGATTTACGGCTCAATTGTTAAATTGCTTTACTTTTGATTTTAGCATAAAATTTACATGTACACATACATAACATCACGCCTTCATTCCCAGAGTGAGGTAGGCAGAGCTACAGAAATACTAACAACTCTAAAAAGACTTGTGGATAATTCTGTAACCACATTTTGCACAATCAGGCCAAGAGTTTACTAGTGTATTAGTGATAGTACTACAAGCCCTTATTCCCTGAGTCACCTCTTACGACATCCACGGGAAGACATGGCGTAAAACTAAGTAGTCAAAATATTGCTAAACAAACGAAAGCAAGAGTGAAATGTAGTTTATCTTTGCTACATAAATTCTTGATGAAAATGAAAATGAACACTCACAACTTATTATTCAGAGCAAGTCAACAACATTTTCACTTTATGGTACTTTGGTAAGTACCTATTTTATATGCCCCAATACTAGAAACCTTTTATTTTCTCCAGACAAAAACAATCGGACCGCCGTCAGCAGTTTTAAGCATGATTACGCTCGCCTTGTTAAATAAATCGTCAGCCATTTTGGATCCGCCATCTTCTTTTATGGCAGCCATTTTGTGTCGGCGCGTTCAACGGTTTACGACTTACGTCATTTCACACAATTGATATAGGATGTGTTTTTGGTTGGAGTGATATTTAATGTATTATAGCACTTTAACAGGGCTTCTATTCTACGTTATCTTAGCCCATATTGCTTCTATACGGTTATTATTTTGAAGACATGATTTCGACATAAAAGTAAGAAGGTAGGTACATAGGTACAATAAAATGTGATCAGGTTTTATTATATATGTTCCGATTTGGTTTGTTAGAATGATAGTTTTTTATTTAAATTCAAATTAAATTCTTAAAGCACTTACAATCATAATGGTTAGGCGATTGTAGTTATGATAGAGTAGCTAAATAAACCCATTTAAAAGGGTAAGTTATATTCATTGGGTCAGTGTGGAATTAAACTTTCACAATTCAATAATGATTTTCAACTATTCAACAGTATAAGTATACCACGAGTCCTTTGACCCCTAGAACCCAAGTTCTAGGGGTCACAGGACTCGTGGTATACTTATAGTACTGCTTTAGTTTTTGATAGTGAATTGCCGACAATTCACTATCAAAAACTAAAGCAGTACTTATTTATCTAATTATTAAGTGAATTCAATTGAAAATAACATATAATTTTGTTATAATTAGTTATAAGCTAGGGTAGGAACCTAGCTTATTATACACACCTAACCTATTTTCGGGTAAAACAACACAAGTCTTCTTAAAACTACAACAACTATACTGCCCGCTAACATAAAAGGCAGTATCTCAGACGAAACTACTGTAGTAAATGCAACCTTATTACTAATACAATAGGACTGAATCTGCTTTGGCCATTGAATTTGATATACTGCTTATTAGCTTAGGAGGGCAGTACAAGCCTAGAGCTTACTTTGGGACTAGGTCAATTTGTGTGAGACTGTCCCCTGATATTTATTTAAAACTGCTAATGGATACACAATAAAAATCAAAACCCCTTTTTCTAAATGAAATATTAATGTATATGTCATACTAAACTACTGAATTCAGTGATTTAAAACCTTCATATTTTTTCTTCTCAACCAAATTGCGATGCCTCCCAAAAATAACTATTACAAATTAAAAAAGATTTTGGGAATTTTAATCCTAAATAACTTTAAATCGGATATCATTTTCATTCTAGACCTCATACTTAATGCATTGTGCAGCAAGTTGCATACAAGTGCATAATGACTCAAACACTCGATCATTACAAAAGTAATTAAGGAACAGGTTTGCGGTCAGGCTACCAGTTACTCTGAAAATTGTATAGGTAAATCATTTGAAGATTGCTGTTCTTACTTGTAGTAGTAAGGCTAACGCATCAATTATTCTGAGATCTAAATTGATACACACACGTCACGCGTTTGTGTGAGATTAAACGTCATCTATCTGTACATGTTTTCACACACGAATTAAAGCGCAACCCAAAAGCGATTTAGATATTGTTGATTTATTCCTGTGTTATGGATTTAGTACTTGTGATTTCTAGTTAACGTTAGCAAATGTAAGAGAATATTCTTTGAAATGTTTTTAATTTTAAAGTTCGTTTTATTTTAAAACAAAAACAGTACAAAGAACTTAAATCGACATTTTTTTTGAGAAGGAGTTGCCACACGAGCACTCAGGCCACCTGATGGTAAGTGGGATGTGAGCCGGTTGCCTTAACCCCACACTCGAACACAAAAGTGCAAAACATTGCTTCTTGGCGGTAGGTTAAAGGATAAGATGGTGGTAGCGATCCGGACGGACCCTGCACCGGGTCTGCAGTACCACAAAATCGTTTTCTATTGGAGACGAAAGTCTTCCACCAATGTGTACCGCCAATCATGACATGGTGGTGCCGTGGTCGTTTACAATGAGCCTGAGAATGTTCAAGGTTGATTGAGGACCTTGAACATGGTCCGCAATCAATCAATAAATTTAATCGGTCAATTTATGCTGTAATATTTCATTCAGCAATAAATAATTGATTTTATCTATCACCCAAAAGGCAACAAATGAAAGAGCTATGCTTGTATTTTCTCTGCCGGATCGAACAAAAATGAGATCCGGTTTAGATCTTAAGTTAACGACTTTGCTCTGCGAGTTGTAAACCTTTTAAGTAGAATTCGTTGGGCGAAAAGGTTCTAGAGTATCGACCATACAACAGAAGGCACAATAAACAAGTTCTACTAAGACAGAATCAGAATCAGAATAATCTTCATTCAAGTATGTTTACAAATAATAAACTCTTTTGAAACGTCATAGTAGCGACTTAGCCTAAATTGACTGCAGGTTCAAATCGCGACCGATCAGAGAAGAACCTGTAAGAAACTCTGTCGGATGTCTTTTTTTTTTTGACGCTCGCAACCTTTTGTCATAAGGACTAAACATTTTATTACAAGCAATTCAGTCCCAAGCATTGTTATCATTAATATAGTCTTTAATACTATAATATGCTTTAGAAATTAGTTTACGCTTAACGTAACTCTTAAATTTATTTACTGATAGTTCAGTAACATTACTTGGGAGCTTATATAGAACCTAATACAATTACCCATAAAAGAGTTTTTTATTTTATGGAGCCGCGTCAAGGGCACTGCCATATCCGAACGACACTACGGTCAATAACTGTAACTGTCAAGCCCCCATAGGACCCTCTCATAATGACAGCGTCAAGTCACGACAAAGAAATTATGTTAATATTAAGCACTGGCTTTCTGCGACAGGGTTCTGAAGTGGCTTAACAATTGAATCTGTTGATCGTGCTTTTGATTTCTTTTATGTCGTTGAACTTCCTTCACAAAAGATGTCTCATAAGATATTCTTACAACGGTATTAGATGGTTTTCGTGAAACAGCTCACTTATTTGGACAATCCATTGTGGTCGTAATAACAAGTGACACACGGTGTTTGGTCAATTGCATGATAATGATCGTTCAAACATCTGTTGAGTCATTTTATATTTGAGTTATTAAACGTATCCTGCTTTAAGTTGAGTCTATTTTGCCATGAATATCAGATCGGTTTTCCTTTTGAGATTTTTTTTTTACTTATAATTATAGCTAGGCGACTAAGGGAATAAAGGCTTGTAGTATTTTTAGGCGATGGGCTTGCAACCTGTCACAAATACATTAGTAAACATCTCAGCTTACTTGTGCAAAATGTAGTTACAGGATTGTTAATGTCTTTATAGATTTGTTGGTATTTCTGTTGCTATGCCTACCCCAGTTTGAGAATGAAGGCGTGATGTTATGTATAGTTATCCTGTTTTGTGTACAGTCAAGGTCATAAATATGTATACACTTTAGTACCTTGTCACTTTAATCGCTGTAACAATTTCATATGGCAGTTTATACATGACGTTAAATAGACAAGGTACTAAAGTGTATACATATTTATGACCTTGACTGTACCTAATGTGTAAAAAAACATACTTTCGTACTATCAATACTAATATATGGGAAAGTAACGTCTGTCTGTCAGTTTGTTACGCTTTCACGGATAAACCGCTAAATTGAAGTTTGGTATGGAGATACTTTGAGTCCCAGGGAAAGACATAAAAAATGTTCGGTTGTAGTCGCTAGTGTATTATAAATTTCTGTTTGCCATCGAGTGTACTGCCAGGCACGTCGGCCGTTTTGGAGAACTGACTGTCCGCCACAAGCTTCACATTCGTTCAGAAATATTCCAACATTATTTGGATGCTTTTGTTTCTGTTTAGTTTTGGAAGTTTAGTATCTTCTAAGATCATACTAACGCTAAACATACTTATATTCAGAGTATAGTTGTAACATTACGCTTGCGTTTTAAAAAAACACCAGAAGTTGACCTTCTTTAGAAAAATGGATTTTGGATACAACATTTATTTATGCTTTATCGAAAGTGATCACTCACTTCCGCTCGTCACTTGAAGATTCCTAACTCGTCGTGGACCTAATAGACCACGCAATATGCTGGTTCCATAAAAAAACTACGAGAGATGTTCTTTGAAAGGCCGCTGTTATGCGTAGGTATTTCCATTGATCAATTCAAATAATACGAATTATTAGAGCTTTTCTCGTAGTGCTGCCATCTCGTGCATAAGAAAATACACATATTTCTAAAGGATATAAAGTTTAAATTCACTTGGCTCAGTGATCTACATACAATGTCAACCAATGCAGGGGGTGGTTCTCTCAACACAGCGCTGCTTCGATCTTAAAGGTGAAGTTTTATCTGGCAAGTTTAAAAAGTCCCGTCGGAGCATACAAAACACATTTTAGCGCGTGCCTTCTCAATTAGGCAGCTTTATATGACACTGAATTCCACTCACCTGCCTGCTGCCTAATTGAGAAGGCACGCGCTAAAATGTGTTTTGTACGTTCCAACGGCACTTCTTAAATTTGCCAGATAAAACTTCACCTTTAAGATCGACGCACCGCTGTGTTAATAGAATCACTCCCCAGCTCTTTCCTCTTCATTGTATGTTAATATTTCATTGACATATATTTCCAAACGCACAATGGACAATTAAATCATTTTAGGGTTGCGTTGTTTGTGCGCAGTGGTTAAGCTAACACAACAATTATTAATGAACTAATTAAAAAACCGGCCAAATGCGAGTCCGACTCGCATAGTCTACCATTTGCCGTTATTAATATCGAGCAAAAAATTGGTAAAGAATTACGTCAGTTGTATTGGAGATACTTCAATATTTATTTCATTTTAATATCGTTATTTATTCTTAAAGTGGATATACAACTAAATATTCTGTTAATATTTCAAGCGTCTACCTGTTGCCGTTATTAATATCGAGCAAAAAACAAGAATCACGATTATTGTATGAGAGCCCCACTTAATCAAACTCAAACTTTTACACTAGCAGCCTATGGGTAAAATACACGCAAAGGCAGTACAGCGCTCTGCGCGTGCAGTACAATAACGCGTTCAGGGTGCCCTAACTCTGCGCGCCAGAGAATCGGACCGCTTGCGCATCGTGGCGTAGAAACAGTCTACCCGCGCCTCCGCCAACATCCCTGACGCGCTGCAGGACCGAGGCAGCCCCATCAGCACCCTGAATCAGGGTGCTGATGGGGCTGCGGTCCGATTCTCTGGCGCGCAGAGTTAGGGCTAGCACTAACAGCATCCTGAACATGATTGCCAGTGGGCTTGATTGTCCGTACGTAGGCTACTGCTGCCAGCTTCACGTACGTCCAGACTTGTTTGTTTTTTTATAAATAACTAGCGACCCGCCAGCGGCTTCGCCCGCTGCATTTTTTTTTTACATCACTTTGGGGTATGAAAAATAGATGTTGGCCGATTTTCACACCTACCCGATTATACACATAAAAATTTATTAAAATCGGTCCAGCCTTTTCGGAGGAGTTCAATAACGTACACCGTGACACGAGAATTTTATATATTAGATTGTTTTCTGAGTTCATATTAACACTATTTTTAAGATTTGTTGTATTGTATAACTAACACAATGATCCTAAGTTGATTGAAATAAATTATCGAATTGAATTGAATTAATATTTTATTTTGTTTTTATTGTTTGTTGTTATAGCGGCCACAAAAATGCATCAGCTGTGAAAATTTCAACAGTCTAGCTGTCACGGTTCATGACATACAGCCTGGTGACTGGCAGACAAACGGACAGCGGAATCCTAGTAATAGGGTCCTGTTTTTACTCTTTGGTTACGGAAACACCGCATACAACTGTAAAATAATGGCATATACGAGTTTTAGTGGTGGTAGGACCCTGTGCAGGGTCCGTCCGGATCGCTACCACCATCTTATCCATTAACAACCCGCCAAGCAACAGTGTTTGCATTGTTGTGTTCCGGTGTGGGGATAAGACAACCGGTGAAATTACTAGCATAGAGGCATTCCATCTTAGTCCTCAGGGTTGGCAACGCATTTGAGGTGTTAGGATTATAGTCTTGAGAATTCAAATGTCTATGGGTCTCAGATTCCACTTACCATCAGGTGGTCTGAGTGCTCGTGTGCCTTCTCCTTAACATAAAAAAAAACATCAAGGAGCAATAGACTTAAATTTATCGCTAACATCGTCGCGTAAGTGAGACGGCAATATATCTCGCAACAATGACGCGAAAGACTACAGAACGCGTATATTCAATCGTGTTACTCGCGTAAACTTCATATTACGCTATCTCGCTCAAACACGTGTGTACTGATCGGTGGCGAACGTACAACTGACTTGGATTAGGTGCTCAGCGCCTATACCAAGGCCTATGTAGTTAGTACGAAAAGCATAGCATGGCAAAATTTTACGTATTATGTCCAATGTTAAACCTTTAAATTCCTCATTAAAACATTCACATAGACGCATTCACAAATAGCAAGGCTGAAGAGTTCCAGCGAATGAATTAGTGCTCAGAACACGATTCAGTATTAATTATATCTATATAAATGTTTGAATGAATTAAAGACAAAAGTAAGGAACTAATAATCGTTTCTATAATTTTCATTCAATGTTAATAAGTGTTAATTAATTATTATCAAGCTGAAAGGCATTGATTGTAATCAAGTTATCAATGAACACACTTGAGAATTCATTCATATTCATTTATTCCGGGGAACCATTGGTATTTACATGTGTTTTTTTAAGCCAGTACAAGTAAGATATGTGTAAAACAGTACAACAATCTATGTTTATAATTCATAAAACATAACAGAATCATACAAGAGAATACAGTACATTTAATAAGACTTATTCTAGCAACTCCTGCAGCGAATAAGGACGTTTATTTATAGGCCCCCGTGTGGTTGCCGGGTTAGAATAGTGCCACTCCATGTCTTCCCGTGGATGTCGTAAGAGGCGACTCAGGGAATAAGGGCTTGTAGTACTGTTAGGCGATGGGCTTGCAACCTGTCACTAATTCACTGGTAAACATCTTAGCCTGACTATGCAAAATGTGGTTACAGAATTATCAACAAGTTGAGTTGTTGGTATTCTGTTGCTCTGCCTACCCCACTCTGGGAATAAAGGCGTGACGTTATGTATGTATGCATTTATAAGATTTTTAGTCGAGTTTTAAGTTTCATTACAAAAGTGGTAGTTTAATAAATGAATTGATTACGTACAGTACAATCTGTGATTCGATCACCACTGCGAAGGTTTTTTTTTTATGTTAAGGAGAAGGCAAACGAGCACTCAGGCCACCTGATGGTAAATGGAATCTAAGACCCATACACATTTGAATTCTCAAGACTATAATCCTAAGACCTCAAATGCGTTGCCAACCCTCACTACTACGATGGAATGCCTCTATGCTAGTAATTTCTTATCCCCACACCGGAACACAACAATGCGAACACTGTTGTTTAGCGAGTGGTTAATGGGTAAGATGGTGGTAGCGATCCGAACGGACCCTGCACAGGGTCCTACCACCACTACATTAAAAGCTCGTCTCAAAAAAATTGAATAGCATGCGGTGAGAGGTGAGTTGAGCTCTACGTCGCATAAAGCTGCCTAGGTTGAGAACACACTAAAGTGCGTTTTGTATGCTCTAACGGGACTACTCAAACTAACCGGTTAATATTTAATAATAATACACTTAAAAAGTTAAAACCGATGGAAATGAGTCCGTTCATTCGATCAAAACTAAGATTCGCAAACGTATCGTTCACATCACTCGTACACTAAATGACCCATCCATATTATTTAAAAAAAATCGTATGGTTTGGTGCAGCAATAGTGAACCAATGGCCCCATTTCACTTACAACTAGGGTTATCAACCGTCCGGATTAGTCTGGACATATCCGGACTTTTAGACTTTCGTCCGGACGTTAGCCAGCTTTTTAATTGGTCCGGTCCGGACTTTTATCAAAATGTCCGGCTTTTCAAACTCCTAAATGGTAACCCTACTTACAACAGCAAACTGTGTTACATAGCAGGGCTGGAATTCTACAAGGTAATAACGATATCGTTTTTGACCTGTTTCCGTATTGTCAACGTTTTGATAACTCTTATGTCATTTACAATAATGGCGACTGTGACATAAACGATTCCTAAACGTCTCAAACACGATATCGTTTTAACGCACCTGAATAAAGGCCCAGGTACTTAATACTTACAACTTGACATTAAAAAAAACACTATACAAGTACTGATCCTTTGTTATCGACTGGCAACCCGCCCCCGCTTCGCACCCAACAATGAATCCAGTGACACATATATCACAACCATTTAAATCTTAGTAGTCAATTGTAATTATTATAAACGCGAAAGTTTGTAAGTATTAATGTTTGTTACTCATTCACGCAAAAACTACTGGACGGATTTAGGTGAAATTTTAAATGAACAAAGCGTAAAATTTGGATTAACACATAGAGTACCTTTCACAATGCTATTCCCTCGGCAACTGAATCATATTTATTATATATTTATTCATACTATACATTTTTATAATTTCTCTAAACTAAACCATACAAAATAGCACAATAATCACATGTATAAAAAAGGCATGCATTTTAGGGTTAAAATATTATAAACCATCCTCTTGAATCACTCTATCTAATTATGAAAACTGCAATAAGATACGTCGCGTAGTTTCAAAGATATATTATGTAGTAATTATTATATGCCCTATTCCACGTTGTTTCAATATCGTTATTAAACAATTTGCGCTAAAACAATTCTTATTTTCAAATGAATAAAAGCTACCACATGTCGTGAACGACACGGTTACGATAAAGTCTAGGACACAGAAATAGGGCTGAGATAGTTCTAACTAAATATAACAGGACGATGTCACACAAATTGACTTAGTCCCAAACTAAGCTCTAGGCGTGTACTATGGGTACTAGACAACGATAAACTTACTTACATAGAGAAATATACTTAAATACATAGAAAACATCCAAGACTCAGGAACACATACTCGTGCTCATCACACAAATATCTGCCCTTACGGGGATTTGAACCCGCGTCCGCTTGCTTCGTATATAGGCATGGTCATTACCAACAAGGCCAACGTGTCGTCAAATTTACGTAAAAGTAATGGCAGCAGAGTTTAAAACTATACCATATCAAGTCAGAAGCAATATGGTTTACCCAGTAGAATAGAAGGACTGAATAAAGGCAGGGTCTTGGTTTTGACCGTGTTGAAGTTGTTTATGCAGTAAGTAGGCCGCACGGGCGTTTTTACACGTCAGAACTCTACTGGCACTTCAAAGAGACCACTGCTGAGAAGAAGCGCCACAAGAAACTCAACAGTCAAATACTAGTGCAGAATGGTTTTTTCCCGTTTTCTGTAGAAATATACCTACTAATAGACGCATAATATAAGTAGCAGTAGGTAAAGTATACTGCCGTAATTTTCAAAAAGGCAGCTGTCTGCATAGTTACAGTGTAAACATTTTAAATTGAATGGTAATATCAACATACACAACATCACGCCTTTATTCCCAGAGTGGGGTAGGCAGAACAACATAATTAACACAAACAAACAGCTCTAAAACAACTTGATGATAATTCTGTAATCACATTTTGCACAAACAGGCTAAGATGTTTACCAATGTGTTAGTGACAGGTTGCAAGCCCATCGCCTAAGAGTACTACAAGCCCTTACTCCCTTGGTCGCCTCTTACGACATCCACGGGAAGACATGTTGTCTTCCCGTGGATGTAGTAAGAGGAGACCAACGGAATAAGGGCTTGTAGTAGGTACTGTTAGGCGATGGGTTTGCAACCTGTCACTAATACACTGGTAGACTTCTTGGCCTGATTGTGCAAAATGTGGTTACAAAATTATCAATAAGTTTTTATAGTTATTGGTATTTCTGTAGCTCTGCCTACCCCACCCTGGGAATGAAGGCGTGATGTCATGTATGTACATATGTAGAAAAAAGAGTCAGTGAAACTTGCACTCGAGGAATAAAGTTCGAAAACCAACCTTTATCTCTTTCACGCCAATGGCACGCGTAATAAATTGGACTGCGACAAAATAGGTTATATGACCATTAAGCGAGCGTAATTGGACTCCAGTCTCCCTCGCAAAAGAATATTAAAAGCATAAATTCACAGTTTTTCCAATTTTCGGATAGTCCTTTAGTGGGATGGTAAGATGGCGCTTAAATAATTTAAACATTTTAAAGTACTTATATCTTTAAACCGGGTGACTAGCTAGGTCGATTGCCTCTGCTTCCAGCAAGAAAAAAAATAGAGCACCTTTTTATTTGGATAAATTATTTATTCCCTGAGCTCTATACTTGTACCGTGAGTACATACATACATACATACATAACATCACGCCTTCATTCCCAGAGTGGGGTAGGCAGAGCTACAGAAATCCCAACAACTCTAAAAAGACTTGTTAATAATTCTGTAACCACATTTTGCACAATCAGGCCAAGAAGTTTACTGTATTAGTGACAGGTTGCAAGCCCATCGCCTAACAATACTACAAGCCCTTATTCCCTTATTCGTGAGTACATACATTGATAAATAAATACTTAAATGCATACTAACATTTAATAATTGCCCATACCGGGAATCGAAACCGGGACCGCTAGCTTCATAGGCAGAGTCACTATAAACTAGGCCAACGCGTAGTCAATATAACAGGATTGACGAAGGGTTCCGTACAACATTAGAGACTATATTAGGCAAAAGAAATGTTGTATGGGAGCCCCCTTAAATATTTACTTTATTTTATTTCAAATGTTTCTTTTTTAAGTGAATATACAACTTTTGCCGTTATTAACATCGAGCAAAAAACGCCAAAAAATGGGTATCCGTTCATTTTTCATAATTTCATTTGCACTAATTTCGTTTGCCATAGTGGTCACTGGCAATAACTTTCATTTTCCCTAATATCACATACCATAATTTCATTTGCTATAAAGGCGTTTTTTCTGAATTCGTAAACCTGTCAGGTAATTTTAACATGCCATCGTATAGAGCCCAATAGGTTAGGTTAGGTTTGTTTTATTACAATTCTAAATAGTTCACGGTTTCAGAAAAAATGCCTTTATGTCAAATGAATATTATGGCACATTATGGTTATGGCATATAAAATTATGTCATATGAAATTCGTGCAAGTGAAATTATTGCATATCGACGGTTCTGCGACTCAACCTCGTATATAGAATACTGTCCAGTATAAACTGACACTCACTAAGTACGCGAGTACATACTTAGTGCGTGTCAGTTTATACTGGACATTATTAAATTATACGAGGTTGAGTCACAGAACCGTCGATATGTAATTCGGTCAAACGATAGAGACCCCAAAAAATGACGTTTGTTCTAAGGGAGTCTCACTTAATCATTTATTTTACACTGTTTTTAGTATTTGTTGTTATAGCTGCAACAGAAATACATCATCTGTTTAAATGTTGTCTAGCTATCGCGGGTAACGATATACAGCATGGTGACAGACCGACAGTGGAGTCATAATAATAGTCCCGTTTTTACCCTTTAGTTACGGAACCCTAAAAACGGTATGGGCAAATATTTGTGTGATGAGCACGATTATTTGTTCCTGAGGTTTGTTTCCTATGTATTTAAGTATATACTTCTCTATATACTTAAGTTTATCGTTGTCTAGTACCCAGCCTAGACCTTAGTTTGGGTCTAGGTAAATTTGTGTGAGATTGTCCCGTGATATTTATTTCTAGCAGCATTTTAGGGCCGCTTCATACACCACTGCGCCTGTCTCTCGCAGCCTGTTAGGGCGCGCGTCCACTCGCCAGCTCACACAATGGAATTGTAAATTAGACAGGACTGGTAGTCATTTGGAACTTGGAACGTGAATTCGGTAGTGAATTTCCTGGTGTTCTGGTGTAGGTATAAGACAACCTGTGAAATTACCAAGATATTTTGAATAAGAATAAGAAGTATTTATTGACAAACAAAATCGGAAAAGTACAAAACGTTTTTTTAAGGTTCCGTAGTCAAACTAGGAACCCTTATAGTTTCGCCATGTCCGTCCATCTGTCCGTCCGCAGCCTAGCGCAGAGACTCTTAGTACTAGAAAGCTGTAGTTTGGCATGAATATACATATTCGTCATGCCAACACAGGTACAATAAAATGTAAAAAAATATTTTTTGAGGTTACCTCCCCTACACGTAACATGGGCATGTATTTTTTTCTCTCGTCTACCCTATAGTGTGGGGTATCGTTGGATAGGTCTTGAAAAATTGTTTGTGAATACAGTTTTTCGATCAAGTAATCCGTTTATGAAATATTAAGGTTTAAAGCGTTAGACTCAAGTGCCTTAACTAGAAGTACTAAAAATCTGAAAAAAAAAAAATTAAAGGAAAACTATCACAACTAGATAGACATCATTGGTTCTTGAGTTACAGGCTTTTAATTTGTTTATACATACATGTATAAAGTGTTTTAATAGAAAATAAGTTATTACTTCTTGATTTTTATGTTTGTAGTACTTAACGGCTTCGGAACCCTATACTGAGTATGGTCCGACATGCTCTTGTCCGGTTTTTTTATAATAAATAAATAAACAGTGTGACATAAGGCACAGACTCGGCATGCGCTGCGCGCGCCGGCGAGTGCTCGAGCCTTTTGGGCTCTTCCCAGTTATCCACACCCGCATATTTTTGCTGGCTTATTACAGTTGCATAAAGTTCAAAGTGGCAACAAAAAAACACCGGGTGTTGACAACTGGGCATAACCCGAGCCTTCGCAGCGCTGATTTTCAGACTGCTCTTTTTCGCACTCAGTTTAGAATAAACTCAATTTAGCAGGCAGATCAGACAGTATAGATAGCTTTACAATTTAGGCAAAAACGTATTGTCTAGGTACACATAACAATGATAAAAAGTATTTTTAAATATAAATATAAATAAATATCAGGGGTCAATGTCTCACAAATTGACTTAGTCCCAAACTAAGCTCTAGGCTTGTACTATGGGTACTAGACAACGATAAACATACTTAAATAGAGAAATATATACTTAACGCTAGTTAAGGAAAATTAAGAAACATTAACTTTTCAGTTTTGTAACGAAGATTTGCAATATATTTATTTGGCTGATTTCGTCACAAAACTGACAAAAGTTAATTTTCCTTAACTAGGGTACACTTTATTTTGAAAATGCCCAACAAAAGTATAAAAAATAACTTAATTTTAGGAACCCTCATTACAATAGTAAGCTAAAACAAAAACGACAGTCGATGTAAATCTTTATTGTATTATATTATAATTTAAACCAACTTATATTGTGTCTTTTATTAAAACAGATTTCCTGCAAAACATATGTGCCGCTATTCATGGGAAGAAGTGATATGTAGTAAGTAACTAGAAATTTCTCGCTACTCTGTCCACGTGGAAGTTGATTATCGCTATTCCCTGAGAGCTCGTCAAATTTTTCAGGATAAAATGTACCCTAGGTCCTTCTCTGGGACTAAAACTTTCTCCATACCAAATTTCATCTAAATCGGTTCAGCAGTTAATCCGTGAAAGCGTAACAAACAGACAGATAGAGTTACTTTCACGTTTATAATAGCATAGATTCTCGTGGAATGATATAATTTAGTTATTTATTTAATAGTATAGTAGTTGATGAGTCGCTGATAATGTATTTAATGTTAACCCTGAAAACCTGCTCTTGCCTAGTAAGAACGCAGCCCTCTGGACAAAGACGTTGGATTATTACAATATATTTTTGTATACAGGGTGACATCGAAGACGTGATCAGAAACCAGTTTGACAGACTCTGTAATTGATGGCCATCAAGCAATATTAGTTGCAAGAAAAAAAACCCAATAATTATTTCTTAATTTTCCCCTTAATTAAATCACCAATTTAGTACCTAAATCATGGTTGCCTTATTTTTCGAATCATAAAAAATATCATGTTTTTTTTTTGGATCCTATTCAGACTATTTTATTTTAATGACACTTCAGTCACAGTAACAATTCAAATCAGTCATTGTCATTCATGTGTTTTGTTATTCTATGTTTATCTTTGCATTTCTTTCTGTCAAGTAGGGTGACCACACGGTTTACAATAAATTATTTAATTTTGATCATTGCGTGATTAAGTCTAAATACTACATCTAAATACCTACATACCTATTTTATTCGGATCCCACTTTAATGCTCAATTAAGCACTTTTGATCACGTCTTTGATGTCACCCGGTATATACTAGTAATTCTAGTAATTTAAGGAGCCAGTGTGCATCCACCTTTACCAGCTGACTGTCCCGGTGCAGCCCGCTGCATCCGACACTTGCTACCGACATTCTGCGTTGCGCTTGTTCACTTGAAAACAAGTAATCGAGCGAGTAGGCAGGCGAGTTACTGTCACTTTTCTCGCTGCGGTACCATATCGCTGGTGATAGTGCAATACCGCGTAACGAATAAATTAAATAAGCTGCAAAAAACGAAAGAGAAAATCATTTTATTGATAACACATACAAATAGTAAGTACGCCAGTCAGGTAAATTTTGCAACTTATTGATTTCGTTTGTTCGTGGCATTGCATTATCACCGACGATATGTTTTATTGCGTTATTCAATGACGATATGGTTCTTCTTAAAGAGCTTTTCACATTTTATTTGTGACTGGCAACTTATGAATAGCTTGCCACAAGTAACAAACAAACAACACAACGACGCTGTTAGCATAGTTGGTAGATAGCGAACTGTACCAAAGCTGTACCAGGTTTGATTCCCTTCGTAAATATTACAATTGTAATGAAAGCGCGTATTTATTCCTGAATTATAAATACATTCTTATATTTTTATATATAAATAAAATTTATCTAACAGCAAAAGTTGGTGATAATTTTAGTACCTTGTCACTTTTACTACTTTACCGCATCCCAGTCGCAGTATTGTTACATCAGTACGATAAAGTACTAAAATGATCATCTAAGTTGCTGTTGGCTGTACGAGCTTAGACATTAGTTTGAGACAAGGTCAATTAAATGAATTGTCACTATCAGAGGCGAGTACTAACCCCCAGTACTAAACCCGTATAAACGCGTTAATGCGAGCGAGTGTCCAGCCACGCTTGCTTTTCTCCAACGATGCGATTTCGATGCGGTTGCAGTTCCGAGATGCAGCTTGCATTTCGGGATGCAAGTTGCATTTTTCAGTTTTAGAACGTTTACACATGAAATGAGTTAAGTGCGTTTAGTTTACTCTTTGTTGCGACTATATTGGCTAACAGGACCGCCGTCAAATAACAAAAAATACAAAAAACATGTTTTTATTTGACTCGTGAAGGATTCGAACCTTCGTCTCTGATGGAAAGAATTCACAAAGCATTGGTACAAGTTAATCGGCGCTCTGACCAACTGAGCTAACGAGCCCGATGACTGTTGCTGCCAAAATTGCTTTCTTCGATCTCCGAATCTTTATCCGAACACTGAAAAGCATGTATGTATTATTAGTATTGCACAATATTTTGAAAAAGCGATTTACGAAAATCGACGCTAAGACAAATCTAATCTCATAGAACCATTCACCAACAACCACCGACAGCAACCATTAATTCATATTTCAGTTTGACGACACGCTAGCCTTGTTTGTCACTATCACTTTGAACTTCGAAGACTGTGTCACTACCCTGTCTTCGAAGCTAAGGGTCCCGGGTTCAAATCCCGGGGGGGATATTAAATATTTATTCCAGCACGGCTAGCATATGAGCGAGTTATGTCGCCCGCGAATTAGACCTGGGGGTGATTCTCTCAACACAGCGCTGCTGCGTCGATCTCAAAAGGTGAAGTTTTATCCGGCAAGTTTAAGAAGTCCAGGTAGGTTAGGTAGGAGCGTACAAAACACATTTTAGCGCGTGCCTTCTTAATTAGGCAGCTTTATACGACACTGAACTTGACTCACCTGCCTGCTTAAACGGGTCTTCCTAAAGGCATAAAAAACCTCAACTTAAAGTGCTGTATGTGTAGTGTATAATGGTAAATAAAACGTCACATAAGACAACGTTATTCTTGTGTGCCTTGTCTCACACATCATGGCTTTTAAGTGTCATATAAGTACTTAGACTGTGTTTTCTTTTAAGTCGGTCGTTACCACCACCACCCCTACCACCCCTATTCTAAGGCAAATAGAGAAGACATCAATTTCAAATTATTTATTTATTCATTGTATCATGTACAATACAATTTTGTAGGATGTTCGGGTTACAAAGTGTAGGCAGGTACATGCTACCCTGTAAGGGTTTTACAATGTCACAATTACTCGTACTAACATAATTAATAAGTTAGTTACAGCTACATATGTCAATAGATTTAATTTACTCAACTAATTGCCATTAAATCTTATAATTGTCGCTGGTTAATTTAGTTACCTATAATATATTATTATACGCATGTCAATCCTTATCTAATAAATACTTGTTACAATATTATTTTATTTCGCTTGAACTTTGATCATTGAAAAATCTTCTTTAGTGTAAATAACATTTAAATTAACTGTCGTTTTCTTCCTTGACTAGAACCTTAGGCAGTTAATGGTACAGGGCCTCTATTCAAGTGCGTTATAACGATATCGTTTTTGACCTGTTTCCGTATTGTCAACGTTTTGATAACTCTTATGTCATTTACAATAATGGCGACTGTTACATAAACGATTCTTAAACGTGTCAAACACGATATTGTTTTAACGCACCTGAATATACTTAGGCCCTGTTCTATTGCTAACCTAACCTTTACGTCTCAACATGTCATTTTTCTAAATAAATGTTTATTGTGGCACAGACGTGCCATCAAATAGTTTTGACTTTGTGATTACTGGAAAAATAATATCCATAAATACTCAAAACTCAAAACTCTTTATTTACTACAAAAATATAGGTAAATTTAAAAACGCGTAATTTAAAAGTAAAATTAGTGTGACTTCTGTTGTTGCAGATTAAATGACAAATAATAACATATGTTATTTAAAATATTTCTGTTGGAAATCATCTCTACCGACACAAGAATTAGGCCCTTGGAATACGGCCAACGTTATAGTTATCCTTCTCTATCTAGCTAAGGCGAGCGAGGGAGACCGCGGACAGGCGTGATCAAGTTAACTTTCTAACTTAATGTAGGTATTAAAGATAACTTGGTTAAAAATGTGATGAATGTGCCGCAGTGGGAGGGGAGAAGGTATAACTTAGATACATTTTTCTGCATTTTTCTCGTTATTTAATAAAATATGGAGACTGTGGTGGCTAAGTATACTGACCAAATAAATGGTATTTAACGACTTCAATTAACAGACTCATCTTATTGAACGTACCTATACACTTATTGTTGCGTGACTTAAAAACTAAATACATAAATTTTGTAAAAATATGTTACAATTTAAATTTATTGGAAAAGAAATCAATCAATCATTCAATCAAGATACAATATTTATATCATTTATATATCTCAACAAAATTAAAAATACAAGTTTTTATATCCACAACTCGGGTTTGTCAGGTATAGAAGACACTTTCCACAACAAGCCTTACTAACTACGACATAGGTGAGATCTGTAACAAGTTACGTCATGTCTACACACACACATTCATTTTCCACACGATTGGTACGTGTGGTTGCCGGGTTAGAATAGAGCCACTCCATGTCTTCCCGTGGATGTCGTAAGAGGCGACTAAGGGAATAAAGGTTTGTAGTATTGTTAGGCGATGGGCTTGCAACCTGTCACTAATACACTGGTAAACATCTCTTAGCCTACTTGTGCAAAATGTGGTTACAGAATTATTAACATGTATTTTTAAAGTTGTTGGTATTTCTGTAGCTCTGCCTACCCCACTCTGGGAATGAAGGCGTCATGTTATGTATGTATGTATGTATGGTACGAAAAGTGCTGAAATCACTTTAGAAATATACACCTCGTTAAAACAAGGAGTAAAAGCGATAGAACAAAGAGTCATAAAGAAAAACAAACTTCAAAAACTGGGCAAGAGCATGTCGGAGCATGCTCAGTGCAGGGTTCCGAAGCCGTTGAGTACTACACACATAAAAGTCAACAGTAATAACTAGTTTTCTATTTAAAGTCATTTGGTGCCGTTTTAGATGATTTTAGTAGGTATAAACACTTTAATCACCTGTATCTCAAGAACCAATCGCACGTTTAATCAAACAAAGAAATATCGTGAAATAGAAATTTAATACATTCGAATTTCAAACCTGACTTCTGATAGGAGAGTTTTATTTTAAACTGAATTTGGTTTTGAGTTAATTCTGTTTGATTAAACATGCGCAATGATGTCTACTTAGTCGTGATAAATTGCCTTTTAAATTGGTAATATGCACTTTTATTTATGATATTTAGTATTTGTAGTTTTGGCTGTAGGGGAGGGGGGGGACTTGACACCATTTTTTGAAAGACCTAGCCAACGACACCCCACACTATGGGGTAGATGAGAAAAGAACATACAGCCCCACGAGACGTGTAGGGGAGGCAATATTTTTTTTTTCTAGTTTTTCTTTTACCACTTTGTTGGCGTGACTAATATGTAAATTCGTGCCAAATTACGTACAGACGGAAATGACGAAACTATAAGGGTTCCTAGTATAACTACGTAACCCTAAAAAGGGAAACCTACTTAAACCGAAAACACAATCGAGAACAATCATAATAATAAAATAAAGTTTATAAATATCAGGGGACAATCTCACACAAATTGACCTAGTCCCAACTAAGCTCAGGCTTGTACTATGGGTACTAGACAACGATAAACATACTTATATAGAGAAATACATACTAAAATACCTACATAGAAAACATCCAAGACTAAGGAACAAATATTCACGCTCATCACAAAAAAAAAAATCGTATTGTTAATAGATAAGCAGATTGTATGAACTGCAAATTTTATCAATATGGCTATTATCAAGACGTTAGATATTGTCAAAACAATGGCTAAACACGAGCAATCTCTGATACGCCTTTCCTATCTTGTGTACGTTAATACACACGTGTGAGACGTGTTAGTGTTCCGTGTTAAGATCACGTTTAGTACTGAGAGCCGTGTCTATCTCATTCGAGTTTATATCTAGTTCTGATACCGTCTACTCAATACTAATGAGAAATGCTAGAGCACATAATAATGTTCGTTGTTTCAACTTGATTCGACTCTTTGCATAAGTTTTAGAATTTTCTTATTTTTGTTTCCTTATCTATAGTATTGGATCCGAGTATACAATGATCTGAACCCATCTGTTTAATGGATGAAACCTATTTTAACCTAAACCTATTGTATTTTTATCAATTTGGTAGGTAAGCGTTCATAGTGTATAATATACATAACTTTAAAATTGTGCGCCTGAAACGGCGGATTGTTTTTTTTTTTTTTCTATGTTAAGGAGAAGACACACGAGCACTCAGGCCACCTGATGGTAAGTGGAATCTGAGACCCATAGATGAATTCTCAAGACTATAATCCTAAGACCTCAACTGCGTTGCCAACCCTGAGGACTAAGATGGAATGCCTCTATGCTAGTAATTTCACCGGTAGTCTTATCCCCACGCCGGAACACAACAATGCGAACACTGTTGCTTGGCGGATGGTTATGGTTGATTGTGCTGCGCTTCCAATATTATATCTAATAAGACCTATTTGTTAACACCACAATCTCACCATAAATGATTTCTGATTTCTGATTTCTGATTTATATCAAATCTAATGTATTAGAAAACATACGACGACACGTTGGCCTAGTTAGGAGTGACCCTGCCTCCGAAGCCAGCGGTCCTGTGTTCAAATCCCGGTAAGGGCAGATATTTGTGTGATGAGCTCGAATATTTTTTCCTGAGTCTTGGATGTTTTCTATGTATTTAAGAGTTTATTTCTCTATATAAGTAAGTTTATCGTTGTCTAGTTCCCACAGTATAAGTCTAGAGCTTAGTTTGGGACTAGGTCAATTTGTGTGAGATTGTCCCCTGATATTTATTGATATTGATATATTGATACACACACGTCAAAACACGTTACTCTAGTTGAGTGACCCTGCCTCCGAAGCCAGCGCTGCCCTGCTAACACAAAAGGCAGTATCTTAGCCAAAGTCCTGTAGCAAATGCAACCTTATAACCAACAAGATAGAATTGCATCTGCTTAGACCCTAGAAGTTGAGATACTGCCTTTTCTGTTAGCAGGGCAGAGCGGTCCTGGGTTCGAATCCCGGTAAGGGCAGATATTTGTGTTATGAACATGACTATCTGTTCCTGAGTCTTGGATGCTTTCTATGTATTCAAGTACGTCTATCGTTGTCTAGTATATAGTAAAAGCCTAGGGCTTAGTTTGGGACTGGGTCAATTTGTGTGACATTGTCCTGTGTTTTATATAACATATAAATATTTAATATAATATTATGTGATATCTCGAGTGGGTTGTCTGTTGTCTTTTTGGTTAATAGACAAATGACATACCAATCAGAAGTATGAATCCTATAAAATATGCGAACGTTATGTTGACAATTTTTTCCCGTCATAACTTCTGGGGACGCAGGTATAAAACAGGTAAATCGATATTAATGATTTCCACTGGTCTGGTTAATGAATAAACTTCAAGGCAAAATAATAGTTACATTTTTATTAACAATTAATGTATATGCTTTGATATCACGTGAAATATATACACACAATATATATATAATTTTATTGGAAGAAAAGTTTTTTTTCGACTGAATTTTTTAGACAACTTTCGAGATATATTTTCTAATATATTCAATTAGATATAAAATAAATTCCCGTGTGGTTGCCGGGTTAGAATAGTGCCCCTCCATGTCTTCCCGAGGAGGTCGTAAGAGGCGACTAAGGGAATAAGGGCTTGTAGTACTGTTAGGCGATGGGCTTGCAACCTGTCAATAATACACTAGTAAACTTCTGGCCCCTATTTCACCAAGCTTGACAAGTGCGACAATTGTCTAAATAACGTGATTATTGTATTTTATGAAACTGCAATTGTAATAATCAGGTGACAATTGTCGAGTAGTCACGATAAGTGTTGTTTCACAAATCTCTACATTATTAAACCACGCTGACAGGTGCGACAATAATTAAAAAAAAGTCATTTTTATGTCGTGAAATGACAGTTGTGAAAATCCTGACACCATTATCACGTTGTCATGACAACCGATAATATTTATAATATTTTTAAATATGTTTTAAATGTTTAAATCAACCGAATGTTGATTGTTGACAGGCGTCCACCGTAGTTAGTCCACAATTATACAACAACAATTATTATATTAGTTTGGAGTGTCCAAACAAATTTTTATTTCTTTTAATCAATTGCTCATGACTATACACAATTTTTTTCAATAAACGAGAGCGGTTAGCTTGGCTGTATGGATAGTTTCCTCAGTCTTGTCGATTGTATATGCAATTATTCTCACTTTAAAAAAACTGTAGCAAGATACAAGGTTACTATTTTTTTAATTTTGATGGTGAATATGATACACTACCCGTGTTCGTTTTTTAAAAGTAAGTTTTCCGATCATGTTCGAGAAAATGTAATTTTATTGATACTAGCCAGTGTTTATTTTTTAATTTCAAAGTACGTGTGTTTTGGAAGCGAGCGTTTTCGAGTTTGTCCGAGTAAATATAAATACCAATTACAAAACTTAATACTTAATTAAGTACACTGATGGTTTATTATAAATTGGCTTCTTATTTTTGAACGTACGCTCAAGAACCGCTTAAATTTTAAATATATAGTTGTGAATATAAACTGACACTGGTTTTACTGATTCGTTTTTTTTTCCTTGAACGCAAAGGCAGTGACGTCAAAGGAGAAATTTATTCGTTCTTTATATATTCTCCTATAGGCAAACTCATCTAAATCGCTTTCACTGTCACTACCACTACTTTCGCGGAGAGCCATTTTGTAACTAACAATGAAAACACTACAATTGTAACGCAAGCCTGACACAGCTCTAATCTCATGTCAATAATTACCGACAAATTTGCAAATATGTCGACTTGGAAAAATGTACAATAGTTTCACAACATAATTGTCCTTAAATTAAATTATGGACAATTGTCACGCGTTGCACACTGTAATTGTAGACAATTATGTATGTCCATAGAAATAAAATTGAGAATTTGTCTACTTGTCACCGGTCACTTGTCATATGTCCGAGACATATGTTGAATTGTCAGCAGACTTATGTCATTGACAATTGTAACTTGGTTAAATAGGGGCCTGGCCCCTACTTGTGCAAATTGTGGTTATAGAATTATAAAGAAGTCTTTTTAGAGTTGTTGGTAATTCTGTAGCTCTGCCTACCCCACTCTGGAAATGAAGGCGTGATGTTATGTATGTATGTATGTATGAAATAGTTTTCATCCATTAAACGATGGGTGCAGATCGTTTCTAGTACGGATCTTAGATTATTAGTACTTACGAGTATAAAACAAAGCTTTTGCCCGCGTCACCGTCCGCAAAGATGTCGTCGCTGCTCCCTCGGGAACTGTACAACCCGGGATAAAACTATCCTGTGTCCTTCTACAGGACTCAAACTATCTCCGTACCGAATTTTATCTAAATCGGTTCAGCAGTTTAAGCGTGATAAGGTAACAGACAGAATGACAGACCCAGTTTTGTATTTAAGTCGATGTTTAAAAAGTACGTGTATTGTATTGTAATATAAACATAATAATGTCTATTTTATGAAAAGATTTTTTCCAGGATATTTCAACACAACTTTGTTTTTGTAATGTAAATGTATAATTATGCTAAACTACAGCTTTGTAGTACCAGCTGTGGACAGACGGACAGACGGACATGACGACGGAAGTTCCTTGTTGACTACGGAACCCTAAACACGTCCATTTAGAACATTTGATTTCTAATTTATGTTAATGACATACAGCGCCATCTTAAGTTTCCTATGAAACTTAAAGGCTTGATTACTTATTAGGATCTAATAAGTTCCACTTGCAATTAGTTGACAAAATTTCCAACAGATGGTGCTATTGCCTAAAAAAATACCTAGAAATAACATAATTATATTAATGTATACTATTTGGCGTTTGGAATACATCATTTAACATCAGTATGTTAAACGGTGAGAGCAACAGTGTTTGCATGACTAGCATAGAGACATTTAATCTTAATCCTCAGGGTTGGCAAGGCAATGGCAGTCTTCGGATTGCAGTCTTAAAATTGTAGTCTTGAGAATGCAAATGGGTCTCAGATTCCACTTACCACTAGCCCCCTATTTCAGGGACTGGTGACATTTCAGTGTACATGGCGCAGCTTACATGAACCCAGTCAAGTGATGTATCATCTTTGCAATGTATACCGAATTGTCACCTGTCACATGTCATTGTCACGATGGTGAAATAGGCGGCTGGTGGCCTGTGTGCTTTCCTGGTCTCCTAAATCCATCCCCGAGCATACGAAGACACAAGTTGTTTCTTTTTTGCGGTCCTGGGTTCAAATCCCGGGAAGGGCAGATATTTGTGTGATGAGCGCGAATACTTGTTCCTGAGTCTTGGGTGTTGTCTATGTATTTAAGTACGTATTTCTCTATGTAAGTATGTTTATCGTTGTCTAGTACCCATAGTGCAAGCCTAGAGCTTAGTTTGGGACTAGGTCAATTTGTGTGAGATTGTCCCTTGATATTTATTTATTTATTTAATTCTAATTGACAGATCAATCCACCTATCGTGGCTTCGATCGCCGGTAAAGTTAATATTTATGTTTAGAGCCATTATAGATATTTAGTTGCTGAGCCTCGAATATCTTCTAAGTGTTCTTTATTAAATGACTACACGTTAGCTTAGTTTGTAGTGACCCTGCCTACGAACATAGCGGTCCCGGGTTCAAATCCCGGTAAGGGCAGATATTTGTGTGAAGAGGGCGAATATTTGTTCCCGAGTATCGGATGTTTTCTATGTATATAAGTATATATTTCTCTATACATATAAGTATGTTTATCGTTGTCTAGTACTTATAGTACAGGCGAGTTTAAAAATAAGTATACACTTAAGTACCTTGTCTATTTAACGTCATGTTTAAACTGCCATATGAAATTGTCACAGCCATTAAAGTGACAAGGTAATAAAGTGTATACATATATTTAAGTCGACTGTACAATCCTAGAGCTTCATAGTTTGGGACCAGGTATTTTTTTATATCCTTATTAGCGTACTACATTAAAAAGACTCGATAAAAACCGGGCAAGAGCATGTCGGACCATACTCAGTGCAGGGTTCCGAAGCCGTTAAGTACTACAAACATAAAAATCAACAGTAATAACTAATTTTCTATTTTAAGTCATTTGGTGCCGTCTTAGATGATTTAAGTAGGTATAAACACTTTAATCGCCTGTATCTCAAGAACCAGTGATGTCTACTCAGTCGTGATAGTTTTCCTTTAAAATTCGTTATATGCTATTTCATTTAAGATTGAGTCTAACAAAAAAAAAGCGGCCAAGTGCGAGTCGGACTCGCCCATGAAGGGTTCCGTAGCAGCAAGTAACATAATATAAAAGTTCGTTGTAGCTTTGATCAATGTTTTTATGACGTATTAAAAAAAAACTACTTACTAGATCTCGTTCAAACCAATTTTCGGTGGAAGTTTGCATGGTAATGTACATCATATATTATTTTTACATTTATCATTCCCTTATTTTAGAAGTTACGGGGGGGGGGACACACATTTTTCCACTTTGGAAGCGTCTCTCGCGCAAACTATTCAGTTTAGAAAAAAAATATAATAGAAACCTCAATATCATTTTTGAATACCTATCCATAGATACCCCACACGTATGAGTTTGATGAAAAAAAAATTTTTGAGTTTCAGTTCTAAGTATGGGGAACCCCAAAAATTTATTGTTTTTTTTCTATTTTTGTATGAAAATCTTAATGCGGTTCACCGAATACATCTACTTACCAAGTTTCCACAGTATAGCTCTTATAGTTACGGAATAAAGTGGCTGTGACATACGGACGGACAGACGGACAGACATGACGAATCTATAAGGGTTCCGTTTTTTGCCATTTGGCTACGGAACCCTAATAGCGCTTTAAAGCTTTAAATTTCATAAATGGATTACTAAATCGAAAAATTGTTTTCAAGACCCGTATTTTTGAAAGACCTATCAAACAACACCTCACACTATAGGGTAGACGAGAAAAAATAATACATCCCCACGTTACGTGTAATGGAGGTACCCTAAAAAAGTTTTTTTTTACCTCTTATTGTACCACTTGGTTGGCGTGACTAATATGCATATGCATGCCAATTTACAGCTTTCTAGTACTAAGGGTCTCTGCGCTAGGCTGCGGAAGGTTGGACGGACGGACACATGGTGAAACTATAAGGGTTCCTAGTTTGACTACGGAACTCTAAAAGCAGTACCTAGAGTGCAACAATAACATTGCACTCAATCCGGAAATCATGGCAGCTATAACCGCTATGCTATGACTCATGCAATTCATACATATAATGTGGCACGTCGCGTGACTCACACATTCTTCGACTAGTCATGTCACAAACCCAGCCTTGACTGTTATGGTCGAAGCTGATGGAAATCATGGTGTTTCGTTTGGATGACGAATTCACATGATTTTCAAATTAGTAATTGTTTGATGAATGATTATCATGTCATGATAAACAAATCAATTTCAAACAAGGCATAAAAAAAACCAAGCATTGTTTAAGGACATCCCAACAATGCAAAGAGCAAGAACCTCCAGCAAAGGTATTTTTAGGGTTCCGCACCTCGAAAGAAAAAAGCGGAACCCTTATAGGATCACTTTGTTGTCCATCCGTCCGTCTGTCAAGACCTTTTTTTCTCAGGAACGCGTAGAGGTATCAAGCTGAAATTTATATCAAATACTCAAGTCTAGTGTCCATTGAAGCTGTGAAAAAATCGAACTTCTAAGCCAACGCAATCAAAAGATACAGCCGTTTATGCCGCAAATTTTCGAAACTCGCAAGGGAATCAAAACCTAAAGGGTTCTTCCAGTCGATCTAGAATGTTGAAATTTGGTACGAAGCAACGTCTTATAGCACAGATAATGGAAAAATTGCGAAAACCGTAAATATTTAGCTGCATCACAAAAAACAAAAACATTTTACGATTGCAAACTTTTATGCAGTTGGTAAACTAATCGCGACCTATGTCGATGTATGGAGACTACAGTTTTTCAACGGCAAAGTCATGTTCGTCCCTCAACACAATTTTACTTTCTAATAAGTTTGTATACCGGCTTTTTTTGTACAACTGTCGATGATGTTTTTGAGCTAGAGCAAGACAAGATGCTTTGCGACAACGTCGTTATCGAAAATGTATTGTAATGTAAATCGTAAGCCTTTGGACGGTCGCGTCGAATACATTTTGACAGTTTTTAAATCTTGATTACCTATGTTAATATACTTAATATTACGCATCGTGTCTTGCATTCATCATTTAATATTATTTTCACTTACACGCTCTAAAATTACTCATAATAGTCATTTATAGGAGGACTAAAGTGATGCATTTAATCCCTAGGGACTAAAGTGATATTTCACTCCCTGGGGACTTAAGTACTTTATAATAATAATAACAAATCACAGGACAATGTCTGAGTATTTTTTGAGTTTATCGTTACAAAAATACCTACAAAAATATTAATCTATCCTATTAGTTTTTCTTTGCAGCTGCTCTTATCAATTTGACAGTACTCGTAATGGCAGCCGAGTTAAAAATAATACGATAACATTTCAAAAGTTATACTTTCGGTTTCATCGAATAGTGCCACTGGGCATTCTTCATTGTATTTGCACCTATAGCTCTAATTAAATTGGCAGTAATGGCGGGAATTATCTATAAATAATGATAGTGAAACTTTAGGAATAATAATGTTGTGTGTATGTCCCCTTTTCGTTGAGGTAGGAACCAGCCAAGCAACAGTGTTTGCATTGTTGCGTTCCGGTGTGGGGATAAGACAACTGGTGAAATTACTTGCATAGAGGCATTCCATCTTAGTCCTCAGGGTTGGCAACGCATTTGAGGTCTTAGGATTATAGTCTTGAGAATTCAAATGTCTATGGGTCTCAGATTCCACTTGCTATCAGGAGGCCTGAGTGCTCGTGTGCCTTCTCCGTAACATATAAAAAAAGGAAACGACTTTGTTCAAAACGATGTAAGTCAACGACGGTGCATTGTTTTTTCCTCCTTGTTTTGATATCTGTCAATATATTTACATAATTATAATTAAAAATACTCGTTATTCATGGAGATAAGGTCGGTGCCAAAAGTCAAGCAATTATCACTTTACCAGATACCAGTCGTTAGTAAGTTGCCATATAGAAACCACGTTACGCCCTGGTAAGTATGATCTTAAATATTATTTAACATTAAATCAATTATTTTTTTAACATATAAAAACGGGGCAAGAACTTGTCGGACCAAGCTCAGTGTATTATTCCAAAGCTGTTACTATGTACAAACATCTATCTTAAAAACATAAAGTATAAAATGATTTTCTATTTTAAGTAATTTGGTGCTCTCTTAGATGATTTTTTAGTAAACGTAAACTATTTACTCGCCGTTCATCTCAAGATTCAAGCAAATCTACTGAGGGCCCGTTGTTTGATTAGTAATTAAACTAATTGTTACTTATCACAACTAATGGTTAAATCTTAAGGAAATGTGTCAAAATTTCAATTATTTTTTCGAATTTTAACAATTCGTTGAGTTCACTACCGATTAAACAACAGGCCCTAGTCGTGATAGGTTTTTTTTTATTCAAAATGGATTTGCCTTTGACCCTAGTCGAGACCAGAGAGTCAGGACAGGGTCGACGATGAAGCGAGCTTGCCCAGAAGGTTCCTATTAATCCTATTTTTGAAGGACACCGGGTCAAACGCACACGGAAATACGGATGCCGACAGGATGCTCTAAATCCTCCTGGATTTCTTGTGCTTTTATTTAAGATATTTTTTTTGTACTTGTGCTTTTGGCTGTAGGCGCGTACAACTCTAGCGAAAATTTTACTTTTCGAGTTAATTTTTCTCTGTTACTTTACATATTGTATTAGAGGTACCCGAAATAAGATTATTCTACAACTTTAGTGGTGGTAGGATCCTGTGCAGGATCCGTCCGGATCGCTACCACCGTCTTATCCATTAACCACCCGCCAAGCAACAGTGTTTGCTTTGTTGCTTTCCGGTGTGGGGATAAGACAACCGGTGAAATTACTTGCATAGAGGCATTCCATCTTAGTCCTCAGGGTTGGCAACGCATTTGAGGTCTTAGGATTATAGTCTCGAGAATTCAAATGTCTATGGGTGTCAGATTCCACTTACCATCAGGGGCCTGAGTGCTCGTGTGCCTTCTCCTTAAAAAAAAACTTTGTCGGCGTAATGAAAATCTAATATTATATAAAATTCTCGTGTCATGGTATACGTTATTGAACTCCTCCGAAACGGCTGGACCAATTTTAATAAAATTTTGTGTGTATATCGGGTAGGTCTGAGAATCGGCCAACATCTATTTTTCATACCCCTAAGTGATGTAAAAAAAAATTGCAGTGGGCGAAGCCGCTGGCGGGTCGCTAGTCTAATATAATTATGTTAAATTACAGCCTTCTTGTACCAAGAGTCTCTAAGTTAAACCGCGGACAGACGGACAGACGGATATGGTGAAACTATATGAGTTCTTTGTTGATTACGGATTCCCAAAAAGCAGCGATATAATGTTGGCTCCTACTTTAGAAAATGGTAAATCCTTAACGGCGCAACCGATTTTTATCTTAGCTAAGTACAAGTAGGTGTGTTGTGGAAGCCGCTACTTTGTTTGGTAGTAAAATAACAAAAATAAATATTTCTAGGGGGGGGGGGGGGGGGCACTCCATATATTCAACAAAAGTTATAAAAAAGTCGTCGAACTACGTCGCGTGACAAATATTTGACAGTTCTTTTAAGAACACTAAGATTTCTAAGCATTTTTTTGATTAAGTGAATATTTACAGAAATAATCTCTCAGAATTATCTTTTAAACGGTACGTCCAAAAAATATTAGAAACAATTACAAAGGTAACGCTTAATAAATACTTTCAACAACAATCATTTACAACATAATCGAATATACCGTTTTTGAGTTACTACCAAAAAAACTGCGCTCCTCAACATAAGGACGTAAGTGCCATGAAGATACGCTCTTTTGCGGGCGTACTTTTTTGTGTTTTATAGTAACAGCTTCGGGACGTTACACTGAGCATGGTCCGACATGCTCTTGCCCGGTTTTTTGACTTTGTTATCCGTAAATCCGGGTAACTTTCCATATAATTTGTCTCTCTAACCAGTGTAAAGTGAAAGAGATAAACTGTTGTCCTTATTACATTTATGATTACGTATCATTAAAGTGTATTTATCGCAAGACCTTTAGCTTTGATCTGAACTCTTGGTGTTACTTATCACCTAGAATAACGATGTATCAGTCAAAACAACGCTCATCAGCCTACATTTAGTCAAGTTACATGACACAATTGTGAATAAATTAATCAGACCAATAATTATAAACGCATGCAATGAAATCTTTTACGCTAAAATGGTGGGATGGATTTGAATGGAATTTCGAATATCTAGAAAGCTTATACCGTAAATTAACACATTAGGCTGCCTCAAGCTGGAAAACACATAATTTTGGGGAGATAATAAAAATAAAATAAACAATAAATAAATTTATTTACTAAGATCACAAATACAAGAAACTGTTTCCTGTGGTCTACACACTAGGCTAGGACTGTCTCGCGGACACCACTATGACAAATTGACAAATAAGTAGATTATTAAGGGGAATATCCCCTCTTGCATAATGCAGGCTTCATTTTTAATTAAGTATTTATAACTAGAAAACATGAGTAGCATGAGGCCAAATTAAACATTTAAATCCAAAAGAGCATAACGCGATATTTAAGCCACTTATGTTATGTGTAAGTGTGGGGTAAGTATATGCGAATGTTTGAGCATTTGTGTGAGTGAGGATAAGTGTATATAATATAGCCAACGTGGATGAAAACACGGGCAGAAGCTTATAAATGATATATTTAGTAACATACCTAGCGTTATAGCATCGTACTTTATTTAATTTGCAAAACCTCAGACAGAAACAGTGTTTTTCGAGATAAAAGCCTATGTGTTGATTTAGGGTATAAGCTATCTCCATTCCATATTTCATCCAAATACGTAACACCCATTCAGTGACAGGTGACACGTGATAATCGCGACCTATAAAACACTATAAAAGGACAGGAAAGGACTTAATAAGGACAGAGCTATGGCAGTTGTATAGCTCTGTCCTTTTCTCTAAGTGTAAACAGAACTGCATAGTTATTCCGTTACATGTGAAAATGTGTGATGTGTTTACCGTGTGAAAATTCCATGTTCCAAATGACCGATCAATACTTTTTTAATTCCAGCATCATGAGGTTGTTAATACTGCTGCCGGTACTCCTGTTCGCCGCTTTAACATCGGCTGGCCCCATCTCAAGAGAAAATAGTCTCGTGGTCACCAAAGAGTTCTATATCGCAGATAATGTTAAATATACCTCACCACACGAAATCGTCAGTTTAACAGTTCCTCTTAACAAAATAAACTTCGATGACGACGCCGACGACACTGAAGATGTGGGCAGTCATATTACGGTTTTCTTCGTAGAAGCTGATAGAAATGCCAACGGAGATTTAGTATACCAAGGTGTGTCTCTTGTTAAAGATGGGAACGCTAGGAAATTGTTGGCCAATGGTCGCTCATCCGCAGCGCTTAACGACGACAGTAAGATCGTTTATATAGGAGCCACAGACGGTATCTACATTTATAATGCAGCAGATAACAGCACAACAAAATACGGCACCATTACTGATAATGTAGTTCAAATTGAAGCGGACAATCAAACAAGCATAGTTTATTATCTAACCGATCATCAATTATTCTCCCTCGCTGAAGAAGGAACCAAGAAGAACAAAGTAGCAAATGTTGAGAACGTTGTGGAATTTGCCATCGATTTAAGCAGCAACATATTCTACTACGACACTAATAAAGATATTTATGTGTTCAACCAGACTGGTATCACGAAATTTGAAATTACACCTAAACCTAGCCAAATAAAACTATTACGACCAATTTTTACTGTAGACGAAGGGACTTTTGCTGTTATAGATGATTCTGTTTATTTCCTGTACTCCAATGGAACTTTAGAATCCTCTGAAATTATAGTCCAAGAGAAACCATCAGCATATGCCCCTGAAGCTACCTTGCTGCAATATTACGCCCATGATAAGAAAATATACGAGTATAATATTTTGGAAGTCTTGTTGGGTGCTATACTTTCTGAGTTGAGAGAATTCTTGAATGAACAGAGGAATGAAATCAGCGCGATTGCTACCAAGTCCAGAAGAACTTTTGGAGCCTAAGAGAATGTTTTCAAATATAATCCTTATTACTTTGTTCAACATTGTTCTTACTTCACCGCTTATTGCAAGGTTCAAAACCAAGTAAAACGTCATGAAATGTTGAACAAAAAATTGAGAACACACAATTAACAATTAAATGTACATTTAATTACAGCAAAGAGTGTTTTATTTGTATCTATCATTTCGAATGATCTATCGAATGTATCGTTTTATCGAATTTCAGTTAATTTAACGCTATCTTCTGCTGAAACTGTAATGTTTTCAGGGTATTTTAAGCATCTAACCTTACCTAACCTACGTAATTAATGATTAAGATACCCTGAAAACATTACAGTTTCAGCAGAAGATAGCGTTCGATGAAATGAAATTTGATGAAATGATACATTGGATGAAGTGATGAGTTACCGTGTTTTATATTATGATTTAGTACTAGTGACACGCCAGAGGCTTTGCCCCGCTGCAAATGTCTGACTTTCCGGTGGATTTTTCTATTTTATGGTTCCGTACCTCAAAAGGAAAAACCGGAACCATTATGGGATCACTTTGTTGTCCGTCAGTCCGTCCGTCCATCCGTCTGCAAAAACCCTTTATCTCGGAATCGCCTGGAGGTATCGAGTTGAAATTAAAATCTAAAGCTATCAAAAATCAAACTTCTTTGTTAATGTAAAAATGATACCTACGGCCGTTTAAGCCGCAGAACACGTATATTTTGACACTCTCAAAGGAATCAAATTTTATAGGGTCCCATAGAATGCTGCATTTATATAGTGCCAATAGGCTCTGAGTAAAATGGCTGTGACATACAGACGGACAGACGGACGGACGGACGGACAGGCGGACAGACGGACATGACGAAATTAAAAGGATTCCGTTTTTGCCATTCGGCTCCGAAACCCTAAAAACCAGGAACGGTAATAATTTTGCAATGCCTGTCAGTGAAATTACATTTTATACATCACCTCATCGTGACAGGGTCCTACGGTGGTACAGTTAATGAAATATCATCAATATCATCATCATCGCCATAAACAGTACAGTTGAGTTCAGATGTTTTAGAGCACAATTTTAATGTTCCAGTATCTAGCGGTGACTATACATGTACTAATACAAATAGTTTTATTGACTGTTAGACTAACGCTAGTTAACACACAATTCAAACGCTTAACTAAATTAAATACATAAATTGTACTGTTATTTCCAAAAACAAAAACATCGATATACAATAATAATTCATTGAATACATGGTGATATTTATAATATATGGACAGATAATTATTGCACTTTATTTAGCATGCAAGCAAGTTTATAAATATTGGTTTTATTTTAATATGATTAGTATTAAGTTATAAAAAAGTTAAACGGTAGTCACAAACTTCAGAAATTTTACATAATACTAGATGTTTCCCGCGACTCCATCCGCGTTGAAGTTGTTTATCGCTATTCCCTCAGGGACCGTCCAATTTCTCGGGATAAAAATTACCTACCCCATGTCCTTCCCCGGGACTCAAACTATCTCCCTCTGCAGTTATTGCTAGTTATTAATTTGTCTCTACGTTTTGTTAATACTGTTAAATGTATAAAATGCGCATCAGTTCTAGAAATTAAACTATAAACTTAAGGCAAGGGTAAGATAAACAAATACATATTTGTGTGTCTACTCTGCATCTGTTTTTACATAAAAAGAAGTAAGATATTAATATTGTTAATATCCCGTTTGTTTGGCACATCTTTCGGCTTCGTTCGGGCGCCACAGACCTGATCCCTATGGTTCTGGCAGAATACCAGCGCTGCAGTCCCTGCAGCATCCTGCTGAGTCAGCGCCATTTCACAACACAACACATGGCTCTCTCGCCGCAAATATAATATTATAATGTTTATTATACGTCTCTTGTTAGTTTCTATTTTTCTTTTATGTCCTTTTTTTGATGCTTTATGGTTAACTTAAGAGCCTGTGTTTATGTTTATGTTGAATAAAGTTGTTATCTATCTATCTATCCACACCAAATTTCATCTAAATCAGTTCATTGGTTTGCGCGTGAAAGCGTTACAAACAGACAGACGGACAGACAGCCTGAGTTACTTTCGCATTTATAATATTAGTATAGATTTTAGTTAGTAAGTATACTGACTAAAATATTATAATTCAAACTGTTGACAATGTAAAAACATTTTTCCATTCGCCGTTTTTACCCGACTGCGGCAAAGCCCAAAAGGAGGGTTATGTGTTTGACCTGTATGTATGTCCGACTCTATGTTCCCTCGTAGAGGCTGGATGGATAGGCCTATTTCAACAAGCGAGGTGTCGTTATATTCGTCTTAACGTCGCAGGTGTCACTGGGTAAATTAAAACAAAAACAATATAGCGGCACAAAAAATATACAAAGGGTAACTAACTTATATAGACGACATTATCAAAACATGCAGTTGGGGTTTAAAAACTTGATTTTTGTTAGACTTGTGTTAAAGTACGTTTTATCAATTTTCCTGACGACATTCTTAATTCATGATAACTCAATAAATATTATATTGAATATATTTAATTTGTACATATCTTTGCGACAGGGAGGTTTATACAAAAGAAGAACAAAACATGCTCTTGTCATCCTTTTAATTACTAGACTCTATTAAATCAACCCACTCGCACTTTACGTTACTGCGACAAGCTTCTAAAACGGTACTACCAAAAATTTTAATTTATTCAACATTTTACAAAACACCCAAGAAAACCAACATCTAAAACCTGTTATGCAGTGAGTCATTCTATAAGGAAAACCGAGCGATGTACAGGGAAAACAATCTTGATTCGATTCCGAGGCGAATGGAGGACACGTAACGCCGCGGGGCGAGAGTAGGCTCGAGCACACCGGGACGTGACTCCAATGGGGAATCACCTTTCATGGTTATTTTTTATTACACACATAATAACGACAAACGGTGGCCTAGTTGGGAGTGACCCTGCCTCCGAAGCCAGCGGTCCTGGGCTCAAATCCCGGTAAGGGCAGATATTTGTAAGATGAGCACGAGTATTTGTTCCCGAGTCTTGGATGTTTTCTATGTATTTAAGTACTCGCTTCCGCCTGCGACTTTGTACGCGTATAAATCAGTTCCCAAGAGAATAATGATATAAAAGGTAGCCTATGTGTTAATTCAAGGTATAAACTGTTTTCATTCCAAATTTCACCTGAATCCGTCCAGTAGTTTTTGCGTGAAAGATTAATAAAAAGACAGCCGATGAAATAACTAGCATAGAGGCATTCCATCTTAGTCCTCAGGGTTGGAACGCATTTGAGGTCTTAGGATTGCAGTCTTGTGAATGCGAATGTCTATGGGTCACAGTTTCCACTTACCATCAGGTTGCCTTTGTGCTCGTTTTTTTTCTCAATGCCATGAAAAAAAAAACATCCATAATTACAAACTTTCGCGTTTATAATATTAGTAGGATATAGTTCTCTATGTAAGTAAGTTTATCGTTGTCTAAGTAGTACCCACAGTACAAGCCTAGAGCTTAGTTTGGGACTGGGTCAATTTGTGTGACATTCTCCTGTGATATATTTCCATTTTGATAGTAAGTTGAAAGTTAAAAGACCACACATTACCCACATATTTTCATACATGTGTGAAGCAGCAAAGCGGTATTGCTATTGCAAATGTACAGTATCTTATGATAATAATCAAATCCATAATTTAAATTGTAGTTTTGTCCCGCGATATAGTTATCCCATAGGAACCCTGAGGCAACGACTAATAGCCAATAATTTACATATTACTAACATTTTCACACACAACTGAAAACTGTATAAACATTAAATCTTTATTGTATATGTTTACGATTTACTTTGAGTTAACAGTTTTATGTAGTTAAGATGTTGTGGAATGCAAATTGAAGTCAACTTACAGTTAAGTTATGTGTTGTTAATTATTATTATAAATATTTCCAGCATATGTGTATACCCCGTGTGGTTGCCGGGTTAGAGTAGTGCCACTCCATGTCTTCCCGTGGATGTTGTAAGAGGCGACTAAGGGAATAAGGGCTTGTAGTACTGTTAGGCGATGGGCTTGCAACCTGTCACTAACACTATTAAATATCTTAGTCTACTTATGCCAAATATGGTTACAGAATAATCAACAAGTTTCTTTAGAATTGTTGGTATTTCTGTAGCTCTGCCTACCCCACTATGGGAATGAAGGCGTGATGTTATGTATGTATGTATGTCCAGAGTTGTGGTTCAGGAAACTTATAACGTACTAGCTGTTGCCCGCGTCTCGGTCCGCGTAGGAAAATAAAACAAAGCCACTCACAAATGACGTGGCTTTCTATTGGTAAAAGAATTTTCAAAATTGGTTCAGTAGATCCAGACATTATCCCCTACAACCTCACAAACTAACAAACCTTACCTCGATATAGTTTTAGTATAGATTATACTATAAACCATACAAAAAATCAAATTGATATATTCATATTCATATAATTTATTGCATTTGTGTTACAATGGTGTTACAAACATTTGATTTTTTCGAACAAACTAAATAGCATTTTCAATGTACTCCATCCAATAGTCTAGTTGACATCTACTGTCAGCCTACAAACTTCGTAGTTTTCGCAATACATTGCTGGCTTGGAAAATATAAATTCATTCATATTTAGTAAACAACAAGTTATTTTCAAAAGTTGTAGAATAAATGTTGTTACGTTTGTGGTGTGGAAACGATCCCTAAATTTATTGCTCCTAATACAGGCCACATTCGGTATTAGTCCAACATAAACCCTGTAAGGGGTTAATATAATTAATTAGTAATTAACACTAACTTACGCTGTGTATTTATGATTAATACTTAAACTCTAAGAATTCATGCAACGTGTAAAAACTATTATGTAATATTTTTTTTTTATTTTTTTGTAAAATAATTTATTTTTATCCGTTAACCTTATTTTTGGTGGTATTTTATTGTATAGGTACTTTTATCGCCATGTGGTAAGTCCCTGAAACAACCATTTTCATGTTAATTAATGTACTAGTAAGTAGTAATTACTAATTAGTAATTAAGTTTATTTATCATAGAAGTACAAAAACTGTATCGTGGGTACCAATTATTTGAGTTCAAATAACACATAATTGCCTTTAAAGTAAACAGCGCAAAATATAAAATATAACAAAACAAAAAAAAGATAAAGATAAAATAATAATTCAAATATGTTTATGTGTGTGCGCGTTTGCGCGTGTGCGCGTGTGAGTGTGTGTGTGTGTACGAGTGCAGCAGAGTTGTTACATGTATGTTTTCAAGAGGTTTTTACGCGTGTGCGTGTGTTATTGTGTGTCTGTGTACGTGTGCAGCAGAGTTGTTACATGTATGTTTTCAAGAGGTTTTCCGTATTTAATAAGACCACGAAAGCAAAGTTTTACGGAGAACTTTTTTAGTTGCGGTGATCGAAAAGTTTTAAAATTACAAATTTTAATAAGTTTGTTATTTTATTATATAGAGTGGGAAGAGGAATGGTTTGAACTTTTAACATAAGGAAGTTATAACAAGGGAATGGAAGTTTAAAGATTCTTAAATTTAGCATGTCTTTGTATGTCTGTGCGTTTGGTACTTGTGTGTATGGAGCGTTGCTTTGAGTAAAATCAATTTTCGAACACTAAGGATTTAGACGTCATTGTAAAGATCGGTGGTAGGATAAAGAAGTGGTTTCCCTAAAGTCACTTTTGAGGAGAGCTCTTTGTGCCCTCTCAATTTTGATAAAAGCTGACTTCGCTGTATGGTAAGACTACAAAAAATATTCACAGACTAAAAACTAACGCCTAACAATATTATAACATTTTGTTTAATGTGATAACCATATTGCTAATGGATAATAGCAAGGCGCGAGAACCGCTTTCGCCACCCGCGACTTTATACCATAGAATAAGTGGTGGTAGGACCCTGTGCGGGGTCCGTCTGGATCGCTACCACCATCTTATCCATTAACCACCCGCCAAGCAACATTGTTCGCGTTGTTGTGTTCCGGTGTGGGGATAAGTCAACCGGTGAAATTACTAGCATAGGGCATTCCATCTTAGTCCTCAAGGTTGGCAACGCATTTGAGGTCTTAGGATTATAGTCTTGGGAATTCTAATGTCTATGGGTCTCAGTTTTAACTTACCATCAGGTGGCCTGAGTGCTCGTGTGCCTTCTCCTTAACATAAAAAAACGAAAGGCATAGAACGAGCGATAACATAAAAGGCAACATACAAATAATAAATAATTAAATATCACGTGACAATGTCACACAAATTGAGCTAGTCCCAAACTAAGCTCTAGGCTTGTACTATGGGTACTAGACAACGATAAACATACTTAGATAGAGATATAAATACTTAAATACATAGAAAACATCCAAGACACAGGAACAAATACTCGTACTCATCACACTCCCACAGGGTCACTCCCAACTAGGCCAACCTGTCGTCAAATAGCTGATGAGCAGTCTTATTGGGATTCAGTGTGCCAAAAGAGGTAGTTCTAATGAGTTCTATAAGCTAAAATATCATGATCGTACACTGTTGCTGTTGCGAACTGTTGCATATTATAATCTACGACTATGGTGACCCCAGAGGCCCTAGCCAAGATGCGTTCGCTAACTAGCGTTTCTATTCGCTTGTTTTGTAAACTAATCGGGTCATTAGTTGATCACGTGACTTTTCGTATGACGTGATCTACCAGTGATACGATTGGTTTAAAAATAAAACGAATAGAAATGCTAGTTACAACTGGACATTATATAGGTACTCTTTCCTTTTTAACTTATTGAACATTCATATTGAAATTTTCGTTACATTTAATTCTTATTCTATGCTTTGTTCAGTTGGCCTTATAAGTAGCTGCTCACTTTCGTACCTTGTCGCTTTAAGGCCTTTGACTGATTAGTGCAGCGGTTCAAATATGACGTTAAAATTACAAGGTACTAAAATGTGCATATGACTCGTCCATGAACCCTCGTCAACAATGTACTTTATTTTTAACGCACCATTTTACCAACTTACTCGGCCTAACGTCCCGATTACAAACGAAACGCTAGCGAAGCATCGGCACACAATTACCCTGATTCTGGGGAGATAGTCCCCGTAAATCACTAGGCACCCCGGCTAATGTTGGCTCATTATGGACTCTATTAATATAATGAGAAGATTTAAAAGTCTCGATGGGATAACTTTGGCCATTTTATGAAAGGTGTTAAATCAACGCGAGAGATATTTTCTCTAGTTGACAGCTTTGTTGGAAATGTGCTTGTACTATATAATAATACCGATGTGAAAAATAGGCATCATATAACAACCAATTTACTCTAATGATTTGAATTTAAATATTGAAACTGTGTTCTTAACTTATATACATACATAACATCACGCCTTCATTCCCAGAGTGGGGTAGGCAGATCTACAGAAATACCAACAACTCTAAAAAGACTTGTTGATAATTCTGTAACCACATTTTGCACAATCAGGCCAAGAAATTTATTAGTGTATTAGTGACAGGTTGCAAGCCCATCGCCTAACAATACTACAAGCCCTTATTCCCTGAGTCGCCTCTTCCCTGAGTCCTTCTTGACGTATAATTATATTATTATTATATTAAATATATTTTTTGAAATTCCAAAGGTTACCCCTAACATACATTTTATAGAAAACTTCACCTAGGTATTAACAGGATACATATACTGCCACGCCCTCAGAAGCATGAACAGGGATGGCTTTATGTGCTTCCACGTGAAGGGCGTGAGATGGAAATAGTTTGCGTCGCGCCTTGATAGCAGGGTCAATTTAAATTATGCTGTTTACTTTTAACCATCTTATCCATTAGTCAACCTCCAAGCAACAATGTTCATATTGTTATGTTCCAGTGTGGGAATAAGACAACCGGTGAAATTACTAGCATAGAGGCATTCCATCTTAGTCCTCAGGGTTGGCAACGCATTTGAAGTCTCAGGAATATAGTTTTGTGGATTCAAATGTCTATTGGTCTCACATTCCTCTTAACATCAGGTGGCGTGAGTGTTCGTGTGCCTTCTCCTTATCATAATAAATCAAAATCGCAATCTGGACCTCAAAAGCCAATACGCCTGTATCAGTTCTTCGGATATCAAGGTAGCTGTGGAACTCTCTTCTCTTTTTCCCTTCAGCCTGTTGCCACCCAATGCTGATAGGCCTCTTCCATTGCACTCCATTTTCTACGGCCTTGAGTCTTCCTTATCAGTTCCTACCGGCAATTTTGACCAGATCGTCGGTCCTTCTTATTGTCTGCCTATATTTCGGCGCCCAAAAGTGGGTCTCCATTCATATTTAATAGAAAACTGTTTTTATTCACTGAAATAATTGTTCAATGTAAATAGATACCATAAATATCCTGAGAAATTGTTATCGAAAATTAATATTGTGTAAATCTCAGTTTAAGTACTATAATTTTGTACTGTGTACCTACGTTTAAGACGAAGGATTTGCAATACCCTTACAGGGTATCATGCTGTGTATTGACTGTAAGATATTTAAGACCATATATGTCTACATGAAAGCATTATATAATAAGCATTATATTCTAATCTATTCAAGAATTTTTTTCCCCTTCTCTGAACCTGTCTACAGCATATGTGCGCCCAATTCCACTTCCTTCTAAGTTCTAGTTATAGTCTTAGCGATTTTCACAAAGACTTCAAAAAGGTGGAGGTTCTATGATCTATATTTTATGTAACTATGTTCATCAATTTTCAATGTAAATATTTTATTCGAAAGAGTATACCCCTGAGGTGGTCCCATTGTCACCAAGTCAGACACTGATGATTGATAGGATCTTGGAAAAATCGAGGGAACTACTCAAATATTAAAGGAGTAAATGTAGCGATTTTAGTATTATCGCTAACAAATCCAGCATTCACTTTCAAAAGCGCATCATTTTGTGAAATGGAACTGATGACGACAAAACAGCAAAATAATATGATCACTAAAAAGTATACATGAAAATAATTTTAAAAACCAAAAGTGGGATCAAAAACGCAAGTAAATTATTTCATAAAAACATATAACTGCCTTCAAAAACGCGTGAAATTACTTCTTTTAAAATGGTAGTTAATAGGTCAGTGCAACTGAAGTCGGCTTTTGGTTAAATATATTGTGGGGCGCCGCTAGTACTACGTTAATCCTAAGTTTCGTCACTTTGACATAGTTCCATAGTGACCCGGAAATCCATTTGATCGAATATATTTCTGGATAGGAACAAGAGAGACGTCCCTGAAGACATAAAATTATATAACAAGTGAGATAACGCGACTGCGTAGATAGCGCACTACGGGATAGGTTCAGGTTGCACGAGTCCACGGGCGAGTCGGTGGGCGAGTTACTTGTGTGTTTAACACACATTGACTGCCAGCTTCGTGTATACTCTTAGATGGCAGCCAATGTGTTAATAAAGCCGTTTGGAAAGTTATAACCTAGGAAAATAGCACGCATCTATGGTTTTTAAGGTTCCGTAGTCAAACTAGGAACCCTTATAGTTTCGCCATATCCGTCCGTCGGTAGCCTAGCTCGTATTAGTCACGTCAACAAAGTGGTAAAATAAAAGATTGCGAAAAAATTTTTTTTGTGTACCTACCTACACGTGACGTGAGGATGTAATTTTTTTTTCTCGTCTACCTCATAGTGTGGGGGGTTGTTGGACAGGTCCTTCAAAAATGTTTTAAACTATTTTTCGATTAAGGGATCCGTTTATGAAATATTAAGCTTTAAGCGCTAAATTTTGTTAGAGTCAAGTGTCCTCCCCCCCCCTACAGCCAAAACTATAAATACTAAAAAACTGAAAAAAAAACTTAAATGAAAGCGCATAAAACGCATTTGAACGGAAAACTATCACGACTAAGTAGACATCATTGGTTCTTGAGATTCAGGCGATTAAAGGGTTTATACCTACTAAAATCATCTAAGTCGGCACCAAATTAACTAGAAAATTAGTTATTACTTTTTGTTTTTTTATGTTTGTAGTACTTAGTTTTTTGATTAAATGTAAATTATACAAACTTTGAGTTAGACAGGCCTAATGCTCAACACAGTGAAATATTATGAAGATTTGTAGTGTTTACTTACATAAAGTTTTGTAAAATCTTCTTGAATGTGGAGTTGTATTATTTTTACTACAAAAATCAAATAAATATCACGGGACAATGTCACACAAATTGTCCTAGTCCCAAACTAAGTTCTAGGCTTGTAATATGGGTACTAGGCAACGATAAACATACTTATATAGAGAAATATATACTTAAATACGTAGAAAACACCCAAGACTCAGGAACAAGTACTCGTGCTCATCACCCAAATATCTTCCCTTACCGGGATTTTAACCCAGGACTTCTAGCTTCGAAGGCATGGTCACTACCAACTAGGCTAGCGTGTGGTCATATAATTGGACCCCTGCCGAATACAGACAAGCAAATTAACGGGTATGTGATTGTGCATTTTTTTTCTATACCTGAAATGTCTGGCTGGCTGCACGAAAAGCTAACTTTAAATTAAATGGAGAAGTATATGGATAGCAAAAATAGCCAACTTAATAAAACCTGTTCCATTAGGCATACGTTTATTCCAAATATATATTGTACGCTAAAGAAATTATAGCAAGTAATTTAACCGGGAGCCTGCCGTTTGGCCAAAATATTTTTGGTCAAATTTTTCATTTACCAAACCAATGTTACATAATTTTATCAGAATTTATTTTAGTACCATCGTGTAGAACGCTATAGGTTAGGTTAGGTTAGCGGTTCTATACCTTTTCGCCGACAAATCTTTGACAAATGCATCGTTTCGCAACTTTTTATTTTGCCAACTCACTTTTTTTTTCTTTAAATACAAATATTTCAGGATTTTTATAACACTAACCTAACCTAACCTATACAGTTCTACACGATGGTCGTGAAATAAATCCAGAATTATTTACAGTTTCGGAAAAAAAAGCAGGTTGTCAAATGATATGTTTATGAAACATTAGTTATGAAATGATAGAATCCCTCGGTTAGCTTTTATAAAATCCTGAAATATTTACGGTTACAGACAACAAAGCATGTTGGCAAATTAAAATTTGGGAAATTAAACATTTTCGACTAAAAATATTTTGGCCTAACGAAATAGACCCAACTTAACCACGTGACTTAATACAAGAAGTGGTTTAGTACTTGCCTCTCGACTCGACCGTTTACTGGCTGTGAAGCTAACTTAAAGCTGAACTAAAAGGGTCGCGTCCCCGGGGCCCGCTCTGATCTAAATCACATTGCCTCTTTATTGCTCGAAGATAAAGTCTTTAAATGTAATAAGATAGGCATTTAAGGTTGAGAAACAGGGCTGAAGATATTTTAGGAAGCAAAGACGACTGTCTTTTACTTGTCTAACTTACTTAGTAGCACGGTTTTTTAACCGGCAAAAAGAACGTTTGGTGTATGTGGAAGGCAAAAAAAAAAAAAAAATTCAAAATTCAAAATTTATCTAACAAATTATATGGGCAATATCCTGAAAAAAAAATATTTTATTCTATTCTATACAACATGCTAAGGGCTACCTGATGGTAAGTGGGCTGTAAGACTTAATAGAAATCTAAAAGATCTAATATATAACGATATGTATTTTTTATGGATTTAAATAAAATTGCTTTAATCTAGTAATTTTACCAGCTGTTACCAGTTCCATTCTAGAACACAACAGTGTGCAAACTATTGCTCGGCGGTAGGTTAGCGGGTACGATTGCACAAGCCTTCTAACCGCATAAGTACATTATTTTGTTATAAAGAGTAAAAAAAAACACTCGAGTGAAGTCAAATAGTTAACTCCCTTGACCTTCACTACCCGCTTAAATACTTACTCTTCGTCTCAGAGACAAGAAGTTAAAGATTGTTCTTGGCTAAAGGTCCTCTTGTCAGAGCCCTGAAATAATTAAAAACCCAAATCCACCCGCCAATCACGGGTGTCAATCAATTCCGAATTCAAAACGCGACTTTTCATTAAACCGAAACAAAATTCCAAATTCGAAACTTTTTCGAATTTCGAACTTCGCCGACCGCTGCCGTTCAAATACGAAGCTGCAGTTGTACCAAGGAATGAAAATTTGTGAACAACAATCCGATTTCATTTTCTTTTACTCATCCATTACAGCTTTTGTTCCCAATAATAAATGATGTACTCAAAGAAAAGCAGCAATGTAAATCATACATTTAAGTTTTTGTAGCTAAAAATGGTAGTGTGGTACGTGATATAAATCAGAATTGTAGATAGGTTTGTGGCGGCAAAGTTTGTCTCGAGGGATGTGTCCGTTTACAGAACGTAATTCACTTTGGGCTGTGGTGCTATTCCTTAACAGTCACGTTAAATTGACCCCTGGGTTTTAATGAAAACAGTGCAATTGCAGACCAACGTACAGTGGTAAGATAATTATAGGTACCAGCGTAATTTGACCTGTAAATTTTAAAAGTTAGTACATTTTTAGAGGTCGAAAAATAATGGTTTTCTGGCGCTTTCGATGCGTTACATAATAACCCCAATAGACGTGCTATGCACATAGGTTTTCTTTGTTTGCTAAGCGAATTTCGGAATTAGAGTGTTTGCTTGGTGTGGAGTTTGGATAAGGATTTATCGCTAAGGTTTGGTTTTTGGAAAACGTACAGCACTTTAACTATCTTTTGTATGTAGGTAGTCTAAGTATAAGGGGAACACCTTAAAATTCCGAATTATTATTTTCCGAATGTTCATTTGTCCGAATTTTCACTAACCGAAAGCTATACTGCAGCTATGCTATGCTGGAGATGTTTTAGATTGAATGCATACATTAATTCCTATTTGTAGGTTAGGTTTGTTTTATATTCAATACCAAAGGGATTTTGATCAATTCGGAATTATAACTCTTCCATGCCGTAAATTTAGGTTCAAATCTTTTATGAATACATTTATAGGCTTCTGTGTTGATAATCTCAGAATATAATATCTTTTTTTTTCGTTTATTTTGTATAAATGAGAAATGAAAAACGCATTAGCACAGCTTGGCTGGATTTAAGCTCACCGAACGTCAGCCATGGAGAGGTTACATTTAAATAAATATAAATATTACATTCAAAACTGTAGGCAATTACAATAATTTCATCATTAAACATTAAGTATATTAGATTATACAAGACCGTAAGTATTATATATGTATAGTGTGTGCATTAAATTTACAATTCAATTCTTAATTCACTAGCTTAATTTTGTGTCTGCATAAGTACTGAATTTATAATAGTCTGTCGTTTAAATTTGCCCCTCGTGGACAAACGCACATTTTCAAATCCATTTTCAAGTTTTTTAAACGTTTTTACGTTGTGCAGCTTATCGGAGATGACATATCGTGCCCATTAACGTACTGCGTGGCCTTCGCTCCCAGTTTATTTGCGGCATAGTTGGTTTTTGAGTGAACTCCTATGATTAAGAACATATGTAATTTCATGTTCATAGCATTTGCTTTTAAAATGTTATCGTATCAACGTTATGATAACTATTACTGGATAGTAATAGCGCCCGGGTTTATTTTTAACCAACTTTAAAAGCTTTAATTATTATTATTTATTACTTTATAAAGTACTTGTAATGTAACTTTCTTTAAAAGTATTACTGTACTTGGCGCTTCTTCTCCGCAATGATGGTCTTATCTGAAGCGCTAGTAAATTCACTTCATATTACCGACTTGTTAAAGTGCTCTATTTACTGAATAAACATTTTGATTTGATTTGATTTGAAAATATTTCTTTAGTGTTTTTTTAATGTATGTTACCCGATTCAACAAAGACCGCAGGACCGATTTGAATTTTATTTTTGTTTGATTTTTATTAGATGTCAGATGTACTGGAAACGGGACCAACTAGAAAGTATTGGGTATGGGTATTGGGAAAGTATTGACGACACGTTGGCCTAGTTAGGAGTGACCCTGCCTCCGAAGCCAGTGGTCCTGGGTTCAAATCCCGGTAAGGGCATATTTGTGTGATGAGCGCAAATATTTGTTCCCGAGTCTTGGATGTTTTCTATATATATTTAAGTATGTATGTCTGTATTTAAGTATGGTTATTTGTCTAGTACCCATAGTACAAGCCTAGAGCTTAGTTTGGGACTAGGTCAAGTTGTGTGAGATTGTCCCTCGATATTTATTTATTTATTTATAACTAGAAAGTATACCCAATAATTTCTAGTTAGTCCCATTTCCAGCTCGTCAAGATCTGATGATTGGATCTTGGGGAAATCGAGGGAACTCCTCAAATATTGTAGGAATACATATAGCGATTGTAGTATTTTCAGTGACAAATCTAGCATTTGCATTTAAAATGTATCATTTGGTGAGGTGGAACGGATGAAGATCACACATGGCCACTGGAACTCCTCAACGGTCCCTATTTCAAGGGTAGCGATAACATATCTCGATTAAGATAGTTAAGCGACTTTTGAAGAAGCACATTTAAATGGTTAAAAAATTTGACTATGACTTTCTCGCGGCGTTGCTTGTATCTTATTTGAGATATGGGACGACATAACACTAAAAGTTATGAAGTATAATAAATGTTTCAAGCAACTTAAAACTGTCTTCAAAAAGGAAGAAATTACTTCTTTTAAATGATAGGTCAGTCCAAATGATGTTGGCGTCCCACTATATTTTTAACCATAAAGCCGAATCCGATTGGACTGACCTATTACTTTTATTGCTTTTTCAAGACGGTTTTTATATCTTGCAGACAGGCCCTTCGCGGTACACTTCAAAAATATCTACACGACCCTGCGCCACTGATAATATCATCTATATATACATGTCTATCTCGCGTTGTGCGGGCACAGTACAAAACATTTAAATTCCCCGTTAATACGGAACTAATAAAATTTGGCCTAAGTGCGAGAGAGACGGCTAGAGGGATACTAAATGCCACGGCATTGTCCAGTCGATTCGCTGTTGTAGGGTAACCATAACACAGGCATACAAATTATTAATTGTATTTAAAATTATTTTGAACTACAACAAGAGAGCTTGTTTCAGATGTGATATAATAAAGTTCAAATCTTGGAAACTTTTGATGTAGCTCATTATTGGAATATTTTTTTTTGTTTTTTTAAGGCTCACGAGCACTCAGGCCACCTGATGGTAAGTGGAATCTGAGACCCAAAGACATTTGGATTCTGAAGACTATAATCATATGACTGCAATCCTAGGACCTGAAATGCGTTGCCAACCCTGAGAACTATGATGGAAAGCCTTTATGCTAGTAATTTCACCGGTTGTCTTATCCCCACACCTGAACACAAAAATGCGAACACTGTTGCTTGGCGGCTGGTTAATGAATAAGCTGTTGGTAGCAAATTAAAAGTACATACGTATAAATTTGATGGCAATGCAATAAGGTGTCTAACAGCTGCTCTGATAATGGAATCCAAAGATGGGTACAGGACCGTCCTTCTACAGTACTGACGTTAATGTGGACCCACCAAGTTTTTACTAGTGAGTATTATTTCAATAACTAGATATCATTAGATTGTAAAAATGAAATATTTTACAAAACATATCAACCTATCCTTCTAACGCAACAGTAAACTCTACAAAGAATACACAGTAGAATAACAAAAATAATCTAAAAGAAGTGTAAAAATTTGACTCGTGAAGGATTCGAACCTTTGTCTCCGATGGATAGGTTTGATTCAGAAAGTATTGCAAATCGGCGCTCTAACCAACTGAGCTAACGAGTCTGATGACAGTTGCTGCTAAAATCGGCATCTAAATGGGAACTCTGAATAAATATGTACCTATTGCACAACATTTTGAAAGCGCATCAATTTCATGGTTCTTTAGTACGTACACAAACGTTAACTGTCGAGCCAATGTAAAACCCTGTCATAATGACAGTCTCTAGTCATACAAACGAAATTACGTTAATATTTATCAAAGAGTTTTCTGCGACAAACTTCCATAGTGGCTCTGTAATTAATTTCGTAGTGGCGAGGTACTGCATTTGAACTCCAGTATACGCTATTTTGGAAACCCATTATTATTATCTAACTGAAGCCGGACCATTCCTCCCCACGCAGGCGTGGTGCGTCTCCATCTAGCGGTGATTTTTTACATAACTCTATCTATATTAATATTATAAATGTGAAAGTGGCTCTTTCTGTCTGTCTAGCTAACAGAGCTATCTTTATACTAAATTTCATCTAAATCGGTTCAGCGGTTTATCCGTGAAAGCGTATCAAACAGTAAAAGCGTGTGACACCTTGTCAATATAATTTCAAAGCAATTATCGAACAGACAGATAATTTTTAATCTGAAGTAGGTATAGATTGACGTAGGCAAGTGCGACAGATACGACATTATCGCTACTAAATCTCTTCTGTCACGCTTTGCAAATGCAAAAAACTGCCTAAAGTTTGCATGTTTTTGCGTTACGTGTGCGTCATTATGGTAAAACATGGCCACAATACAAAAATGGCGTCTGATCAGCGGTCCTCGTTTTCCATTAAATTACACTCGAAAACAGACTAATTATTCGCCGCCTAATTACCCAAAAAAATACCCAGCCGCGGAGACGCGCCAGAAAAATACCTTTTGTAGGAAATTCTTTGAAAACAATGCTGACGATTTAGTAATTGTAAAGCAATTAAAGGCTTTTGAAGCCGTTTAAAAGGTACGTTAAAATTGCTGAAATTATTTTACATTTAAACTTTTATCAAAACGCAATATTATAATAATAATAATATTATATTATTATCTTGGAAGAAACCAGACTAAAAATCATTTCTTTTGTTATATTTCGTATTTATCTTTTGCCTTTGAAATTAACAATTTATATTGCTTACGACTTATTAATTTGTTCACAGTGAATTTAACACCCAATTTTATTTTAAATTATTGTGAGTTCAGGAACAAACAGTAATTTCTCTAGCCTATTATTTAATTAAAGTGAATGAAATCCCATTGATTAATATAATCTACCATTCACGATGCACGTTTTTACAGAAAAATCATAGCACTAGAATTATTAATTCCCCAAAAATTTCCGCAAAACTTTTCCGAATATTCTGGAGAGCTCCTTAAATTCATAATGGCGCCATCAAACGCAGATTTCTTTGCGAGGGCGACATATTTCAGCGCGATTTGTCGCGGCGTGGGGCTGACACCGCTTGGGAAGGCCGAGGGCATGCGGCGATGTAGCCTACGTCGTAAAGTTCGCGAATGACACTTTTTTTAGCAAGGAGCTTGTCTCAAGACGAAAATGTTAAGACTGCAAATGCGTTGCCAATACTAAGCCTAGGAGTAAGGCGTTTTGCCTCTATGGTAGTAATTCCACGGGTTATCTAATCTTACTTAATCAATCCTTGTGGCGATCTATGAACCATATAACTATTTTTAATTGGTTTGGTAAATAAGTTGGTATGTAATTCCTATTAAAACTACATAATTTTAAGTCACACAATTATAATGAATTGTCATTAAAATCGACAGTATTTAAATAATAATAATATTCAAATCCCGGTTAAGGCAGATATTTTTTCCTGAGTCTTAAGTGTTTTCAATTTATTTAAGTATTTATTTCTGTATCTAAGTATGTTTATCGTTTTCTAGTACCCATAAAACAAACCTAAGGCTTAGTTTGGGACTAGGTAAATTTGTGTGACATTGTACCGTGATATTTATTTATTATAAAAAAAAATTAAATGCCAGTAATAAAATATAATTATTGGCAATTAATACTTAAGTAGTATATAAAAGATTGTGTTGCCTCCATATATCATTGCCATAACTATGTATTCTATAAAAACAAAAATAATAAGACCCATGCAAGTTAGCATTCCCATAAGTACAAAACACTGTTGTGTAGACAAAGGTTTAATAAACAATAATAATTAAATTGATGTTTAATCACGTTGTGTTAGTCACCACGTGCCCTCGCACTGGAGTGTTCGCCCGGAACCTACAAATTGTCGAGTGAAGATAAGAATAAGCTTTACTTGGGATTGAACCGACACTCAAGGCTTACGTAGTATCGAGGCAAACACATAGCTAACTATAGGTATCACTAGCACACAGGCTACCTAATGGTAAGTGGAATAGTAAGACGCATCTCGGACGTTTCCCAAATTGATGCATTTCCCAAAAATATCATTTGGGCAAACGCTTTTTTCCTAAATTGTAAATATTTCAGGATTTTTATAAAACTTGGCTTACCTATAGGGTTCTACACAATGGTCCTGAAATAAATGCTAAAATAGTTACAATTTTGGAAAAAAAAAGGTAGCATAAATGATATTTTTGGAAAATGAATCAGTTTGGGAAACGTTTTTTATTAAATGACAGGACACCATTCGTTCGACCCATAAAAAATTACATTCTCAAGACAGAAATCCTAAGACTGAAAATGCATCGCCAACCCTAAGCAGGAATATGGACGGTTTTCTTATCCCTACACCAGAACACAATAATATGAACAGTTTCTTAGCGATAGCGATCTGGATGGTTTTTGCACAAGGTCATAGGACCACTAAAATGTTAAACTTAAAGAAACCATTAAAAGGTTGATTACCTTAGCCTCGACACACCTATATTATTTTGGCACTAATATTATTAGAGCCAAAGGATTAAAGATTGAAGTTTCAAAAAATACTTGAAACTACTAACACACCCACACACACCCACACACACACACACACACACACACACACACACTCAATTTATAAAATAGTTCGGCTCAATTTTTTATTAAGTTTAAGGACATTTTTAATTAATGATATGACATTTCAATTTAAATTTATGACACGTTATTTATTGTTTCTATTAAATTTTGGAGTTTTTTAATTTAACGAATATTAATTTATTTTAATTTTATTTAATTTATCATTCTTTTAGAAATAGAAATCAACAAGGAACAACAAATTTTCTATTCAAAGTCAATTGGTGCCATCTTAGCCTTTTGGCGTCTAAGGTCTATAAGTAAAAATGAATAGGTATAAAAATGACAAGAAAGAAAATTGGAGAGAAGGATTTATTGACTAAGTATAAAAATGTCGACATTCAAATACGTAATTATTTGTAATTAGGTAGTGTCGCCTATTTCTCGGTGGTTTTTGATATTTTATGCTTAGCCAATAAATACTTCTCTCCAATTTTCTCCCTAGTCATTTTTATACCTAGTCATTTTTTCTTATAGACCTTAGTCGCCAAAAGGCGTCTTAGATGATTTTAGTAGGTGTATACACTTAAATCGCCTGTATCTCAAGAACCAATGATGTCTACTTAGTCATGTTTTCCTTTAAAATTCGTTATAATGCTCTTTCATTTAAGATTTCATATTTTTAGTATTTGTAGTTTTGGCTGTTTGGGTGTAGGACCAAGGAGACACTTGAGTCCAAAAAGTAGCGCTATAAAGCTTTATATATCATACCCAGATTACTTAAACGAAAAACTGTTTTCACCTTCCCAAAAAAAAATAGATTCCCACGTTACGTGTAGGGGAAAAAAAAATATTTTATTTCATTTTATTGTACTACTTCGTTGGCGTGACTAATATGCATATTCATGCCAAATTACAGCTTTCTAGTACTAAGAGTCTCTGCGCTAGGCTGCGGACGGACGGACGGACGGACATGGCGAAACTATAAGGGTTCCTAGTTTGACTACGGAACCCTAAAAAGTGTTATTTTACTAAACAAAAAATTACACTATGTATGTTTACCAAACACAAAAATTATAATCTTGTAATTGATGTTTTGAGTTGTAATCTGACCTTGTTGTTCTGACTGATAAGCAGCCGAATGTTTCCCAGTGAGTCATGCTTCGACCGCGTGGCGGGAATCCCAATGACGCCAAGGTTCTCCAAGCGGCTACAATTTTAGCCGACTCGTTAGCTCAGTTGGTTAGAGCGCCGATTTCTAATTCAAACAAACCTTATATCCATCGGAGACAGAGGTTCAAATCCTGCACGAGTCAACTTTTTGTAACGTTTTTTTTCCTATCTAAAGTGTCTTAGAATGAATAATTTGAATTTGATACTCAATTATTCTTTGACAATAAATACACACATCGTAAAAATCAATTCGCATTCTAAATTCAAGGTGTGACAATGAGGAATAAAGGTCTCGAAAACATATTAGGACGGCATTAAAAAATATTAAAAACATTAAAAAAACATGTTTAGTATTTTTGACTTGTGAAAGATTTGAACCCGCGTCCCCGGTGGCTGTCTGTACAAAAAGAACATCACACCAGCGCGCTGCAGCGCTGTAATCCACTGAGCTAACGAGTCTCACGTCTGTGACGGCAAAATTTGCGATCGCTAGCGAAGTGTTCGTAAATATGTAACATACTGTTAGGGAATTACACCATGTTTTGCAAGAGCGCTGGTGGTCGAGCGGTCTAGAGCGTCGATGTATAGTCGCACAAGGTACAGAGTTCGAATCAGCGGATTAATCTATACTAGCTTTACGCGCGACTCGGCCCAGTCATTTATCGCTATTCCCTTGGAAGTTTTGAGAAAAAGGCATATAATTAGCAATTAATGAATTAATAAGCAAAATAACCGTCCTATCTGGATCAGTCGGGGGTTTAATATAAATAAATATTGTAGGTGAAATGTAATAAGACTAGATATTAATAAGTGAAAAATAAGGACATTCAATTCAATATAAAAAGGATTTTTCGAGTTTAAAGTTATTTAAAATGGTATACTTATTTAGTAGTGGAAGGTAAATGAGGTTATAAAAGAAAAATAATACTTCAATGTAAAATTTTAAATAAATAAATAAGAAAAATAAAGTTCAATGGCTAGGACGCATTGACTGCAATTTGCATTTTCCAATCTGGACTATTCGATTTTTCTCGATGAGCAGCTGAGGAGCGAGTCGGTTTCGCACACGAGGGAGTATACGGAACGGCCGTATCATTCTTGTCTGGGAGTCTCCTTAGATTTTTTGATGTTTTATTTTTATAAACTTTTTGCTATAGCGGTATATTACTACTATTTTTTTATTATTTATTACGGTTCAAGAGATACAGCGATTGTTAAGTTCATGCAACAAACACCAAATAAAACCCGTTTCCTATCATTAACTTTAACGTTATAGCCAGCGGTAATAAAAACACACTGAATAAAAAGTCCAACTTGTGCGTATTACGGTTCGTGAGACCGAAAGACAGTGGAGGCTTATAGTAATAAAATCCCTTAAAAAGTACATATCATTATATCATGCGGTACTGTCTTTGGGAGAGTGGTGCCACTAGTCCCCTATTTCACAATCCTGAGAGTGACAGGTAACAGGTGACATTTCACTATACATGGCACAGCTGACATGAATCCCACTGATGTGAAAGCTTATTATCTTTGCAATATATAGCGAATTGTCAGCACCTATCATCGTCAAGATGGTGGATTAGGGATCAGGGCCTCTATTCTACTGCATTATAACGATATCGCGTTTGACGTGTTTAAGAATCGTTTATGTCACAGTCGCCATTATTGTAAATGACATAAGAGTTATCACAACGTTAAATATACGGAAACACGTCAAATACGATATCGTTACTACCGTGTAGAATCCCAGCCCTGGTTGAACAAGTCACTACAGCGTAGCATAACCAGTGTAACAAAGGCCGGTCAAGTGCAAGTCGGACTCGCGCACCGAGGGTTCCGTACTTATGAGAATGTAACATTGTATTGAGGAACAAACTTAAATTTACCGTTAAGAACTTGACAGCTACCAATTTGCACCTCCGATAGCGGGGTCTAATTATATTTATTTGATTATGTACTTCCTCGCAGCTAACCTTGGCCACAGTTTCCACACAGACCCTGTGCTGGTTGGAGACTTCACACGCAACTTGGAATTGCTTTCCGGACGTGTTGTCCATTGCCAGTGGTTTACACCGACCGAATGCTTCATTGCACGTCACGTAGACTTGTATTAGATTCTATGTAAAATTTTATTTACGAAATACTCGATCCGTGAACATAATTTTGAAATAAGAACCTGAACGCCTCAGGCCTAAAATATGCGTTTTTATAAAATGTATTTTTCCCAAAATGTCGGTTTTCCATAAAGTCAGCACATCTTTAGCATAATACCAGCTTCTCAAAATGCCAGCTTCTTATAACGTCTGTCTCCAAGAAAGTCAGTTTTCATATAATGTTCGCTTTTCAGAAAGTGTTTATTCTCAAAATGTCTGCAACCTCAAAATATCTGCCTTCTTAAATTTTTTGCATTCCAGAAAAGTCTTATTCCCAAAATGTCGCAATCATGAACGCCACATTTACAAACTTTTCCTTTTTAATTTTTTACAACAGTAAAGGGGCCATTTTAAATAATAAGTAATATGAATAATACTGCACAGTAATTATAGATATTTATCAAAGAGTAAGTATGCCAAGAAATTAGCTCTTTCAATTTAATGTTCTAAATTGAAAGGGTTAATTCCTTGGCATACTTACTCTACGACTAAAAATAAAGCAGACATTATAGGAAATCAAACATAATAAGACGATAGCGCCTACATACAAAAGTGAACATAACGGAAAAGCAAAACTTATGGTAATGCTAACATTATAGGAATGTAAACATTACGAATAGACGCCTTCCTGAGACTGTACAAATTTTAAATACCAGTCATTTTGAGAAAGCTGACAAAATAGAAGTGTTAACATTGTGAGAACGCAGACGTTTTGACAATTGTACATTTTAGGAAAACGCATATTTTGTGCCTGAGCCGACTTGTATACAATTTAACCTATCTCCAGTTCAAACTTTTAGAGATATCCTAATACATTATGTTCTGGTTCGAGAAAATGACAAAATCGGTTTTTAAGGTTTTCTTTTAGTTAAGAAAGTGTTAAAGCTATCTTTACTCTCTCCGGCGAGCTAGTCAGCGGCAGAGGACCGCGACGGTACTACCCCCTTGCATACATTTTAAGTTTAGAATTGTATCAAGTCATTCTCCTTCACTTCCAAGAGACCTGCTCTGTAACGGACACAATTTTATTATCGTTGCAACTATATAACTGTTAAATTCAAGAATAAATAAATAAATAATCAAAGAGCAATGTCACACAAATTGACCTAGTGCCAAACTAAGCTCTAGGCTTGTACTATGGGTACTAGACAACGATAAACTTACTTATATAGAGAAATATATACTTAAATACATAGAAAACATCCAAGACTCAGGAACAAATACTCGTGCTCATCACACAAATATCTGCCCTTACCGGGATTTGAGCCCAGGACCCCTAGCTTCGAAGGCAGGGTCACTCCCAACTAGGCTAGCGTGTCGTCAAATAGAAGAATAATTTTTCCCTTGAGTTGCACAGACCCTACTACTGCAGGGGTTAGGAGAAGCAAAGGATAGATAGGCAGACATCAGCGACCTCAGTTCAAGAGCCTATCACGTCACCAGAAAGTTAAATGACAAATTAAAACATTTAAGTACTTGTCTAAAAATTAAACAAAAATACTATCTATCGCATTGTTTATGTTTATAAAAAGATTATAATTTTGCTATGATTCTATTTTGATTTAAGACGTTGGCTGTTGTGACTGATAAGAGAAGTGAGTTATGCCTCGACCGCGCGGCGGGAATCCCTGTGACGTCAAGGTTCTCCAAGCGGCTGCGATTTTAGCCAGCTAGTCATCAGACTCGTTAGCTCAGTTGGTTAGAGCACCGATATCTTATCCGCAAACAAACCTTATATCCATCGGAGACGGAGGTTCGAATCCTTCACGAGTCAAACTTTTTGTAAATTTTTATTTATACTAGTGTTTTATCCACAAATTTTATTCTATGCACTTAAATAATCGGTCTTTATGGTCACGTAGCCAGAGAAAAAAACTTTTTAGAATACGAAAAGCATTATTTTAGTTGTGTGGATAAATCAAATGCATAGTAGACTCATTGAAAAAAAAAAGTTGTATGGTGGTGCGTTAGGTAAGATATAACGCATTAAAGTTAAAAATACTATTTTTTTCCTAATCATGATTGACTTGACGTCAAATTGAAAACTTTTAATAATGATAATTATGGTATGGAACTACAAAACTTTACCCAACAGATATAATTTACCGATAAAAGGCTTCTAATAGAAAATCAGAAATTTTGGTAGTTTATTGAATGACAATAGTGTAATTTTGTGTTTTTTCTTAGTTCCACATTCAATGACATTCTACGATAAGATATTGCTTCCGTGTCTTTAAAGTGGTCTAATTTTTGCATGTTGACTGTACAAGATCTAAATGAAATTATGAACAGAAAGTTATTGAAATTAACTTAAAATCATTAAATATTAATAAAAAACAAAAGAACAAAAACGAAAAAAATATTGACTCGTGAAGGATTCGAACCTCCGTCTCCGATGGATAGGTTTGATTCAGAAAGTATTGCAAATCGGCGCTCTACCAACTGAGCTAACGAGTCTGACGACTGCCGCCGCTAAAACTGCTATACACTACAGATGATGTATTGCACAACATTTAGAAAGAGTACCGGTGGCCGGTGGGTTAGTGCGTCGACTAGCAATCACCGGGTCCTGAGTTCAAAGTTCACATGTGCTTTGTTTAACATATGAGATATGTGCTAGCCCTAAACTAAGCTCTAGGCTTGTTCTATGGGTGTATTTCTATTGTTCCACAAAACTAAAAATTGATGATAACTTGAACATAGTTATTTTTAAGAGCTCTCTAAAGATGCATGACTCGATGTAATAATGTAAAAAAATACCTTTGCTTTAGTATGGGAGCTACCCGAAATAATTTGTTTTTAAAGATTTTTTTAAAGACTTTCTCAGCAAAATTGAAATGTATAATTATGCTAAATCACACCTTTGTAGCACCAACAGTGTCTGAGTTAAACCGCGGACAGACGGACATGGCGACACTATAAGGGCTCCTTATTGATTATGGAACCCTAGAAAGATATCTCATCGCCAACCGCGATATTCTCATCTATACTAATATTATAATGCTGCAGAGTTTGTTTGTTTGCTTGCTCGAAAGCGCTAATCTTAGGAACTACAGAACCGATTTAGATGAAATTTGGTACGGAGATAACTAAGGTCACGGAGAAGGACTTATTATTCCGGAAAATTGAACAGTTTCTGAAGGAATAGCGATAAACGAGGTATTTGACATAATTATAGACGACACTATCTAATTGTGATTTAATTGTGTAGTCTTCATACACACAGGGGGAGCAGCGGAAAACTAATTCCACGCGTACGAAGTCGCGGGCGTCTTCTAGTTAAGGATATGTTCATGCTCTCCATTACCAGTCCTGAACAAATGCTTAAGCACTGACTTGAACTAAAATAGATAAAATTATTGGACTAAATACAAACAAGGAATTCATATCCACCCACATCATTACAGTCAAACCACATCCACAGCTGGAAATATAACTTCTCCCAAGATCTCCGCTGTGATCGATGCTGTGCCACTCGCATCGCTGTTTTCTGTACAATAGCATCGATAACAACAATTCATTACATTGGCAACAATTAAAATTGTGTTAGATACACATATAAAATAACGTAACAAAATAAAACTGAAAACTAACTCCGAACCCTTATTAGACCTTTTCTGCTGTCACCCATACAGATGAGGTCAGCTCTAGCAAAAATATGAATAATTTGTTTTGAGTTGAACCTAACCTTGTCGTGACTGATAAGCAGCCGATTGTTTTCCAGTGAGTCATGCCTCGACCGCGTGGCGGGAATCCCTGTGACGTCAAGGTTTCCCAAGCGGCTGCGATTTAAGCCGGAATAGACATCAGGCTCGTTAGCTTAGTTGGTTAGAGCGCCGATTTCTAACTAAAACAAACCTTATATCCATCGGAGACGGAGGTTCGAATCCTTCACGAGTCAAACTTTTTGAGTCGTTTTTGTTTTTGTTTCTTATAGTTACGACTTTCGAATTTATAAATTCTGTTCTAAGAAATTAGTGGAACAATGCAACAACGATATGACAAACCTAACTATGTTTTGGAGAAGAATTTCGTCCTAGGGAATTGTCTTTGTTTTATTCCATATCTTTGACATATGACTAAGGTTACGTTATTTTCATTCACTTGACAATAAATACAGACATCGTAAAAAGCAATTCGTTTTCTGAATCAAGTTGTGACAGAGAGGAATAAAGGTCAAAAACAAATTAGGAAAGCATTGAAAAATTGAAAATCAATTAAAACGTTAAAAAGAGATGCATTTTTGGGCTTGTGAAGGATTTGAACCCCCGTCTCCGGTGGTTATGATTGAGTATAAAAAGTATGTTTATTCCGGCGCTGTAAACCACTGAGCTAACGAGACTCACGTTCGTGATGGCATAAATTACGATCGCTAGCGAAATGTTGGTAAATATGTTACATACTGTTAGGAAATTACACAATGTTTTGCAAGAGCGCTGGTGGCCGAGCGGTCTAGAGCGTCGATGTATAATCGCACAAGGTACACAGTTCGAATCGGCGGATTAATCTATACTAGCTTTTACGCGCGATTCGACCCGCTTCAAAGTCGTTTATCGCTATTCCCTTGGGTTTTAATAAAAAAGTAGCATTTTGAAATATCAATTAATTAATGAATTAATAAGCAAAATTAACGTCCGTTCTGGATCAGTCGGGGGTTATATAAATATTAACTAAATAAAAAAAAAACTAAATGAAAATGAAAAATAAGGTCATTCAATATAAAAAAGGTTTTTTCCAGTTTTAAGTTATTATAAGCTGTTATACTTATTTAGAAGTGAAAGGTTGATGAGGTTATAAAAGTTTAAATAATACTTTAGTGTAAAATTTAAATATAATATAAATAATAAAATAATGTTCAATGGCTAGGACGCATTCTCAGTACATTTCGCAGTTTTCAATCAGTTTGGACCATTAGATTGTTCTCGATGAGCAGCTGAAGACCAAGTGCGAGTCGGTTTCGCACACGAGGAGTTCCGTTCCGTATCATTCTTGTCTGGGAGTCTCCTTCGTATTTTTTTTTTATAATTTTTGGTGGTAGCGGTATTCAATTTTTTTACTTCAATTTATCTACCTATTACGGTTTAAGAGAAACAGCGATTGTTAAGTTCTAGCAAAAAATACCATAAAAACCCGTTTTCTGTCGTTAATTTTAATGTTATAGCTAATCAAAATTTACTACAAAAGAAAAAACTAAAAAAAAAAATATTGACTCGTGAAGGATTCGAACTTCATTTATTAACCAACCGCCAGGCAACAGTGGTCGCATTGTTGTGTTCCGGTGTGGGGATAAGACAAATGTTGAAATTAGTACCATAATGGCATTCCATCTTAGTCCTCAGGGTTGGCAACGCATTTGAACAACAAACAACGTCTCGGGATTGCAGTCTGAAGATTAGTCTACAGAATTCAAAGGTCTATGGGTCTTAGATTCCTCTCACCATCAGGTGGCCTGAGTGCTCGTGTTCCTTCTCCGTATCATAAAAATAAATATCTAAATCTGACTCTCTAAGATTTGACTTGTAATCATAATACATTATGTTTTGGTTCAAGTAAGTGACAAAGACGTTGCATTTAAAGGTTATTCTTTTAGTTATCGCATATCTCGCACTTTTAGAATTATAGTGACCTAATTCAAACGTTTTCAGCTTACGATTATGACTCATAATTTATGAGTCATAAATTTAGTATTATAGAGACCTAAATCGAAATTCAACATTATGTGGATTAGGTCACTATAATTCTAAAGATGCGTCTGTCAAACAAATTTAGCCCTTCCCTTTTTTACACTTGAAACTTTTACATTTTCATGTCGATTGTAAAACAGGCCCTCAAAAGTTTTCAATTTGACGTTAAGACAATCCTGATTAGGAAACAATTAGTGTGATATACTTTAATGCTTCATACATCACGTTACACGCAGCGGTAAGACCGCCTGTTGTATACCTATGATTTAAATGTGCTGTTCCGTGTTGTTTTTTTTAAGTTCAATAAAGAGTATTTGCATTGTATTGTATTGTATTACTTAAAACTCAAGCCTTACCTAAAGCACCGCCATAAAACTTCTATTTTTTTAAAAACCTTACTATGCACTTTTATCTACCACACAGCTAAATTGATAACTTTTAGAATTCTCATAAGTTTTTTTCTCTGGCTACGCGACTATAAGGACAGGTTATTAAAGTGCATGTAATAAAAAATAAAGATGAAACGATAATATAAATAAAGATTTACAAAAAGTTGTCAAACTTTATAATATTTATATTATCGTGAAGGATTCGAACCTCCGTCTCCGATGGATATAAGGTTTATTTGAATAAGATATCGGCGCTCTAACCAACTGAGCTAACGAGTCTGACGACTGCTGCCGTTAAAACTGCTATACACTACAGATGATGTATTGCACAACACTTTGATAGAGCATCGGTGGCTGGTGGCTTAGTGCGTCCACTAGCAATCGCAAGGTCCTGAGCTTAAACTCCATGTGAGCTATGTTTAACACATGAGATAGTTGGTAGTGACCCTGCCTACGAAGCTAGCTGTGCGGGGTTCAATTCCCGGCATGGGCAAATGTTTTTTGTGATGAGCGCGAGTACTTGTTCCCAAATGTTGGAGAATTTCTGGGTATTAAAAAAAATGTTTCTGTATATAGTATTTGTATCGTTATCTTATACACTTGTAAACATCTTAGCGTAATTGTGCCAAATTTGGTTATAGAATTATTAATAAGTATTTTTGGAGTTGTTGGTATTTCTGTAGCTCTGCCTACCCCACTCTGGGAATGAAGGCTTGATGTGTGTACGTATCGTTTTCTAGTACCCACAGTACAAGCCTAGAGCTTAGTTTGGAACTAGGTCAATTTGAGTGAGACTGTCAGATATTTATGTTATTATGTATTTACTAGTAGCTAAGCTCGGCCACAGTTTCCACACACACCCTGTGCGGGTTGGAGACTTCATACGCAACTTGGAATTGCTTTGCGGACGTGTCGTCCATTGCCGGCGGTTTACACCGAATGTCACGTTGCACTTCAGGGCCTACTAGACTTGTATTAGATTATATTATTATGTTTAACTTTATTTACGAAATACTCTGTAAGAGTTTGACTTGTGAAGGATTTGAACCTGTCTCCGTTTCAAACGTTAAGACATACAATATTATGGTATCTCTATGATTATGTTATGTGGGGCTAGACAAGTTACATTCGACAATTGTCAGCAATTATGTTTCGATTGAAAAATATATGGAATTGACGTAAGCAACCGAGATAGTACCATGTGACCATCTCGGTGGCTTACGTCAATTACATACGTTTGTCTATCGAAACCTAATCGCTAACAATTGTCGGATGCAACTTGTCTAGCTCTGTTGGACTATGTGAAAAAAAAATCGGTTTTTAAGGTTTTCTATCAGTTAAAAAAGTGTTGAGGCCATCTTAACGCCTTCCAGCGAGCGAGCCAGCAGCAGTGGACCTGCATCGTTTATGTTTACAAAAAGTGTTATCATTTTGTAATGATTTTATTTTGAGTTGTAGTGTTGGTTTTTGTGTCTGACAAGAGAAGTGAGTCATGCCTCGATCGCGCGGCGGGAATCCCTGTGATGTCAAGGTTCCCCAAGCGGCTGCAATTTTAGCCAGATAGTCATCAGACTCGTTAGCTCAGTTGGTAGAGCGCCGATATCTTATCCGCAAACAAAACTAAATCCATCGGAGACGGAGGTTCGAATCCTTCACGAGTCAAACTTTTTGTAATACTTTATTTATAATTTTATACTACATCCAATTCGGTGATTAAAACTGCCCTTATAGTCGCGTAGCCAGACAAAAAATACTTATGAGATAAAATAAATAGTCTGTAAAACAACCTCTAAAACGTTAAAAATAATAAGTAGTGGCCCCTAAGGACACTGAAACTAAACTGACACGTCGGGGACCGCCAAGTAGCTGGGGTATTTAATGTTTTTTCATTTACTAAGCGGTCCCCTGCGGTTCCGAATTTTCTAATTATTTTTTTCATTTCACGCTTTTTAAACTTCTCCATCTGAGTGTCTGTTTGTGGCATCGTAACTCCTAAACGGATCAAGGGATTTGGATGCAAGTTTTTATTAATAAAGTTACATTAATCAGGACGGTTCTTAGAAAAAAATCATGAAAATTGGTTGGGCCGTTTAAAGAGATATCAGCTCTGAAATTAGGTGTCGTTGTTATTTTGGGGGCTTTTAACATCCTAAAAGCTTAATATCTCAAAAACGGCTGAATCGATTTTTTCTACAAAAAAAAACAACATTCAAATCGGTTCATCCGTTTAAGAATTACAGTGCCACAGACAGACACACACACACACATTTCAAACTTATAACAGCCCTCTTTTTGCGTCGGGGGTTAAAAACTAAAAATTATCATTTTCCCTGTGTGGACAGAGAAAGTGCTTTATACGAGTAAGCAATATAAGTTCTACGGCGGTGGTTTAGGTACGGTTTCATTAATTTATTATTTTACGAAACTTTACCCAACGACAACGACGAGCAGGTTGCTCACCTGACATATAACAGAAAAGAATAAACAATGATTATTGTTTAATTAACCTAATATGTTTGATGCGTAAGTGTGTGTAAGTGTGTGTCTGTCTGTGGCACCGTAGCTCTTAAATGGATGAACCGATTTGAATGCGTTTTTTTTTTTGTAAAGTATAGTGTAAGTATAGTGCAATGAAACTCGTTTTGATTGCTCTTGGGGTGACTCGTTTTGATTGCTCTTGGGGTGACTCATTTTGATTGCTCTTGGGGTGACTCGTTTTGATTGCTCTTGGGGTGACTCGTTTTGATTGCTCTTGGGGTGACTCGTTTTGATTGCTCTTGGGGTGACTCGTTTTGATTGCTCTTGGGGTGACTCGTTTTGATTGCTCTTGGGGTGACTCATTTTGATTGCTCTTGGAGTGACTCGTTTTGATTGCTCTTGGGGTGACTCGTTTTGATTGCTCTTGGGGTGACTCGTTTTGATTGCTCTTGGGGTGACTCGTTTTGATTGCTCTTGGGGTGACTCGTTTTGATTGCTCTTGGGGTGACTCGTTTTGATTGCTCTTGGGGTGACTCGTTTTCATTTCTCCTACTCTGTCTCGTAGAGTATAATATTTTATAACAAAGATTGTTCCACGTTTTGGATATTTTTTTTGCTGCTTTTGTATCAATAAATAAATAAATAAATATCAGGGGACACTCTCACACAAATTGCCTCATAATACAAATATTAGCCCTTACCGGGATTCGAACCCCGGACCGCTGGCTTTGGAGGCAGGGTCACTACCAACTAGGCCAACGTGTCGTCTTTTAGCTTACATCACAAATTACAGCTTTAAAGGATTTCAGGAAGTGCCCAAAGTATTTGATGATCATCACATCATCCCATCATCAGTGAGTGAGTAAGTGACGAAATTGGAGTTTTTTACATAATCAATAAAATCAAAAGTATAAGAAAGAGCTATGCAATTGAAACGTTATTTTTAATAAGTTTACTATTGACATCATATCCCGAGAATTTTGTTTATCTGGTATAATTCAAACCCATGAGAGTTTAAATAAACGTCGAAGCGCTTCGAGAAAAAGTAGGTAGTGATGACTTTTCGCTTCACTTGTTGTCGTGTTGGCAAGGCACGACCGTGTCCCTTGATACTTTAGTTTATAATGTTATATAATAAAATGCAAAAGTTAGTTTTTGAATAAGTGAATGAATGAATGAATGGTTTATTTGCAAAAAAAACAAGCGTATATAAAAGTTGTTACCATAATCATAGATCGTATTTTGTTTTGCTAAGGCTGGCGTACAAATATTTTGTTTTAAACTTATATTACAGTTTGCATTCTCTTAAGCGGTTACTGAAGGTGTAATAACAGTGTTCGATGAAATAATTGAAATAACATTTTCTTTAATATATTAATGAAGTAAAGTAAAGCAACACTGAACCAGAAGCAAAATTATATTATTGAAACATAAAGCAAAAATGCACATTCTAACCTTATTTTCAAAATATTGCAGCCTTGGCGAGAAAACTCGAACTAAAAAATCGGTTATCTTTGGTCAAAATAAATTACCTCAAAAAATATTTAAAGTTTGACTCGTGAAGGATTCGAACCTCCGTCTCCGATGGTTGAGGTTTAGACAGAATTCATTTATCGGCGCTCTTACCAACTGAGCTAACGAGTCTGATGACTGTCCTGCCCAAAATTGCAGCCGCTTGCTGCAAAATTACGTCACAGTGACGCGCGCTGCGTGAATAATACTGCCCTGCTACATAAGCAGTATCTGAGACAAAACTTCTGTAGCAAATTTAACCTTACATATTTCTAACGTTTTAGGGTTGAATCTGCTTTGGCCATTTAATCTGAGATACTGCTTTTTTGCTTAGGAAGGCAGAATATAGGGAACAAAAACTCATTTCATAATATTTATGGTTTGTTTTGTAGGAGAGTTTACTAAGAAGCTCTGTAATGTACTAGCTTAATTTTAGGATATGCGATGAAACGTATTTTCATGTCAATGGCGGCATCATTTAGTTACTTTGCCCTCACAGAAGCCGGACCAGTCCTGCAGCAGGGGTGAGAACCCCGGATGAGAGTCGAACAAAAGGAGGGTAGGCTTTTGCCCAGCTGTGGGATACTAAACAGGCTACTAAGATTTAGATAATAAATTAATTTGTACGTTTTTCCTGCATTAAGCTCAAAAGGATTTTAGGTCATGGTGTCTGTCAAACCAACCTTTCATTAGGAACATTTTTTGTTTGTGCTGCTTACTTCCAATTTCTTTATTAGTCTTGAAGCTGTAAGAAAAAAAAAAGTTAATAAAGTAAATATATAATGCAAAACAATTGACTCGTGAAGGATTCGAACCTCCGTCTCCGATGGATAGGTTTGATTCAGAAAGTAATGCAAATCGGCGCTCTAACCAACTGAGCTAACGAGTCTGATGACTGATGCCGCTAAAACTGCTATATTTAGCAAACACTGCATGTAAGAATTGCACAATATTTTGAAAGCGCGTGTTCGGTGATCTAGTGGTTTACTGCCTCGATTTGTTACCGCAAGATACCGAGTTCGAAACCACGCAGTCGCTATTTAACCTACCCGTCATATTTCCCAACTCCAGGCGGACCCTGGGCTTAATGTCTACTGAGCTAAAACTTCATTTCATTTGACACTATTTTAGTATTGCTTTTGCAGTAGAGCTATCAAATCGATGACAAATCGGTATCACAACAAAGGCGATGTCGTCGGTCTAGATGTTACCCCTCGTAACTGCATTTATTTTTCGATATTTTTTTTATGCCGATAGTTTATAATAGCGTTTCTGGTGTTACCCTGTAAATGCCTTCTACTGGCTGCCTCAAATGTTATCCCATGGTATCGAAAAACATCGTGGGGAAACCTGCACATCGATTCGGTATATCGATTAAGTATATCGGATTATTTGCTAATTTAAGATTCAATTCAATAATAAAGTGATTCCCAGTCAAGTTTGAATAGGCGATGAAAATATAAGCAAGAAATAGTTCCGTAGAACGACTTGTTTGGAACAATAAAGTAGGAAGCGGATGTGAGGTTCACTCGGGTTGAAGATAAACCTAGTTCCGCGGTGTGAAAGTGCCCACTTACTAAAATATTATTATAAAACTTCTTTTTTTTAAACGGCTTGGTGAATCTTATCAAACCTAGTTGAGAACCAAAACTTTGTGTGACATATTAGTCAGGCAGACCGACAGGATATAGACATGTTGAATCTATATAAGGCTTCCTATTTAGTTTGACTACCAATTCCTGAAACACGTTATCCAAAAAAGAATCGTTTTTAATTAAGTCCTAATATAATAAATGTGAAAGTAACTCTGTCTGGTTGTCTGTTTGTTTCGCTTTCACGGATAAACCGCTGAACCGATTTAGATGAAATTTGATATGAAGATAGTTTAAGTCCCGGGAAAGGGCATTGTTTAGGGTACTATAAATCCCAAAAAATTGGACGATTCCTGAGGGAATAGCTATAAACGACTTCTACGCGGACAATTGGGCGTTAATATGTACGAATAGCAAATTCTAAACGAAAACGTTCTAGGAAATCATTATCGATATTAGTTAGCGAAACATAATGAATATATAAGTAATAAAAAAATCAGGATAAAGCATTGTGATGTCCCGTTTCGTGTAGGTACATAATAGCGAGGTAATTAACTTGGGCCTCTATTCTACTGCGTTATAACGTTATCGCGTTTGACGTGTTTTAGAATCGTTTATGTCACAGTCGCCATTATTGTAAATTACTTAAGAGTTATCAAAACGTTGACAATACGGAAAACGTCAAAGACGATATCGGTATTACTGTGTAGAATCCCAGCCCTGCCTTATTTATAGGTTAGTTATAGTGACGTCACAGTGACGCCATGCTGCGTGTAGTGGTTCCCATATTCGCCGGCACTAGCATCGACTCGTTAGCTCAGTAGGTAAGAGCGCCGATATATACAAGTGCTTGACCATCGGAGGGCGGAGGTTCAAATCCTTCACGAGTCAGTTTTTTTTTTCAGTCTGATTTTTAGCCTGAAATGTTTTGGAATACAATAAAAGTAACTTAACTTTTTTATGAATATTTGTGTAAGGTTTCAAGGAGAGTTCATGGTTAGCTGTAAAACCGCTTGTTGGCTGACTTTGTATCATTTTCGATCTGTCTGGATTGCTACTTTCATCTTATTCGTTAACCCTTTGTTATGCTTGGAGGCGCAGTGCGGGGTGACGTCGCCAGGTAAGGCTGGATACTGATTGCCGTTTTCGCCCTAACGTATAATGCACGATTGGTTGAACGGTTGGGCGCAGGTTGGCGGCGTCGCGGTGCCGCGGTTCAAATCCCACTCGGTGCCAGTGTTCTTTTTGTGTTTTAGGATTCTTTAAAAGTAAACACAATTAAAATGTGAGAATTTAAGATGCGGTAGGTTACTAAGACAGGCAAATCGTCATAAGAGCTCACGGTGGAAAGACATGCAATGGTGAACAAGTGATTGCAATACTTACCGACATTACGGCAATTATAACACCTAGTGAATGTTTGTTTAATCTGAGCTTATAATTATTAATAGGTCTCTTAGTATTTTATTTTAGTCACATATAGTCTTGTCTAACATAGTTTGGTGTGGTGGCAATTGTAATAAAGGGGTAAGTTTAGATTTGTAAGATTTAGGTTTTAAGTATGTAAGATTAACGGTTATCGACATCACAATGTTAACGGGTTTTCGTGTTATATTTTAGCTTAACGAGACGCCCTTTACATCCCGATGGATTATTAAAGGATCAAAAGTATTAAGAAGCTAGCCGGAGGCATCTTAGGATTGGCAGGGTTCCAGATCGTATACGAAACTCTCCTGGCGCTCAACATTAGTTTTAATTCATTTTTATTAGACACTACTAGTACTTACTAGTAGTACTTTACGTTAGATGTTAGAAATAAGTACATCTAGTATAAGGGGTTAATAAATATTATAAATAAGTGTATTCTTGCGCTGCGTGTTTTTATTTACAGTGGTTCGACCCATAACAAATGGCGCCCAACGTGGGGCCCGACAGTGAGCAATTAACATCGGAGGACAGGAAGATATTGCAGGAGTCATTAGGGGACTTAGGAGTTAAGATCATACAAAAATTAGATACCACATGTGAAATGAGTCTAAAACAGGTTGTTGAGAAAGAGCCAAAGGAAAATTTCGATAGATCAGTGGGAAGTAGCGATGTAAATGAAAGTGTAAATTTTGTGCCAAGTATTTTTGAAAGGGAAATAAGCAGTAATAAAAATCGGAGACTTCTACGCACTTCTACTCTAAATGAGGAGTATCCTACCCGCAAATTGGTTCCAATTTCTAAGTGGGAGATAAGGTTCACGGGTGACGGTACGATGAGTATTAATTCTTTTTTAGAAAGAGTTGATGAACTGAAGGAAGCCAGGAACGCCTCGGATGGTGATCTGTTTCGATATGCGGTAGATTTATTCGAGGGTGATGCGCTGGTGTGGTATAGGGCTAACAAAGAATATGCTGGCAGTTGGGATGAACTAGTTATTCTATTAAAGCGTGCCTTTCAGTCTCCATATTACCAAGACGAGTTGTTGACAGAGATCAAGGAGCGAACTCAAGGTCGGGACGAGTCGATAGTTATATACATGTCAATCATGCAGAATATGTTCAATCGGCTACCAGCAAAGTTGACAGAGATCGAAAAGATTAGGATTATTATAAGAAATATTCAGCCATACTATCAACGAGCTACTTGTAGGGATAACTTCACGTCTATTACGGACCTGATAGAGGTTCTAAGAACTGTAGAACGTACTAAATTAAGTTGTGACAACTTCCAAGAGCCAAAAAGTAATGCAAATTCCCTGGAACCCGATCTGGCATATAAAAGGACCGCAACTTCAGGTATGAAAGAGGTTAATGAAATCAAGGAAGGGGCTGGAAGTAGCACGCCAGTTGCAGTTAAATCACGGTGTTGGAATTGTCGAGAAAGTGGACATCTTTTCAGGGAGTGCAGTTTGCCAAAGCAACGTTTGTTTTGTTTTAGATGCGGTCGTTTTGGGACTACATCAACGGATTGCTCTTGTAAGGGAAACGCACAAGGGGGAAATCCAAATCCTGCTCAATAGATTTCCCCCTTCATCAAAAAAGTAAAGAATGGCAGACATGGTTAAAAGTAGTGAGCAATTTTTTTACGCATAAAGATGCTGAAATCTGTCCAGTAAGAATAAAAAAAGTGAATGACAATAGATCATATGTTCTTTTAAGCGTGTTGGGTTATCAGTGTGTAGGACTTCTGGATACTGGGGCAAATCGTACAGTCATGAATGCACAGTTTGCAGAAACTCTGAATAAGCTAGGCCTTACACAAACAAAAATCAGGCCCACAGAGATTGCCACCGCTGATGGGGTAAAGCATAGCATTACGGACATTATTGACATTCCTATTAGTTTTGATGATCAATTTTATGTAATTTCGGCTATGGTCATGCCAGGATTGTCACAGCAATTAATACTAGGAAAGGATTTTTTTGACAAATTTGGTATTGAGTTTCAATTCAAGAGTAAATCTACATTTAACAACACTGAATTGAGTTTCTTAGCGATAAATAAATCGGCGGTCGTTTCGAGAGAGAAGTTGAGTGAAGCAGACGAGCGGAAATTGATAGATTTAGTGTCAGAAATGAAAGAGACAATTGGTGGATGTTTAGGTAGGACTAGCGTGATAAAACATACCATAGATACAGGTAATAGTAAACCTATACATCAAAAACAATATAATTTTTCTCCGACCATAAAAACAGCTATTGAAAAGGAATTAGACGACATGCTAAGTAAGGATGTAGTTGAACCGTCATATAGCTCATGGTGCTCGCCAGTGCTGATAGTGAAGAAGCCAAATGGCGACAACAGACTGTGTTTAGATAGTAGGCAATTAAATAAAGTAACTAAACGCGACACATATCCTCTACCAAGAGTATCTAATGTTATAGACAACTTACGCAACGCAAAATTTCTGACTACTCTCGATTTGAAGTCGGCATTTTGGCAAATTAAACTAGATGAAGTTAGTAAAGAAAAAACAGCATTTGCAGTACCGGGACGAGGCCTTTTCCATTTTAAGGTTATGCCATTTGGCCTTATTAATGCATCCCAAACTCAGCAACGGTTAATGGACATACTGTTTCAGTGTAGTGAGGACAAAATATGGGCATACTTAGATGACATAGTCATATGTTCAGCGAGTTTTGAGGAACACCTTGACTTATTAAAGAAGGTAATGGCGACTTTAAAACATGCAAATCTTACTATTAATGTGGATAAGTGTAAGTTCGCCAGGCCCAGTCTAAAGTACTTAGGGTATGTGATAGACGAGTCTGGTTTGAGAACAGACCCCGACAAAGTAGAGGCAATTATAAACTTTCCGAGACCCGGCACCTACACTGAGCTTAAGAGGTTCATTGGGCTAGCAAGCTGGTATAGGAGATTCGTGGAGAATTTTTCAATAGTCGCGGCACCCTTACACGATCTAACTAAAGGCAAGCACAAGAAACTTGTATGGTCTGCCGAGGCGGAGACCGCGTTTCTAAAGCTCAAGACATTGCTGACTAGCTCACCGGTGGTAATATGCCCCGACTACTCTAAACCTTTCATCATTCAATGCGACGCATCAAACAAGGGGGTGGGTGCAGTCATTTGCCAAAAGGTGGGGGATGCTGAACAACCTATTGCTTATTTAAGCCGAAAATTGAATGACCGCGAAGCTAAATACTCGACTTCAGAGAGAGAATTACTTAGCATTGTCTATGCCATAGAAAAGTTTAGACCATACATCGATGGAACACATTTTACTGTCATGACTGACCATAGCGCTTTGCAGTGGCTTCATAAAATGAAGGATCCTCATGGCCGGTTGGCCCGCTGGGCTATGAAACTTCAGCAATTCAGCTTCGACATCATCCACAGACCAGGTAAAAACCAAGTTGTTCCGGATGCGCTGTCTAGATGCAGTTATTCAGACATAGAAATCAATGTGGTTGATATATTGGATGAACACAAAGATCTCTGGTACAGAAAGAAGGTCAAAGAAGTGGAAAAGCAAAATAAGGACGAGTCTGGTTGGTCAGTACATGAGGGACTATTGCTACGGAAGAACCCGTTGCAGCAATTTCCGAATAAGAGCAATGTATGGAAGCTCTATATTCCAGAAGCTCTCAGACAAAAAGTTTTGAATGAATGCCATGACGAGGTAACATCGGGACATTTAGGAATACGCAAGACATACTTTAAAATAAAACAAAAGTATTATTGGCCAAATATGTTGAAGCAGGTTAAACAATATATTGGTAATTGTAATGCTTGCGCGAGACATAAAGTCTCTCATGAGTTGCCTCTGGGACAAATGGGTAAGCATCGAGATGTGTCGCAGCCATGGCAGGTAGTCTCTTTGGATCTGATGGGACCATTCCCAAAGAGTAAAAGCGGCAATACTATGCTGTTGGTGATCACGTGCTGGTTCAGCAAATTCAGCTTGTTGTTCCCGTTGAGAACAGGAAAAGCTGACAAGATTTGTGAGCTAGTCAAAAATCAGTTTTTATTATATGGGGCACCCCAGGCCATAATCTGTGACAACGGCAAACAATTCGCTTCTCAACTGTTCAAAGAGTTAGCACAGAAATACAATTCAAAGATATGGTATACACCTAATTACCACCCGCAAAGTAACCCTACGGAGAGGGTCAATAGAGTGATTGGAACGATGATGTCCACGTACACCACGGGCAAGAAACATAACGAATGGGATGTACATTTACAAGAGATAGGTCACGCCATTAGGGCAGCAGTCCACGAAACCACGGGCTACACGCCGGCATATCTATTTTTGGGCAGAGAACCTACAGTTCCGAACTTTGATATTTTATCTAAAATTGGAAACCCGATTTCAAATCCAGGAAATAGTTGTCAAATAGATATAGCGGAGCACATCAATAACATAGCGATCAGGAACAGAATCAATAATGTAGTTCAGGCCAGACTTAGGAGAGCACACGAGAATAGCAGCAAGTATTATAACAGCACAAGAAGAATCTCGAACTTTAGCGTAGGAGATACAGTCTGGAAAAAAACTAAATTTTTGTCTAAGGCCTCCGCGAAGTTCACGGCTAAGCTAGCACCAAAGTTTGAGAAAGCTGTCATTACATGCAAAGTATCTACAAACGTTTTTCGCCTAAACAATCCTTATGGTAAGGATCTAGGACTATGGCATGCTAAAGATTTGAAACCAATCCAGTAAAAAAAAAAAAAAAAAAAAAATTTTTTTTTTTATTGAAGGAGGGGGAATATGTTATGCTTGGAGGCGCAGTGCGGGGTGACGTCGCCAGGTAAGGCTGGATACTGATTGCCGTTTTCGCCCTAACGTATAATGCACGATTGGTTGAACGGTTGGGCGCAGGTTGGCGGCGTCGCGGTGCCGCGGTTCAAATCCCACTCGGTGCCAGTGTTCTTTTTGTGTTTTAGGATTCTTTAAAAGTAAACACAATTAAAATGTGAGAATTTAAGATGCGGTAGGTTACTAAGACAGGCAAATCGTCATAAGAGCTCACGGTGGAAAGACATGCAATGGTGAACAAGTGATTGCAATACTTACCGACATTACGGCAATTATAACACCTAGTGAATGTTTGTTTAATCTGAGCTTATAATTATTAATAGGTCTCTTAGTATTTTATTTTAGTCACATATAGTCTTGTCTAACATAGTTTGGTGTGGTGGCAATTGTAATAAAGGGGTAAGTTTAGATTTGTAAGATTTAGGTTTTAAGTATGTAAGATTAACGGTTATCGACATCACAATGTTAAATGGGTTTTCGTGTTATATTTTAGCTTAACGAGACGCCCTTTACATCCCGATGGATTATTAAAGGATCAAAAGTATTAAGAAGCTAGCCGGAGGCATCTTAGGATTGGCAGGGTTCCAGATCGTATACGAAACTCTCCTGGCGCTCAACATTAGTTTTAATTCATTTTTATTAGGTACTACTAGTACTTACTAGTAGTACTTTACGTTAGATGTTAGAAATAAGTACATCTAGTATAAGGGGTTAATAAATATTATAAATAAGTGTATTCTTGCGCTGCGTGTTTTTATTTACAGTGGTTCGACCCATAACACCTTTTCCTAGCAAAGTACACTAAACTTCATCGACCACATTCATGTCGCTCAAAATTGAACTTAACTAACTACATTTTATGACTCAAATATAATTGAACTTTCTTGAAATATGACTTCATGGATCAGTATTCTTGAGGAAGTTACTAATTCGTGGCTCTATTCCATTTCTTGCTTGTATTGTTTTATGGTACAGTCAAGTTCAAAAGTATGTAGACACTTTTGTACCTTGTCACTTTAATCGCTTGGATAATTTCATATGGCAGTTTAAACATGACGTTAAATAGACAAGGTACTAAAGTGTATACATTCTTTTGAACTTGAGTGTATACCTAAAGGAGACGTATTTTTTTTCTTATCTACCCCATAGTGGATGTCGTTGGATAGGTCTTTTAAAAATATTACGGATTAGTGCAGACAATCCATCGATTAACAGATCCGTTTATGAAATATTAAATAACTTAAATAAATTACATGTTTTTTACTAAACCTATCGTGGTACTTTATACTTATATTTAAATCTTTGTAAGTTTTTTTTTTTGTTAATGAGAAGGCACACGAGCACTCCAACCTGATGGTAAGTGGAATCTGAGACCCATAGACATTTGAATTCTCAAGACCATAATCCTAACACCTCAAATGCGTTGCCAATTCTGAGGACTAAGATGGAATGCCTCTATGCTAGTAATTTCACCGGTTGTCTTATCCCCACACCGGAACACAACAATGCGAACACTGTTACTTGGCGGGTGGTTAATGAATAAGATGGTGGTAGCGATCCGGACGGACCCTGCACAGGGTCCTACCACCACTAAACACCACTACCACTATGTATAGCCGGCGATCGTCGAAGATATCCTTAAATCACGGAAAGAGTATATTTATATTCGGACTATCTTGTTTCATACTTGTAATCTTAATAGTTTCGAATTAGCACTTGAAAACAAAGAGATCGGTGGGACAATGCAGTTATTATTTGATAAAATGTATTATCGAAGTATTAGTACAATATTATTTTTATTATTTCTAGCCTAAAGTGCCCCACTGCTGGGCAAAGGCCGCCCTCCTGTCCTTCCACGAATTCCTATTCTTGTGCATATGTCTAATAAAGTGATTTTTAATGCACCCGATATCGACGTACGTGTAAGAGGTTGATGATTGTAGGGGAAGCGAAGGTTGTATGTTTAGACCGGGGCCCCTGGCGCTCCATAGCCTCTGCCTTCCCCATTGGGAGTCAGGCGTGAATGTAAGTATGAATGTAAGTATGTTATTCTTTTTAATATTAAAATAAATAAATCGTCCAAGTCTCTATGTATATCTAACTACTTTTATAGCATTCGTTAGAACTTATATTCACGTTATAGTTAGCAAGCAAGATGGGCTTAAAGAAAATAAATTAAAGGGTCTAAAAAAAACACAGAAATAGAAAAAAACGTTGAGTTAAAGTTTGACCCGTGAGGGATTCGAACCTCCGTCTCCGATGGATAGTTTTAAGTTTGCGGATAAGATATCGGCGCTCTACCAACTGAGCTAACGAGTCGATGACTGAGGCGGCGAAATTCGCGATCGCTTGGGGAAGTTTGTTTGTAAATATGTAACATACTCTTAGGGAATTGCACAACATTATGCAAGAGCGCTGGTAGCCTAGCGGTATAGAGCGTTGACCTAAATACTCAAGGTAGCTAGTTCAAACCCAAGTGGTCTCTTTGATAGTTACGATGGTCTTTATATTATGCTAGAATCACGCCTTCACTTCACTTTGGGTAAAAAATATCCATCCAAAATAACATATTATTAAAATGCTAACAGGAATTTTCAATAGGTTCCGGAGATCACCCGTCGGATAGATACAAACTCTCAAAATTCGTATCTCCTACTCGTATACTCACGTATTTCGCAATTTCATAATATACAAAAATCACATAATCCTAATAAATCCGCAATATGATCAGATCATTGTAGTAAAAAAATGAAAATTAAGACGACGCGTTAGCATAGATGGTTGTGCCGACGAAGCTAGCGATCCTGAGTTCGATTCCCGGTATGGGAAAATATTTGTGTGCTGAGCGGCGAGTATTTGTTTCTGAGTCTTGAATGTTTTCTATGTATTTAAATATATATTTCTCTATATGTGTGTTTATTGTTGTCTAGTACCCATAGTGCAAGCCGAGAGCTTAGTTTGCGATTCGGTCAATTTGTATGAGATCGTCCCCCTATATTTATAAATTTTAAATGAGTAATGCTGCCGTGCAGGCTCTAAAATGCAGTATGAGAAAAAAGGTGGTTTCGAGAAAACCGCGAAAAACTTTTTGACGCTCGTTTTTTTTCATACTATAGTTGTATTGTGGATGTTTTTATTGCCACGAGGACCAAGTGACAACAAATATTGAATTTACAAAGAAATAATTAAATTTAGGTTATTATAGTAAAAATTAAAAGGTTTTTTTCAAAATCATGGCAGTTACTGCACACGAAAAGGTACACATATGCATACTAAAATGCGGTAAAAATACTTGATACTACAAAAACTTACGATTTATTTGCTACTTTGCAGACTAATTTGCGGCATAAGACTTTCTTTGCGGCACTTTAACTTGCATTTTGAACGAATTATACGTATCAAGTATGTAGTATCAAGTATATAACAAACTTTTAGGTAGGATAAAACAAAAATACACTTTTGTATGTATCAGAATAATGTTTATTTTTTACGATTTGAGCTAGCTTACTTAAATTAAGGTGTTCTGAACACATGCGGTTGCAACATTATCTTATTAAGTACTTATACTAAGATAACAATAGGAAAGTAAGTTTTGCTTTCGCAAGAAACATGAGATCTTTCATTATACCTATGGCATATATTATACCCAACTAAAAATAAATCATGATAAAATCTAAAGTACAGTCGACTACAAAGAGATGTATAGGTACACTTTTTCCCCTTATTGCATTGTTTGGATACATTTCTTTGCAGTCTGCACTACCAAAAATAACATAAATGCTCTAACATTCAATACACCTAAAAGCATGCATAGTAAAATTATAAAAATGATAATAGTACCATTTACGCGGTATCATTATAGTACATGGAAGTCGTGCTCTAAAAGAGGGGTTGCTTTGCATCAAATCGGGTAGTTCTAATATGTTGCCTGTAGTGAAGTGGTAATGACGAATCCAATTTTTCGACCTTGAAAACCCTCCGGATCATTGTGAAATTCTTGAAAAACCAATAAATGTTAGTTCTTTTTTCAGCTTTTACCATTTTTGCCACAAAAAACCTTAATTACAGTAAAAGTCACTATGAACACTTTTAAGTAGACGAAATTTGCAACAAAATAAAAGAAATTTGATTACGTTAGACAAAATAGTTTCTAAAATACAGCTATTCAAATATCAGCAATTTTTTTCTAAATAATAAAACTTTTGAATTTAGTGGTGTCTGTTTAATAGGTATTTTTTCTACTGAAAGTGTGTTTTGTTTTAACTTTTATGTATAAGGTATTTACAATTTATAATAAAACAAAAAAACAAAACAACAAAACCCTGTGTCATTGGTTTTACGTATATATTCAAACCACAATACATTTCGACTTTGCCGTAGTTACCTAAGCCGATCGATGAAGAAATGCTACCGCAGCAAGCTCTCCCCAATAGGAGTGCTGTAAATTTAGAAGAACAACCTGGTCCATCAAAGATGTACAAGAAAAAATACAGCACAATCACTACATAGTATAAAACAAAGTCACTTTCTCTGTCCCTACGAGTATATCCTTAAATCTTTAAAACTACGCAACGGATTTTGAAGCGGTTTTTTAATAGATAGAGTGATTGAAGAGGAAGGTTTTTATGTATAATTCATTTTGAATTATGTACGGGTGTTTCAGAAAACTCATATATAACGAAGCGAAGCGAGGGCGGGTCGCTAGTACAATATAAAACACTTTATTGTACACCAAATAAAAACAGTAGTATAAAGTAGTAGTAATACCTTCCAGTACTACATACAAAGAGGTTATTTATTACTACTGTGTTTTTTGTAAATAAATGCTCATTTTTTATATCGCATTCCATTTTACAAACCCTTCTATTATTTTGTTTACTCACCTCAGCAACTTGGAATTTTCTGGTCTTAATAGACCAAATTGGTCTCGTTTTGTTGCGAATGGTGTGTACTTTAATAACGTACATGGTCTTATGACTTAAAACGGGTCCATAGTTGACCACATTGACAAAAATTAAAAAACTTCTAAAGATATATTATTTTGGAATATTGCAAATTTTTGTACAACTGTAACTTTTAAAATATTTAGTTTATCGACTTCTCACTTGAACCTACTTTGTTGAAAATTTAGTCATCTTTAAAGTGTATATAGTAACATTTGCCGTAAAATAGGCCCCTGTTGGTAAAAATTGGTAAAAACTGAAAAAAGTCGGAAATTTAACGGTTTTTCAAAAATTTGACAATGATCCGGAGGGTTTTCGAGGTCGAAAACTTGGATTTGCCATAACCCCTTTATCATAATGAACATATTAAAAAATCAAAACTACCCGATTTGATGCAAGGTAAAATGTACCAATTCCATGGACTATTACCGAAGTTAAATAAGTAAACATAAATCACAAAAAGTACAAAGCATCAAAAAACAAATACCTACTCATCATTCGATATAAGTATTTTTAAAAGACATGCGTAATCATAAATTCAAAATACGTATGGTAGTAAATAATGATACTACGAGTACAAAGTACTACCTACTCGGTATCATCATCAAAAACAAAATCGACTTGCGACCGATTAAGCGACTAAAGCGAGAGAAAAAGCAACACAGATCCTGACTAGAACGCAGTAAAGTATGATCTCAATGCAGTGAAATTTATTAAAATCTTTCAAGTTACCAATTAAAATGCAGTGAAATACTCTCATACTGCTATTTATTTAGCATTAAGTTATTGTTCAACCTGAAAACAATGCGAACTAGACTGCAGTAAGTAATGAAGATACTGCATTTTAGGCAGTAACGTTTTGACTTTGTCGCACTTTAGTTGGTTTTTCACTATGAACCTACTCGACTAATACTAAATAAAATACTTCATTCAAGCACGAAGCTGCATTTTAATCTGTAGTTCATAGGAAATAAGTTAGTGATCAACTATGCAGTATAAATTTTTTGGTACAAAAACTTCTTACTGCGTTTTATTTTACATTCTTAAATATTTTTTAAGCTGAAGATTACAATTTATTTGTGGTAATAAAAATAGTTACCTACTGCGTATTACCTGGTAAAGTGACGGGTCGTTGTAGACGTAACTGCTGTCACTGTATTTTAGTTAGTATTACAGTATATGCAGACTCGCTGTGTAGAGTTTACTGCTTTTACAAATTGGTTTTTTTCATCGTGTAATCATCGGATCAAAAAATAGGTCAGATCACTGTGTTCCTTATAGCGTGCCCGTTAAAATTCAATTTTCAACTGAAAAACTCGAAAAAACCTGTTACTGCGTTTTAGGGCCTGCACGGCAGAATGGTAATGTGTGCTCGACGCGAGCCCTGTGCGTCTGTGGGTTGGAGACCTCACATACAACAATGATTGACATTATATAATTTTGAAGAAGTGCGAAAATTTGCTTCATGTATTATGGTCATATTACCTTTTGGCTGAAATATTTTCTAAAACTGTTATTGAAACTTACGTTACGTTAACTTATTATTTTTAAATAATTACTTCTCAACTAGTGACCGAGACTTAAATAACACAATTAACTACACACTTATCAATTACAATTCTTTTACCATCAAGGCGATAAGGTTATGGAATGCTTTGCCTGTGGAGGTACGACGTGCTAAGTCTGTTGCCATTTTTAAAAGCAAGCTAAAGGATCATTTTCTATCACTTCCGTAGTTTTTCTATTATCTCCCTTACTTTTTTCTTTGTTCTATCTCATGCTTCGTCTGTTGTCATTGTTTGGCTGTTTTGGAGGATGTATGTATGTATATATTATATAGATGTATAATTATATGTATTTAGTATGTATTTATTGAATTATTTACTTTATATATTTATATTTAGTCTATTTATAAATAGTTCTAATTTCAAAATTGAAATAATTTAATTGTTTCTTGTAGTTATTTAGTTTGAGTTCTAAACGAATTAGTTTACACCGCCTGCCATGAATTTGTGTCCTCAGTTATTTCTCTTACAAGGTTGTCTGGAAGAAATCGCTATTTAGCGGTAAGACCGCCTGTTGTATACCTATGATTTAAATGTACTGTTCCATGTTCTGTTTTTTTTTTTTTTTTGGTGTTCAATAAAGAGTATTTGTATTGTATTGTATTGTACTTATAGATTTATTTCAATATAATGTATCCCACTTTAAGCAACCTACTTTAAACAAGTAAAATAAAGAAAACGTTGTTGATTGCACATTTACCTATTGCGTGTTATCCCTAAACTAAATAAATAAACATAAAAAACAAATGCTATATATAAGTACAAAAGTTTGACTCGTGAAGGATTCGAACCTCCGTCTCCGATGGATAGAATTCAGAAAGCATTTAAGGTAAATCGGCGCTCTGACCAACTGAGCTAACGAGTCTGATGACTGTAGCGGCTAAATTTGCAATCTGTTAGAGAACTCTTGAATTGCACAACATTATGACAGAGCGCTGGTGGCCTAGTGGCTTGCGGCGTCGACTTAGGGACCGAGTTCAAACCGAGCGGACCCGATGGTTAGGCAGTTTATTAAGTGTATATTTTAAAATCATTAAGAACTTTATAATAATGAATATAAAAAAGTATACAAAAAACGGTATAAATATAAATTAAACAAGAAGATAATGTAGTAAAAATAGTGTCAGAAAATAGTTTTTAGTATAATGATTAATTTAATTTCCCGGCACCGGCGGCAGTCCCGCGCGGCCCTGTGTACTAAGACCTCAAGAGAAGCAAATTTGGTTTCAAACTAGAACCCTCTGCCTGTAAATACCAAAACTTTAAATGTGCATTTATATTTTGCCTTAGAATGGAATTTCATGTGGATTAGCATTTTATGAAGAAGTTATGAAATTATTAATTAAATTTATTCGAGTAATGTTATGTAGTTTGTAGGGTTCCAAAGTCAAACTTGGAACCCAATCGTTTCACCAAGTCCGTCTGTTCCGACAAGATCTTGTTCGGTTTTCCTACACTAACCAAGCTAAATTTGTTTTATTTTCATCTGGAAGATAGAACGAAAACAAAAAAACATTTCATATATGGGGACACTTATTAAAAAAAGTTCAAAAGATACGCCTCTCTACAATAAAGACGGACAGACGGAGCTATAGGTAAGGGTCCTGTTTTGGGTACAAATTCATACGACTACATAAATTTGTAAAATGTTGACTCGTGCTGGATTGGAACCTTGTAATTCGCTGATTACCCATCATCACATAACCCAATTTCAACAGCCATCGATTCACCTAAAAAGTGTTTCTGGAAACAAACCGAACAGTATAGTTGAGTTACAAAACAAAATTAAAAAAGAAGGGTAAGAGTTTGACTCGTGAAGGATTCGAACCTCCGTCTCCGATGGTTAGGTTTCAGTAAGTAATGCAATGTATTATCGGCGCTCTGACCAACTGAGTTAACGAGTCTATGAATGAAGCGGCCAAATTTGCGATCTCTTAGGGTCTAACACTGAACACTTGTTTGTCAGGAAATTGCACTACATCTTGCAAGAGCGCCGATAGCAGGCAGCAGCGCGAAGAACAAAATGCCTTTAGAAAGAAGTGTAATTTTCTTTTATCGTGAAGTATTCGAACCTCCGTCTCCGATGTTTTGACAAGAAGACCTACTTAATTAGGATTCGTGAATTTGATCTCCAAAACTATAATTATAATGAAAGTACTCAAAAATACAGTCCGGTACAAAAGCTTGGCATTAAAATGTAATTATTGATAGAAACGTATATAAAGCAAAAGTCAGTAACTATCAGCGTTCTACCCTCTGAGCTGAGTCGTCAGCTGTGCAGATGACTGCTGCGCCGGAACTGCCTCTCGCTGCAACATGTCGTCACGGTGACGCCTGGGCGGGGTCATTGACCGTCGGGTAAACAAGTATTATGCAATTTGTTGTTAAGTAATCATTGTTTTGTTTTCATAATATAAGCTCTTACACAATACAAAACAATACAAATACTCTTTATTGAACACCATAAATAAAAATAAAAAAACAGAACAGGGAACAGTACATTTAAATCATAGGTATACAACAGGCGGTCTTACCGCTAAATAGCGATCTCTTCCAGACAACCTTACCTTACCTTAGTATGTTTGGTAGATATTTATTTTGTACTAGCTGCCTGCCAGCAGCTTCGCCCTGCAGCAAATTTCTGACTTTTCCGGAAATTATTCGATTTTTTCTCGCCGTAAAAACCATCCTTGGACTTCAACAAACATTTAAAAAAAAGAATTGGTAAAATTGGTCCAGGCATTGTTGAGTTATGCGCTTACCAACACAATTTGTGATTCATTTTTATATTATAGATTGATAAACACATTATTCGACAAAGGATATTTTTTGATACATCCACAATAACTGAATTCGTAAACTTAATAGAAAAATTGACAAATACAAAATGTTGAAAGCAGTAGTTAATAACTATAAAAAAAAGAAAATACGATCCGTATAAAAAAAGCTCATACACCGACATTGTTTTTATTTATTTCACATTGGCACTCATGCACTACAAGGTGCTTCTCTGTTTTTAATTTTTAGAATGTTGTATTGTTGCACAATACGAGTAAATGACTCCTTTCCAAAGCTAGTACGAGTTTTTGCTTAAAAAAACTCAAAACAAACATGACTTAACAACAAGTTTCATAATATTTGTTGACCCGTTAGTCAATGACCCCGAACCGTGTGTCACTGTGACGACATTTAGCAGTTACTCCCAATTGAAAAATTGTTTGAATGAGATATTACTTTGAGGTTTGAGATGATTTCATAGAGAAGACAAATGAGTAGGCAGACCTGATAGTAGTGTCCTTCAAAGCCTATAAAAAATGCAATTCTAAGATTGTAATCATACGATGACCATGTTAGGACTGCAAATGCGTTTTTAACACTGGGACTTAAATGGAATGCTTGTATTCTATGCTAGTCATTTCTCCAGTTATCTTACACCTGCACCGGAATACAACAGTTCAAAAACTGCTGCTTAGCGGCAAGTTGAAGATAGTGGCAGCGATCCGGGCAGACCCTGCACAAGATCCTTCCACCACAAAAGCGCGGATAGTTGCAAATTCTTGTTATAGTAAAACAATTTCATTTTCGATGGAGGCTCAAGTCTTTTGACAGTAAGTACTATTTGAACACTTTTTTTCTGCTCCAAGTGCAATTCTTATATACCATGCTCCCAACCGATCCCAAATTTCGATGAAGCAGTCATCAGACTCGTTAGCTCAGTTGGTCAGAGCGCCGATAATACATCGAATTACCTACTGAAACCTAACCATCGGAGACGGAGGTTCGAATCCTTCACGAGTCAAACTTTTACCCTTCTTTTTTAAATATGTTTTAGTACTCCGTAGTGCTCTCTTTATTCTTTTTGTGGTTGACACCAATATATTTTTTTAATGAATCAATGGTTGTAGAATTTGGGTTTTGTCGCGATGACCATTGAAAAAAGGTTAGAATATTTAAACACCATCATTTACTCATTATTTAACAGGCCCACTGCGACACCCACCCACAAGACATCTGCGTGCAGTTATAGTATCATGATAGCATGTCCTCCTTCATCCGACTTCTTCAGGAGGAGGGCTATGTTTTTCGAGCACGGTTTGCGCCCTGAACAGCTTGATTGCTTTAAACATATTAAAAGGTATCGTTAGATTCCTCTTGGTTGTGGGAGTGCATATTTTAACAAAGTAATGAGACCGGTTGAGTTATTTTTATGTTAATATGTGTCACATCTACCATAGTAACTGATTGGGTTTGAACTTGGTACATTGAGAATTCAAGTCAACACTCTAAACCACTAGGCCACCGGCGCTCTTGCATAATGTTGTGCAATTATCTAAGCGTATGTTGCGTATTAAACTACCCCAAGCGATCGCGAGTTTCGCCGCCTCAGTTATCGACTCGTTAGCTCAGTTGGTAGAGCGCCGATATCTTATCCGCAAACTTAAAACTATCCATCGGAGACGGAGGTTCGAATCCTTCATGTTTCAAACTTTTGCTTTACTTTTTTTTCTGTTTTTCTGCAGTTTTGTTTATATTTGGACGTAGTTTTCATCTTCTTAAATCCACTTTGTTTCAGCTTATCTTACTTTTACATAAAACTTAACAATAATCACGTGTAACGAAAGCTATTAAGCTGCTTAAAATAGTAAATTATTGACGTCATTTAATTTATTTATTTTAAATTAAAAAAAAAATCTTTTTACATACTGCAATGAATCGTTGCTGCATTGTCTAACCAATCTCTAAGATTTTATGTTCTATAATTAAACTATTTAACTCGAACCCGTGTGGTTGCCGGGTTGAGATTTTTCTATAAGTGATGTTTTAGCAAGGTGCCATGGTTCAAATATCATGTGCATTCTTGTTAACTGAACCTGTAACAAACCTCGTAGCACCTGCTACGAACAGCGTAGAGGACGAATGTCAAAAACATCTAGCAAAATATAGCAGAAGATCACTAGTATCGGCGCAGAAACTAGACTTTTTTACACTTTTTATACAATTAAAATTATTTGTCGGCCAGCAAGGGGGCATTGTTAAACTCCATGGTAATACACAAACAACTTATATATTTTTATATAATTAGGTAACTTTTAGCTCTCAAATAAATATGAAATCTATTGTTAAAATACCTAGTTAAAATTATTTTAAAGTATTGTTCACAAACCTTAGTTTATCAGAACAAGATTCTTGCGATAGTAAACAATTTCATTGGTGTTGGATGGGTTTAAGTCCTTTTACAGTAAGTACTATTTGGAGACTTGTTGTCAAAATAGTAATTCAAAATGTTGTGCAATTCTTATATTCGATGCTACCCAACCTATCGCAAATTTTGACGGAGCAGTCATCAGACTCGTTAGCTCAGTTGGTCAGAGCGCCGATAATACATTGCATTACTTACTGAAACCTAACCATCGGAGACGGAGGTTCGAATCCTTCACGAGTCAAATTTTTGCATATTTTTTTTAAGATCGTGTTTTTTATTTCATTCTTAGTTTTAAAACAAATGTAACAAAGCAAGAGATGGCTTAGAGCTCGGATTATGTAGGGGGTAATGTAGTTTTTTTCATGTGTTTGGTCACCATTACAAGCACAAGTAACAAATTCGAAATATATACTTATTAGAAAGAAAGAAAGAAAATACATTTATTCACAACAACACAACAATAACAAATAAAATATAATAAACAGAAAAAGAACAGTTGTTGTGAAACGGTCCTAACTCAGCATGTGCTGGCGGTTATATCAGCGCTGATCTTCCGTTAGGACCGCTCGGTGACAGCACGGAAAGTGACACAAAAAGAACAAAAAAACATTTAAAATAAGTAAACAACAGATAATAATAAAAAATAAAACCTATAATAGTATCAGAATAAAAGAAAACAAATAATGGAACAAAAAGAAAAAAAAAAAGAACATAAAAAAGTATGACTGTAACATTACCCTGTCTATGGTGATCCAATTTAATATCTAATCTGTGGCGGGTGGCGATGCCTAAGCGCACAACAACATGTCATACTAATACTAATACTAATTAATGTGACTAATAACAACTATGAGCCGTATGATCTGTCTGTGCAACTACGAAGATAATAACTAACAGCACAACACAAAACCAAAGAGAGAGTAATCGCTACGTTGCAGAAAACGGTACAATTAAGTATTATATTATTAATCAACACTGCTGAGACAAAACAACAAGTACAAAACAATAAGAATTAGAGTCAAATATTTATAGCAAACGAGATAAAAACGTATTACAACATACAATGCAAAGCACGTGGGACATAACATTCAGGTATGTACTTACATAGATATCGATCATATTCCGCTAGTGTCATGCTTTAATGGTTCCTGATTATATTGGTGATCAAGCAAATATTTTTTTAAATTACATTTAAAACTATGTAAACTTTGCAGGTTCCTAATCGGTGGTGGGATGTTGTTCCAGCATTTAGTTGCTGTATAGCGGAAACTACCTCGAAAGGCGCCCGAGGCATGACGAGGCGTTAACAGCTGTATAGCGCATTGTCGAGTACCGCGCGATCCATTGCAAGACGCATGTAACAACTTTGTGAAAAGATACATTGGAGCTTTGTGTTTAAGTACTCCGAAAAGAATACAGGCCAGATGAAGCTTACGGCGGTGTTGCATCTTAAGAATGGAGTGATTGTTAAGAAATGGGGTAACATGGGCCCTCAGCGGAACGTTGAAGCAGAAGCGAGTACAGGCATTTTGGATCCGTTGTATGAGCCGTTTTGTTTTGCATTAATAACATGAATATACACTTTTTTTAAAAGCTAACCGGGAATCGAACCAACTAATTAAAATAAACAAACTCTATTTTATTTTTCAATTGAAAGGCTCAATAATATAGATAGACTTTTTCTAATATTAGGTCTCAGATAAATCCATAAATTCTAAAAAAGTTATTACCAATGTTGAAACGCTTTTTCTCGTCGTTTTCCTTATTGTTAGTTGAAAAGTAAACTTACTTAAATCAGGAAATAAAATCATCCATGCTCCATTTATTACCTCCTCTAGTGGTGGCCTACCACCACCCTAACCCGGGTCCTAACCCTGTGCAGGGTCCGTCCGGATCGCTATCATCATCTTATCCATTAACCAACCGTCAAGCAACAGTGTTCACATTGTTGAATTCCGGTGTGGGGATAAGACAACCAGTAAAATTACTAGCATAGAGGCATTCCACCTTAGTCCTCAGGGTTGGAAACGTATTTAGGGTCTTAGGATTGCAATCTTATGAAAAATTTCTTGAGAATTCAAATGTTAATGGTTCTCAGATTCCACTTACCATCAGGTAGCCTGAGTGCTCGTGAGCCTTTTCCTTATCATAAAATAAAAACCTAACCGTGGCACAGAAAACGGACGGTATGACTATGACAAAGCATTCACTGAAATTCTTATTCAGTATTTTGCGATTACAAGTCGATGCACTAAACCACCAGGCCAACGACCACGGTCTTTCAAAATATTATGCAATCCATACTTGTATGCAGTGTTCTAAGAGATAGCGAATTCCGCCGCAGCAGTCGTCGGACTCGTTAGCTCAGTTGGTAGAGCGCCGGTACACTATACATTCTGAATCAAACCTATCCATCGGAGACGGAGGTTCGAATCCTTCACGAGTCAAACTTTTGAATAATGTTAAAGATCGTTTTTTATATCCTGCTTCGTTTAAAAATAGCAACAAAACAGGAGATAGCTTATAGCTCGGATTATTAAGGGGATAATGTATTTTTTTATAACCCTTACTTCATTATTAAAATTCTTAAATGCAGCACATATAACAAATTCAAATTAGTATACATTAACTACATGGTAGAGACGTAATTCAAATTCTTGAGATAGCTCATTTTGTATAATGGAAACATTCTTTTACTTTTTATAAGATAAAAACTGCATTTATAGTTTTTTGTAAAGCTCACCGGGAATCAAACCAACTAATAATGCAAAAAATAAACAATCCCTTTTTTAGTTTTCCAATCGAAAGGATCAATAATATATATTTAACTCTTTTTAACGTGAGATCTTAGAAACATCCATTAATATAATGTTATCATCAACTTACAAGGACAAGTGGGTATTGCAAATTACAATCTGTAGCGGGCTGTTGCCAATTGTTGTCTTAAACATTCACAAATTATCACAAAATAACATTTTAATAAATTAACAAAAACAATGCTAAGTATTATGAAACTTTGAACACACCTGGGGTTCTATATTTAAGGTAAAAACTTCTCATAAAGTTCTAAGAAATGTTCAGTTTTGGAACTTACTTTACATTCAATAGGGCTTTTGTCCAGTCCAGTATAATGTACTATGTTCCTAAAAAGACACCCTATTTCTTTTGAAATGTAATTGAACAAAAAATCTGAAAAAACAGATAAACCGTCATTATTTTTAGGATTTCGTAGCTAAAATGGCAAAAGCGGAACCTTTTATAGTTTCGCCGTGTCGGTCTGTCCGTCAGTCACAGGCATTTTACTCAAAAACTTTCTACATACATATTGACGCAATTTGGAGAGTAGGTGTGCTGTATAAGGCACCTGTCAGTTTGTCAGTTATCCGAAATAAATATGACTTTGGGGGGAACAAATATTTCAACAGTTATTTAAAAAAATTAAGGTTGGTAAGCATTTTTTTAAAATTTGTGAACAATTACGGAAAAAATCGAAAAAACAAAAGGACATGAAAAAGAAGTTTGACTCGTGAAGGATTCGAACCTCCGTCTCCGATGGATAGAATTCAGAAAGTATTATTGGCGTATATCGGCGCTCTGACCAACTGAGCTAACGAGTCTGATGACTGTAGCGGCTAAATTTGCAATCGTTTAGAGAACTGTTTGTAAATGTAAACCATACTGTTAGAGAATTGCACAACATTATGACACAGCGCTGGTGGCCTAGTGGTTTGTGGCGTCGACTTGTAATCGCAAGGGACCAAGTTCAAACCGAGCGGACTCGATGGTAAGGTCGTTTTTTCAGTATTTAAAAATAAAACGAAACTTGAAAAGGAATTTATAATCTATTTAATCACAATATTTAACAATTATTAAGAAATTTAAAATCGTTAATATGAAACTAGTATATAAAAATACAATAAAAAAATAAATTAAACAAGAAGGCAATAACATAAACATATAATAATATGGTTTGTGTAATAGTTTTGGGAATAATTAATAATTAAATGTTCTGTGTAAGTCTGCACTGGAGACCTCGCACACTACATCACGTTGGTGCACATGTGTGCAGCTTTTCTTTGTTATTAAAAGTGCAGCTTTGCGCGTACTCGTAGTTCCGTGAAGCTAAGAGGAGCGAATTAGGGGAGCCTTTCGTTCCGTCAAAGAGTTTAACCACACTCATTCATTTTCCAAACGGAACCCTGCAGGTTAGGTCAGGTTAGTTTGGTAAATCGAGAAATATTTACTGTTTTAGAAAAAAAGTAGTTTGGTCAAATGATAAGTTTGGGAAATGAATCAGTTCGAAACTTTTTGACGAAACGAAGGTTACCTCGCAACATAGATTTAAAACTAGAACCCTCTGCTCGTAACTACCACAACTTCAATTGTTCAATTATACTTTGCTATAGAATATGTTTTAACATTATAATGTATGTGTATGTATGTTTGTATGTATGTATGTATATACAGTAAAAAGGAAATTATCACTTAAAAAAAAAAACAAAAATTTGACAGAATGAGAACAGAGAAAGTTATAATAATGTGAAGAAGGTTTCCAAAGTAAAACTAGACAAAAAAAAAAACTGGAAGCAAACCGAACAGTACAGATAAAAAACTAAAAAAACATTAAAAAGAAGTGTAAAATTTTGACTCATGAAGGATTCGAACCTCCGTCTCCGATGGTTAGGTTTCAGTAAGTAATGCATTGTATTATCGGCGCTCTGACCAACTGAGCTAACGAGTCTATGAATGAAGCGGCGAAATTCGCGATCTCAAAGTCTACACTAGTTTATTGGGGGATTGGACTACATTTTGCAAGAGCAAAATGCAGGCAGCAGCGCAGTCTGTTCAATAGATGACTGTTGTGCCTCTCGCTGCAAAATGACGCCTGGTGCAGGATCACTGACCAGCGGGTAAACAAATATTATTTAATTTGTTGTTAAGTAATCATTGGTTTGATTTATAAGTTAAGCTTTTGCTGTGGTAGGTTTGGTAGATATTTATTTTGTATTGATAAACACACTTTTCTATCATGAAAAATGTATGATGCATTCACAATAATTAAGATCGTCAATATAAAAGGAAAATTGCCAAATTCATAATGTTGAAAACAAAAATAACCATAAATAAAAGAAACACGATCAATATTATAAATAAATAAAGCTTGTATACTTACATTGTATACTTATTTTTTTCACATTTGCACTTTATGCTACACAAGGTGTTTCTTTGTTTTTTATTGTTAAAATAATGAATGAAAAAACAAATGCCTTCCTTCCAAAGCTAGTACGAATATGAGCTTATCAAAACTCAAAACAATTATTACTTAACAACAGGTTTCATAATATTTGTTTATCCGTTTGTCAATGACCCCGCACCGTGACGTCATTTTGCAGTTTATTCCAATAGAATAAAAAAAATATTTGAATGACGTAAGTATTTCGTTACGATTTGAGATAATGCTATAGAGAAGACAAATAAGTAGGCTCACCACCTGATGGTAGTGGCCTTCAAAGCCTATAAAACATTGCGATCCTAAGATTAAAATTGTACGATGAAAATCTCAAGACTGCAAATGCGTTGTCAATACTGAGGACTTAGGAGATGGAATAATTTTATTCTATGCTAGTCACTTGACCAGAACACAACAATGTGACCACTGCTGCTTAGCGGCAAGTTGAAGGTTAAGATGATGGCAGCGATCCGGACGGACCCTGCACAAGGTCTTTCCACCACAAAAGCGCCGACAGTTGCAGATTCTTGCGATAGTAAAACAATTTCATTGGCGATGGAGGTTCAAGTCCTTTGACAATAAGTACTATTTGAAGACTTTTTGTCTGTTTCAAAATGTTGTGCAATTCGTAATACCATGCTCCCAACCGATCGCAAATTTCGACGGAACAGTCATCAGACTCGTTAGCTCAGTTGGTCAGAGCGCCGATAATACATTGCATTACTTACTGAAACCTAAACATCGGAGACGGAGGTTCGAATCCTTCACGAGTCAAACTTTTTTTTTAAAATGTTTTAGTTATCCGAAGTGCTTTTTGTCGTTCTTGTGGTTATTTCTTATATTTTTTTATTTAAACCGATGGTTGTAGAATTTGGGTTTTGTGGTGATGGATAACCATTGCAAAAAGGTTTGAATCTTTAAACACCATCATTTTCCGTCCTCCCATACATGTAAAACGGGGATGTTTCATTATTCATTATTTATAAGGTCCACTGCTACACCCACCCACAAGACATCTGCGTGCAGTCATAGTAGCACGATAGCATTCCCTTCTTCACTCGACTTCGTCAGAAGGAGGGCTATGTTTTTTACGAGCTCGCTCTGCACCGTAAACGGTTTGTGGATGAAACACATTCTAAAGTAACGTTAGTTTCTTCTCGGTTGTGGGAGTACAAATGATATTCAAAGAAATGAGAGCAGTAAGGTTCATTTTTTTCATGTTAACGTGTGCACCTACCATAGTGACTTATTAAGTTCGAACTTGGTACATTGAGAATTTAAGTCTACACCCAAACCACTAGGCTACCGGCGCTGTTGCAAAATGTTGTGCAATTCTCTAAGAGTATTTTACATATTTACAAACAAACTTCCCCAAGCGATCGCGAGTTTCGCCGCCTCAGTCATCAGACTCGTTAGCTCAGTTGGTAGAGCGCCGATATCTTATCCGCAAACTTATAGCAATCCATCGGAGACGGAGGTTCGAATCCTTCACGAGTCAAACTTTTGGTTTACTATTTTTCTGTTTTTTTTTGCAGTTTACACACGTCGGGGACCGGTGAGTAGCTGGGGTACGAGTATTTTATATTATTTCATGTACTTAGCGGTCCCTCGCCGAGTCAGTTTAGTTAGTGTCAGTGTTCCGTTACCTACGTATTTATTTATAGGCTGCGGACGGACGGACATGGCGAAACTATAAGGGTTCCTAGTTTGAATACGGAATCCGAAAAACTGCAAAAAAAGCCCTTCAATTGGCCACAATTAAAAACTCGTGAATTCAAACCCTATTAGATGTTGAACCAGCTTAAAAAATATCCAAAACAAAAAAACAAAATTGAACATTATGGTATGTGCACTACCGTCCTAACTTTTAAGTTAAAGGTTTTATTTTATTTCAAACATTTTTTTTAACTGAATGCACAATTAAGTACTCTGTGAATATTCCAAGCGTCTACCTGCTGCCACTATACATATCGAGCAAGAAACGGCACAAAATCACGTGTGTTGAATGGAAGCACCGCTAAAATATGTATTTTATTCTGTTTTTAGTATTTGTTGTTATAATAGCGACAGAAATACATAAACTGTGAAAATTTCAACTGTCTAGCTATCACGGTTCATGAGATACAGCCGGATGACAGACGGACGGACAGCTACACAGACGGACGGACAGCGGGGTAGTCTTAGTACTAGGGTCCCGCTTATACCCTTTGGGTACGGAACCCTAAAAACCATACTAAACGCAATACAGCAATTTTTGCTCGGTTTTTAAGATTTCATATAGAAACACGTAAAATTTTAAAACTTCATTTAAAAGTTTTGATTGTTTTCGGCATCTTCATTTTACTTACGTAATATTTAAATTAAATGATATTGGCTTAAATGTAGTAATTTCTGTAATAAATGCATATTTCTTTACAAGGACCGTATATATATTGTGGGATCACGTCAGGGTCAAATCTCTTAATGCATGTTGGTAAGGCTGAAATAGCTTGACAAAAGTTCACAATCAAATTATTATTTTGAAATTTTTATGTGTAAATTTTTATTACCGTAAAAGTAGCTTACAAGTTCTCCCAAATAATGTTTTTTAGACAGTTTAATATTTAAAGATTGTTTGAGCGTTACCATTAAGTACATCCACCCAGTTGTACAAACGTTCATTAGAAATAACGTCCCATTAGGACATCTTGGGTCACTTTCACATTTGCCGAAGTACTAAGGTGACAGCACGCGACTCAAGGCAACATTATATTTAATGAACGTATTTGCAACTAGGCGTACATACAGGTCCGTATAGGTGTTGTTCCGTCGTTGTCGCACGCGCCTCACACACTGGTGGGGCTCAAACCAGGTATATTTTAGATAACAAATAACACCCTAAGCCACTAAGCCACCGGCGCTCTATAAAAATATTATGCAATTCCCTAAGAAACTTTAGTCCGAAGCTTCCTAAACGATCGCAAATTCAGGCACAACATTCATGAGACTCGTTAGCTCAGTTGGTAGAGCGTCGATATCTTATTCAAACAAATCTAAATCCATCGGAGGCGGAGGTTCGAATCCTTCACGAGTCAATGATTTTCTTTTTTGACTATTTTTTTATTTTAGTTTTCTCCTTTTGCTATGGGTCCTAAAACTTTTTTCAAAGCTTGCCGATTGTTAGTTAATAGTAGTCTTTGATCAGGAAACACAACCATTTTCATGCTTTTATTATCCCTATTTTGCTTTTCCAATCGAAAGGATCAATAATATAGATAAACTCTTTCTTACATTACGTCTAAGAAACATCCATAAAATCTAATATAAATATAATGTTATCATTAACATACAAGGACAAGTGTGTATTGCAAATTACAATCTGTGTCAGGCTGTTGCCAATTGCTACCTAAAACATTCACAAATGATCACATGTCATAATGATATTTTAATAAATTAACAGACAAATTTTTAACAATTGAAATGTCAGCATAAATATATGAAGATTTTGAACACACCGAGGGATTTAAAATAAAAATATCTCATAAAGGTTCAAATAAATTATCAAGGTTCTTTCTTATAAACTCAATCTGTATGCATTCGTCCCGTCCAGTATTATGTAAGTTAGTAAATACACCCATTTATTTAAGTGCAGTGAAATAAAAAATCGGAAATATCAAGTCAACCGTCGTCATTTTAACGATTTCGTAGCTAAAATTGCTAAAACAGAACCCTTATAGTTTCGTCATGTCCGTCTGTCCGTCACAGGCATTTTACTTAAAAAGTACAAAATACTAATAAGTGCAATTTGTTGTATTATATAGGTGTGTTTGTATAAGGCGCTACTTAGATTGTTAGCAACCAAACTATTTTGGCACTCCATAATGTAAAAGGAGCAGATTTTTTTTATTAAACATCATTGTGTAGCACATTTTTGACAGTTCGTTTAATACATTTTAAGGTTTGTAAGCAATTTTTATTTAATTACCTTATGAATATTTTTTAAATAAACTTTTTTGGAAAAAGTTGCAATACTGAAATATGAAATTTCCCAATAATTAAAAAAAAACAAATAACATGAAAAAACAAACAAAAGTTTGACTCGTGAAGGATTCGAACCTCCGTCTCCGATGGATAGAATTATTCAGAAAGTATTATTGGCGTAAATCGGCGCTCTGACCAACTGAGCTAACGAGTCTGATGACTGTAGCGGCTAAATTTGCGATCGGTTAGAGGACTCTGTTTGTAAATATAAGCCATACTGTTAGGGAATTGCACAACATTATGACAGAGCGCTGGTGGCCTAGTGGCTTGCGGCGTCGACTTGTAATCGCAAGGGAGCGAGTTCAAACCGAGCGGACTCGATGGTAAGGTCGTTTTTTCAGTACTTAAAAATAAAACTTGAAAAGGAATTTATAATTTATTTAATCACAATATTTAACAATTATTAAGAAATTTAAAATCGTTAATTTGAAACTAGTATATAAAAATACATTAAAAAAATAAATTAAACAAGAAGGCAATAACATAAAAAATAGTAGTATGGTTTGTTGAATAGTTTTGGGAATAATTATTATTAATTTAATGTTCTGTGTAAGTCTGCACTGGAGACCTCGCACACAGCATCACGTCGGTGCACACATGTGTGCAGCTTTTCTTTGTTATTAAAAGTGCAGCTTTGCGCGTACTCTTAGTTCCGTGAAGCTAAGAGGAGCGAATTAGGGGAGCCTTTCGTTCCGTCAAAAAGTTTAATCACACTCATTCATTTTCCAAACGGAACCCTGCAGGTTAGGTCAGGTTAGTTTGGTAAATCCAGAATTATATTTACTGTTTTAGAAAAAGGCAGTTTGGTCAAATGGTATCTTTGGGAAATGAATCAGTTCGAAACTTTTTGACGAAACGAAGGTTACCTCGCAACTTAGATTTAAAAATAGAAACCTCTGCTTGTAACTACCAGAACTTCTATTGTGCAATTATACTTTGCTATAGAATGTGTATTAACATTATAATGTATGTATATGTATGTTTGTATGTATGTATGTATATACAGTAAAAAGGAACTTATCACTTTAAAAAAGCTAACACTTGACAGATTGAGAAAAGTGAAAGTTATAATAATGTGAAGAAGGGTTCCAAAGTCAAACTAGGGCCATCCGGGTATGGGCCCGTCTGTTGTTTGGTCCGACATGGTCTTGCCCGGTTTTTTACAATATCCATACCAAGTCAAAATTGCCATTTGTTTTCGTTTTAACGATAAAATAAACAAAAATAAAGTTGTATGTATGTGGATACCTATAAACCATGTTTAGTCAAAAGTTCAAAAGTACGCTCTCTACATTAAAGACGGACAGACGGAGCAATATGATTCCGTTATGGGTACGAAACCGTTAAAACTACTTTGTACAGGTATTTGTGAGACTTTGACGCGCGCAGGATTGGAACCTTCGTCTCCGCTGGCTACCCATCGTGACATAAGCCAACTTCTACAACCATCGAATTATCGAATAAAAAAATCTGGAAGCAAACCGAACAGTTTAGATAATAAACAAAACAACATTAAAAAGAAAAGTAAAAGTTTGACTCGTGAAGGATTCGAACCTCCGTCTCCGATGGTTAGGTTTCAGTAAGTAATGCAATGTATTATCGGCGCTCTGACCAACTGAGCTAACGAGTCTGTGAATGAAGCGGCCAAATTTGCGATCTCTTAGGGAACACTGATTACTAGTTTGTCAGGGAATTGCACCACATTTTGCAAGAGCGCCGATAGCAGGCAGCAGTGCGAAGAAAAAAACGACTTTAGAAAGAACTGTAATTTCTTTTATCGTGAAGTATTCGAAACTCTGTCTCCGATGTTTTAACAAGTAGATCTACTTAATTAGGATTCGTTAATTTGATCTCCGGAACCATATTAATAATGAAAGTATTCAAAAAATACAGTCTGGTACAAAAACTTGGCATTAATTATTGATAGAAACGTATTTAAAGCAAGAGTCAGTAACTACTGCACTGAGCTTGAGTCGTCATCTGGGCAGATGCCTGCTGCGCCGGAACAGGCTCTCGCTGCAACATGTCGTCACGGTGACGCCTGGGCGGGGTCATTGACCGACGGGTAAACACATATTATGCAATTTGTTGTTAAGTTTAGTAATCTTTGTTTGTTCATATAACATAAGCTCTTGCTAAAGTAGGTTTGCTAGATATTTATTTTGTAATGATAAAAACATTTTTCACCTATGCATCACTACATAGTATAACACAAAGTCGCTTGCGCTGTCTGTCCCTTTGTATGCTTAAATCTTTAAAACTACGCAACGGATTTTGATGCGGTTTTTTTTAATAGATAGAGTGACTAAAGAGGAAAGTTTATATGTATAAAACTCTAATCCGGAGCGAAGCGAGGGCGGGTCGCTAGTAATTTATAATACACACACAATAAGATCGTCAATATAATAAAATTAATGCCAAATTCGAAATGTTCAAAGTAATAGTAACTATAAAATTAAGAAACACGTTCAATTCAAAAATTAAAGCTGATATAACTATATAGTTTATTTATTCATATCACATTTGCACTAATGCTACGCAAGGTGTTTTATAGTTTTTTTATTGTAAGAATTAAGTATCAATGTTCAATACGAGTAAACACCTTCCTCCCAAAGCTAGCATGAGTATGAGCTAAGCAAAATTCAAAACAAACATTACTTAACAACAAGTTTCATAATATTTGTTGACCCGTTAGTCAATGACCCCGCACCGTGGGGTCACTGTGACGTCATTTTGCAGTTTTTCCCAATTGAACAAAATGGTTTGAATGAGACATTGCACTAAGATTTGTGATGATGCCATAGAGAAGAAAAATGAGTAGGCAGACCACCTGATGGTAGTGGACTTCAAATCCTATAAAACATTGTGATCCCAAGATTGTACTCGTACGATTATAATCTCAAGACTGCAACTTTGACGTCACTTCACTGGTTGTTTTACCCTTGCACCGGAACACAACAATGCGACTACTGCTGCTTAGCGGCAAGTTAAAGGTCAAGATGGTGGTGGGGATCCAGACGGACCCTGCACAAGATCCTTCCACCACAAGCGCCGATAGTTGCAGATTCTTGCGATAGTAAAACCATTTCATTGGCGATGAAAATTCAAGTCCTTTTACAGTACTATTTGAAGACTATTTTGTCTGTTGTGCAATTCTTACATAAGATGCTCCCCAACCTATCGCAAATTGCAACGGAGCAGTCACCAGACTCGTTAGCTCAGTTGGTCAGAGCGCCGATAATACATTGCATTACTTACTGAAACCTAACCATCGGAGACGGAGGTTCGAATCCTTCACGAGTCAAACTATGTTTTTTTTTTCAATTTTGCTATGGTTATTTGTTTTATTTCAACCAATGGTCGTCGAATTTGAGTTTAGTCATGATGGGTGACCAACGAAAAAAATGATTAAATCCTTCAACACCAATTATTTGGGTTGCTCCTATGCATGTAACACGGGGATCTTTTTACTAGTTATTGCATAGCGCGTCATTGGATAGCCTTTTTCAAAATAGAACGGGTCTGTCAAGAACATTTGTCGATTTTGGGATCATTTTGCTAAATATTAAGTTTTAAAGTGGTAATTTTTATTTGAATCAACTACCAGCTATACATTTCTGGGTACTAATGTGAAAAAAACACGGAATTAGTTAACATAATGGAGGTAGAAGAAAAACTGTAATATTCAAGTAGTCTTTAAAACTGACCGAGTTACAGTCGACCAAGATGTAAACGGAACCCTTCACTCACGACGCGCTCTTGACCGGTTTTTCTTTTAAAGGTTTTTAGGGTTCCGTAGTCGAAATAGGAACCGTTATAGTTTCGCCATGTCCGTCCGTCCGTCCGTCCGCAGCCTAGCGCAGAGACTCTAAATAAATAAAAATAAATAAATAAATATCAGGGGACAATCTCACACAAATTGACCTAGTCCCAAACTAAGCTCAAGGCTTGTACTATGGGTACTAGACAACGATAAACATACTTATATAGAGAAATATATACTTAAATACATAGAAAACATCCAAGACTCAGGAACAAATATTCGCGCTCATCACACAAATATCTGCCCTTACCGGGATTTGAACCCAGGACCGCTGGCTTCGGAGACAGGGTCACTCCCAACTAGGCCACCGTGTCGTCTAAGTACTAGAAAGCTGTAATATGGAATGAATATACATATTAGTCACGCCAACAAAGTGGTACTATAAAATGTAAAAAAAATATTTTTTAGTTTACCTTCCCCCTACACGTAACGTGGGGATGTATTTTTTTTGTCGTCTACCCCATAGTGTGGGGTGTCGTTGGATAGGTATTTCAAAAACATTGTGGGTTTGTGTAAACAATTATTCGATCAAGGGATCTAATGAAATATTAAGCGTTAAAACGCTAATTTTTGTTAAAGTCAAGTGTCCCCCTCTCCCCTATAGCCAAAGCTTCAAATACTAAAAATCTAAAAAAAACTTAAATGATTGGACATGTAATGAATTTATAAGGAAAACTATCACGATTAAGTACATATCATTGGTTCTTGAGATACAGGCGATTGAAGTGTTTATAGCTACTAAAATCATCTAAGACCAAACGACTTTAAATAGAAAATTAGTTATTACTTGTTGGTTTTTATGTTAGTATATAGTACTTAACGGCTTTGGAACCCTACACTGAGCATGGTCCGACATGCTCTTGTCCGGTTTTTAATTTCATAACTTTTCATTTTATTTTGCTTAATGAAGTCTTTGAAATGAATCCTTAACTTAAAACCCTCAGACGTAGCGAATTATATAAGGTTTAAGATCGAAATTATTTTGGTCCCCAACCACGTCAAGGATATTTAAAAGACGTCGCATTAGTACCAGACCTGGTAGAGATAAATAAACATAATGAATAAATACTGGACATTCTCACACAAATTGACCTAGTAATGTACCAAACTAAGCTTTAAGCTTGTACTATAGGTACTAGACAACGATTAACAAACTTATACACGGGATACTTACTTAAATACATAGAAAATCTCTGACCCAAGAATAAACACTCGCAATTATCATACAAATAATTGCCTATACCAGGAATGGAACCCGGGACCGGTAACTTCGTAGGCAGCGTCACTATAAACGAGGCTGAAGGCATCGTCAACTGCACGGGCTCGATCGGGGCGGCGCGGGCAGCCGTTTAAGGAGCTTCACACTTTACTGACTCTGACGTCACTTTAGAACCACTGCACTAATCTGTCTAAGATGTTAAAGCGACAAGGTACAAAGTCTCATAAAAAATGAAATAACTAATAACATGAGAAAACAAATAACGTAAAAAAATGCAAAAGTTTGACTCGTGAAGGATTCGAACCTCCGTCTCCGATGGATAGAATTCAGAAAGTATTATTGGCGTAAATCGGCGCTCTGACCAACTGAGCTAACGAGTCTGATGACTGTAGCGGCTAAATTTGCAATCGGTTAGAGAACTCTGTTTGTAAATATAAACCATACTGTTAGGGAATCGCACAACATTAGGACAGGGCCTCTATTCAGGTGCGTTAAAACGATATTGTGTTTGACACGTTTAAGAATCGTTTATATCACAGTCGCCATTATTGTAAATGACATAAGAGTTATCAAAACGTTGACAATACGGAAACAGGTCAAAAATGATATCGTTATTACCTTGTAGAATTCCAGCCCAGTGCGCTGGTGACCTAGTGGCTTGCAGCGTCGACCTGTAATCGCAAGGGAGCGAGTTCAAACCTAGCGGACCCGATGGTTAGGTAGTTTATCAGTATTGAAAATTAATGATTTAACAATCATTAAGAATAATAAAAAAGCCAATATAAAATGATAAACAAATAGTTAAACGACACTTTGGCCTAGCTGGGAGTGACCCTGCCTCTGAAGGCATATTTGGGTGATGTGCGCGAATACTTGATCCTGAGGCTTGGATGTTTTTTATTTTATTTCTTTATATAAGTAACTAACTTTATCGTTGAGATTGTCCCGTGATATTTATGTATTTATTTTATTTATTCATCCGTAAGTCAATGACCCTGCACCGCGTGTTACTGTGACGTCATGTTGCAGGTTCTTCCAATTTTACAAAATTATTTGAATGAGATATTGCATTAACATTTAAGATGATGCCATAGAGAAGACAAATGAGTAGGCTGACCACCTGATGGTAGTGGCCTTCAAGCCTATAAAAAAGCAATTCTCAGATTGTAATCGTACGGTGACCATCTTAAGACTGCAAATGCGTTTCCAACACTGAGGACTTAGATGGAATGCTTTTATTCTATGCTAGTCATTTCACCGGTTATCTTACCCCTGCTCTGGAACACAACAATGCGAATACTGCTGCTTAGCGGCAAGTTGAAGGTTAAGATGGTAGCAGCGATCCGGACGGACCCTGCACAAGATCCTTCCACCACAAAAGCGCCGATACTTGCAGGCTCTTGCGATTATAAAACGATTTCATTGGCGATGGAGGTTCAAGTCCTTTGACAGTAAGTACTATTTGAAGAATTTATGTCTTTTTCAAAATGTTGTGCAATAGTATAAGTACTATGCTCCCCAACCTATCGCAAATTTTGACGGAGCAGTCATCAGACTCGTTAGCTCAGTTGGTCAGAGCGCCGATATACGCCAATAATACTTTCTGAATTCTATCCATCGGAGACGGAGGTTCGAATCCTTCACGAGTCAAACTTTTACTCTTCTTTTAAAATTTTGTTTTAGTTATTCGTAATGCTCTTTTTTTGTGGTTGTACCAGTTTTTTTTTATTTAAATCGATTGTTGTAGGATAACAATTGAATAAAGGTTTGATTTTTTAAACACCATTTTTTCCGTCCTCCCATCATTTTAAACGGGGATGTTTTTTGCTCATTATTTATTAGGCCCACTGCGACACCCACCCACAAAACATCTGTGTGCAGTCATAGTAGCACGATAGCATTCCCTTCTTCACTCGACTTTGTCAGAAGGAGAGCTATGTTTTCGAGCTCGCCCTGCACCCGAAGTGGTTTGTGGACTAAACATATTCTTAGGTTTTTTTAGATTCTATTTCGACGGTCCCTACCAACAAAGTCGGATCTGCATTTTTGCCATTTTCGTTTTATTACAGTAAAGTCATTTTAAAAGTGTCTTTTTTCATATCACATTTAAATTTTTATATTTTTCTATTTACTTTCTATGATATTCAAGGTAAAAATGTCGGATGTTAGTAAAGCTTCCATTTTATATAGTCGGTTGTGACGTTGCGACATTGTTAACGGGGAACGGAGGGGGAGCGACGCCGCGGAACTGCCAGTTACCACTATGTTACACGGAGGAGACGACGATTTGCACGCAACATCAAAAAAAATGTTTAACTGCGGTTTATACTCTACAATGGCAAGCAATAGGTCAAAAAGGATCTTGCGAACGGCTTAAGTTGCAAACCTGAATTCCACGCCGTGGAAAAAGGAAAATCTCAACATTTAAATTCCAATCGCAACGATCGTTCAAGGAGTTACTTGGTAAAATAATTGTTCTACGTACCGAGTTCGTATTTTTTTTTAATAGTTACTGATTGACTCAAAACAAATTTTATAATTTTGTTTAAAAAAGGGGCTTTCTTTACTTTGGTTTCATTATTGGGTATCTCCAAATAACACTGTCAGATGTGGAAGTTACGACATTTTTGATTATACATTTATTGGTGTTTTATGTCAGATGTGGCACATCCGACATTTTTGCTTGGAAACTATATTGTTCCTAATGTTGGTAGTGGTAGTTATGACTATATTAATTGCACGATAATACGTTTAATACGTCGTAAGTAGTACATCCAACTTTTTTAATTGGACGCTTCGTTGCTGCGTCAATGTCGTAAGAGTAACATACCACAGTTTTGATTGTATGTTGGATTTTTTTTTTGGTTGTAAGTGACACAACCAACAGTTTTATTAGTAGGTACGTTGTTTTATAAATGTAGTAAGTGCATTAACCGATGCAGTTTGATTGTTAAGAAGAAAAGTAAATGATTCTTGTATGTATATCACAATAAAATGTTTGTTTGTTTGACAAGTGTAGGCTAAACATAAATTTTAAATTAAATTTACAGAAAATTAACTAACTAATTAGGAGTATTTTTTGATTCGATTCAGAACATGCTTTAATAATAATTTTAAAAATATTATTTGTTACTTGTTTAAAGTAACCGTGAAAAAGCTATTCTGAAACACAAGGAGGAAGAGTTAATTCAATTACAAGATTTATTGGGCGATGTTTTTAATAACGAAAATTAAGTTTCCGTGCCAGATGAAGATGAATTGGATATTTTATAACACGGACTTTTTTTCTAAATGCGACACACCAGGAAATCGTCCACGTCCAGAACCAGAAGACTAACTATGATTTCCGGGTTAATTTCACCAAGTGATGGTAACCAGACCGCAGTGGCGTGATAAAATTTGGAATTGTTGATAGAAAAATCACCCCAAATGTCTTCAGATAATAATATAAGCACCATTATTCAATCACATCTTAACAAAAGTTCTTAACAGTCGTTTGTCGGATGGCAACAAGGTCTTCGCCTTCAATGGGTGGGTGATGCCACTGCTCACTTACTCCTTTGGCACACTAAGGTGGACTCAGACTCAGCTGAACGCCCTGGATAGAAGGGTCCGTCTACTGTTTAAATCACAACGCATGTAGCACCTACGTTCAGTTCGTCTTTTATGCGATTATACAACCCGCGGAAGTGTTGAGGTATTTTTAATGCTAAGAATCTCTATAACTGTGAGCTGTGGAATCTCAGGGACTATTTGGGCAATGAGTATGGGACGCATCGTCATGTGGTTTCAGTAGACAGAAGCCTTTCGCCTCTCTCGTTGGCAAACGAGAACTGGCGCAAGTCAACGGTGCTTAGCACTGAAAACCGCAAGAACGTATAGAAGAGGAAGGATTTGCATAAGCACTTCTACAGGGCCTGACGTAGACTTTTTAGCGTCCGCGAACTGGCTACGATTTGGTGACACCTTTGGAGAAACTGAAGATTTTGTCTGTGCAATTGCTGACGAGGTCATAATGAAGCTGAAGGTCAGTACCGTCGAAATTTGTCGAGCGTGCCGTCGTCCTGGTGAGTCCCTCAAACATTATCATCTCCGGTTGTTCTCATTTTGCCAACGGCGAATACTTGCACAGACATAACCTCGTAGCGAGGATAACTTGCTCTTCAATATGGTCATGTTGAGTCCGAAGTACCGTAATATAAGTATTTGTTCTGGAATATGGTCGTGCTACGTTCTATTGGGATCGATCTGTCATCACGCACAGGACTATTGTCGCCAATTTTATTTTTGTTTATGTTATTCCTTGTCTTAAGTTTTTAAGCTCTTAAGTTATCTTGCTGGGCGCCTTGGCTGACGCTGTAAGTCCACAAGAAATTGTTTACATAAATAAACCAAAAACGTATTGACAGAGCAATGTCAACATCGGGCAGTGCTCGTCGAGGTCTCGATCTGGCTGACAAGGACAAGCTCAGCAAGAACCTTGATTTGGCTCACGAGGTGACTGCTATGTGGGATGTTGACTCGACGATCATTGTCCCGATAGTTGTTTCGGTGAAAGGTCTTATAGCGAAGAGACCAACACCTTAAGAGACTCTCACTAAATGGTTGGATCAAGGGCCACAGAAAGCAGTACTCCTCGACACGGCACGTTTAGTGAAGAGGTTCCTCTCTCTGCAGCCCTAACCACCGGTAGCTTGAGCCCGGCCCCGCTGCCGGCGGTTTCGTAGGTAAGGTTTTTTTTTCATTACTATTGTTACTTTTATATTTTTATATCTTAATATTATTTGTAAAAAACGTAACCTACTGATTTAAAATAAATATCCAGAATTATTATAATAAGTCAGAAATCGTTTAGTGTAATAAATTAATAAAACAATGCTTATTTCACCTGGAAGTTAAATTTAAATCGTAATGGCTAATAGGTATTTATTATAGTACAGTCAAGGGTAAAAATAAATATACCCGCACAAAGTCCCAGAAGTATGCGCACGTTAACTTTATTGCTGAAATAATAAGGTCTGTGTACATATTTTTGAGACAAATATCGGTGCTCTTGACTGTACTGTCAGATCTGACATGGTAGTTGTTTTAAATTTGATTTTACAAAGTAGAATTTAAGTGATCACACATAGTTACCACAAAAAATATTCACTATGCCCGTGTAAAAATGTCGCTTGTGACACAACCGACAAGTTATACGGTCACTATGTCCATTTCAAAATGTCATTTGTGACACAACCGACAATTTATACATTTTGAAACCCCAACAAAACTGTCGTATGAGTCACTTCTGTCAAATTTTGCTCATGATGTTCCGGTTAAGAATGCAACATATCACGTTTCAACAGCTTCCAAAAAGAAAAACATGTATATTTTTATGCATAATTCACAGTAACCTATCAATATATATTCTCGCCAAATTTCATGTCAATATTACATAAAATGTCCATAATATAGACAAAAACGTCTTAGATTGATCGTACTGAAAAGTAACAGTTTTGCAGATCCGACTTTGTTGGTAGGGACCGTCGATTTGGTTGTGTAAGTGCATATTTTAATGAGAGAGGTAAAGATCATTATCTATCATGTTAATGTGTCATACCTACCATAGTGACTGATTGGGTTCGAACTTGGTACATTGAGAATTCAAGTCAATACTCTTAACCACTAGGCCACCGGCGCTCTTGCAACATGTTGAGCAATTCCCTACAAATATGTTGTATATTTTACAATCAAACTTCCCCAAGCGATCGCGAGTTTCGCCGACTCAGTCATCGACTCGTTAGCTCAGTTGGTAGAGCGCCGATATCTTATCCGCAAACTTAAAACTATCCATCGGAGACGGAGGTTCGAATCCTTCACGAGTCAAACTATTGGTTTATTTCTTCTGTTTTTCTGCACTTTTGTTAATTTTTTGTACTTTTACCTAAAACTTACTATAACGTTAACAATAATCACGAAATGTGTAACAAAAGCTATTAAATAGCTTGAAATAGCGACTACTTACCGTAATTTCATTAATTTATCTTAAAATTAAAAAAAATATACGTTTTAGGGTTTCGTTGTCAAACTAAGAACCCTTATAGTTTTGCTATGTCCATCCGTCCGTCTGTCCATCCGTCCTCAGCCTAGCGCAGAGACTATTAGTACTAGAAAGCTGTAATTTGGCATGAATATGCATATAAACCACGCCAACAAAGTGGTACAATAAAATCTCGTCTAGCCTATAGTGTGAGGTGTCGTAGGATAGGACTTTCAAAAATATTACGGGTTCAATTGAAAAGGGCATGCTTCGATGTTTCGGTTATTTGGAAAGGATATGGATGAAAAAAGATATACGAAAGAAATTTGCAGTGCTAAAGTGAGTGGAAGGGTCGGAAGGGGGCGCCCTAGGCGTATTTTTTTGAATCAAATCGGGGAAATACTGGAAAAGGGCCGAATCTTAAGTACCCGAAACCGACGTGCATGCATGACTCGATGTATGAATGTGGAAGAAGCGAAAGAGCTTTGTCAGGATCGTAGCAGGTGGAAAGAAGTGGTCTCTGCCTACTCCTCTGGGAAGCAGGCGTAATTTATGTATGTATGTATGTAGTAGAGTTCAACCACTGCACGGGTAGCACAAGTTGTATTTTCTCGCTTGTCGCTCAGTGCGTCTCCATCGTTACAGACTCGGTCGAAAGGGAGATCCGAGCGACAGACAAGTCGCGGACCGCTTGTGCTAGCCCTCCTGGTCAGCACTCGACAGAAGCGCGCGGGGCTAACCCCGTGTGCTTCTAATTACTTTGCAAGTGGACATACTCGTCTTTGTGTGTAATATCTATGCTCTTATTTCTCTAATAAGTCCATTGGAGTGGCCATTAATAACTCGACATTAGCGAAATACACCTAAACTGGAGTGAAAACTACTAATTAAAATTAGAATAGGGAATATGCATGAAAAACTGGATTTTCATTGACGCGATTTAGGACAAAATGTAAAAAACCGGCCAAGTGCGAGTCAGACCCGCGCGTAGGGTTCCGTACAATATAAGAAACTATATTAAAACTTTTTTTTGTTTAATCTGACCCAATGTCTGTCTGTAACTACGGTTTGAATTGAGATTGAAAAAAAAACGGCAAATAATCACATTTACTTGTATGGGAGCGCCCTTAATTATTTTATTTTTATTTAAATATTTATTCTTGAAGTGAATATTCAACTAAATATTCTGTGAATATTTGAAGCGTCTACCTGCTGCCGTTATTAATATCGAGCCAAAGACGGCAAAAACATCAAGTTTGATAGCCTTGGTAGCCTCCTAAAAATTATGTTTTTTCTATAGTTACGTAAATTACAAAACAAAATTAAAAAAGCAGAGTAAAAGTTCGACTCGTGAAGGATTCGAACCTCCGTCTCCGATGGTTAGGTTTCAGTAAGTAATGCAATGTATTATCGGCGCTCTGACCGACTGAGCTAACGAGTCTATGAACGAAGCGGCGAAATTCGCGATCTCATGGTGAGCACAAGTCTGTTGGGGAATCGCACCACATTTTGCAAGAGCGCCGGTGGCAGGCAGCCGCGCGGAGAACAACATCGACCTTAGAAAGAAGTGTTAAAGTTTATCTTGTTAAGGATTCGAACTTCCGCCTCCGATGTGTTTACAAGTAGACCTACTAAATTGGGATTCGTTAGTTTGATATCCAATCAAAATGAAAGTACTCTAAAAGTACAGTCTCGATCAAAAACGTTGCATAACAATATTATTATTGATATAAACTTATGCCAAGCAAGAATCAGTAATGATCGGCGCTGTACCAACTAGCTTGACGAGTCTGTGGTCATCTGACAGTTGTGCCGGAACAGCCTCTCGCTGCAACATGTCGTCACGGTGACGCCTGGGCGGGGTCATTGACAGTCGGGTAAACAAATATTATGCAATTTGTTGTTAGTTAATCATTGTTTCCATCGGAGACGGAGGTTCGAATCCTTCACGAGTCAAACTTTTTTTTTAATTTGTTTTAATTTGTTTTTGTGGTTGTCACTAATATATTTTTATTTGAATCAAATTTTGGTTTGAATCTTCGATTCCGGTTCATTACAGCCAAATGTCATAATGCCCTTTTATTTTTTTTACTAAATCTCAAATTGTCTTAGTTCCAAAATGTCTTAATTCCTAAATTGACTAATTTTCAATACAATAAAATGTCAAAATAACATTTACACATTTCATCCGATATCCAAATTGTATAGCTGGTAAAATGAACAATAACTTCAAATACCGAATTATTATTAAGACTGAAAGTGAAAATGCATTAGTTTCAAAATTACCAAAAATCAAAAATGCCTTTTGTTGACAGGCCTAAAGATCAAAATGAATCTGTCTCATAATACCAACAATTTTAACCACGCAGTATTTTTAGTGTTACTTATTTATAAATGTAAATAATTAGTTCTATTTATCACAATTGGTTTAGCAATTTATAACTCCTATGCTTTTGTAAACGATCAAACAAAATCTGTCCTTATGAGCAGGAGCCTATACCACAAAACTTTACAAGCGTAAAATTTCAACAAATTTATCAAGTTTTACCATAGAAAAATTTCATTTTTGTATAATTGTACACTTGTAAAGTTTTGTGGTTTAGGGGTCAAGTATTCTAGAGTACGGCTCGAACCTCCAAGCAGTCTTACTTAATGAATTCTCGATTGTACAGAATAAAAATAGTAAAAAAACGAAAATTGGGATGGCGTTGATAATTTATTTAATTACTCATTGGTTAAAAACTGTTAACTTCAACATAATTTTAAATATTGTCCATAGATACCGAGTTTTAGATTTTTTGACAATGCGACGTTTTTCTGTCTAGTTAATTTGAGTTTAAGGCATTTTGGGAAATGGTAGAATTGAAAACTTATCAAAACGAGATAGAGTCTAAATGAATTATAGACATATTAAGAATACGTTAATTTAAGAAGTAGGCGTAAGTCATTTCGATCTTTAGACATTATGAGAATGATCTGTTTTGACATTTTGATATTCTAGGAACACGTTATTATGATATTTGGCTGTAACGAACCGGAATCCCCACAAGACATCTGCGTGCAGTTATAGTATCATGATAGCATTTCATTCTTCACCCGACTTCGTCAGAAGGAGGGCTTTGTTTTCGAGCACGCTGTGCACCCGAAGCGGCTTGATGGCTTTAAGGGTCATACACAGATTTAGGTTACCGTTTTTCCTGTGGACAAACTGAAAGTTAACGTTTTTAAGGCCTAATTTTCTGGCTAAGCCTATACCCGCAAAAACGCCGTGAGGACTGCTTTAGACCTATCATATAAAAACATAACTTATATGCACACAAGCTCGTAACTATTGACCACAGGAGAGACAAGTTTTGTTTTTAAGTGTGTATGACCCTTAAACATATATCAAGGTATCGTTAAATTCTTCTTGGTCGTGGAAATGACTTGAGTTATACATATTTTCATCAAAGTACTAAATGAGAGTGGTAGAGCTCATTTTTTATTATGTTAATGCGTCATACCGGCTGGTAAATTGAGAATTTAAGTCAACACTCTTAACCACTAGGCCACCGGCGCTGTTGCGAGATGTTGTGCAATTCTCTAAGAGTATGTTACATATTTACAATCAAACTTCCCCAAGCGATCGCGAGTTTCGCCGCCTCAGTCATCGACTCGTTAGCTCAGTTGGTAGAGCGCCGATATCTTATCCGCAAACTTAAAACTATCCATCGGAGACGGAGGTTCGAATCCTTCACGAGTCAAACTTTTTCTTTGCTTTTTTTTCTGTTTTTCTGCAATTTTGTTTTTTTTGGACGTAGTTATCAGATTCTTAAATCCACTTTATTTCAGTTTATCTTACTTTTACATAAAACTTGCTATAACCTTAACAATAATCACGTGTAACAAAAGCTATTAAGCTGCTTAAAATAGTAAATTCTTGACGTCATTTCATTTATTTATTTTAAAATAATATAATATACATTTTATAATACTGCAATTGATTAAAGAATCGTTGCTGTCTTTTCTTACCAATCTTCAGATATTCTGAAGCTCAGGTTTTATGTTCTATAATTTACCAAAAAGTAACATAAAAATATTTAATTAAACTATTTGACTCGAACCATTGTGGTTGCTGGGTTGACATTTTTCTATAAGTGATATTTTAGCAAGATGCCATGGTTCAAATATCACGTGCATTCTCGTTAACTGAACCTGTATCTAACCTCGTAGCGCCTGCTACGAACAGCGTAGAGGACGAATGACTATCTATTATCGGCGCAGTTACGAGATTTTTTTACGCTTATTAAACAAACGAATATATAAGTCGATCAGTAAGGACTCATTGTTAAAACTCAATGGTAATACACAAATTATACAATGTTTTTATATATTTAGGTAACTCTTAGCTCTCATTAAATCTATTGTTAAAATTACCTAGTTAAAATTAATTTGCCATTAATTTTTGTTATGATTCACTAGGATTTATTACAAGTTTAAAGAAATCCGTCAACAAACAACATTAATGCTCCATTGATAAGACTAATTACGCTGAGTACGTGTGTTCACTTCGGAGGACTGACAAACAATGATCACGTCTGACTATTTCAGAACTATTTATAGTTTTAAGTAGGCTAGTAATTAGTGCATTGTTATTTATTTGGACTTATGAGCTCTTGGGAAGTGCTGGTAGAACTTTGACGTGTAAAGAAGCCCGTGCGGCCTACTTACTGAATAGGCATTTTATATCTTCTTATATTTTATCTTTTAAATTCTGGGCGCGTTGCTTGATTAATATCTTTGATAGAAGCTAGTGAATGGATTAGAAAACGTTATAATAATGTAATCATCCGCACAGTCTATGATTTACATTTACCTGACTCACTGACTTCACTTTGACGTCATTTTGTAGCAAGCGGCTGCAATTTTTGGCAGGACAGTCAGAATCGTTAGCTCAGTTGGTCAGAGCGCCGATACAATACAAATACAATACAAATACTCTTTATTGAACACCAAAAATAATTAATGAATTCTGTCTAAACCTCAATAATCGGAGGCAGAGGTTCGAATCCTTCACTAGTCAACTTTTTTTTGGACTAGTATTTTTTGTATTTGCTAAGATGGTCAAACTGAAAGTTTCGGGAATAGAAAAAAATATGCAGTTAAATTGAATAAAAGTATTTTTATGGTTTTTGAAAGTATTCTCCTTTATATTTTATGCACTTTTCCATGCGATCAAACCAGTCATTAATGCACTTATTGAAGTCTGAAGTAGGGGTCAACAAAATGGCCATTTTAAAACCCTCCACTGCTGCTTCCGGCATCTGAAACCGCTGACCACGCAACTTATCCTTAATTTTGGGGAATGTGAAAAAATCATTGGGGCTTAAGTCGGGGCTGTATGGAGGATGGTCCAGTAATTCGACTTTTTCACCGTCTAGGTACTCAGTTGTTTTCCGAGCGGTGTGATGGCTGGCATTGTCGTGGTGAAGGATAATGCGGCGACTAGGGTTTTTTTTCGGAGTTCAGCAATGATACTCGGCAAACAAATAGTGGTGTACCAATCGGCATTGACCGTTCTACGATCTTCAAGAGGAATAGTAGCCACGTGACCCGATTTGGAGACAAACGTAGCCACTATCTTTTTGGCCGTGCTGCGAGAACGAATAACTTTTGTCGGCTTGAGCTCATCTTCGTAGACCCATACTCGAGATTGGTTTTTATTTTCAGGATCATATGCATATATCCAACACTCGTCACCGGATACAATGCTAAAAACTGTGTTTGAGCTTCCTCCGTTGAATTTATTTAAAGTTCTGAGTCACCAATTGACACATTGAGTCGTTTTCTGCTCCTCAGACAATAAGTGAGGGGTCCAACGGGAAAACCACTTTCGCAGGCCTAATTGTTCCTGTAAAATGATTTGTATATGACTCATTCCAATGCCCAAACACTCTTGAATCTCCCGATATGACACATGTCGGTCTTCCTTTATCAGCTGACGCACAGCATCGACGTTTTCTTGCGTGACTGCCGATTTTGGTCGACCTTCACGCGCGTCGTCCGTGAGGGATAGACGGCCACGTTGAAATTCTGCATACCACCTGTATATTGTTGTCTTTGAAGGTGCGTCATTACTAAAAGCAACAATCATCTGGTCTCCACATTGTTTTTGTGATAATCCACTTTTAAAGTCGTAATAAATCGTAGCTCTTAAATTTTCACGGGACAATTCCATTTTCAGCAGCGACTCGACGACTTCAAAAACAATTGAAACCGAACCATTGCTTTTTTTTCTATGTAGCCAGTGTGTTAATATAATGAAACTTTAGAGATTATAAAAAGGTATGATATGTGTCAAAAATATGTTTCAAAGTATTAGATTCCCGAAACTTTCAGTGCAGCCCTCGTATGGGTCCTGAAACTTTTTACAAAACTTGTCGATTTGTAGTAAAAAGTCTAAAATTTGGTAACCTTTTCTAAAATTTACGTCTATTGTCTCTCCCTGACATTAACGAAAGCTTATCAAAAAGCTTACAAAAAAGATTGAGAAAAGCATCACATTGTTGTGCTTCACTACGACCTTTCCCGTTTTCAACCCCTGACACAAAAAGAGGGATATTGCAAATGTTTCTTTGTATGTGTGTATGTCTAACTGTGGCATCGTATCTCCCGAACGGCTAAACGTAGTTTTTAAAGATAATTTGTAGCCAAATTTAATTACAATAACTTTGGTAATTGAAGAGATATTCGCTTTAAAAGTAGTGCTCGCTACTATACACGGGGCTTTATATTTAATTGTTCCCAACGTCACTGAAACATGATCTCAGCAAGGCTAGGTTTTATCGTGACAGTTCCCCTACCATCTGCCGGTGCCATGCGACAGAAACCATACAGCTTGCTTTGTTGCATGACATGCACAAAAGCAAAAGCTTTTAACTGACAATAAGGGAAGACGTCGATTAAACAATCGACGTCTTCCCTTATTGTTATGGGTTTTATTTTTTTTAATGATTAATAAATAGTACAAGTACAGAAATATTAATTTTCATTATGATGTTTATTTTCAATTTTCAATACTGAGTAAACTACCAAACCATCGAGTCCGCTAGGTTTGAACTTGGTCCCTTGCGATTACAAGTCGACGCCGCAAGCCACTAGGCCACCCGCTCTGTCATAATGTTGTGCAATTCCCTAACAGTATGGTTTACATTTACAAACAGAGTTCTCTAACCGATCGCAAATTTAGCCGCTACAGTCATTAGACTCGTTAGCTCAGTTGGTCAGAGCGCCGATATACGCCAATAATACTTTCTGAATTCTATCCATCGGAGACGGAGGTTCGAATCCTTCACGAGTCAAACTTTTGTTTTTTTCATGTTATTTGTTGTTTTTTCATATTTGGGTAATTTAATATTTCAATTATGCAACTTTTTCCAAAAGCGTTTATTTATAAAAATATTTATAAGATAATTAAACAAAGATTGCTTACTTACAAACCTTAAAATATTTTAAACGAACTGTCGAAACATGTGCCTAAAAATGATGTTTGATAAAAAACATCTGCTCCTTTTACATTATGGAGTGCCAAAATAGTCATATATATTTCGGTTACTAATCAAATCAAATCAAAATCTTTATTTGCATAAACATAGGTATTAAAATTGATGTTTAATGAAAGTGTTAAGCACTATGTTTCGCCATAAGGCATACAAATAGCTAGCGTATTAGTATGCAGCTAGCGGCATGGAACATGATTAGAATAAAAAACCGGGAAAGAGCATGCCGGTCCATGCTCAGTGTAGGGTTTCGAAGCCGTCAAGTACTAGAAACATAAAAAATCATCGATTAATCACTAATTTTCTATTTAAAGTTAATTGGTGCCGTTGTAGATGATTTAGTAGGTATAAACACTTTAATCGCCTGTATCTCAGGAACCAATGATGTCTACTTAGACGTGATAGTTTTCCTTTAAAATTGGTTATATGCTCTTTAATTTAAGTTTTTATCAGATTTTTAGTATTTGTAGTTTTGGCTGTAGGGGGGGGGGGGGACACTTGACTCTAACAAAAATTAGCGTTTTAATGCTTAATATTTCATAAACGGATCTTAATTAAAAAACTGTTTTCACAAACCCATAATATTTTTAAAAGACCTATTCAACAACACCCCACACTATAGGGTAGACGAGAAAAAAAAACATCCCCTCGTTACGTGTAGGGGAGGTACACTAAAAAATATATTTTTTTACTTTTTATTGTACCAGTTTGTTGGCGTGACTAATATGCATATTCATGCTAACTTGCAGCTTTCTAGTACTAATAGTCTTTGCACTAGGCTGCGGACGGACGGACGGACATGGCGAAACTATAAGGGTTCCTAGTTTGACTACGGAACCCTAAAAATGACAAGTGGTCATTAAAATAAAAACAGAATAAAAATAACACAGATTTTTTTTTCTGAAAAACATCGCTAATAATAGTCATTCAAAGAATAATAAGCCTTATTTACTAAAATGTAATTTATAAAGTAAGTAGCACCACCTAAATTGTACACCAAATTGCATGAATTTGTATTTTGTAGTTTTGAGTAAAATGCCTGTGACAGACGGACAGACGGACATGACGAAACTATAAGGGTTCCGAAATCCTTAAAATGACGACGGTTGACTTGATATTTCCGATTTTTAATTTCACTGCACTTAAATAAATGGGTGTATTTACTAACTTACAGTATACTGGACGGGACGAATGCATACAGATTGAGTTAATAAGAGCCTTGATCATTTCTTCGAACCTTTATAAGATATTTTTATCTTAAATCCCTCGGTGTGTTCAAAATCTTCATAATAATATACGCTAACATTTCAATAACATATGAAAACTTGTAATTTATACTTAGCAATTTATCTGTTAATTTATTAAAATATCATTATGACATGTGATCATTGTGAATGTTTTAGGTAACAATTGGCAACAGCTTGCCACAGATTGTAATTTGCAATACACACTTGTCCTTGTATGTTGATGATAACATTATATTTATATTAGATTTTATGGATGTTTCTTAGACGTAATGTTAGAAAGAGTTTATCTATATTATTGATCCTTTCGATTGGAAAAGCAAAATAGGGATGCTAAAAGCATGAAAATGGTTATATTTCCTTATTAAACACTACTATTATGTAACAATAAGGGAAGACGACGGGAAAAAAGATTTTCTGCATTGGTAATAACAATGCAACCTGTATAGTTTCAGTCGCATGGGACGCGGCAGATGGTAGGGGAACTGTAACAATAATGATTATGATTCAGTCACTTTAAAAACTACGTTTAGCCGTTCGAGAGATACGATGCCACAGATAGACATACACACATACAACGTAACATTTACAATATCCCTCTTTTTGTGTCGGGGTTTGAAAACGGGAAAGGTCGTAGTGGAGCACAACAATGTGATGCTTTTCTTAAGCTTTTTTGTAAGCTTTTGATAAGCTTTCGTTAATTTCAGAGAGAGACAATAAAGATCTATTTTTGAAAACGTTTCAAACTTTTAGACATTTTACTACAAATCGGCAAGCTTTGAAAAAAGTTTCAAGACCCATAGCAAATAGACAAAAATAAAAAATAAACTAGTCAAAAAAAAAGTTGACTGGTGAAGGACTCGAACCTCCGTCTCCGAAGGATTTAGGTTTGTTTGAATAAGATATCGGCGCTCTACCAATTGAGCAATGAGTCTCATGAATGTCGCGTCTAAATATGCGATCGTTTAGGAAGCTTCGGACTAAAGTTTCTTAGGGAATTGCACAATATTTTTATAGAGCGCCGGTGGCTTAGTGGCTTAGGGTGTTGTTTGTTATCTAAAATATACCTGGTTTGAGCCCCACCAGTGTGTGAGGCGCGTGCGACAACGACGGAACAACATCTATACGAACTTGTATGTACGCCTAGTTGCAAATACGTTCATTAAATATAATGTTGCCTTAAAAACATTATTTGGGAGAACTTGTAAGCTACTATTACGGTAATAAAAATTTACACATCAAAATTTCAAAATAATAATTTGATTGTGAACTTTTGTCAATCTATTTTAGCCTTACCAACATGCATTACAGGATTTGACCCTGACGTGATGCCACAATATATATACGGTCCTTGTAAAGAAATATGCATTCAGAAATCACTACGTTTAAGGCAATATCATTTAATTTAAAAATTACGTCATAAAATGAGGATGCCGAAAACAGAATTTAAACCTCAAAATGAAGTTATACAATTTTAACAAGCGTTTCTATATGTCATCTTAAAAACCGGGCAAAAATTGTTGTATTGCGTTTAATATAAAAGCGCGACCCTAGTACTAAGACTCCGCTGTCCGTCCGTCTGTGTGACTGTCCGTCCGTCTGTCACCAGGCTGTCATGAATCGTGATAGCTAGACAGTTGAAATTTTCACAGTTTATGTATTTTTGTCGCCATTACAACAACAAATACTTAAAAAACCGATTAAAATAAATATTTTAGGTGAGCTACCATTCAACACACGTGATTTTATGCCGTTTCTTGCTCGATATAAATAACGGCAGCAGGTAGGCGCTTGAAATCTTAACAGATTAATTGTGCATTCGGTTAAAAAAAAAAAACCTTTAACTTAAAAGTTAGGACGGTAGTGCACATACCATAATGTTCACTTTTTGTTTTTTGTTTTTTGTTTTTGATATTTTTTTAAGCTGGTTCAAAATCTAATAGGGTTTGAATTCACTAGTTTTTAGTTTTGGCCAATTGAAGGGCTTTTTTTGCAGTTTTTCGGATTTCGTATTCAAACTAGGAACCCTTATAGTTTCGCCATGTCCGTCCGTCCGCAGCCTATAAATAAATAGGTAGGTAACGGAACACTGACACTAACTAAACTGACTCGGCGAGGGACCGCTAAGTACATGAAATAATATAAAATACTCGTACGCCAGCTACTCACCGGTCCCCGACGTGTGTAAACTGCAAAAAAAAAACAGCAAAAAGTAAACTAAAAGTTTGACTCGTGAAGGATTCGAACCTCCGTCTCCGATGGATTGCTATAATTTTGCGGATAAGATATCGGCGCTCTACCAACTGAGCTAACGAGTCGATAACTGAGGCGGCTAAACTCGCAATCGTGTGGGGAAGAATTGCACAACATTTTGCAAGAGCGCCGGTGGCCTAGTGGTTTGGAGTGTAGACTTAAATTCTCAATGTACCAAGTTCAAACCCAATAATTCACTATGTTAGGTGCGCACATTAATATTTAATTCATCAACCGTTTATGGTGCAGAGCGAGCTCCAAAAACATAGCCCTCTTTCTGACGAAGTAAATCAAGTCGAGTGAAGAAGGAAATGCCATCGTGCTACTATGACTGCACGCAGATGTCTTGTGGGTGGGTGTCGCAGTGGGCCTTATAAAAAATGAATAATGAAACATCCCCGTTTTACATGTATGGGAGGATGGAAAATGATGGTGTTTAAAGATTCAAACCTTTTTGCAATGGTTATCCATCACCACAAAACCCAAATTCTACAACCATCGATTTAAATAAAAAAGTATAAGAAAAAACCACAAGAACAACAAAGAGCACTTCGGATAACTAAAACAAAATTAAAAAAAAAAGTTTGACTCGTGAAGGATTCGAACCTCCGTCTCCGATGGTTAAGTTTCAGTAAGTAATGCAATGTATTATCGGCGCTCTGACCAACTGAGCTAACGAGTCTGACGACTGCTCCGTCGAAATTTGCGATAGGTTGGGGAGCATGGTATATGAGAATTGCACAACATTTTGAAACAGACAAAAAGTCTTCAAATAGTACTTATTGTCAAAGGCCTTGAACCTCCATCGCCAATGAACTTGTTTTACTATCACAAGAATCTCAACTATCGGCGCTTTTGTGGTGGAAAGACCTTGTGCAGGATTCGTCCGGTTCGCTGCCAACATCTTAAACTTCAACTTGCCGCTAAGCAGCAGTGGTCACATTGTTGTGTTCTGGTCAAATGACTAGCATAGAATAAAATCATTCCATCTCCTAAGTATTGACAACCCATTTGCTGTCTTGTAATTTTAATCTTAGTATCGCACTGTTTTATAGGCTTTGAAGGCCACTTCCATCAGGTGGTGGGCCTACTTATTTGTCTTCTCTATGGCATCATCTCAAATCGTAATGAAATACTAACGTCATTCAAATATTTTTGTTCAATTGGAATAAACTGCAAATTGAGGTCACAGTGACACACGGTGCGGGGTCATTGACTAACGGGTAAACAAATATTATGAAACTTTTTGTTAAGCAATGTTTGTTTTGAGTTTTATGAGCTCATATTTGTAATAGCTTTGGAAGGAAGGTATTTTTGTTTTTTAATTAATAAATTATTCTAACAATAAAAAACAATGAAACACCTTGAGAAGCTTGGGTGTAACGTGAAATAAATAAATAAAAATGTAGGTATATAAGCTTTAGTTTTTTACATTGATCGTGTTCCTTTTTTATAGTTACTACCGCGTTCGCGTTAATATTGTCTATCTTAATTATTGTGGATGTATCATACATTTTTCATCGTACAAGTGTGTTTATCAATACAAAATAAATATCTACTAAACCTACCATAGCAAAAGCTTATCTTATAAATCGAAGCAATGATTACTCAACAACAAATTAAATAATATTTGTTTATCCGCTCGTCAATGACCCCGCACCGGGCGTCACTGTGACGACATTTTGCAGCGAGAGGCACAGCAGTCATCTGCAGACTGCGCGGCTGCCTGCATTTTGCTCTTGCAAAATGTGGTGCAATTCCCCAACAAACTTGTGCATGAGATCGCAAATTTCGCCGCTTCATTCATAGACTCGTTAGCTCAGTTGGTCAGAGCGCCGATAATACATTGAATTACTTACTGAAACCTAACCATCGGAGACGGAGGTTCGAATCCTTCACGAGTCAAACTTTTACTCTTCTTTTTAATGTTGTTTTGTTTTTTATCTATACTGTTCGGTTTGCTTCCAGAAATATTCTTTTCGGTAATTCAATGGTTGTATAAATTGGGTTATGTCATGATGGTAGCCAGCGGAGACGAAGGTTCCAATCCTGCGCGAGTCAAAGTCTAACAAATAGCTTTTAGGTAGTTTTAACGGTTTCGTACCCATCACAGAATCATATGGCTCCGTCTGTCCGTCTTTAGTGTGGAGAGTCGTACTTTTGAACTTTAGACTAAACATTGTTTATAGGTATCCACATACATACAACTTTATTTTTGTTTTTTTTTTTTATCGTTAAAACGAAAACGAATGGCAATTTTGCCTTGGTATGGATAAAAAACCGGGCAAGGCCATGTCGGACCAAGCAACAGACGGGCCCATACCCGGAGGGCCCTAGTTTGACTTTGGAACCTTTCTTCACATTATTATAACTTTCACTTTTCTCAATCTGTCAAGTGTTAGCTTTTTTAAAGTTATAAGTTCCTTTTTACTGTACTTACATACATACATACAAATATACATATACATACATTATAATGTTAATACACATTCTATAGCAAAGTATAATTGCACAATTGAAGTTGTGGTAGTTACAAGCAGAGGGTTCTAGTTTTAAAGCTATGTTGCGAGTTAACTTTCGTTTCGTCAAAAAGTTTCGAACTGATTCATTTCCCTAATATATCTACATAAATGACTTACCTTACCTTATAAAGGACAACCATGATATAGTATTGTTTGCTGATGATACGTCACTTGTGTTCAAAGCTAAACGACAACAGCAGTTTAATGTCGATGTAAACAATGCTATATCAAAAGTAGTCGATTGGTTTAGTGTTAATAATTTATTACTGAATGAGAAAAAGACGAAATGTATAAAGTTCATGACTACTTATGTGAAAAATAGCTAGTCAAACTACTGTAACTATTAAAAATGACAAACTAGACCTAGTTAATGATACAGTGTTTCTTGGTATAACGTTAGACTCCAAGCTCCAATAGGGTCCTCATCTTGCTGGATTGGCGGGTAGACTCAGTTCTGCAGTTTTTGCAGTTAATAAGATTCGGCAATTAATAGACTTAGATACCGCTCGATTAGTTTATTTTAGTTACTTCCATAGTATTATGTCATATGGTATTTTACTGTGGGGTAGTGCTGCTGATGTAAATAGCATCTTTGTTCTGCAGAAGAGGGCTATTCGTGCTGTGTACAAGATGGGCCAGAGAGACTCGCTTAGAGATAAGTTTAAAGAAATTAATATATTGACCATGCACAGTCAATACATTTATAAAAACATTATGTATGTTCATAAAAACATCGCTAAATTTAGAAAGAACTGTGACATACATAATGTTAATACCAGAAATAAATATAAGCTCGCAGTGCCCTTCACGCGGCTCCATAAAATAAAAAAACTCTTTTATGGGTAATTGTATTAGGTTCTATAATAAGCTCCCAAGTAATGTTACTGAACTATCAGTAAATAAATTTAAGAGTTACGTTAAGCGTAAACTAATTTCTAAAGCATATTATAGTATTAAAGACTATATAAATGATAACAATGCTTGGGACTGAATTGCTTGTAATAAAATGTTCAGTCCTTACGACAAAAGGTTGCGAACGTCGAAAAAAAAAAGACATCCGACAGAGTTTCTTACAGGTTCTTCTCTGATCGGTCGCGATTTGAACTTGCAGTCAATTTAGGCTAAGTCGCTACTATGACGTTTCAAAAGAGTTTATTATTTGTAAACCTACTTGAATAAAGATTATTCTGATTCTGATTCTGATTCTATCATTTGACCAAACTGCTTTTTTTCTAAAACTGTAAATATTTCTGGATTTACCAAACTAATCTAACGGGTTCCGTTTGGAAAATGAATGAGTGTGGTTAAACTTTTTCACGGAACGAAAGGCTCCCCTAATTCGCTCCTCTTAGCTTCACGGAACTACGAGTACGCGCAAAGCTGCACTTTTAATAACAAAGAAAAGCTGCACACATGTGTGCACCCACGTGATGCTGTGCGAGGTCTCCAGTGCGGACTTACTCAGAACATTTAATTTATAATTATTCCCAAAACTATTCAACAAACCATGTTATTATATGTTTATGTTATTGCCTTCTTGTTTAATTTATTTTTTACTGTATTTTTGTATACTAGTTTCATATTAACGATATTTTCTTAATAATTGTTAAATATTGTGATTAAATTATGAATTCCTTTTCAAGTTTCGTTTTATTTTTAAATACTGAAAAAAACGACCTTACCATCGAGTCCGCTCGGTTTGAACTCGGTCCCTTGCGATTACAAGTCAATGCCGCAAACCACTAGGCCACCAGCGCTCTGTCATAATGTTGTGCAATTCCCTAAAAGTATGGTTTACATTTACAAACAGTTCTCTAAACGATTGCAAATTTAGCCGCTACAGTCATCAGACTCGTTAGCTCAGTTGGTCAGAGCGCCGATTTACGCCAATAATACTTTCTGAATTCTATCCATCGGAGACGGAGGTTCGAATCCTTCACGAGTCAAACTTTTTTTTTCATGTCCTTTTGTTTTTTTGATTTTTTCCGTAATTATTCACTTATTAAAAAAATATGCCTACCAACCTTATTTTTTTTAAAGAACTGTCGATATATTTGTTCCCCCAAAGTCATATTTATTTCGGTTAACTGACAAACTGACAGGTGCCTTATACAGCAAAACTACTCTGCAAATTGCGTCAATCTGTATGTTGTAGTTTTTGAGTAACATGCCTGTGACTGACGGACAGACAGACACGACGAAACTATAAAAGGTTCCGCTTTTGCCATTTCTGATTTTTTGTTTGAACCTTATGAGAAGTTTTTACCTTAAATATCTATATATATACCTACATAAGTACGTCAGTGTGTTCAAAGTTTCATAATGCTGTTAATTTTTAATTATACTTAGCATTGTTTCTGTTAATTTATCAAAATGCTATTTTGTGATAATTTGTGAATGTTTTAGACAACAAGTGGCAACAGCCCGCTACAGATTGTAATTTGCAATACCCACTTGTCCCTGTATGTTGATGATAACATTATATTAATCGATGTTTCTAAGATCTTATGTTAAAAAGAGTTAATCTATATTATTGATCCTTTCGATTGGAAAACTAAAAAAGGGATTGTTTATTTTTTGCATTATTAGTTGGTTTGATCCCCATCGAGCTTTTCAAAAAAACTATAAATGCAGTTATTCATCTTATAAAAAATAGAACATAGTTTCCATTATATTAAATGAGCTATCTCAAGAATTTATATTACGTTTCTACCATGTAATTAATGTATACTATTTCGAATTAGTTATTTGTGGTGCGTTTTTAATTTTAATAATGTTATAAGGGTGACCAAACACATTATAAAAAATACATTACCCCCTAAGTTATCCGAGCTATAAGCTATCTCCTGCTTTGTTCTATTTTGTTGTTCAAACCAAGCAGGATTTACAAAACGATCTTGAAAAAATATGCAAATGGAGCATGGATGATTTTATTTCCTGATTTAAGTAAGTTTACTTTTTAACTGACAATAAGGGAAACGACGAGAAAAAGCGTTTCAAAGTTGGTAATAACTTTTTTAGAATTTATGATTTTTTCTGAGACCTAGACATTAGAAAAAGTATATCTGTATTATTGAGCCTTTCAATTGAAAAATAAATTAGAGTTTGTTTATTTTAATTAGTTGGTTCGATTCCCGGTTAGCTTTTGATAAAACTGTATATTCGTGTAATTAATGCATAATAAAGGAATTGCACAACATTTTGAATTGGACAAAAAGTCTCCAAATAGTACTTATTGTAAAAGGACTTAAACCCATCCAACAAGAATGAAATTGTTTATTATCGCAAGAATTTGCAACTATCGGCGCTTGTGGTAGAAGGTTGTTGTGAAAAAAAAATGAACTAGGTATTTTAACAAAAGATTTCATATTTATTTGAGAGCTATAAGTTACCTAATTATATAAAAATATATAAGTTGTTTGTGTATTACCATTGAGTTTAACAATGCCCCCTTGCTGACCGACTCATCATTTTAATTGTATAAAAAGCGTAAAAAGTCTTGTTTCTGCGCCGACACTAGTGATCTTCTGCTATATTTTGCTTGATGTTTTAGTCATTCGCCCTCTACGCTGTTCGTAGCAGGTGCTACGAGGTTTGTTACAGGGCCTCTATTCAACTGCGTTATAACGATATCGTTTTTGACCTGTTTCCGTATTGTCAACGTTTTGATAACTCTTATGTCATTTACAATAATGGCGACTGTGACATAAACGATTCTTAAACGTGTCAAACACGATATCGTTTTAACGCACCTGAATAGAGGCCCAGGTTTAGTTAACAAGAATGCACATGATATTTGAACTATGGCACCCGGCAACCACACGGGTTTGAGTTAAATAGTTTAATTTAATATTTTTTTGTTTCTTGTTATTTTTTTTTTTGGTTTATTAAAGAATATAAAAACTTAGAGATTGGTTAGACAATGCAGCAACGCTTCATTGCAGTATACAAAATTTATATTTTTTTAATTAAAAATTAATAAATTTTGTTACACGTGATTAGTGTTGAGGTTATATAAGTTTTATGTTATAGTAAGATAAACTTAAACAAAGTGGATAAAAGAATCTGAAAACTACGTCCAAAAAAAAACCAATATGCAGAAAAAAAGAAAAAGATGTAAAGCAAAAGTTTGACTCGTGAAGGATTCGAACCTCCGTCTCCGATGAATTGCTATAACTTTGCGGATAAGATATCGGCGCTCTACCAACTGAGCTAACGAGTCTGATGACTGAGGCGGCGAAACTCGCGATCGCTTGGGGAAGTTTGTTTGTAAATATTTAACATACTCTTAGGGAATTGCACAACATCTCGCAACAGCGCCGGTGGCCTAGTGGTTAAGAGTGTTGACTTAAATTCTCAATTTACCAAGTTCAAACCCAATCAGCCACTATGTTAGGTATGACGCATTAACATAATAAAAAACGAGCTCTACCACTCTCATTAAGTACTTTGGTGAAAATATGTATAAGTCAAGTCATTTTGACGACCAAGGAGAATTAACGATATCTTGTAATATGCTTAAGGGTCATACACACTCTTAAAAACAAAAGTTGTCTCTCCTGTGGTCAATAGTTAGGAGCTTGTGTGCATATAAGTTATGTTTTTTTATATGATAGGTCTAAAGCAGTCCTGATGGCGTTTTTGCGGGTATGGGCTTAGCCAGAAAATTAGGCCTTAAAAACGTTAACTTTGTCCACAGGAAAAATGGGTAACCTAAATCTGTGTATGACCCTTAAAGCCATCAAGCCGCTTCGGGTGCACAGCGTGCTCGAAAACAAAGCCCTCCTTCTGACAAATCGGGTGAAGAATGAAATGCTATCGTGATACTATAACTGCACGCAGATGTCATGTGGGTAGTGTCGCATTGGGCCTTATAAATAATGAGTAATAAACATCCCCTATTTACATGTACGGTAGGACGGAGAATGATGGTGTTCAAAGATTCGAACCTTTTTTCAATGGTTATCCATCGCGACAAAACCCAAATACTACAACCATTGATTCATATAAAAAATATATTAATGACAACCACAAAAACAACAAAGAGCACTTTGGATAACTTAAACAATTTAAAAAAAAAAGTTTGACTCGTGAAGGAGTTGAACCTCCGTCTCCGATGGTTAGGTTTCAGTTATAGGTAATGCAATGTATTATCGGCGCTCTGACAAACTGAGCTAACGAGTCTGACGACTGCTCCGTCGAAATTTTCGATCGGTTGGGAGCATGGTATATAAGAATTGCACAACATTTTTAAACAGACAAAAAGTCTTCAAATAGTACTTACTGTCAAAGGACTTGAGCCTCCATCGAAAATGAAATTGTTTTATCCATCGAAAATAACAAAAATCTGCAACTATCCGCGCTTTTGTGGTGGAAGGACCTTGTGCAGGGTCCGTCCGGATCACTGCCGCCATCTTTAAGTTTCCGCTAAGCAGCAGTTTTCGCGTTGCTGTGTTCCGGTGCAGGGATAAAATAACCGGTGAAATGACTAGTATAAAATAAAAGCTTTCCATCTAAATCCTCAGTGTTGGCAACGCTGTACAATTTTAATCTTAGGATCGCAAAGTTTTACAGGGTTTGAAGGCCACTTCCATCAGGTGGTGGGCCTACTTATTTGTCTTCTCTATGACATCATCTCAAATCGTAATGATATACATACGTCATTCAAATATTTTTGTTCAATTGGAATAAACTGCAAATTGAGGTCACAGTCAAAATCAAAATCAAAATCAAAATGTTTATTCAGTAAATAGGCCCCCATGGGGCTCTTTTACACGTCGGTAATATGAAGTGAATTTACTAGCGCTTCAGATAAGACCATCATTGCGGAGAAGAAGCGCCAAGAAACTCCAGCAGAAGGTCATTTTTTCAAACAAAAGTACAGAAATACTTAAAAGTAAGTTACATTACAAGTACTTAATAAAGTAATAAATAATAATGATTAAAGCTTGAACAAATAAAATCAATACAAATGTAAGGCTAATAACATTAAACTAAAAATAATAAGTCTAGGAGAACAACACGACGAGGTCTCTACGTCAAAAGCCATATCTAGAATAATAAACTGAAGAACCAGTCCTTGCAAACGTGAACAGACCGGACCCCACAAACAGCACCCGTTCACGAGTATGACGCGTATCTCAGCCATCGCCTCTCTCAACCATGTGTTCGGGAAAGTGGCGACCCGATCAACGACGCCGCCGTAAGCAAAGACCTTTAAGCGAGCATGACTTGCTCAAGCTGCCGGACAACATAGAAGTAATTTTGCGTGAAACAGCTGTCCGGCGAGAAACATCACAGTGTGTTCTCATAAAAGCGTCACGTACGTACAAGAACTAATAAAGATAAAGGACAAATACATGATAGTAAACATAAAAAGTAGTGTTTGAATACACAGCTTGCTTAAGGGCGTGTTTAAAATACAAATATTATAAATATGCTTAGCTTACGAAATGATCTTACTTTAATAATAGCTTACATGATAGATACTACTTAAATACATCTCGGTCACCAATGAAGTCGTTTACAGTATAATATGCCCTACCCAACAAGCAGCGCTTGATGTGAGATTTAAATTCATTGAACGGCATATTGACGATATCAGATGGTATCTTGTTGTAAAAACGTATACAGTTCCCCGCAAACGAAGTGCCTACCTTACGGAGACGGTGCCCTGGAAGAGCAAGCTTATCCCTATTTCTAGTATTTAAATTGTGAACGTCGCGGTTATGCCTAAACTCATGTATGTGTTTACGTACATACATGATATTCTCAAAGATATACTGAGACGCGACTGTAAGAATATTAATTTCTTTAAATTTATCCCTGAGTGAAATACGAGACCCCAATTGATATTGTAACCACATTTTGCACAAGTAGTCTAAGATGTTTGTTGCTGTAAGTATATTATATGTAATTTTTAAATAAGTCTTTGATACTCTACTTTACTACTAAAAACATGACTCGACTAAATTCCTTTCGCTCTGTCAGTGCCACTTAAATTTAAGTTCTTAGCTACACTGACAGTATTTTTGGTAAAATGTAATACGAAAGTAGAAGTAATAACGAGATTTTGGAATATCAATACTCCCCTGGTTTCTTTGATCAGCAATAAGTACAGCAGACGGCGTAATTTTCAAAACATTTTCAAACCACGAAGTCGTTGACCTAGTTTCTTGTCAAATTTTGCATTTGTTATAATACTTTATTTACAGCACTTTTTGTTGTGATAACATTAACACTATATATTTGTGTGTTTATCTTCGGTTTTAATCCAAAATATTAGCACTTTAAACATTAATTTACTTAAAATACATTTTACAAAGCCGCTGCTTGACTTTGACGTCTGGCCCGGCCGGTGTTGCCAGTGTACTCGTCGTTCAGTGACACACGGTGCGGGGTCATTGACTAACGGGTAAACAAATATTATGAAACTTTTTGTTAAGCAATGTTTGTTTTGAGTTTTATGAGCTCATATTTGTAATAGCTTTGGAAGGAAGGTATTTATGTTTTTTAATTAATAAATTATTCTAACAATAAAAAACAATGAAACACCTTGAGTAGCTTGAGTGTAAACGTGAAATAAATAAATAAAAATGTAGGTATATAAGCTTTAGTTTTTTACATTGATCGTGTTCCTTTTTTATAGTTACTACCGCGTTCGCGTTTAACTATATTGACTATCTTAAATATTGTGGATGCATCATACATTTTTCATCGTAGAAAGTGTGTTAATCAATATAAAATAAAAATCTACCAAACCTACCATAGCAAAAGCTTTACTTATAAATCGAAGCAATGATTACCTAACAACAAATTGAATAATATATTTGTTTATCCGCTCGTCTATGACCCCGCACCGAGCGTCACTGTGACGACATTTTGCAGCGAGAGGCACAGCAGTCATCTGCAGACTGCGCGGCTGCCTGCATTTTGCTCTTGCAAAATGTGGTGCAATTCCACAACAGACTTGTGCTCACCATGAGATCGGAAATTTCGTCGCTTCATTCATAGACTCGTTAGCTCAGTTGGTCAGAGCGCCGATAATACATTGCATTACTTACTGAAACCTAACCATCGGAGACGGAGGTTCGAATCCTTCACGAGTCAAACTTTTTCTCTTCTTTTTAATATTGTTTTGGTTTTATCTATACTGTTCGGTTTGCTTGCAGATTTATTTTCTTTCGGTAATTCGATGGTTGTGGAAATTGGCTTATGTCATGATGGGTAGCCAGCGGAGACGAAGGTTCCAATCCTGCGCGAGTCAAAGTCTCACAAATAGCTTTTAGGTAGTTTTAACGGTTTCGTACCCATAACAGAATCATAGTGCTCCGTCTGTCCGTCTTTAATGTAGAGAGTCGTACTTTTGAACTTTTGACTAAACATTGTTTACTTATAGGTATCCACATACATAAAACTTTTTTTTTTTATCTTTAAACGTAAACGCATGGCAAATTTGTTTTGGATATTGTAAAAAACCGGGCAAGACCACGTCGGACCAAGCAACAGACGGGCCCATACCCGGATGGCCCTAGTTTGACTTTGGAACCCTTCTTCACATTATTATACTTAACTTTCACTTTTCTTTATCTCTCAAGTGATAACTGGAAAAGATCCTTTAAAGTGATAAGTTCGCCTTTTACTTTCTCCGTACCTTCACTGTATAATACATACATACAAACATACAAACATGCATATTATACGTTATAATTTTAATTTACTTACTATGGAAAAATATAATTGCGCAATTGAATTTGTAGCAGTAACAAGCAGAGGGTTCCAGTTTTAATTTCCAATTTGCTGCTAACCTTCGTTTCGTCAAATAGTTTTTGCCAATATGATTCTTTTATTTATTTTTTTATTTATTTCAAGGGAAACAAACAGCAATAATATTAAAAATAGAACAAAACAATATAAGTTAACACACTAGCCAAAACAGTTTCCACTAATGGGTAATAAATTTGCTCTAGTGAGAGGTTAATTATAATAACAATAACATTGCATTTATCCATAACATAACCAACGTAACAAATGCTTTTGTATATACTTATCTTTTAGTTGAAAATACACATACATGTAATATATATTACATATTTTATCTGTATTTATATACAAATATATCTAATTACCGATTAAGATTTAACGTATTATAGTGTGATATAGTTACCTATATTAATCACTAAGTAATTATAACTTACGAGACTTATAAGACTTATTATTATTCCTTTACTTACATACTACTCAATTATTTTTTTAATTTTAAATTTAAGATTAGATTTCCTGTTGTTGTTCTTTTCTTATTGCAGAAACAAACTGGTTAAAACGCTTGTTGAAGAGATCAACATTTGAGAATTTCTTGTTATAATTTGTACACGCTCTAGCTAAATATGTATTTCTTGCATAATTTGTACGGTAAGATGAAATGGCAAACAAATTGGTGGAACGAGTTCTAAAACTCGGACAGCGGAAAGACAGTTTGCTAAGGAGATAAGGAGAATCAATAGTGTTGTGCAGTAATTTATGTAAAAACGATAGATCTTTGATTTCCCTACGCAGTTGTAGACTTTCAATTTTACCTGTGAATGTTTTAAATTTATGTTGCATTCGTTTGATGAATTTGTTCTGAATTGTTTCTATTGTTTTAATGTGTATTGCGTAGTAAGGACTCCAAACTGTCGAAGCATATTCTAGATGCGATCGAACATAGGCATTATATAACAAAATTAAAGTGTTAGGGTTTTTAAAATCTTTGCTTTTCCGAAAAATGAACCCAAGCATTTTATAAGCTTTAGAGGTAATTTTACTTATATGAGATGTTAGTTGTACTTCATTATCAATGAGAACCCCTAAATCCTTAACCTCGGTAACACGCTTGACTATTTGGTTGTCAATATAGTAATCATTAGTGATCGGTACACGTTTTCTTGAGAAAGAGATAATACAGCATTTCTCTATATTGAGGTGGAGATTGTTTTGAGTTCAGTATAAACCTAGCCTGTTTAAATCAGATTGCAATTTAACACAATCTTCTTGGTTTTTGATGAGAGTAAAAATGTTGGTGTCGTCTGCATATAATAAAACGTTAGAATTAAGAAAACAATTAATAATGTCGTTGATAAACACATTGAACAAAAGAGGACCCAAATGAGATCCCTGTGGGACGCCAGATGTAATGGGAACAAAACAAGATGTTTATCCTTTAACAGAAACCGCTTGAGTTCTATCGCGTAAGTACGACGTGAGCCATCTCAATAGGTCGCCATGAATACCAAAAGTTCCTAGCTTACTAACCAGTATACTATGCGAAATTTTGTCGAAGGCTTTGGAAAAATCTGTATAAACTGCGTCAACCTGAAACCCCTTATCCATTGCACTCAAAACATAATCTAATAATTCACAAAGGTTAGAATCTACGGAACGCTTGTTAATAAAACCGTGTTGCTGGTTGATTAATAATGGCCTTATTACGGGATATAAAGAATCGTAAATAATCTTTTCAAATGTTTTAGGTATAATAGAAATTTTAGATATTCCTCGATTTTTTGCCATATTATGTCTTTCCCATACATAATATTTTGACTAAACTGCTTTTTTTCCAAAACTGTATATTTTTCTGGATTATTACAACTCACCTAACCTACAAGGTTCTACACAATGGACCTGAAATAAATCCTTAAATATTTACAGTTTCGAAAAAAATCATTTTGTTAAATGTTGGGAAAAGAATGAATGTGGATAAAACTTTTTGATGAAACGTTGGTCTCTCTTAGCTTCACGGAACTACGAGTAACGAGTACGCGCAAAGCTGTTTTTTAACATCATGAAAAGCTGCACATGTGTGCACCACCGTGATGTCGTGTGCGAGGTCTCCAGCCGCGCAGGGCCGCGCGGGGACTGCCGACGGTGCAGACTTACACAGAACATTAAATTAATCATTACATTCAAAGTCAAAACAATTTTCATTCCATAACTAAATTATGTTACCTTCTTGTTTGATTAATTTTTTATCATTTTAAATTGACGATTTAAAATTCTTAATGATTATTAAATTGTTTAAGCAAAGAAATATTTGTTTTCAATCATATGTTTATTTTCAATACCGAGTTAACTACCTAACCATCGGATCCGCTCGGTTTGAACTCGGTCCCTTGCGATTTTAAGTCGACGCCGCAAGCCACTAGGCCACCAGCGCTCTGTCATAATGTTGTGCAATTCCCTAACAGTTACAGTTACAAACAGAGTCCTCTAACCGATCGCAAATTTAGCCGCTACAGTCATCAGACTCGTTAGCTCAGTTGGTCAGAGCGCCGATTTACGCCAATAATACTTTCCTAATTCTATCCATCGGAGACGGAGGTTCAAATCCTTCACGAGTCATACTTTCGTTTTTATTTGCTGCGGCTGAATTCGCTATCTCTTAGAACACTGCATACAAGTATGGATTGTATAATATTTTGAAAGAGCGCAGTCGTTGGCCTGGGCTGGGATTCTACACGGTAATAACGATATCGTAATTGACGTGTTTCCGTATTGTCAACGTTTTCATAACTCTTATGTCATTTACAATAATGGCGACTGTGACATAAACGATTCTTAAACGTGTCAAACACGATATCGGTTTAACGCGCCTGAATAGAGGCCCTGGTGGCTTGGTGCATCGCTTGTAATCGCAAGGTGAACCATACCCTCCGTTTCGCTCCGCCGTAGTTAGGTAATAAGAGGAGCTTGAAAATGGTTGTATTTCCTGATTGAAGACTACTGTCAAGTAACAACAAGGGAAGAGGTCGATTAAAAGCTTTTGTACATTGGTAATAACAATGCAACCTGTATGGTTTCAGTCGCATGGGACGCGATACATGGTAATGGAGTTGTAACAACTTACCATTGCTGAGTTTATAAATTTTAGTATTGTTGGGAACAATTAAATATAAAACCCCGTGTATAGTAGCCAGCACTACTTTTTAAGCGGATATCTCTTCAACGACCAAAACGATATTAATCAAACCTAGCTAAAAACCATCTTGATTAAACTAACTTTCTTTAAAAACTACTTTAAGCCGTTCGAGAGATACGATGACACAGATAGACAAATACACATACAAACGTAACATTTACAATATCCCTCTTATGGTGTCGGGGGTTGAAAACGGGAAAGGTCGTACAATGTAGTCGGTCAACAATGTGATGCTTCTCTTAAGCTTTTTTGATAAGCTTTCGTTAATGTCAGGCAGAGACAATAAAGATCTATTTTAGAAAACGTTTCAAAATTTAACACCTTTTACTTCAAATCGGCAAGTTTTGAAAAAAGTTTCAGGACCCATAGCAAATACAAAAAATTAAAAAATTACTAGTCCAAAAAAAAAAGTTGACTCGTGAATCTCCGATGGATTTAGGTTTGTAGAAGTGTTGGTAATTGTAGGGAGATTATTGAAACACTTCTTGTAGTTGTGACGGAAGAAAATGAATGTATATTTATTTACAAAAAGTGATTACTTAAAGCTAACAGTATACACACACATATATTATGGAGGAACGAGTAAACTATTTACAAGTGAGAGTGAGAGGTCTAGAGCGAGACGGAGCGTAGGTCGTAGGTGGCGTGATGCGCGGGCGACCTGCGCAGAAGCATATTTTGATTATCTCGCGCGCCTATAAAACCGACGCGCGCCGAAAATCGTTCTTTTCCGCTCCTGGCTGTTGAAGTGAAAACATCGTCGCTCCGCTGCGCGTCCGCTCCGCGCTCCGTCCGCTCCGAACATAATTATACTTCGATGCATACAGAAGATTCAATTCAATTCAAACTGTCCTTGTCAGGGCACACAAACAAACTGTTCTTTTCAGAACTAAAGCTTCGACGTCATGATCAATCCTGTTTCCTTGAGACAGATGACGAATCAATCAATCAGTCAGCTACAGTGCTCCCCCTCAAGCGAAGCGTACCGGCAGGCGAATAATACGTCCCCGGCGCGATGTCCTTGAGTTAGTAACTATCGGGTCTTCATTTGTTAGTTTGTTTGCTTGTCCGTTCTGTTCCAGGTTCTTGTTGATTTGTTTCAGGCTGCTATTGTTGTTGTTTTCTGGTTGTGCTTGTCTTGATGTTACAGGTGTAGATGATGAATTCGATGTTGAAGTAGGTATTTGTTCCGTGATCGTATAGGCGGGTTTCAATCGGTCTATTGAAATGTTAGTTTGCCGGTTTGGTAGTTGCACGGTGTAAACTTTGTCGTCTCGTTTCAGCACGCGGTAGGGTCCGTCGTAAGGTGCTTGTAGCGGCTTCTTTACGGCGTCGACTCGTATAAACACGTGATCGCATGTTGCAAGGTCACGGTGTACGAAAATAGGTTTCGAATTACCGTGTGGCTGATACGGCGTTGGTTTCAGATTTCTTATTGTGTCTCGCAGCTGATCGACGTAAGCGGAGTCCAGAGTGACGTCATCGCGTGGTGTTGTTGATAAAAGGTCACCGGGTAGTCGAATGTTGCAACCGTAAGTGAGCTGCGCGGCGCTTACACCGGTGTCGCTACGTATAGCTGCGCGAACGCCGAGTAAAACAGTAGGTAATTCGTTTATCCAGGTAGTAGCAGATAGAAGTCTAGCTTTCAACGCTGTTTTCATAGTGCGGTGCCAACGTTCGACAATACCGTTTGACTGTGGGTGGTAGGGTGTCGTTCGTGTTTTTTCGATGCCGAGTAGCTGCGATAGATGTGCGAATACTCTGCTCTCAAATTGGCGTCCTTGGTCGGTCGTCATTGTTGAAGGGCATCCAAATCGTGTGATCCAGCCTTCGTAAACGACTTTTGCGACTTGTTCAGCGGTGATTTCTTGCAACGGGTAAGCTTCGGGCCATCGCGTCGCTCGGTCGATTACAGTGACACAGTAGCGATAGCCGGCGGATGTTGTAGGTAGCGGGCCGACTATGTCGATGTGTATGTGGTTGAATCGACTAGTAGGTTTGAAAGAAGACACAGGACTTGTAGTGTGTCGCTGTATTTTCGCTCGCTGACATGGGATGCATGTTTTCGCCCAGTTTCCGACGTCGGTGTTTATTGAAGGCCAGAAGTACTTGCGTGACATCAACTTTCTTGTGTTGCGTATTCCGGGGTGACTAATGTTGTGTATGGCTTCAAATGCGGTACGGCGAAATTCCAATGGTAGGTATAGTCGCACGTCGTCGGTAGAAGTTTCACATAGTAGTTGAATGTCGGTTCCGGGAATCGTAACTTTTTTTAATGATAAGTTACTCTGATGCAGTAGTGTTGTTATGCTGCTATCTCTGTCTTGCGCGTTCGCGAGTTCTTGGAAATCGATGGGTGTGGGACAGCTGATCGCGTCAATGCGTGAGAGTGCATCCGCGCTTGCGTTTTCTTCCCCACGAACGAATCTGATGTCGGTGGTAAACTCGCTGATAAAAAGTAGTTGTCGAGTTCTGCGTGGCGATTCGCTATCGGACGTCAGTTTGGTGAATGCGAACGTTAACGGTTTGTGGTCGGTGAATATAATCAGCTGTTTTCCCTCGAACATTTTACGGAAGTGTTTAACAGACATGTAGATCGCCAACAGTTCGCGATCGTATGTACTGTATTTCTTCTGGGCTTCGGTGAATTTTTTTGAGAAAAATCCGAGCGGCTGCCATGCGTTGTTTACAAATTGTTGAATCGCGGATCCAGCTGACGTATCCGATGCATCGCTAAATATTGCAAGCGGGGCGTTGTGCATCGGGTGTGCGAGTAAAACTGCATTTTTGATGCTGGTTTTACAGTTTTCGAATGCGTTCGTGGCTTCATCGGTCCACTCGATCGGTGTCTTGTCGCGCTTCTTCGCATTGTGTAGGTAGTGATTTAGCGGCGCTTGGATCGTGGCGGCGTCCTTGACGTTTTCGCGGTAAAAGTTGAGCATACCGAGAAAACGTCGTAACTCGTCGATGGTTTGCGGCTTCGGGTAGGCAGTTATGATTTCAACTTTTTCTTGAGGTGGTTGAATGCCATCGCTTGATACATCGAAACCGAGGAACTTGACCTTGGGCTGGCCAAATATACATTTCGACGGGTTGATGGTGATGCCGTACTCGTCGAGTCGTTCGAGTACGGTGCGGAGATGCCTTTTGTGCTCTTCTTCGTCGATTGAGGCGAGTAGTAAATCGTCGACGAACGGGAACACAAAATCGAGTCCTCTAAGTACTTCGTGTATAAATCGTTGAAATGTTTGTCCGGCGTTTTTCAATCCGGGACACATACGAGGAAACTCGAACAAGCCGAATGGTGTGATTATGGCTGTTTTTTCTATGTCTTGATCTGTGACTGGTAGTTGTTGGTAGGCTCTATTTAGGTCCAGTGTTGAAAAAATTGTTTTTCCGGCGAGTTGGTAAGTGAAATCTTTGATGCGTGGTATGGGGTACCTATCCGGTTTAGTAATGGCGTTCAGCCTTCGGTAATCCCCACACACACGTAGGTCTCCATTCTTTTTGGGTACGACGTGAAGAGGAGATGACCACGGACTTTTACTGGGCCTGCAGAGTCCTTGTTCTATCATATTTTCGAATTCCTTTTTGACTTTCTCATAACGGTGGGGTGCTATTGGACGAGCTCTGCAGTGGATTGGCGGACCAGTGGTGTCGATGAAGTGCTCGACGGAGTGCTTCGGGCTGAGTTTCATCGATGTGAGCCTGGTGGTGCCGGGGAAATCTGCGAGTACATTGTGGTAGGACTGCTTGATATCAATACTACGAACTGTAGGTATATTCGTAGTACTGAGTTGCGCGTTGGTTACGAGATGGGTCTTGCCGTCGATCAGTCTTCGGTTCTTCACGTCGACTATTAGATGGTGATGGGTCAGAAAATCTGCTCCGAGGATGGGTTTTGATACTGCGGCAATGATAAACTTCCATTTGAATGCACGGCGTAGGTTGAGGTCCAACTCGAGCGTTTTTTCACCGTAGGTAGGTATTGTTGTGTTGTTTGCTGCGTACAGTTCAAATGGGAGTGGTTGTGCAAACACGCCTTTCTTTTTAGGTAGGACGGAGATGTTAGCACCCGTGTCTACTAAAAAGGATAATTTCGTCTTCTTGTCTGTGACGAATAAGCGGTGCGAGTGGTTTGTAACGCCGGATCCCGCTTCAGCCAGCGTTAGTTTTAGTTTTCCGGGTCAATAGTCTTGAAATTGCAAGGCGATGCGCATTTCTTGGCATCCATGCCGAAACGGCGGTGGTAGTAGCAGTACGGCGTGGTTGGCGCGGGAGAGGTCTTGCGGCTGCGGTTTTGCGATGAGTTTCGGGAACGGGAACGATAGCGTGGATTCGACGAACGATTGTAGTTCCAGTCTCTTTGCCGTGGTTTTGCACGCAGCTCGGCTACCTCCAGTGATAATCTTCTTATTTCATTAATAAGAAATTGTGTATCCTGGTTTCTTGGTTGAGTTGAGACTGCGGCGATTTGTGGTGCTGCGTATTGCGGCGTTGCAACTGTAGCGATTTGTGGGCATTCTTCTAGCATCTTGTCAGCGAGCGCGGCTAATTCGTCTAGTGTCGCCTTGTTGTTGAACTTTTCGCTGACGATGAGCACCGATCGGATGTGAGTGGGAAGGTGGTTCATCCACATGATTCTAATTGTGTCGTCGTTGAATTTGTCTCGTGCTAAATCACGCATTCGGCGAAGCAACTGACTGGATTTTTGGTCTCCAAGCTCCATCTCCGACAAAAGCATCTTGATTTGCTTGCTGTCGGAGTCTTCGTATAGCCGGATGAGACGCTCCTTAATTATGTTGTAATAATTCTGGGCAGGCGGGTTGTATAGGATATCCGTAAGTTCTTGGATATCTTGCTTCTCCATTCGTGCGATAACCATTAGTGCGAGTTGGTTCTGGCTCCTCTTCAGTTCGGCTGTGGCTGCTTCGAAGTTCACAAACCACAACCGTGGCTGGTCGCGCCAAAATGGTGGGAGTCGGAGTGCGAGCGAGACTGAGGTGACTTCGCCGCATGCTTCGGGGATCTGCACGTGGCCGGTTGCTGCCGGTGGCGCAGGCTGGGCGGGCGGAGCGGTGTGGTTGGTCTCCGGAGCTGACATCTTCTTCTGGTTGTTGGCTGCTTGTTGTTCAGCGGGGTCACCAATGTAGAAGTGTTGGTAATTGTAGGGAGATTATTGAAACACTTCTTGTAGTTGTGACGGAAGAAAATGAATGTATATTTATTTACAAAAAGTGATTACTTAAAGCTAACAGTATACACACACATATATTATGGAGGAACGAGTAAACTATTTACAAGTGAGAGTGAGAGGTCTAGAGCGAGACGGAGCGTAGGTCGTAGGTGGCGTGATGCGCGGGCGACCTGCGCAGAAGCATATTTTGATTATCTCGCGCGCCTATAAAACCGACGCGCGCCGAAAATCGTTCTTTTCCGCTCCTGGCTGTTGAAGTGAAAACATCGTCGCTCCGCTGCGCGTCCGCTCCGCGCTCCGTCCGCTCCGAACATAATTATACTTCGATGCATACAGAAGATTCAATTCAATTCAAACTGTCCTTGTCAGGGCACACAAACAAACTGTTCTTTTCAGAACTAAAGCTTCGACGTCATGATCAATCCTGTTTCCTTGAGACAGATGACGAATCAATCAATCAGTCAGCTACAGGTTTGTTTGAATACGATATCGGCGCTCTACCAACTGAGCTAACGAGTCTCATGAATGTCGCGTCTTAATATGCGATCGTTTAGGAAGCTTCGGGCTAAAGTTTCTTAGGGAATTGCATAATATTTTTATAGAGCGGCTTAGGGTGGCTTAGTGGCTTATGGTGTTATTTGTTATCTAAAATATAGCTGGTTTGAGCCCCGTCAGTGTGTGAGGCGCGTGCGACAACGACGGAACAACATCTATACGGACTTGTATGTACGCCTAGTTGCAAATACGTTCATTAAATATAATGTTGTCTTAAAAACATTATTTGGGAGAACTTGTAAGCTACTATTACGGTAATAAAAATTTACACATCAAAATTTCAAAATAATAATTTGATTGTGAACTTTTGTCAGTCTATTTTAGCTTTACCAACATGCATTACAGGATTTGACCCTGACGTGATGCCACAATATATATACGGACCTTGTAAAGAAATATGCGTTTATTTCAGAAATCACTACGTTTAAGCCAATACCAGTTAATTTAAATATTACGTAAGTAAAATGAAGATGCCGAAAACAATCTAAACTTTTACATGAAGTTAGTTCCGAACCCAACGGGTAAAAGCGGGACCCTAGTACTAAGACTACTCCGCTGTCCGTCCGTCTGTGTATGTCACCAGGCTGTATCTCATGAATCGTGATAGCTAGACAGTTGAAAGTTTCACAGTTTATGTATTTTTGTCGCCATTATAACAACAAATACTTAAAAAACCGATTAAAATAAATATTTTAGGTGAGCTACCATTCAACACACGGGATTTTATGCCGTTTCTTGCTCGATATAAATAACGGCAGCAGGTAGGCGCTTGAAATCTTAACAGATTAATTGTGCATTCGGTTAAAAAAAAAAAAACCTTTAACTTAAAAGTTAGGACGGTAGTGCACATACCATAATGTTCACTTTTTGTTTTTTGTTTTTTGTTTTCGATATTTTTTTAAGCTGGTTCAAAATCTAATAGGGTTTGAATTCACGAGTTTTTAGTTTTGGCCAATTGAAGGGCTTTTTTTGCAGTTTTTCGGATTTCGTATTCAAACTAGGAACCCTTATAGTTTCGCCATGTCCGTCCGTCCGCAGTCTATAAATAAATAGGTAGGTAACGGAACACTGACACTAACTAAACTGACTTGGCGAGGGACCGCTAAGTACATGAAATAATACAAAATACTCGTACCCCAGGCTACTCACCGGTCCCCGACGTGTGCAAACTGCAAAAAAAAACAGCAAAAAAGTAAACTAAAAGTTTGACTCGTGAAGGATTCGAACCTCCGTCTCCGATGGATTGCTATAATTTTGCGGATAAGATATCGGCGCTCTACCAACTGAGCTAACGAGTCTGATGACTGTGGCGGCTAAACTCGCGATCGCTTGGGGAAGTTTGTTGGTAAATATGTAAAATACTCTTAGAGAAATGCACAACATTTTGCAAGAGCGCCGGTGGCCTAGGGCCTAGTGGTTTGGAGTGTAGACTTAAATTCTCAATGTACCAAGTTCAAACCCAATAATTCACTATGTTAGGTGCGCACATTAATATTTAATTCATCAACCGTTTATGGTGCAGAGCGAGCTCCAAAAACATAGCCCTCCTTCTGACGAAGTCGAGTGAAGAAGGGAATGCCATCGTGCTACTATGACTGCACGCAGGTGTCTTGTGGGTGGGTGTCGCAGTGGACCTTATAAATAATGAATAATGAAACATCCCCGTTTTACATGTATGGGAGGATGGAAAATGATGATGTTTAAAGATTCAAACCTTTTTGCAATGGTTATCCATCACCACAAAACCCAAATTCTACAACCATCGATTTAAATAAAAAAATATAAGAAAAAACCACAAGAACAACAAAGAGCACTTCGGATAACTAAAACAAAATTAAAAAAAAAAGTTTGACTCGTGAAGGATTCGAACCTCCGTCTCCGATGGTTAAGTTTCAGTAAGTAATGTAATGTATTATCGTCGCTCTGACCAACTGAGCTAACGAGTCTGATGACTGCTCCGTCGAAATTTGCGATAGGTTGGGAGCATGGTATATGAGAATTGCACAACATTTTGAAACAGACAAAAAGTCTTCAAATAGTACTTATTGTCAAAGGACTTGAACCTCCATCGCCAATGAACTTGTTTTACTATCACAAGAATCTGCAACTATCGGCGCTTTTGTGGTGGAAAGACCTTGTGCAGGGTTCGTCCGGTTCGCTGCCAACATCTTAAACTTCAACTTGCCGCTAAGCAGCAGTGGTCACATTGTTGTGTTCTGGTCAAATGACTAGCATAGAATAAAATCATTCCATCTCCTAAGTATTGACAACCCATTTGCTGTCTTGTAATTTTAATCTTAGTATCGCACTGTTTTATAGGCTTTGAAGGCCACTACCATCAGGTGGTGGGCCTACTTATTTGCCTTCTCTATGGCATTATCTCAAATCGTAATGAAATACTTACGTCATTCAAATATTGTGTTCAATTGGAATAAACTGCAAATTGAGGTCACACACGGTGCGGGGTCATTGACTAACGGGTAAACAAATATTATGAAACTTTTTGTTAAGCAATGTTTGTTTTGAGTTTTATGAGCTCATATTTGTAATAGCTTTGGAAGGAAGGTATTTTTGTTTTTTAATTAATAAATTATTCTAACAATAAAAAACAATGAAACACCTTGAGTAGCTTGAGTGTAAACGTGAAATAAATAAATAAAAATGTAGGTATATAAGCTTTAGTTTTTTACATTGATCGTGTTCCTTTTTTATAGTTACTACCGCGTTCGCGTTTAACTATATTGACTATCTTAAATATTGTGGATGCATCATACATTTTTCATCGTAGAAAGTGTATTTATCAATATAAAATAAATATCTATCAAACCTACCATAGCAAAAGCTTTACTTATAAAAAATCGAAGCAATGATTACTTAACAACAAATTGAATAATATTTGTTTATCCGCTCGTCAATGACCCCGCACCGGGCGTCACTGTGACGACATTTTGCAGCGAGAGGCACAGCAGTCATCTGCAGACTGCGCGGCTGCCTGCATTTTGCTCTTGCAAAATGTGGTGCAATTCCCCAACAGACTTGTGCTCACCATGAGATCGCAAATTTCGCCGCTTCGTTCATAGACTCGTTAGCTCAGTTGGTCAGAGCGCCGATAATACATTGCATTACTTACTGAAACCTAACCATCGGAGACGGAGGTTCGAATCCTTCACGAGTCAAACTTTTTCTCTTCTTTTTAATGTTGTTTTGTTTTTCATCTATACTGTTCGGTTTGAAACCAGTTTTTTTTTTTCGGTAATTCGATGGTTGTAGAAGTTGGGTGATGTCATGATGGGTAGCCAGCGGAGACGAAGGTTCCAATCCTGCGCGAGTCAAAGTCTAACAAATACCTTTTAAGTAGTTTTAACGGTTTCGTACCCATAACAGGATCATATTGCTCCGTCTGTCCGTCTTTAATGTAGAGAGTCGTACTTTTGAACTTTTTACTAAACATTGTTTATAGGTATCCACATACATACAACTTTATTTTTGTTTATTTTATCGTTAAAACGAAAACGAATGGCAATTTCGACTTGGTATGGATATTGTAAATATGTCAGACCAAGCAACAGACGGAGCCATACCCGGATGGCCCTAGTTTAACTTTGGAACCCTTCTTCACATTATTATAACTTAAACTTTTCCCAATCTGTCAAGTGTTAGCTTTTTTAAAGTGATAAGTTCCTTTTTACTGTATATACATACATACATATACATACATTTTAATGTTAATACATAATCTATGGCGAAGTATGATTGAATAATTGAAGTTGTGGTAGCTACAAGCAGAGGGTTCTAGTTTTAAATCTAAGTTGCGAGTTAACCTTCGTTTCGTCAAAAAGTTCAAACTGATTCATTTCCCAAACATAATTTGACCAAACTGCTTTTTTCTAAAACTGTAAATATTTCTGGATTTACCAAACTTACCTGACCTAACCTACAGGGTTCCGTTTGGAAAATGAATGAGTGTGGTTAAACTTTTTGACGGAACGAAAGGCTCCCCTAATTCGCTCCTCTTAGCTTCACGGAACTACGAGTACGCGCAAAGCTGCACTTTTAATAACAAAGAAAAGCTGCGCACATGTGTGCACCCACGTGATGCTGTGCGAGGTCTCCAGTGCGGACTTACACAGAACATTAAATTATTAACTATTCCCAAAACTATTTAACAAACCACGTTACTATATTTTTATGTTATTGCCTTCTTGTTTAATTTATTTTTATATACTACTTTCATATTAACGATTTCAAATTTATTAATATTTGTTAAATATTGTGATTATATAAATTGTAAATTCCTATTCAAGTTTTTGTTTTATTTTCAATACTGTATAAACGACCTTACCATCGAGTCTGCTCGGTTTGAACGCGGTCCCTTGCGATTACAAGTCGACGCCACAAACCACTAGGCCACCAGCGCTCTGTCATAATGTTGTGCAATTCCCTGACAGTATGGTTTACATTTACAAACAGAGTTCTCTAACCGATTGCAAATTTAGCCGCTACAGTCATCAGACTCGTTAGCTCAGTTGGTCAGAGCGCCGATTTACGCCAATAATACTTTCTGAATTCTATCCATCGGAGACGGAGGTTCGAATCCTTCACGAGTCAAACTTTTTTTTTCATGTCCTTTTGTTTTTTTGTTTTTTTTCCGTTATTATTTACAAATTTAAAACAAAATTGCCTACCAACCTTATTTTTTTAAAGAACTGTCCAAATATTTGTTCCCCCAAAGTCATATTTATTTCGGATAACTGACAAACTGACAGGTGCCTTGTACAGCACACCTACTCTCCAAATTGCGTCAATCTGTATGTAGTAGTTTTTGAGTAACATGCCTGTGACGGACGGACAGACCGACTCGACGAAACTATAAAAGGTTCCGCTTTTGCCATTTTAGCTACGAAATCCTAAAAATAATGACGGTTAACCTGTTTTTTCTACTTTTTGTTTAATCACATTTCAAAAGAAATAGGGTGTCTTTTTAGGAACATACATTATACTGGACTGGACAAAAGCCCTATTGAATGTAAAGTAAGTTCCAAAACTGAACATTTCTTAGAAGTTTATGAGAAGTTTTTATCTTAAATATGGAACCCGAGGTGTGTTCAAACTTTCATATGCTGACATTTCAATAAAATATGTTTATTTTTTAATTATACGTAGCATTGTTAATGTTAATTTATTAAAATGCTATTTTGGGCTAATATATAACAATTGGCAACCGCCTGCCACAGATTATAATTTGCAATACCCACTTGTCCTTGAATGTTGATGATAAAATTATCTTGTGTTGTGTTGATCTCATCTACATTATTGATTTACAAAAAACTATAAATGCAGTTATTCATCCATTATATGAAATGAGCTATCTCAAGAATTTGAATTACGTCTCAACCATGTAATCAATGTATACTAATTCGAATTTGCGATCCGGACGGACCCTGCACAGGGTTAGGACCCGGGTTAGGGTGGTGGTAGGCCACCACTAGAGGAGGTAATAAATGGGGCATGGATGGTTTTATTTCCTGATTTAAGTAAGTTTACTTTTTAACTAACAATAAGGGAAACGACGAGAAAAAGCGTTTCTACATTGGTAATAATATTTTTAGAATTTATGGATTTTTCTGAGACGTAATATTAGAAAAAGTCTATCTATATTATTGAGCCTTTCAATTGAAAAATAAGATAAAATTTGTTTAAATTACGCATAATTAGTTGGTTCGATTCCCGGTTAGCATTTAAAAAAAAAAATATTCATGTAATTAATGCATAATAAGTATATATTTCGAATTTGTTACTTGTGCTGCTTTCTACAATTATAATAATGCTAAAAGGGTGACCAAACACATTAAAAAAAATACATTACCCCCTAAATAATCCGAGCTCTAAGCCATCTCCTGCTTTGTTACCTTTGTTTTAAAACTAATAAGGAAATAAAAAACACGATCTTAAAAAAATATGCCTAAATTTGACTCGTGAAGGATTTGAACCTCCGTCTCCGATGGTTAGGTTTCAGTAAGTAATGCAATGTATTATCGGCGCTCTGACCAACTGAGCTAACGAGTCTGATGACTGCTCCGTCTAAATTTGCGATCGGTTGGGGAGCATCGAATATAAGATTTGCACAACATTTTGAATTGGACAAAAAAGTCTCCAAATAGTACTTACTGCAAAAGGGCTTGAACCCATCCAACAAGAATGAAATTGTTTATTATCGCAAGAATCTGCAACTATCGGCGCTTGTGGTGGAAGGATCTTGTGCAGGGTCCAACAGGAACGTATTCGCTTGTTGTAATCAACTAAGGTTTATCACAACAAGTGAACAATAATTAAAAATAATTTAACTAGGTATTTTAACAATAGATTTCATATTTATTTGAGAGCTAAAAGTTACCTAATTATATAAAAATATATAAGTTGTTTGTATATTACCATTGAGTTTAACAATGCCCCCTTGATGACCGACAAATAATTTTAATTGTATAAAAAGCGTAAAAAAGTCTAGTTTCTGCGCCGACACTAGTGATCTTCTGCTATATTTGCTAGAAGTTTTAGTAGTTCGTCCTCTACGCTGTTCGTAGCAATAGCTACGAGGTTTGTTATAGGTTCAGTTAACAAGAATGCACATGATATTATTTTTTGAACTATGGCATCTTGCTAAAATATCACTTATAGAAAAATCTCAATTCGGCCACCACACGGGTTTGAGTTAAATAGTTTATTTAACATTTTTTGTTTCTTTTTATTTCAATTTTTTGTTTTATTATAGACCATAAAATCTTAGAGATTGGTTAGACAATGCAGCAACAATATATTGGAGTAAATTAAATGTTTTTTTTTTTTATAATAAATAAATAAAACGACGAAAATAATTTACTATTTTAAGCAGCTTAATAGCTTTTGTTACACGTGATTATTGTTAAGGTTACAGTACGTTTTATGTAAAAGTAAGATAAGCTGAAACAAAGTGGATTTAAGAATCTGATAACTACGTCCAAAAATAAACAAAACTGCAGAAAAAAAAAGTAAAGCGTAAATTTGACTGGTGAAGGATTCGAACCTCCGTCTCCGATGGACAGGTTTGATTCAGAATGTATAGTGTATCGGCGCTCTACCAACTGAGCTAACGAGTCCGACGACTGCTGCGGCGGAATTCGCTATCTCTTAGAACACTGCATACAGAATCAGAATCAGAATAATCTTTATTCAAGTAGGTTTACAAATAATAAACTCTTTTGAAACGTCATAGTAGCGACTTAGCCTAAATTGACTGCAGGTTCAAATCGCGACCGATCAGAGAAGAACCTGTAAGAAACTCTGTCGGATGTCTTTTTTTTCGACGTTCGCAACCTTTTGTCGTAAGGACTAAACATTTTATTACAAGCAATTCAGTCCCAAGCATTGTTATCATTTATATAGTCTTTAATACTATAACATGCCTTAGAAATTAGTTTACGCTTAACGTAACTCTTAAATTTATTTACTGATAGTTCAGTAACATTACTTGGGAGCTTATTATAGATCCTAATACAATTACCCATAAAAGAGTTTTTTATTTTATGGAGCCGCGTGAAGGGCACTGCGAGCTTATATTTATTTCTGGTATTAACGTTATGTATGTCACAGTTCTTTCTGAATTTTGCGAGGTTATTATGAACATACATAATGTTTTCATAAATGTATTGACTGTGCATGGTCAATTTTATTTCTTTAAACTTATCTCTAAGCGAGTCTCTCTGGCGCAACTTGTAGACAGCACGAATAGCCCTCTTCTGCAGAACAAAGATGCTATTTACATCAGCAGCACTACCCCACAGTAAAATACCATATGACATAATACTATGGAAGTAACATACAGGTATGGATTGCATAATATTTTGAAAGAGCGTGGTCGTTGGCCAGGTGGCTTGGTGCATCGACTTGTAATCGCAAGGTACTGAGGTAAAATTTCAGTAAACGCTTTGTATACTATATAATCATAACGTCGGTTTCGCTCTGCCGTAGTTAGATAAAAAAGGAGCATAAAAATGATTGTATTTCCAGATTAGATTACTGTTAACTAACAATAAGGGAAGACGTCGATTAAAAGCTTCTGTACATTGGTAATAACAATGCAACCTGTATGGTTTCAGTCGCATGGGACGCGGCAGATGGTAGGGGAAATGTAACAATAAAACCTAGCATTGCTGAGATTACGATTCAGTCACGTTGGAAACAATTAAATATAAAACCCTGAGTATAGTAGAGAGCACTACTTTTAAAGCGAATATCTCTTCTAGCTAGCCAGAAAAAATCTTGATTATACTAACTTTCTTTGAAAACTACGTTTAGCCATTCAGGACATACGATGTCTTATATAGACATACATACACACATGTTAACGTAAAATTTACAATATCCCTCTTTTGGTGTCGGGGGTTGAAAACGGGAAAGGTCGTAGTGGAGCACAACAATGTGATGCTTTTCTTAAGCTTTTTTGTAAGCTTTTCGATAAGCTTTCGTTACTGTCAGGGAGAGACGATAAACGTGTTTTTTAGAAAACGTTTCAAAATTTAACACCTTTTACTACAAATCGGCAAGTTCTGAAAAAAAGTTGACTCGTGAAGGATTCGAACCTCCGTCTCCGATGGATTTAGGTTTGTTTGAATAAGATATCGGCGCTCTACCAACTGAGCTAACGAGTCTCATGAATGTCGCGTCTAAATATGCGATCGTTTAGGAAGGGAATTGCACAATATTGTAAAGAGCGCCGGTTGCTTAGTGGCCAAGGGAGTTGTTTTAGTATTAAAAATATTCCTGGTTTGAGCCCCACCAGTGTGTGAGGCGCGTGCGACAACGAAGGAACAACACCTATAGGGAATTGTATGCCTAGTTACGAAAACGTTCATTAAAATATTATGTTGCCTTAAGTTCCGTGCTGTCACTTCAGCAAATCTGAACCTAATGGGACGTTATTGCTAGTGAACGTTTATACAACTGGGTGTATGCAGATAATGGTGACGCTCAAAAAACCTGTAAATATTACAATGTCTTGAAACATTATAAACTAGGGTTTATCACAACAAGTGAATAATAATAAAAAATAACGTTAACTAGGTATTTTAACAATAGATTTCATATTTATTTGAGAGCTAAAGTTACCTAATTATATAAAAATATATAAGTTGTTTGTGTATTACCATTGAGTTTAACAATGACCCCTTACTGACCGACTAATCATTTTAATTGTATAGGTGATTTTAACACTAGATTTAATGAGAGCTAAGAGTAACCTAATTATATAAAAATATGGTATAATTTGTGTATTACCATTTAGTTTTGACAATGAGTCCTTACTGATCGACTTATATATTTGTTTGTTTAATAAGCGTAAAAACATCTCGTTACTGCGCCAATAATAGTAAGATAGTCATTCGTCCTCTCCGCTGTTCGTAGCAGACGCTACGAGGTTTGATACAGGTTCAGTTGACAAATGCACGTGATATTTGAACCATGGCATCTTGCTAAAATATCACTTATAGGAAAATCTCAACCCGGCAACCACACGGGTTTGAGTTAAATAGTTTTTTTTTTGTTTCTTTTTATTTTAATTTTTTGGTTTATTATAAAACATAAAATCTTAGAGATTGGTTAGACAATGCAGCAACGATACATTGGAGTAAATAAAATGTATATTTATTTATTTTAAAATAAATAATTCGTCAATAATTTATTATTTTAAGCAGCGTAATAGCTTTTGTTACACGTGATTATTGTTAAGGTTATAATAAGTTTTATGTAAAAGTAAGATAATCTGAAACAGTCTGCATTTAAGAATTTGAAAACTACGTCAAAAAAAAAACAAAACAGCAGAAAACAGAAAAAAAGCAAAGAAAACGTTTGACTCGTGAAGGATTCGAACCTCCGTCTCCGATGGATAGTTTTAAGTTTGCGGATAAGATATCGGCGCTCTACCAACTGAGCTAACGAGTCGATGACTGAGGCGGCGAAACTCGCAATCGCTTGGGGAAGTTTGTTTGTAAATACGCAACATACTCTTAGAGAATTGCACAACATCTCGCAAGAGCGCCGGTGGCCTAGTGGTTAAGAGTGTTGACTTAAATTCTCAATTTACCAAGTTCAAACCCAATCAGCCACTATGTTAGGTATGAAGCATCAACATAATAAAAATGAGCTCTACCACTCTCATTTAGTACTTTGATGAAAATATGTATAACTCAAGTCATTTCCATGACCAATAAGAATTTAACGATACCTTGATATATGTTTAAGGGTCATACACACTCTTAAAAACAAAAGTTGTCTCTCCTGTGGTCAATAGTTATGAGCTTGTGTACATATAAGTTATCTTTTTATATGATAGGTCTATAGCAGTCCTGACGGCGTTTTTGCAGGTATGAGCTTAGCCAGAAAATTAGGCCTTAAAAACGTAAACTTTCGTTTTTGTCCACAGGAAAAACAGAAACCTAAATCTGTGTATGACCCTTAAAGCCATCAAGCCGCTTCGGGTGCACAGCGTGCTTGAAAACAAAGCTCTCCTTCTGACGAATCGGGTGAAGAATGAAATGCTACCGTGATACTATTACTGCACGCAGATGTCTTGTGGGTGGGTGTCGCAGTGGGCCGTATAAATAATGAGTATAAAACATCCCCGTTTTACGTGTATGGGAGGATGGAAAAAGATGGTGTTTAAAGATTCAAACCTTTTTTCAATGGTTAGCCATTACGACAAAACCCAAATTTTACAACTATCGATTTAATTAAAAAATTAAAAGAAACAACCATAAAAACAATAGAGAGCACTAAGGATATATAAAACAAAATTTAAAAAAAAGTTTGACTCGTGAAGGATTCGAACCTCCGTCTCCGATGGTTAGGTTTCAGTAAGTAATGCAATGTATTATCGGCGCTCTGACCAACTGAGCTAACGAGTCTGATGACTGCTTCATCGAAATTTGCGATTGGTTGGGGAGCAATATAAGAATTGCACAACATTTTGAAACAGACAAAAAGTGTTCAAATAGTACTTACTGTCAAAGGACTTGAGCCTCCAACGCCAATGAAATTGTTTTATTATCGCAAGAATCTGCAACAATCGGTGCTTTTGTGGTGGAAGGATCTTATGCAGGGTCCGTCCGGATCGCTGCCGTCATCTTAACCTTCAACTTGCCGCTAAGCAGCAGTAGTCGCATTGTTGTGTTCCGGTGCAGTGGTTAAATAACCGGTGAAATGACTAGCATAGAATAGAAGCATCTCAGCTAAGTCCTTAGTGTTGGAAACGCATTTGCAGTCTCCAGATGGTCATCGTACGATTACAATCTTAGAATTGCATTTTTTTATAGGCTTTGAAGGCCAATACCATCAGGCGGTCTGCCTTCACATTTGTCTTCTCTATGGCATCATAAACACTTTGTGTAGCATGAGTGCAAATGCGAAATTATTAAATAAACAAGCTTTTTTTTTTATATGGATCGTATTGTCTTTTTTTTTTAGTACTATACTGTTTTCAACATTTTGTATGTGACAAATTTTCTATTATATTTACGATGTTAATTAATGTGGTTGCATCGTAAATTATCCTTTGTAGATTAATATGTTTAGCAATATAAAATAAATATCTACTAAACCTACCATACTAAGAGCTTCTATTATGAAAACAAAACAATGATTACCTAACAACAAATTGCATAATATTTGTTTACCTGACGGTCAATGACCCCGCCCCGGGTAACACTGTGACGACATGTTGCAGCGAGAGGCTGTTCCGGCACAACTGTCAGATGACCACAGACTCGTCAAGCTAGTTGGTACAGCGCCGACAATTACTGATTCTTGCTTGACATAAGTTTATATCAATAAGAATATTGTAATGCAAAGTTTTTGAACGAGACTGTACTTATAGAGTACTTTCCGGAGTGGTTCCGGATATCAAACTAACGAATCCCAATTTAGTAGGTCTACTTGTAAACACATCGGAGACGAAGGTTCGAATCCTTAACAAGATAAACTTTAACACTTCTTTCTAAGGTCGATGTTGTTCTCCGCGCGGCTGCCTGCCTTTTTCTCTTGCAAAATGTGGTGCGATTCCCCAACAGACTTGTGCTCACCATGAGATCGCGAATTTCGCCGCTTCGTTCATAGACTCGTTAGCTCAGTCGGTCAGAGCGCCGATAATACATTGCATTACTTACTGAAACCTAACCATCGGAGACGGAGGTTCGAATCCTTCACGAGTCGAACTTTTACTCTGCTTTTTTAATTTTGTTTTGTAATTTACGTAACTATAGAAAAAACATAACTTTTAGGAGGCTACCAAGACTATCAAACTTGATGTGTTTGCCGATATTATTAACGGCAGCAGGTAGACGCTTGAAGATTTCACAGAATATTTAGTTGAATATTCACTTCAAGAATAAATATTTAAATAAAAATAAAATAATTAAGGGCGCTCCCATACAAGTAAATGTGATTATTTGCCGTTTTTTTTTCAATCTTAATTCAAACCGTAGTTACAGACAGACATTGGGTCAGATTAAACAAAAAAAGTTTTAATATGGTCTCTTATACTGTACGGAACCCTACGCGCGGGTCTGACTCGCACTTGGCCAGTTTTTTACATTTTGTCCTAAATCGCGTCAATAAAATCCAGTTTTTCATGCATATTCCCTATTCTAATTTTAATTAGTAGTTTTCACTCCAGTTTAGGTGTATTTCGCTAATGTCGAGTTATTAATGGCCACTCCAATGGACTTATTACAGAAATAAGTGCATAGTTATTACACACAAAGACGAGTATGTCCACTTGCAAAGTAATTAGAAGCACACGGGTTAGTCCCACGCGCTTCTGTCGAGTGCTGACCAGGAGGGCTAGCACAAGCGGTCTTAACGCACTGAGCGACAAGTGAGAAAATACAACTTGTGCTACCCGTACAGTGGTTGAACTATACTAAACCCGTAATATTTTTGAAAGTCCTATCCTACGACACCTCACACTATAGGCTAGACGGGATTTAATTGTACCACTTTGTTGGCGTGGCTTATATGCATATTCATGCCAAATTACAGCTTTCTAGTACTAATAGTCTCTGCGCTAGGCTGAGGACGGACGGACAGACGGACGGACGGACATAGCAAAACTATATGGGTTCTTAGTTTGACAACGAAACCCTAAAACGTATATGTTTTTTAATTTTAAAATAAATTAATGAAATTACGGTAAGTAGTCGCTATTTCAAGCTATTTAATACCTTTTGTTACACATTTCGAGATTATTGTTAACGTTATAGTAAGTTTTAGGTAAAAGTACAAAAAATGAACAAAAGTGCAGAAAAACAGAAAAAATAAACCAAAAGTTTGACTCGTGAAGGATTCGAACCTCCGTCTCCGATGGATAGTTTTAAGTTTGCGGATAAGATATCGGCGCTCTACCAACTGAGCTAACGAGGCGAAACTCGCGATCGCTTGGGGAAGTTTGATTGTAAAATATACAACATATTTGTAGGGAATTGCTCAACATGTTGCAAGAGCGCCGGTGGCCTAGTGGTTAAGAGTATTGACTAGAATTCTCAATGTACCAAGTTCGAACCCAATCAGTCACTATGGTAGGTATGACACATTAACATGATAAATAATGATCTTTACCTCTCTCATTATTTTGATTAAAATATGCACTCCCACAACCAAGAAGAATCTAAATAAATCTAAGAATATGTTTAGTCCACAAACCGCTTCGGGTGCAGGGCGAGCTCGACAACATAGCCCTCCTTCTGACGAAGTCGAGTGAAGAAGGGAATGCTATCGTGCTACTATGACTGCACGCAGATGTGTTGTGGGTGGGTGTCGCAGTGGGCCTAATAAATAATGAGCAAAAAACATCCCCGTTTAGAATGATGGGAGGACGGAAAAAATGGTGTTTAAAAAATCAAACCTTTATTCAATTGTTATCCATCACGAATAAACCCAAATTCTACAACCATCGATATAAATAAAAAAAAATCTGGTACAACCACAAAAAAGAGCATTACGAATAACTAAAACAAAATTTTAAAAGAAGAGTAAAAGTTTGACTCGTGAAGGATTCGAACCTCCGTCTCCGATGGATAGAATTCAGAAAGTATTATTGGCGTATATCGGCGCTCTGACCAACTGAGCTAACGAGTCTGATGACTGCTCCGTCAAAGTTTGCGATAGGTTGGGGAGCATAGTACTTATACTATAAGAATTGCACAACATTTTGAAAAAGACATCAATTCTTCAAATACGATTAGTACTTACTGTCAAAGAACTTGAACCTCCACCGCCACTTAAATTGTTTTATAATCGCAAGATTCTGCAACTATCGGCGCTTTTGTGGTGGAAGGATCTTGTGCAGGGTCCGTCCCAATCGCTGCCACCATCTTAATCTTCAACTCGCCGCTAAGCAGCAGTATTCGCGTTGTTGTGTTCCGTTGCAGGGGTAAAATATCCGGTGAAATGACTAGCATAGAATAAAAGCATTCCATCTAAGTCCTCAGTATTGGAAACGCTTTTGCAGTTTTCGTACGATTATAATCTTAGAATTGCTTTTTTTATAGGCTTGAAGGCCACTACCATCAGGTGGTCGGCCTACTCATTTGTCTTCTCTATGGCATCATCTCAAAAGTTAATGCAATATCTCATTCAAATATTTTTTTAAATTGAAAGAAACTGCAACATGACGTCACAGTAGCACGCGGTGCAGGGTCATTGACTTACGGCAGGGTCACTCCCGACCAGGCCAAAGTGTCGTTTAACTATTTTTTGTTTATCATTTTATATTGCCAGTTTTAATATTCTTAATGATTGTTAAATCATTAATTTTCAATACTGATAAACTATCCATCAGGTCCGCTAGGTTTGAACTCGCTCCCTTGCGATAACAGGTCGACGCCGCAAGCCACTAGGCCACCAGCGCTTTGTCATAATGTTGTGCGATTCCCTAACAGTATGGTTTATATTTTACAAACGGAGTTCTTTAACTGATCGCAAATTTAGCCGCTACAGTCATCAGACTCGTTAGCTCAGTTGGTCAGAGCGCCGATTTACGCCAATAATACTTTCTGAATTCTATCCATCGGAGACGGAGGTTCGAATCCTTCACGAGTCATACTTTTGTATTTTTTTACGTTATTTGGTTTCTCAAGTTATTAGTTATTTCATTTTTTATGAGACTTTGTACCTTGTCGCTTTAACATCTTAGACAGATTAGTGCAGCGGTTCTAAAGTGACGTCAGAGTCAGTAAAGTGTGAAGCTCCTTAAACGGCTGCCCGCGCCGCCCCGATCGAGCCCGTGCAGTTGACGATGCCTTCAGCCTCGTTTATAGTGACGCTGCCTACGAAGTTACCGGTCCCGGGTTCCATTCCTGGTATAGGCAATTATTTGTATGATAATTGCGAGTGTTTATTCTTGGGTCGGATGTTTTCTATGTATTTAAGTAAGTATCCCGTGTATAAGTTTGTTAATCGTTGTCTAGTACCCATAGTACAAGCTTAAAGCTTAGTTTGGTACATACTAGGTCAATTTGTGTGAGAATGTCCAGTATTTATTCATTTTATTTATTTATCTCAACCAGGTCTGGTACTAATGCGATATCCTTGACGTGGTTGGGGACCAAAATAATTTCGATCTTATCCTTATATAATTCGCTACGTCTGAGGGTTTTAAGTTAAGGATTCATTTCAAAGACTTCATTAAGCAAAATAAAATGAAAAGTTATAAAATTAAAAAATGGACAAGAGAATGTCGGACCATGCTCAGTGTAGGGTTCCAAAGCCGTTAAGTACTAACTACTAACATAAAAATTAACAAGTAATAACTCATTTTCTATTTGAAGTCGTTTGGTCTTAGATGATTTTAGTAGGTATAAACACTTCAATCGCCTGTATCTCAAGAACCAATGATATGTACTTAATCGTAATAGTTTTCCTTATAAATTCATTACATGTCCTTTCAATAAGTTTTTTTAGATTTTTAGTATTTGAAGTTTTGGCTAAAGGGGAGGGGGGGACACTTGACTCTAACAAAAATTAGCGTTTTAACGCTTAATATTTCATTAGATCCCTTGATCGAAAAATTGTTAACACAAACCCACAACATTTTTGAAATACCTATCCAACGATACCCCAGACCATGGGGAAGACGAGAAAAAAAAACAGCCCCACGTTACGTGTAGGGGGGAGGTACACTAAAAAAATATTTTTTTACATTTTATAGTACCACTTTGTTGGCGTGACTAATATGTATATTCATGCCATATTACAGCTTTCTAGTACTTAGAGTCTCTGCGGTAGGCTGCGGACGGACGGACGGACGGACATGGCGAAACTATAAGGGTTCCTATTTCGACTACGGAACCCTAAAAAACTTTAAAAGAAAAACCGGTCTAGAGCGCGTCGTGAGTGAAGGGTTCCGTTTATATCTTGGTCGACTGTATCTCGGTCAGTTTTAAAGACTACTTGAATATTACAGTTTTTCTTCTACCTCCATTATGTTAACTAATTCCGTGTTTTTTTCACATTAGTACCCAGAAATGTGTAGCTGGTAGTTGATTCAAATAAAAATTACCACTTTAAAACTTAATATTTAGCAAAATGATCCCAAAATCGACAAATGTTCTTGACAGACCCGTTCTATTTTGAAAAAGGCTATCCAATGACGCGCTATGCAATAACTAGTAAAAAGATCCCCGTGTTCCATGCATAGGAGCAACCCAAAAAATTGGTGTTGAAGGATTCAATCATTTATTTCATTGGTCACCCATCATGACTAAACTCAAATTCGACGACCATTGGTTGAAATAAAACAAATAACCTTAACCAAATTGAAAAAAAAACAGAGTAAACGTTTCACTCGTGAAGGATTCGAACCTCCGTCTCCGATGTTTAGGTTTCAGTAAGTAATGCAATGTATTATCGGCGCTCTGACCAACTGAGCTAACGAGTCTGATGACTGCTCCGTCGAAATTTGCGATAGGTAGGGGAGCATCTTATGTAAGAATTGCACAACAGACAAAATAGTCTTCAAATAGTACTGTAAAAGGACTTAAACTTTCATCGCCAATGAAATGGTTTTACTATCGCAAGAATCTGTAACTATCGGCGCTTTTGTGGTGGAAGGATCTTGTGCAGGGTCCGTCTGGATCCCCACCACCATCTTGACCTTTAACTTGCCGCTAAGCAGCAGTAGTCGCATTGTTGTGTTCCGGTGCAAGGGTAAAACAACCAGTGAAGTGACGTCAGTGTTGGCAACGCATTTGCAGTCTTGAGATTATCATCGTACGAGTACAATCTTGGGATCACAATGTTTTATTTTATTTGAAATCCACTAATATCAGGTGGTCTATGCCTACTTATTTCTCTTCTCTATGGCATCATCTCAAATCTTAGTGCAATGTCTCATTCAAACCATTTTGTTCAATTGGGAAAAACTGCAAAATGACGTCACAGTGACACAAGGTCAACAACAAATTGCATAATATTTGTTTACCCGTCGGTCAATGACGCCGCCCAGGCGTCACCGTGACGACATGTTGCAGCGAGAGGCTGTTGCGGCGCAGCAGTCATCTGCCCAGCTGACGACTCAGCTCAGAGGGTAGAACGCCGATAGTTACTGACTCTGGCTTTAAATACGTTTCTATCAATAATTAATGCCAAGTTTTTGTACCAGACTGTATTTTTTGAATACTTTCATTATTAATATGGTTCCGGAGATCAAATTAACGAATCCTAATTAAGTAGGTCTACTTGTTAAAACATCGGAGACGGTGGTTCGAATACTTCACGATAAAAGAAATTACACTTCTTTCTAAAGTAGTTATTTTCTTCGCGTTGCTGCCTGCCATCGGCGCTCTTGCCAAATGTGGTGCAATTTCCTGACAAACTAGTGTTCAGTGTTCCCTAAGAGATCGCAAATTTGGCCGCTTCATTTATAGACTCGTTAGCTCAGTTGGTCAGAGCGCCGATAATACATTGCATTACTTACTGAAACCTAACCATCGGAGACGGAGGTTCGAATCCTTCACGAGTCAAACTCTTACCCTTCTTTTTTAATTTTGTTTTGTAACTCAACTATACTGTTCGGTTTGTTTCCAGAAACACTTTTTAGGTGAATCGATGGCTGTTGAAATTGGGTTATGTCATGATGGGTAGTCAGCGAATTACAAGGTTCCAATCCAGCACGTGTCAACATTTTACAAATTTATGTAGTTGTATGAATTGGTACCCAAAACAGGACCCTTACCTATAGCTCCGTCTATTCCTCTTTATTGTAGAGAGTATCTTAACTTTTTTTATTAAGTGTCCTCATACTTATAATAAACGTTTTTTTTTTGTTTTTGTTCTATCTTCCAGATGAAAAAAAAAGACAAATTTGGCTTGGGTAGTGTAGGAAACCCGAACAAGATCTTGTTTGACCAAGCAACAGACGGACTTGGTGAAACTATTGGGTTCCAAGTTTGACTTTGGAACCCTACAAACTAGATAATATTACTCGTACGAGTATGTATTTAATATTGTACATTTTTATATTTAATTAATAATTACATAACTTCTTCATATAATGTTAATCCACATGACATTTCATTCTCAGGCAATATATAAATGCACATTTGAAGTTTTGGAATTTACAGGCAGAGGGTTCTAGTTTGAAACCTAATTTGCTTCTCTTGAGGTCTCAGCCCGCACAGGGCCGCGCGGGGACTGCCGACGGCGCCGGGAAATTAAATTAATCATTATACCTAATACTAATTTCTGACAGTATTTTTAATACATTACCTTCTTGTTTAATTGATATTTATACCGTTTTTTATATACAATTTTTACTTGAATGATTTGAAAATTCTTAATGATTGTTAAATATTAGTTAAGGTTTTTAAGGTTCCGGAGCCGAATGGCAAAAACGGAACCCTTAAAATTTCGTCATGTCCGTCCGTCCGTCTGTCCGTCTGTCCGTCTGTCCGTCCGTCCGTCCGTCTGTCCGTCTGTATGTCACAGCCCTTTTACTCAGAGCCTATTGGCACTATATAAATGAAATTTGGAAGATAGATGTATTCTATGAACCGCTATACAATGATGTAATAAAATTGAAAAAAAAATATATTTAGGGGTGGCACTCCATACATGTAACAAGGGGACGAAAAATTTTTTTTTGAGTTACATCAGCGTGTGGGGTATTTTTAGATAGGGCTTCCAAAGTGATACGGAGGTTTTTAAGTGACTTTTTTACGTAAGTGAACAGTTGGTGAGATAAACGCTTCTAAAGTCGTAAAAATTCTGTCCGGGTCGGTAGCTTTTGAACTGTTAAATAGAACATTCTAATAAAAATTACAGTAGTAGAACATACGAAATACTACCAACCAAAATTGTTTTGAACACGATACGCTGTGTAGTTTTGAGATTTAAAAAAAAATAATTTAAAATAATAATTTCAACCATGAACGTTCATATCAGCTACGGAACCCTTCACCGTGCGTGGTCCGACATGCACTTTGCCGGTTTTTTTTTTATAAACTACCTAACTATCGGCTCCTCTCGGACCCTTGTGATTGCAAGTCGACGCCGCGCCGCAAACCACTAGGCCACCAGCGCTCTGTCATAATGTTGTGCAATTCAAGAGTTCTCTAACAGATCGCAAATTTAGCCGCTACAGTCATCAGACTCGTTAGCTCAGTTGGTCAGAGCGCCGATTTACTTTAAATGCTTTCTGAATTCTATCCATCGGAGACGGAGGTTCGAATCCTTCACGAGTCAAACTTTTGTATTTTTATATAGTATTTGTTTTTCTTACGTTTATTTATTTAGTTTAGGGTTAGCAAACAATTGTACAAAGGTAAATGTACAATCAACAACGTTTACCTTATTTTACTTGTTTACAATAGGTTGCTCAAAGTGGGATACATTATATTGAAATAAATCTATGATAAGTGTGTAGTTAATTGTGTTATTTAAGTGTCGGTAACTAGTTGAGAAGTAATTATTTAAAAATGATAAGTTAACGATGAATAAGCTCATCCCGCTAAGACATGAACTCTTGTACACAAGAACGAAGTGATGTGCGAAGAGAAATTCCTTTGCCGTAAGCCATTGACAAAAGCTGCAAGCACGTTGTTGCTTACAACCTTTTCTTGTTTTAAACTTACGAGTATATTCAGTTTTATTATTTGAAATTCGCAACAACTAAGCCAGATTTTCAAACTTATTATATATATAGGCTTTTAAATTTTATTTTGCTTTTAAATAGTAGTAATAGTAGTAGTAGTAGTTTTTTATTTTTATAATAGTTTATGTTTTTATGGTTTTAATGTTTATAATGACGATCTTATTATAAATTAATGATGTTTGAAGACAAAACAGAAAATTATAGGTTTCTCAATCTATATTTATCTATGTACGAGTACCAAAGCTAGCAACATCGTAGAGATTACCAAAAACTAAACAAAGATTGCTCAGCTGCGAGTTTTATAATATTAGTTTATCCGTCGGTCAATGACGCGCCGGGCGTCACGTGACGTCATTCCGCAGCAAGAGGCTGTTTGGGCACGTCACCAGACTCGTCAGCTCAGCTACATTTGGTTGTTTAGAGCGAATGTTTTATAAATTATACATTCAGATAGAGCATACATTTTACTAATAACTAGAACTTAAGTAGAGAAAGTGTGGTGCCGTCATATAGATACAAAAAAAAACCATTACATTTTTTTTGGTTTTAATTTTGTCGTTAGAGTTTTTATTTTTTTGTACCATAAAACCCTTAATTATAGTTATTTCTAATATGCATGAATTTTGCGAAAATAAAAAGCCTAGAAAATAGAAGATAAGTTTTGGCGGGAGCAGAAAATAACTTGTTTTTTTTTTGGGATTATGATGGTAATCGGGGGCTGAAAATAGCCTTTTAATCGAAGTAATTTTGGACTGATTGTATTGTTTCCCAACCTTTTAAGTTTCAGGACTTTCGTGGAGAACTCTATAGGTAAGGTTATGTTAGTTTTAATAAAATCCTGTTATTTTAACAGTTTTGGGAAATATTTCAGCCAAAAGGTTTACGACCATTTTTAATACATGAAAGAACTTTTAGCACTTCTTCAAAGTAATATAATGTCATTCATTGTTGTGTGTGAGGTCTCCAACCCACAGACGCACAGGGCCCGCGTTAAACACATTTCCATTACTCATATTAACTTTATAGGGGGACGATCTCATACAAATTGACCTAATCCCAAACTAAGTTCTAGGCTGCATTATGGGTACTTTAGACAACGATAAACATACTTATATGGAGAAAGAATTACTTAAATACATAGAAAACACCCAAGACTCAGGAACAAATACTCGCGCTCATCACACAAATGTTTGCCCATTCCGGGCATCAAACCCGGGACCGCTAGATTTGTTGGCACTACTACCTTCTATGCTAATGCGTCGTCATTTTATTCTATTTTTTACTATAATAATCATATTGTGGATTTATTAGTATTATGTGATTTTTTATATATTTTGAAATTACTAAATACATACTAATTATTAAAGAGGGAGCGCGAATTTTGTGAGTTTGTATCTATCCGACCGGTGATATCTCTGGAACCTCGGACCCTATTGAAAATTCCTGTTATCTTTTTATATAATTATTATTTCGGATGGACATTTTCACCCAGAGTGAAGCGAAAGCGTGATGCTAGCATAATATAAAGACCACCGTAACTATCATAGTGACCACTTGGGTTTGAACTAAGTACCTTGAGTATTGAAGTCAATGCTCTAAACCGCTAGGCTACCGGCGCTCTTGCACAATGTTGCGCAATTCTCTAAGAGTAGGATGTTACATATTTACAAACAAACTTCCCCAAGCGATCGCGAGTTTAGCCGGCTCAGTCATCGACTCGTTAGCTCAGTTGGTAGAGCGCCGATACCTTATCCGCAAACTTAAAACTATCCATCGGAGACGGAGGTTCGAATCCTTCACGAGTCAAACTTGTACTCAACTTTTTTCTCTTTTTGTGTTTTTTTTTTTAGACTTTATAATTCATTTTCTTTAAGCCCATTTTGCTTGCTAACTATAACATGAAGATAAGTTCTAACGAATGCTATAAAAGTAGTTAGATATAAAGACTTGGACGATTTATTTATTTTAATATTAAAAAGAATAACATACTTACATTCATACTTACCTTCACGCCTGACTCCTAATGAGGTAGGCAGAGGCTATGGAGCGCCAGGGGCCTCGGTCTAAACATACAACCTTCGCTTCCTCTACAATCATCAACCTCTTCTTGCACGTACGTCGATATCGGGTGCTTTAAAAATCACTTTATTAGACATATGCACAACATAGAAATGCGTGGAAGGACAGGAGGGCGGCCTTTGCCCAGCAGTGGGACACTTAAGACAAGAAATAATAATAATAATAATATACTAATAGTTTGATAATACATGGTGGTGGTGGTGGTGGTTTTGTGGTTACAGAATTATCAACAAGTCTTTTTAGAGTTGTTGGTATTTCTGTAGCTCTGCCTACCCCAATCTGGAAATAAAGGCGTGATGTTATGTGCGTGTGTGTGTGATAATACATTTTATCAAATAATAACTGCATTGTCCCACCGATCTCTTTGTTTTCAAGTGCCAATCCGAAACTATTAAGATTACAAGTATGAAACAAGATCTTCCAAATCTAAATATATTCTGCCCGTGATTTAAGGATATCTTCGGCGATCCCCGGCTATACATATACTTACAAAGATATTAATATAATATAATAAATATAAATATAAGAGGACAATCTCACGCCGATGGACCTAGTCCCAAGCTAAGCTCTAGGCTTGTACTATGGGTACTAGACAACGATAAACATACTATATACTGAAATAAATAAATAGAATACAAAGAAAACATCCAAGACTCAGAAACTCATGCGATCATCACACAAATATTTACCCATACCGGAAACCGAACCCGGGACCGCTAGCTTCGTAGGCAGGGTGCTAATCAGCACTACTTATTCCTACGCGACAACGCTTACATCAAAATATGAATACCTACTTATAATTAAACTTATAGGGTCAGTACCTACCTATTATTATTTTTTACAGAAGTTTTTTTTAATTTCTAAAAAATGCTTTGTTTATATTTCACGCTTTTTAAATTTCTCTTTCTGAGTCTCTGTTTGTGGCTTCGTAGTTCGGCGATTTGGATGCAGGTTTTTTAAAATAAAGCTTTATTAATCAGGATGGTTCTTAGCAAGATTTAATGAAAATTGGTTGAGACGTTTAAGAGATAATTATCAGGTCTGAAAGTAGGTGTCGCCGTTATATCGGGGGCATTTAACCCACTTAAAGCTCAAAATCTCAAAAATGGCTGAACCGATTTTGATTAAACATAATATCTAAGAACCACGGGTAGAAAACCTGCTTTCAAATAAAAAAAGCCGTATTCAAATCCGTTCATCAATTTAAGAGCTACGGTGCCACAGACAGGCACACACATACACACACACTTACACATCAAACTTATAACACCCCTCTTTTTGCCTTAAAACCGTACCTAAAGCACCGCTGTCGAACTTATATTGTTTTTAAAAGAGCTTACTCGTACAATGCACTTTCTCCACCCGCACATGGAAAATTATGTTTTAGTTTTCTCATAAGTATTTTTTGTCTGGCTACGCGACTATAAGGGCAGTAATATTTAAACACAGATTTGGATGTAATATAAAATTATAAATAAAAGTTTTAAAATAAATGAAAGAATAAAGAAACACTGCAAGACGTATACTTTTATTCTACGTAGCTTAGTTAAAAGTGCGTAAAGTATTACGCTTAGGAATAGGCGCCTACCAGACTTACAGTACCTTGTGCCATTATAAATCGGCGCGCTATATAATACCGCTCGGCCACCAGGGCCTCTATTTAACTGCGTTATAACGATATCGTTTTTGATCTGTTTCCGTATTGTAAACATTTTGATAACTCTTATGTCATTTACAATAATGGCGACTGTGACATAAACGATTCTTAAACGTGTCAAACACGATATCGTTTTAAAGCACCTGAATAGAGGCCCAGAGCTCTTGTTATTGTGTAATTCCCTTACAATATGTAACATATTTACAAACAGTTCGCTAGCGATCGCAAATTTTGCCGTCACGGTCATGAGCCTCGTTAGCTCAGTTGGTTACAGCGCCGGAATGAACGTACTTTTTATATTCAAGCATAACCACCGGAGACGAGGGTTCAACTCCTTCTCAAGCCAAAATAAAGAACTTTAAAAAAATATGTGGTAATTGACAATTATTTTTATTTTTTTTCCTAATTTGTTTTCGGGACTTTTACTCCTCTTTGTCGCATCTTGCTTTAGAAAACGAAAAACTTTTTAACGATTTCTGTTGTATGTATTGTCAAGTCAATAAAGAATAACAAATTCAAATTATTAATTCAACCCACGGATGCCGGATAGGAAAAAAAGACGTTAACAAAAAGTTTGACTCGTGCAGGATTCGAACCTACGTCTCCGATGGATAAGGTTTGTTTTAGTTAGAAATCGGCGCTCTAACCAACTGAGCTAACGAGTCTGATGACTATTCCGGCTAAAATTGCAGCCGCTTGGAGAAACTTGACGTCACAGGGATTCCCGCCGCGCGGTCGAGGCATGACTTACTTATCTTGTCAGACGTAACAATCAACGTTACAACTCAAAATAAAATCATAACAAAATGATAATCTTTTTTGTAAACGTAAATAATCAATACTTAACTAAAAGAATAACCTTTAAATGCGACGTTTTTGTCACTTACTTGAACCAGAACATAATGTATTATGGTATCTCTATACGTTTGAACCGGAAATAGGTTCAAATCGTTTACTAGTCAAATCTTAGAGAGTCAGATTAAGATATTTTTTTTTATGATACGGAGAAGGAACACGAGCACTCAGGCCACCTGATGGTGAGTGGAATCTAAGACCCATAGACATTTGAATTCTGTAGACTAATCTTCAGACTGCAATCCCGAGACCTCAAATGCGTTACCAACCCTGAGGAATAAGATGGAATGCATCTATGGTAGTAATTTTAACGGTTGTCTTATCCCCACACCGGAACACAACAATGCGACCAATGTTGCTTGCTTGCTTTTTCACCTATAGATGAGATGGTGGTAGCGAACCGGACAGGGTCCTACCGCCACTAAAGATAAAAACATATGTTTACAAGTCATTTTTGAATAGGTAAGTACATTATTGAAGTTTATTTATATTAATTCTAACAATGTACTCGTATGTGAGAGTCGTAAGGATCTTAGTTCAAACTTATTTTCGCAGATTGAACATTTTGTTAATAAAATTATACATAAAATCTAATGCAAGTCTAGTAGGCCCTGAAGTGCATCGTACGTAACATTCGGTGTAAACCACCGGCAATGGACGACACGTCCGAAAAGCCATTCCAAGTTGCGTGTGAAGTCTCCAACCCGCACAGGGTCTGTGTGGAAACTGTGGCCGAGCTTAGCTACGAGTAAGTACATAATCAAATAAATATAAGACATTCACGCTCAGAATGACGTAGTCCTAAACTAAGCTCTAGACTTGTGCTATGGGTACTAGGCAACGATAAATACTTATATACAGAAATAAATATGTAAATAACAAGAAAACATCCAAGACTCAGGAACAAATGCTCGCGCTTATCATGCAAATATTTGTATATGCCGGGAATCGAGCCCGGGACTGCAAGCTTCATTAGCAGGGCACTGCCAACTATCTCATATTGTGTTAAACGAAGCACACGTGGAGTTTGAACTCAGGACCCGGCGATTGCTAGTCGACGCACTAAGCCACCAGCCACCGATACTCTTCCAAATCTGTGTAGTCTATAGCAGTTTTAGTGCTATCTTAGTCCTTTTGCACTACTATGTATTAGAAGTGTATTTTGTCTGTTTTAATATGATATGAAATTTTTATTTTATATTACAATGCTCCCAACCTATCGCAAATTTTGAAGGAGTAATCATCAGACTCGTTAGCTCAGTTGGTTACAGCGTCGATTTGCAATACTTTCTGAATCAAACCTATCCATCGGAGACGGAGGTTCGAATCCTTCACGAGACAATATTTTTTTAGTCTTCGTTCTTTTCTTTTTTATTAAAATTTGATTGAAACGGGATTTTTATGGTGTTGTTTGCAAAAACTTAAAAATCGCTGTTTCTCTTGAACTGAAATAGTTAGAAAAATTAAAAAAAAAAAATGTAGTAATACACCGCTATCAATAAAAATGATAAAAAGAACAAAGGAGACTCCCAGACAAGAAACGGAATTCTTCGTGTGTCAAACCGACTCGCACTTGGTCATCAGCTGCTCATCGAGTACAATCTGAAAGTCCAAACTGATTAAAAAATGGAAAATGCAGTGAGAATGCGTTCTGGCAATAAACTGTATTTTCTGATTTATGTATTCAAATTGTACATTGAAGTATTGTTTTTCTTTTGTAACCTCATTTACTAAATGTTATACTCATTTACGTTTTAAATAACTTAAAGTTGAAAAAACCTTTTTTATATTGAATATAATAACGTTATCTTCACTTTCATTCATTTTATTTAATTTAATAATATCTATATACCTATTCAAATTTTACCTTAAATATTTATATTACTTCCCCGACTAATCCAGAAAGGACGGTAATTTTGCTTATTAGTTCATTAATTATTTGATAAAATAGGCTACTTTTTCCTAAAAACGCCCAAGAGAATTGCGATAAATGACTTAGACGTGAGCTGAGTTGGACGTAAATGCTATAGTATATGACGTGATTATTTCCCTAATTCGAACTCTGTAACTTGTGCGATAACGCCGATAACAAATCGACGCTCTACACCACCGCTCGACCACCAGCGCTCTTGCAAAACATTGTGTAATTCCCTAACAGTATGTAACATATTTACCAACATTTCGCTAGCGATCGTTAATTTTGCCATCACGAACGTGAGACTCCTTAGCTCAGTGGATTACAGCGCCGGGATGGATGTTCTTTTGTACTCAGACAACCATCGGAGACGTGGGTTCAAATCTCTCACAAGTCAAAAATACTGAACGTGTTTTTTTAATGTTTACGTTGTAATTAATATTTTGATTTTTTAATGCCGTCCTAATTTGTTTTCGGGACCTTTATTCCCTTTGTCACACCAATTCTAAATCAAGATTTAGAATGCGAATTGTTTTTTTACGATGTCTGTATTTATTGTCAAAATAATAAGATTAACAAATTTTAATTATAAAATTCAAAGCCACAAATTTGGATGCCGGATAGGAAAAAAATAAAAAAAAGTTTGACTCGTGCAGGATTCGAACCTACGTCTCCGATGGATATAAGGTTTATTTTAGTCAGAAATCGGCGCTCTAACCAACTGAGCTAACGAGTCTGATGACTATTCCGGCTAAAATTGCAGCCGCTTGGGGAAACTTGACGTCACAGGGATTCCCGCCGCGCGGTCGAAGCATGACTCACTGGGAAACAATCGGCTGCTTTTCAGTCACAACAAGGTTTTCAACTCTAAACAGCCATGACAAGATTATAATAATATTTTGGTAGGAGTAAACATACACAGTGTACATTTTTTTCTTTTTTTCTTTGACTCATTGGTTTTGGTTTCTCATATAAATAAACATCAGGGGACAATCCCACAAAACTTGACCTAGTCTCTTAACCTTGGACTTTTATTATAAACATTATAACACTAACATAGACATTACTTTTCTATTTAAATTCATATAACTTCTACTTCAGTCCGAGGCGAGGGTCCATATGAATGCGTTCGTTACAATGGCTTTAATCTATTAGATACATAAATTAAAAAAGGATGATAAATGAAATAAAATTAAAATAAATTAATATTCGTTAAATTAAAAAAGTCCAAAGTTGAATAGAAACAATAAATAACGTGCCATAAAATTAAATTGAAATGTCATATAATTAAATATAAATGTTCTTAAATTAAATTAAAATTTAAAACTTCAATACTTTCGGAGCCGAACTGTCTATTTTGTAAACGTAAACAATGCAATACTTGATAAAATTATTTTTGTTTTAGATAAGTACTTAATTTAATTGTATTAATTTCTCATTTAACTTTCTTAACTAAATTACTTTCTTAACAAAAAAAAAACTTGAACCAGAACATAATGTATAATGGTATCTCTATACGTTGGAACCAGAAATAGGTCCAAATCCTTAACAAGTCAAATCTTACAGAGTCAATTTCATACTCAGAAAATTTGTTTTATGATACGGAGAAGGCACACGAGCACTCAGGCTACCTGCTGGTGAGTGCAATCTAAGACCCATAGACATTTGAATTCTGAAGACTTATCTTAAGACTGCAATCCCAAGACCCTTGTTGCGTTGCCAACCCCGAGGACTAAGATGGGATGCTTCTATGCTAGTAATTTCACCGGTTGTCTTATCCCCACACCGCAACACAACAATGCGAACACTGTAATTTGGCGGTTGGTTAATGGATAAGATGGTGGTAGCGATCCGGACTGACCCTGCACAGGGACCTACCACCACTAAAATAAAAATATATTTTTACAAGTCATTTTTGAATAGGTAAGGACATTATTGAATTTTATTTAAATTAATTAAAAAAAAATATGTTAGTCAGGGATCTTAGTTGAAATTTATATTCACGGATCGAACCTTTTGTGAATAAAATAATACATAAAATCTGATACAGGTCTAGTAGGCCCTAAAGTGCATCGGGGTAAACCTCCGGCAATGGACGACACGTCCGAAAAGCAATTCAAAGTTGCGTGTGAAGTCTCCAACCCGCACAGGGTCTGTGTGGTAACTGTGGCCAAGCTTTAGCCAGGAGAAAGTAAGTACATAATCAAATACATGGTGTCCCCTTGTTTTACAGACAGAAAATTTACAGAATTTTGTTTCACAGAAAATGTTTCATATACTATTCGGTTCTAGTATTTTTGTTTCGAATATATTTTTTTTAAAACTATTTATTTGAAAGAAACAAATTCCACAGAAAATCAATTCAATGAATTTTATAATTTAATTTTTTCATTAAACAAACCTATCAAACAATATAATTATTTTTTAACGATACCTTCTTTTACAGAATATTTTTTCATAGACCGTATCACTTCGTAGAATTTTCATTTTTTTTTAGAAAATAGATTTCTAAGTAATGAAAATTCTGCGAAGTAATACGTTCTATGAAATAATGTTCTGTAAAAGAAGAGGACACTAACGACAACAGTATACAAAGTCGTGGGAAACTCAATATTCTGTGAATAATTTTTGTGAAACACTATTTAATTCTACGAAATTACTATTTGGAGAGTAAGGGTACACCAATAATAACAAAATCAATTACAACATAATACAAATTATCTTTAAGTATAAGGGTTATAAGCTAAATACTACAGTATGATATAAATATGAGTGAGCGACCATGACCTCTCTGGGCAGAACCGACTTGAATAGGTTAGGTTAGAAGGCTAAGGCGGGAGCGAAGCGAAGCAAGCTCCCGCCTTGCCTTCAAGGTTATTTTTTTTTACATCTCTTGAATAAACTATGCGAAAAAAATTGCAATGAAAATACGAGAAAAAAATTACATGACATGAAATTCTAAACAACTTCTGTCTGTAAAATAACGTACATGAGAACAAAGAATATGTAATTTGCTATTATATGATATGAAAAAAGAAACATTGAAATTTATTTGAAATAAAAATTGATGATTTAAATGTCTTCAAAGTAATTATTCTATAAATTGACTATTCTATGAAATGATAATACGAGAAAAAATGTACAAGAAATGAAATTCTAAACAACTTCTGTCTGTAAAATAACGTACAACCCAAATACATATTAAGACAGTCTCACTCAAATTGGCCTAGTCCCAAAAAAAGCTCAAGGCTTGTAATGTAGGTACTAGACAACGATATACATACATACATAACATCACGCCTTCATTCCGAGAGTGGGGCAGGCAGAGCTATAGAATTACCAACAACTTTCAAAATAATTGTTGATAATTCTGTAAACATTTTTAAGAAGGATGAGATGTTTACCAGTGTATTAGACAGTGATAAAAATACTTATATACAAAAATAAACAAATACACAGACAACATTCGAGACCCGGAAACAAATACTCACGCCTATCATACAAATTTTTGTCCATGCCGGGAATCGAACCCGGGAATGCTAGCTTCGTAGGCAGGGTCACTACCAACTATCTCATGTGTTAAACATAGCTCACATGGAGTTTGAACTCAGGACCTTGCGATTACTAGTCGACGCACTAAGCCACCAGCCACCGATGCTCTGTCAAAATGTTGTGCAATACATCATCTGTAGTGTATAGCAGTTTTAGCGGCACCAGTCGTCAGACTCGTTAGCTCAGTTGGTTAGAGCGCCGATTTACGCCAATAATACTTTCTGAATTCTATCCATCGGAGACGGAGGTTCGAATCCTTCACGAGTCAAACATTTTCATCTTTTTTTTGTTATTCGTGCTGTTTATATTTTCATAAAAATGTTTGAAATTTTGCTAATTAGGTACGATCGATGCGTTAATACATAATTCATAAATGAGGTCTTCGAAAATGAGTCCGCATCCTACACATCGAAAGTATCACATAAAACGGCCTTAAATTAATTATATAGTATTCTTTATTCTTACCAATGAATTATTATTGTAAACATCACGGTCTATATTTCCCCTTTATTTGACAGCGCGCGCACTGAGACGACATTTTGCGGGAAGGGGCTGCAATTTTAGATTCAGCCATCAGACTCGTTAGCTCAATTGGGTAGAGTGCCGAAACTTTGAATCCTACATAAATCAATATCTTGCTTAAATCTTTTTATTTCGTTATTTTGCTTGATTTCCGATCCAACTTAAAACTTGATATTAATGCCCTATTTGACTTCTTCACTCATTTTCAAAACTTTAAAAAGTTAAACATGACCCCCTGCCCTTCAGACGAACGCGGGGAATGTTTCCATCCGTGTTGCAAACTAACACACACGCACACTTACCTCTTGTGTCACACGCACATGCAAGCACAAGCACGCGAACGCACGACAGTATGTTGGTGAAATATTATTATCTTGTTCTTTTTGTCTATGAGTTTGCTTGTTGTAGCTCTGTCGTTCCTCGGGGTTGTGGCAGAATACCAGCGTTTTGCTCATCATGAGCCAAGCTATACGCTGAGCCATTTCCACTGTGCACTGCTGCAACGCACACATTCTTTTGGCAACTTTTTGTGTGTTTTTAATGTAATTGTGTTGTTTTTAATAACCCATGTCAATTGTGTGTGTGTGTTTTGTAGTTCGCAAATAAAAGTTTTATCCATCTATCTATTAATATTAACGACCTCAAAGCAATCTATTTTTTTCTGATCTGCAATGCAATTTATATGTAAGTAATGTAACATCACTAAACTAAACTAAACTTTCATAACCCGGGCAACAACATGTCGGAGCATGCTTTTCGTTTTAGTGTATGGGACACACCCGAAAAACATAGGTATTTTTGTCCCTGATTTTATTATACAACTTTTTCGGTGTAACTTAAAGGTATAAATATGCCAAATCACAGCTTTGTAGTACCAACAGTCTCTGAGTTAAACCGCGGACAGACGGACAGACAAACATGGCGAAACTATAAGGGCTCCTTTTTGACTACGGAACCCTAATAACGGAATCCAAGATACATAAAATTACGAAGTATTTTGCTATTCATCTAACAAAAAAAATTAAGCTGAATCTACAAATATTCCAAAACTTATCTCCGAGCTGTAGATAACAATCGCATTGACTCGATTAATAGTAGACTGTCCAACAAGGGACTAAAGGATGCCATTGTTACATGAGCTATGGATGAAGTTTGAGTGCCATTATGGCTTTTTAGTCTTGAGTTAAACCCTATACTTTGTTAAATGTTATGTTAAATGTTAAATTATAATAATATGATTGTTCTCGGGGATAGACCATAACAAATAGTTTCATAGACAACATTTCCGAAACGAAGACTGAGGCGGTGGAGGTTGTATGCCCAGCCTGTGGCTCTACGTTGGAATCTTTCATTCAAACTTCGGATCGCCCCTGGACTTTTAGCAAATTAGTTACGCATCGATAGCAAAAGGGATAGCAATAGACGAACCGCCACCGCGCACTTCGACTACCAGGGTAACATCATCACATGGAAACATGTATCTGGCTGTTTGTGGTTTTCCAAAGCTTATACCTATAAGGAAATCAAAAAAAAAAAACAGTCCTCGGAGGTTTCCTCACATTAGTCCACCACAGTGAAAAAGTATTAATGTTCAGTCTAACCACTTTGCAAGAACAAAAACGCGTCTTTTCTACGTTTTATTGAGGTGACAGTTCTAGCAACGTATGTGAGTTTATTTTTAAACCGACCATCAAAGATTCTGCACAACATTGTCCTAAAACCCAACATTCTTTCTGACTCTTAAAATACTTCCAGTCCTTTTAACGGAAACCTTTATGACACGCAGAACCCGCCCTTGCCACATATTAGGATCGCCGGTAAACGTGCCTCAACTGACTCTCCAACCGAGTCCCAAGTTAAGTCCTGAAGCAGCATTTTGCAAAATCAGACCAAGAAATTTACTAGTGTATTAGTTGCAAGCCTTTTCATTCACTGAGCCAATTTCATATATAAAACATGAAATTGTCTCAGGGATTGAAAGAGGTAAACATATTTATGACTTCGACTGTACTACAAGCCCTTATTCCCGTAGTCTCCTCTTACGATATCCACGGGAAAACATGGAGTGGCACTATTCTAACCCGGCAACCACACGGGGGCAAAGTTATAATAGAGATTGCCAAAACATACAAACCCTTTTATTTATGACTAGCTGTTGCCCGCGACTCCGTTCGCGTAGAAGAATAAAACATTACTTATTATAAAACTCCATAATGTGGCTTTCTATTGGTAAAAGGATTTTCAAAATCAGTTCAGTAGATCCAGAGCTGACCCCCTACGACTTCACGAACTTTACCTTTTTATAATATTAGTATGGGAGCCCAGTGCTTCCCATATTTATTTCGTATAATGTCATTGTTGACAATTAATTTTTGACGACACGTTGGCCTAGTTGGGAGTGATCCTGCCTCCGAAGCCAGTGGTCCTGGGTTCAAATCTCGGTAAGGGCATATATTTATGTGGTGAGCGCCAATATTTGTTCCTGAGTCTTGGATGTTTTCTATATATTCATTTTAATTATGTATTTCTTTATTTAAGTATGTTTATCGTTGTCTAGTACCCATATATAGGTAGTTCAAGCCTAGAGATTAGTTTGGGACTAGGTCAATTTGTGTGAGATTATCCCCTGATATTTATTTATTTATTAATTATTGATAGTCTCTTTTTAATAATGCTAAAACTGTTAACTTTCACATTTTTTTAAGTATTTAACATGTAGACCAGGTTAGGTTATGGTTGATTTATAAAAATCCTAAATAAGTAACAGCTTCTCAAAAAAACACGTAATAACTTGCGTTAGTTAATTAGGTCTTTAAACACAATTTGACTAAAATAATTATAACAGAAAATAAAGACCCTTCACCATACGATGTTAAATTTAATCAATGTTAATCGACTATTAGTTCAAACATTTTGACAACTGTTAACGCCCTAATCGTCTGTTAAGTGGATAACATCTTCGTGGTACTTAGATCAACTAAAGGATAAAAAGTAGCCAAAGTCCTATTTCAAGCGGTCCTGAAATGGGACCAGGATAGGTTAGGTAACCTATATGTATTCAGTGGTTAAAGCGTGATTGAGTAACAAACATCCAAACAAAAACTTTCTCATTTATAACAATAATAAGATAATATTGCATTTCTACAATTCTAAGACCGAGTTGAAAATCGTCTTATGCATATCGACACAAATATTTTAAATATAGAAAAGGATTTTTTCATCACACATGCTCGGAAAGGTTGTCATTTATAACACGCAGGAGTATTCGGTAGTTATAGCCTATTTACGTCCCAAGGGAGTTATTAGTTTAGTCTTAAAATACCCACATAAATATAATACATCGTGACTAGTTTTTTTTTTTAATGTAGGCACGAGTAGATGAGATATGTAAGGCGGGATAATTGGTCAGCCGCCGAAAGGCTGAATTTCAATAACTAGTCTAACAACAACAAGCTCGATCACGTCTGGCAAATTTAATGAGTCGACTTTAAAGACATTTTTGCACTGTACAAAAAAACGTTAATGGGTAAATTTCGTAACGATTGATAAGATTAAAAAATTAATATAAAAAAAGACGGACGGACACGGTGAAACTGTGTTGTGACTACGGATCCCTTTAAACACGTATTCCATGAAGAAAAAAAGCGGCCAAGTGCGAGTCGGGCTCGCCCATGAAGGGTTCCGTAGCAGCAAGTAACATAATATAAAAGTTCGTTGTAGCTTTGATCAATGTTTTTATGACGTATTAAAAAAAAACTACTTACTAGATCTCGTTCAAACCAATTTTCGGTGGAAGTTTGCATGGTAATGTACATCATATATTATTTTTACATTTATCATTCCCTTATTTTAGAAGTTACGGGGGGGACGACACACATTTTTCCACTTTGGAAGCGTCTCTCGCGCAAACTATTCAGTTTAGAAAAAAATTATAATAGAAACCTCAATATCATTTTTGAATACCTATCCATAGATACCCCACACGTATGAGTTTGATGAAAAAAAAATTTTTGAGTTTCAGTTCTAAGTATGGGGAACCCCAAAAATTTATTGTTTTTTTTCTATTTTTGTATGAAAATCTTAATGCGGTTCACCGAATACATCTACTTACCAAGTTTCCACAGTATAGCTCTTATAGTTACGGAATAAAGTGGCTGTGACATACGGACGGACAGACGGACAGACATGACGAATCTATAAGGGTTCCGTTTTTTGCCATTTGGCTACGGAACCCTAAAAAGAAAGCGTTTTTAAATTAAGTCCTTAATTATGAACTATCACTTTTTCAACCACCTACAAATTAATAAAAACCGGCCAAGTGCGAGTCGGACTCGCGCACGTAGGGCTCCGTACAACTATACATCTAAATAAATGTTTTTCTTTATTCTTTATTATATTGGAGTTGATTGAATGAAAGGTAAAATGCGGTTTAGGATTTGTAACGTAGATATTAAAAATACATAATATAAAAGTTCTTGTACCTCGTTGTAACTTTGATCGATGTTTTAATAATAGTGTTTTTTTTTTAAATAAGATATTGATAAGTAAACATTATAATTAGGTACTATATGCGAGCCCATATAGGCTTGTGATAGCTAAACAAGCTAATATATATTCCAGTTTGACAATAACTCCGCGCACACGAGTGTCAATGACGGCTGCCCTCACGTGGCTGCCCGTTCGGGTAAGCGTAGTCGGGAACCTCCCCGCGCGCGCTCCCGCTACCGATAAAGTCACGCCCCAAGCGAATTGTTGTTTACTTGGGAAACTATTACCGATTTCTTACTCGTATTAGAAAATAATGGTTCACGGTTTATGCATAAGGTTTATGTTCATAAAATTAAATGTTTTTCTTAATTCTTTATTATATTTGAGTTGATTGAATGAAAGGTAAAATGCGGTTTACGATTTATAACGTATTAAAAAAAAACTAATTATTAGATCTCGTTCAAACCAATTTTCGGTGGAAGTTTGCATGGTAATGTACATCATATATTATTTTTACATTTATCATTCCCTTATTTTAGAAGTTACGGGGGGGGGACACACATTTTTCCACTTTGGAAGCGTCTCTCGCGCAAACTATTCAGTTTAGAAAAAAATTATAATAGAAACCTCAATATCATTTTTGAATACCTATCCATAGATACCCCACACGTATGAGTTTGATGAAAAAAAAATTTTTGAGTTTCAGTTCTAAGTATGGGGAACCCCAAAAATTTATTGTTTTTTTTCTATTTTTGTATGAAAATCTTAATGCGGTTCACCGAATACATCTACTTACCAAGTTTCCACAGTATAGCTCTTATAGTTACGGAAAAAAGTGGCTGTGACATACGGACGGACAGACGGACAGACATGACGAATCTATAAGGGTTCCGTTTTTTGCCATTTGGCTACGGAACCCTAATAAATTCTAAATATAAACGTTGTAGGAAATAAAAAAAATAGTATTGTTAAGCGAACGACAAGGGGACGAGAACTATTAAATTTAATAATTATAGTACCTGGGCAAGATCACAGAAATAAATTGATATACCTACATACAACAATTGCTCGTTTAAAAGTATTAGATATGTAACTCATAACAGAAGCAGGAAGCATTGTATTGTACCATATTGTTTAAATAATAGCGTATATATTAACTTGGCTTGTTCTTCGGTTAGTGATGGTGACGTCACAGTGACGTCACGCTGCGTGTAGTGGTTCCCAGATTTGCCGGCACTAGCGTCGACTCGTTAGCTCAGTAGGTAAGAGCGCCGATATATACAAGTGCTTGACCATCGGAGGGCGGAGGTTCAAATCCTTCACGAGTCAGTTTTTTTTTTTCAGTCTTAACGGAACCTGTGGCTGCTAAGCTGATCTGTCAGACTGAAAACCATCAAAACACAATTAAAGTTAATTCGTTGTTTTTTTCTGTTTTTTTTTTTTTGGTAAAATAAAGAGTATACATGCATAAATACATTATTACATGCATTTTATTTTCCTGGTTGTCTTTTAGACACTGACATTGCTTTTTAACGTCCGCGTATTGACTCACTTTGTAACAGGGTTCGCCCGGATGGCCTTAATGCAGGGTTCACAAAAATACTTATACTTAAGTGTGGAAAAAAGTGAACATCAGAACATTGATATCGTTTTATGTTGTTATTTATGTTATTTTAATTTCATCATTATTTTTTTAAGTGAACTAACAACTAAATATTCTATGAATAATATAAGCATCTACATTACGTTTATTGTATGGTAGCCCCACTTTTTTTTTTTTTTTTTTTATAGCGGCAACAGAAGTACGTCATCTGAGAAAACTTCAACTGTCTAGCTATCATGGTTCATAAGATAAAGCCTGGTGACTAATAGACAGACAGACAGACGGAGTCTTAGTAATATGGTCCCGTTTTTACCCTTTGGGTACGGAACCCTAAAATTAAAATTATTTAAGTCAACCCTAGTAAGCTGTCATCGCGGTCATTGACTTACAGGGTGACTGCTAGGGTTGACATTATTTTTGGCTAGGATAAAAAAATCTTCCTACCTATAATTTTATAGAAGCCCAATTTTAACGATTGTATCATTATGCAAAATTATCATTTCATCAAAAGGCCATTCCTCGCAACATCAGTGTTTTTTTTTCGTTATCACAAGTCTAACATAACCAAACCTACGTAATTAATTCTCAAGATATTCTGAAAAGATCTTGATTTCAGCAGTAAATAGCGTTCGATGAAATGACATGCTATATCGATGTAATGACGACGTACTCACTTTCTGCAATAAATATGTTTTTCCCCGTATGATTCTCGGGTTAGAATAGTGCCACTCCATGTCTTCCGTGAATTCGTACGAGGCGACTAATATCCGATTGCTATATTCAAATAGATTAGGTTAATTCGAGTCAATTATGTGACAGTGGCCAAGTAATGTGTCAAATTTTAACTAGAAGTAACCTTATCTATCCGCGGTTTAAATATAGGATACGTAGTCTCTCTTAGTAGTCTGTGAATATAGGAACCGGCTGTAAGGGAATAAGGGCTTGTAGTACTGTCGGGCGATGGGCTTGCAACCTGTCACTAATTCACTGGTAAACATCTTAGCCTGAATGTGCAAAATGTGGTTACAGAATTATAAATGTAACGGAACGTAACCATCATAACAGGCAACACCGAGCTACCCTCATATAATGTATACAGACTTGGACGTCGGACGTGGTTGGTTAATGGCTGTTAATAAGTTGAGATTGAAGAATACATAATTATTGTGAGATAAAACTAAGTGTAGTTTTTCTGAGAACCAGCATCTCCATCAACGAAGATCCTGTGAGTGTTACATAAACCAGTCTTTTTAGAGTTGGTGGTATTTCAGTAGCTCAGCCTACCCCACTCTGGGAATGAAGGCGTGATGTTACATGTATGTATAAATACATTTTGAGTTTGATCTTGATTTATTCTTAAGGTTTTCAAACTTATTATGGCCGATTAGGGTCAAACAATCCTAGCCTCTCCTAGCTCCGAGGCTCGTGATTTATAGTTAGGTTTAAAACGGCTTCGGCCGGCCTCGGGGCGCGGGTCGAGTTTAATCGAAACTCGACTGACGCGCGTTCGACACAACACAGAATGAAAACAGTAACACTTGTTCAGTTTGAAGAAGTTTATACTAGTACAAACCGCTGCTTCTGTGAATGCTCTCATCCCCTGATGTAGGACTCCTAGTCCGAAACATGTCGGGATTTTCCGGATTAAATCGAGATTTTTTAGCGTTTAAATGGTTCCATTGTCAAAGGGTGCCAACGGGACCCTATTACTAAGCCTCGTCTGTCTTGCTGTCCGTCTATCAGTGGGCTGCATCTCATAATCCGTAATAGGTAGACAGTTGAAATTTTCAAGTGTGTATTTGTATTGCCGATATACCACAAAAAAGTTTTGGATGAATGTTTATTACTCTATCACGCGAGAACGGCTTCACAGATCTGGATAAAATTTGCCACAAAGATAGATTATAGTCTGGAATAGGACATAAGCTACTTTTTATTCCAAAAATTGGACGTTTCCCGAAGGAATAGCGATAAATGACTTCTAAACGGACGGAGTCGCGAGAAACAACTTGACATTTATAACTCATTTATTGACGTTAGGCTACTGTGTAGCCTTTGTTTACTGTTATCGCTACTGGCGCTATACAAGCATATACCTATACAGGCGGGGATCTCCAAATATCTCCCTTAGATCACGGGAAAAGTATATTTGGATTTGGAAAAAGGTAAAAAGCCTTTACCTCTTTTACCTTTCTGTATCCACCGAGATGGATAAAACGAAAGAGAGAGGACACTAGTTAAACAGCAAAGTCAGGAATAGTAACTATTTCTTTATTAATGATTCCGTTTATAAATTATATATTTTTGAATCAAAGTTGTGTTGTAGGTAGGGTTGCCACCTCTCTTATCAAGATATTTAGAATATGGTGAGTTATAGGGCCAAAAAATATAGTACATACAGCAAAACTATAGTACAGTTTATTTATAATCACTCGCAAATGTTTTAACTAGCAAAATTAACGTAGCAGTAGCACTTTCTTTTGACCATGTTCTGTACCGCTAAATTATACGTCAAAATGAAGTGTCAAGTTTTTTTTTGGTTACGTGGAGAAACGACTTTATAGAGGTAGGTATAGATGATTGCTATGCTATTAGGTGGAAGAGAATAGCCTCATTGCTGAAGCACGTACGTGGCAGCACCAACGGCCTCCTGAGGGTGCTGGCGGGACGCCTGGACTGCCTCCTCACCAAATACTGGGTCACGGTGGCAATTGGAGCTACTAAATAGTGCGTCAATTGTCTGTTTGTACTGTAAAGTGCACTACTACTAACATAGTCTTAATCTGCCCTTGTTACTAACATGATATAGATCCTTGTATGGTCTGAATTATTATTTTTATTTAGTCATTTTATAGACCCAATTTTATGCCACGAATTTTGAAATTATATTGTTCTTAAAAAAAAGTATTTTAGCGTACTTTATGTCTTTCATATATTATGAAGTACGGACACCAAAATGTAGTACAATACTATACATTATAGTACTGGTGGCAACCCTAGTAGTAGGTAGCGCATGTGCCGCAACAAATGCTGAGTAGGCTCCGATTGGCGTCGGGGTGCAGCGCCAACAACGCTTATGTTATATAAATAAAATATAATAAATATCAGGGGACAATGTCACACAAATTGACCTAGTCCCAAACTAAGCTCTAGGCTTGTGCTATGGGTACTAGACAACGATAAACTTACTTATATAGAGGAATACATACTTAAATACATAGAAAACATCCAAGACTCAGGAACAAATATTCGCGCTCATCACACAAATATCTGCCCTTACCGGGATTTGACCCAAGACCGCTGGCTTTGGAGGCAGGGTCACTCTCAACTAGGCCACCGTGTCGTTATGTAAAGTTTCTTATGTTTAAGTGAATTAAGGTGCTTATTTGATTCCAATAGCATAATTTTCTTTCTTTCTTTCTTTTACATAATGACAAAGTCGGTAGTGTTTCCGCGATGTGGATATCGATAATTAATACTCCCAATGTCTGTTCTTTGGATATTTTAAACTAGGTCATACTCCCTTGAGACTTAAACTTGAAAACATGGTGTGAAATGAAATTCTTGACAGTTTTAAATGACAACTTTTCCGATGTCGCATGAGTCTCTGTGCTACTGACAATAAGGTCTATGTATACATATATTTGACGCGACGGCTGTACAGTGCTTCTATTTACTTAATGTCTTTCAGCTAGCTGTCACTGTCTTACTCGCACTCGCATCTGTCAGTATATTTGTCGCTCGTGTTTCATAGAAGCTTAAATAAAATGAATAAATCAATCACAGGACAGTGTCACACAAATTGACCTAGTCCCAAACTAAGCTCTGGGCTTGTACTTTGGGAACTAGACAACGATAAACTTACTTATATAGAGAAATAAATACTCGAATACGTAGAAAACATCCAAGACTCAGAATACCCCTAGCATCGAAAGCAGCGTCACTGCCAACTAGGCTAGCGTGTGTGTGCGTGTGTACATGTCGTAGCTTGTCGTGATACATTAAGAAAATAGGTCTGTACTCGTATTTGTGACGAGCACAAACATACGTTGTTCCCGAGTGTTTCTGTTTTCTGTCGTTAGTCATTAATCTTGATCCTCGCTTAGTGCTTCATCGGGAACTGGGTTATTATGTCTTATTTGATCCAAAGAAAGTATTATCTATTATGTATTTTTCTTTACTAAGTGAGATTTAATGTGTATTTATATTATTTAGATCTTAAGTACTGTATACATTAGATGAGAATAAATGATATTATTTATTACTTAATATAAAATTACGGTCGTATTTTACATTAAGGTCGTCACAAACTGGCTTTTGACTCAGAAACCTCGTCGTGTTGTTCTCCTAGTCTCATTATTTTAGTTTAATGTCATTAGCCTTACATTTGTAATGATTTTATTTGTTTTAGTTTTAATATTCATTATTTATTACTTTATTAAGTACTTGTAATGTAACTTACTTTTAAGTATTATTGTACTTTATGATTAAAAATCTTCTGCTGGAGTTTCTTCTCCGCAATGACGGCCTGGTACGAAGCGCTAGTAGATTCACTTCATATTACCGATGTGTAAAAGACCCCTGTGATGGCCTATTTACTGAATAAACATTTAGATTTTTTTCCTGTTTGACTACAATACATAGAAAAGAAGGGTAAATAACAAAATATAAAACAACATTTACCTTAGAACAAACATGTCAATGTTAAAAAAAAACAATTATCACAATATATAAAATAAAAAACCAACCGAAGAGTTGGCAGTTTCCTCGGTCAACGCGTTAGTTAGTTAGTAACTATTCAGCGAGAAAATGATGTCATCATCTTCGAAACAATGCCGCAGGGCCCTTTTTTAGACTTAGCCTTTTAGTTTAGTTCTAATTTTCATTTAGAAGTTCTTATAAATTTTGGCTAGTAGCACTTTAGATTTTTGCAAAAAAATAGTTTGCCATCAAATAAAAAAATACAGCTAATTGTCTAATTTAAATAACACTTGTCTAATTTCAACTTAAAATTGTATGGCATAGAAAAGGCAAACCAGCACACAGGCCATCTGATGGTAAGTGGGATCTCAGGCCCAAAGGCATTTCCAACCTCAAGACTAAAATTTTAAGAATGCAATCCTAAAACTACAAATGCGTTGCCAACCCTGAGGACTGAGATGGGTTGCCTCTATGCTAGTAGTTTCAGCGGTTGTCTTATCCCCACACCGGAATGCAACAATGCGAACACTGCTTCTTGACTAAGATGGTGATAATGAATAAGATGGTGGTAGTGATCTGGACCCTGCAAAAGGTCCACCAGTAAGGTTACTGGCAAACATGAAGACTCAACCTGACATCATCATATATAATTTGAACGTTGAATTAATATTACTAAGAATTTACAACTTAGCGTAAATTTAGTTAACAATTTAAAAATATCAAATTTTGTTTTTAGTTCTCAGAGTTTGGGTATGTTAAAATCAATGATAATAACGCAAAGTTACTCATGGTAAGAAATAATCCTCTCTCATTAAGCGTGTAAAAAAGTCAAAAAGATTCGATTTATTTCTAAACGTTCCCTTAACGTTTCTCAAATCAAAACAGAAATAAAAACTAATAAATTGAAGTCAGCGGTATAAAAATGATAAATCCTTCAAGTCCCTGAAAACGGAAGCGATAGATGGAACAATATCGATAAAACTCTGCTCCGGAGAGAAATATTGCGCCGAGTTATAATCTGCGATCGGAGAGCGAGCCGGCTCAGCCGACAGCGATATATCGACCACTTCACAAGTTTCGTGAAGAGGCAGTAACTTTACTGCCAGAATAACTGTTTAAAAAAAGGGCAAAAGCATGCCGGACCATGCTCAGTGTATTGTTCTGAAGGCGGTAAGTACTGCAAACACAAAAACAACAAGTATGAACTAAAATTCAATTTTTAATTATTTGGTCCTGATCCTGGGTTTTGGCCCCGTGTGGTTACCGGGTTAGAATAGTGCCACTCCATGTCTTCCCTTGGATGTCGTAAGAGGCAACTAAGGGAATAAGGGCTTGTAGTACTGTTAGGCGATGGGCTTGCAACCTGTCACTAATAAACTTCTAGGCCTGACTATGCAAAATGTGGTTAAAGAATTAAAAACAAGTCTTTTTAAAGTTCTTGGTGTTTCTGTAGCTCTGCTTACCCCATTCTGGGAAAAAGTCGTGATGTTATGTATGTATGTAGTTATTTGGTCTGTGATGCTTTTAAGTAGATGACAAAGTTAATTCTACGTTCATAAGTAGCTGAGTCTATTTATAACTGGATATATAAAATGAAACAAATATCACAGGATAATCTCACATAAATTAACGTAGTCCCAAACTAAGCTGTAGGCTGGAACTATGGGTAGTACAAGACAACGATACATACATACATACATACATAAATCACGCCTGTTTCCCAGAGGGGTAGGCAGAGACCACTTCTTTCCACCTGCTACGATCCTGACATAGCTCTTTCGCTTCTTCCACATTCATACATCGAGTCATGCATGCACGTCGGTTTCGGGTACTTAAGATTCGGCCCTTTTCCAGTATTTCCCCGATTTGATTAAAAAAAGTACGCCTAGGGCGCCCCCTTCCGACCCTTCCACTCACTTTAGCACTGTAAATTTCATTGACCACGATAAACTTACTTATATAGAGAAATACATAGAAAACATCCAAGACTCAGGAGTAAATACTCGTGCTCATCACACAAATATCTGCCCTTGCCGGGATTTGAACCCAGACCGCTAGCTTCGAAGGCAGGGTCACTACCAACTAGGCCAGCGTGTCGTCATTATATTTCTATACATATGTATGAATAAAAAACTTATTTCCCAATGGGAGAAAAAAACTATAAGGAAAATGTTATTTTTTGGTATTTCTCCAATGAGTTAGAGGCTCAACGTGTCACCTCCCGTTCTACGCTCATTCGTCATCTCCGTCACTCAATCTGCACTCAAAGCGGAAATTCCCATGTGTATGAAACGACACGTCAGCCAGCTTTCGGGAGATATAGGGTAAGGTTACAACTGGGCCTCTATTTTACTCGGTTAAAACGATATTGCCTTTGACGTGTTTTGGTATTGTTTTTAACTCGGCCGCCGCCATTACTGTCAAGTACATAAGAGCTCTCGAAATGCTGACGATACGGAAACACGTCAACCTACTACTACTTTTCCTGCGGAGTGCATTTTGTACAATACACAGATTAAATATGTAGTGATTAGTTTCCACAGATTAGATCAGATTAGAAGGGTATGTCAATTATATAATTGTCACAGAGTAATAAGGGATACGTTATTGTTATCATATCATAGATAAGAAGGTCTAGTTTAGTTTCTTATTATATTTTTCTTTTTTTAAACCAACACACTGTATGGTGCTGTGTAAAGCGGTGTTTGCACGAGGAAATTGTATAGTTACGTGGCATACCTACTGTATGATGTTCTTGTTTTTTGAATGTTTTGCATGTGCGATCGTGGCGTCATTGCGCCGTGTCTTCACCAATTGGTCACAACGGAAGAACAGCGCTGGCCATGCCAGCACCACGCTGAGTTGTGACCATTTCGTGACAAATTATGTTTTGATTACCGTTAATGTTTAAATTGTTTGTACTTGTTTGTCAGTTTTGTCTCGAATAAACTATTTCTATTCCTATTTCTATTTTCAAAGGCAGTTACGAGGCGTTTTACTCCAGCAGAATTATTATCTTATTGAGGACTAGTTCTACTGTACGACGCGACCAACTATTGAGGCGACTCGTTCGTGCTTAATAGAATAATGACGCAATAGCAAAAATCTTTAATGTCACATGTGATCTGAAGGGGCAATTTACCGGAAGTGAAAAAGATAGAACTGTAGTCCCAACGCTTACCGCTAGATGGAGATTATTTTAGTAATTGATTTCCATTCACGTTCGAGCAAACTTGCTGCTACAACGGCGTACAGAGAAAAATGACAAGTTTTGAGAAATACTTGTTATATTATTGGAGGAATAGAAGCGTTATTGTATATTGTTCTTAAAGTTTAATCAGTTAAATATTGATTGTTGACCTATTTATTTTTTTATTCTTTCCTCTTGTTTTGTATTCATCTGGGGCCTGTAACACAGGGCATCCTAGCTCAGTCCCCAGAGCAGCTGCTTCACTTTGTAGTTTAATTTTATGTAATATTTTTTTTCATTTTTCATTTTCATATTAAATGTTAATTATTTTCTAATTTTATTACTCTAAAATATCATAAGCAGTGATCGGGGAAAACGGTGCAAAACTTTAACAAAACTTACGTTACTGCCATGTACAAATATTAATATCCTTATACGAAATACGAGACTCTGATATAGAGTAAAATTGAACACTAATCTGGCAAAAACACTCTTATTTTTTAATAAGATTCTTATTTTTCTTAGTTGTAAGTTAACGTTTATGTCAGCTTTACAAGTTTTGTTAAAGTTTTACACCGTTTTCTCCGATGACTGATCATAAGTGTAGTGTAAAAAAAGTCGTAAGGTGTAAGTCATGTTTTTTTTTTGTTATCGTTTTTATATCCTTTACAACTAATTTTTTTGCTATTTCAAACTAAATGTGTGTAGTAAAAATAATTAATAAATTTACGTAACAAAATTCAATTTCATACGGTTTAAAGAAAATGATCAGCTGATTTGAAATCTTTAAGTTGCACTTCTGTAAAGTCGTAAAATAGCACATATGTACATACACATATAACAGCACGCCCACATTCCCAGAGTGGGGTAGGCAGAGCTACAGAAATAACAAAAATTCTAAAAAGACTTGTTTATAATTATATAACCACATTTTGAACAATCAGGGCCTCTATTCAACTGCGTTATAACGATATCGTTTTTGACCTGTTTCCGTATTGTCAACGTTTTGATAACTTTTATGTCATTTACAATAATGGCGACTGTGACATAAACGTTTCTTAAACGTGTCAAACACGATATCGTTTTAACGCACCTGAATAGAAGCCCTGGCCAAGAAATTTACTTCATAGTTTATTAGTGACAGGTTGCAAGCCCATAGCCTAACAGTACTACAAGCCCTTATCCACTAAGGATCCCTAAGGCCCTTTTATGCAATTACCTTTTCACACAAAACTGTTCAAATCTGCTGGTTTCCTCACGATGTTTTTCCTTTACCGTAAGAGCATCGGGTAGAGTAGTTCAGTTAGCAAAACTCATTGTTACATTGTGACCGGTTTGAACTCAATACCTTACCTTATAGTAGTATATCAGAAACTGTTTTGTTAAGGTAACGTTGGTTTACCCGCGGTCCGGGGGAGGGGGGCTGACCTTTGAATAGTAATGAACTGGGTCTCAACTTTTTTCGACAAAACATTGGTGTGGTCTAATCTACCAATAATAAAGTTTATAAAAAGAAAACAAAGTAAAATCTCACACAAATTGACCTAGTCCCAAACTAAGCTCTAGGCTTGTACTATGGGTACTAGACAACGATACACATACGTATATAGAGAAATATATACTTAAATACATAGAAAACATCCAAGACTCAGGAACAAATACTCGTGCTTATCACACAAATATCTTCCCTTACCGGGATTTGAACCCAGGACAGCTGGCTTCGGAGACAGGGTCACTCCCAACTAGGCCACCGTGTCCGCAAAGTATATATAAAACCAGATTTATTTTTTCCTGGTACGTCGAGTCCTGTATATCGCGGAATATCATATTCGCAAAACATGCATACCTATATAACTACCATTTAATGGGCTCCTGCGCACTGATCCTCGACTGGATATATTTTTGATCACTGGTCCAAGATAATGTCTGAATGTCGTGTTTACTGCGAGGAAGTGTTGACAAGAAGTGTACGTGAATGTTAGTAAATAAACGGGTGTTTAAAAGAATAGAATACAATAACTTTATTTCAGACAACAAGACCCATGTTTACAAATACCTCACAGACTAACATACATAACAACATGTAACTTAAAATTAACAGAACTATTATAATACTTTCGCGGTGTCAGCTATTCAGGATTCCTCCTTTAAAAAGGTCGATAGATCACATTGGTCGGTTCTCTCACCACAAAACATATTGTAATAACAAATGTTTGACACGGAGAGATTGTGAAGATGAGTAAACCGTTTAACATAAAAAAAATGCATGATAATTATAATAACTGATAAAAGTCGAAATAATATTAAGAACGTTGGCAAGTGTAACTGGTGTTAACCATTCTTGTTCAATGAATAAATCGGTCATACACAGATGTAGGTTATCGTCTTTCCTGTGGACACACCGAAAGTTAACGTTTTTAAGGGCTAAATTTCTGTCTAAGCCCATTCCCGCATAGACGGCGTCCGGATTGCTTTAGACCTATTATATTAAAAGATAACTTATATGCACACAAGCTTTTAACTATTGACTACAGAAAAGACAGCTCTTGTTTTTTAGAGTGTGTATGACCCAAATAACATCACGGCAGAGCAGGAGGCAGAGCTACAGGAATCATGATAGTCCTGAACGTCGCAGAATAACATGAAAATGTTCGCAAAACATGATATCAGCAAAAAGAAGAAAACTACAATTATAATAATAATAATAATAATAAATCACAGGACAATGTTACACAAATTGACCTAGTCCCAAACCAAGCTCTAGGCTTGTAATATGGGTACTAGACAACGATAAACATACTTATATAGAGAAATACATACTTAAATAAATAGAAAACATCCAAGACTCAGGAACAAATATTCGCGCTCATCACACGAATATCTGCCCTTACCGGGATTTGAACCCAGGACCGCTGGCTTCGGAGGCAGGGTCACTACCAACTAGGCTAGCGTGTCGTCTAGATTAAACAAATATAACTGTCTGATGACATTTCCTGGTAGGGTTTGTTGTTACAATGAGCGAATAGATAGTGTTTTAGTGTTAGTTTCATCATTCTGGCACCCGAAATGTAAATTAAGTTAATGAGTAAGCACTAGTGTCTGGGCATGTACCTAACAAGTAGTATTAGATTTTTGAGCACGTCGGTCGCCAACAAACTGTGTCACAGTTTGGCGACATTAAGACTAAGGTACTATGTAAAAATCTATAAACAAAAAAAAAAGTTATTTTACACAATTGGACATTGTTTAATGGCTGTCTTGCTAATAAAGATTTCTTGCGAGTATCATGCTTTACGAATTATATTTTTTTTGCCAATATCGTGTTTTGTGAATTTATGATGTTTTACAAACATGCTATTAACATACCTAATGCTATATAACTATTTTTTGATCTACATAAATACCTATGTATAAAGGTGTCTCGTATAATAACTTATAGGATAGTTTGGGACTAGGTTAATGGGTGTAAAATTTTCTATTCAAGTAAAATTTCATCATTATAGTTATTTACTTAAATTTAGTGCAATTTTCTAAATCTATCTGTTCCCTTCTCACTTGTACCACAAAAAAAACAGCCCAACCTCTCACTGCGACCCTTGCTTTGAAATAAACTTTTCCTATCAAAAACAGAACCCTGCATAAATATTACGTATTAAATTACATCTAATGTTATATTACAGGGCACATGTGCATAAGATATCTCTTGCAATAGGTATCAGAAGCATGGCATGAGAATTGGGATAAAGATAAATTTCAATATCACAGGACAGTGTCATACAAATTGACCTAGTTCCAAAACTAAGCTCAAGGCTTGTACTGTGGGTACTAGACAACGATAAACTTACTTATATCGATAAATATATGTATGCTTAAATACATAGAAAACATCCAAGACTCAGGAACTAATACTCTTTTTTTTATGTCAAGGAGAAGGCACACGAGCACTCAGAATTTAAGAAAGACATTTGAATTCTCAAGATTATAATCCTAAGACCTCAAATGCGCTGCCAACCCTGAGGACTAAGATGGAATGCCTCTATGCTAGTAATTTCACCGGTTGCCTTATCCCCACACCGGAACACAACAATGCGAACACTGTTGCTTGGCGGATGGTTAATGGATAAGATGGTGGTAGCGATCCGGACGGACCCTGCACAGGGTCCTACTCGTGCTTATCACACAAATATCTGCCCTTTCAGGGATTTAAACACAGGACCGCTAGTTTCGTAGGCAGCTAGGGTCACTACCAACTGGATAAAGATGTTTCTGTCAAAAATTACATTTCGGGACATGTTTTTGTTGCCGACTGCTTTTACAGTTATTACTACTTTTTTGCAGTTATTTTCTGCCTATCAACACCAACGTAATGAGTCTAAACACGGCGGGTCTGTGTTAAGTTAATCGAAGTAGGCGTCGGAAGGTGGTGCAGGCAACACCTTCATCAGACCAGCTCTATGATGCCATATTGGTCTATTGTAATCGAATTTTCTAAATTTCAGCTCAATCGGTCCCCGGGAAGTGGTTCAAATCTTCCTTTGAGATTTGACCCGAACAAGCATGGGTGTCTATTATTCCACCGAAACCCCTTTCATCGAATGTATCATTTCATCGAATTTCATTTCATCGAACGCTATTCTTTGGTGAAACCATTATGTTAACAGCGTATCCCTAACCTACGTAATAAACGTTTAAGATATCCTGAAAACATTATGGTTTCAGAAAATAGCGTCCGATGAAATTAAATTTGATGAAGTGATAAAAGTGTCATTCTATGGAACTTGCTAACTATGTAAACAAGCCGCCATACTAAAATTGACATAAGATGTCAATTTCAATATATTGTTTGTTTACATAGTTAGCAAGTTCCATAGAATTACAGTATAGTTACCAACATAAAATGACAGTCATTAAAAAGTTTGTTAAATAAATAAAAGTTAATAATTGGAGCATTGGCCAGAGAGCTGTCTAGCTGTATTTCTGCTAGTATTTCTTTGTTTCTCTGTTCTAGCTGTAGAAATGTGGTATATTCTACAGCTAGACCAGATAAACAACGAAACAACAAACTTATAGAGGGAAGGTGCCCGCTGAGGGATTCTGTCACTTTAATTGCTGTAAGTTTGGCCATCTACAGTTTTTACTTATTTTCCAATTGCTCAAAGGTGACTTAATTTATTTATTTATAGTAAAACAAATACAATAGGTTATGACAATGATCGTAGATTTTGTAGCAAAACCGGTGCAATGACGTCACAATGACATATGTCAGAGACCTATGGCTGTCGAGGTGTATAATATGATTGGCTAATATAATTGGCTATTGATTGTATATTATAATAAAACAAAACTACACTTTTTACTTGATCAACCCTAGCACTGCACCAAAAATGCTACAAAACCTACGATCACTGGTTATGAATATAACAAAGGTTGATAATTTTCTACAACTAAGACAAAAGGTTAATTGTTGGAGCAAGAATAAGTGAAAGGGTTTCATTTGGTATTGTAGGTATTTGTATTGTTATGTTAATGTCTAGTCTGAAATATCATCAACTCAGCATTCGCCAAGTAGGTAACCGGGTTCGAATACTACCAAACAAATTTTGATGTATCAAACATACATACACATGTATACACATGTAGCATTCTGAACATGATTGCTACACGGCCTGACTGCCCCGTGGTGCGACATTGGGTAGCAGAAGCCATAGGAATAAAATAATATATATCTTAATTTGTTAATATTTGATAATTACTAATATAGAATAAGAATTGATGTTACTAACAACATATGGAACTTGTTCTGAAATAAATTTGAAAATAAATAAATAAATAAAAACATAATGGTTTCTATTTCCCAAAATGCCAATTAGTTAAAAGTGATTTCAATCTAAACTGATAAGAATGCAATATTACAAATGGAAAACCACATTTTAATACCTTCATCCCAAAAACTATATTTTTTTTCTATGTTATCGTAGCACCTCGCTCGTAGCACGTAGCACCTCGCTCGTAGCTGCGTTAACCTGAAGGTTGGCTGGAGCAAGTGGGTAAGTGGGAAAATTACGATTCAAACGTGATTCACTGACAACTAGGGCACGTTATTGGGGATTCTAGACTGCTAAGTTAGGTCTTACTTAGGGCAACTGTAACAAAAGACATGCTTTTAAAACTAACTGCATATTTTGATTTGGTCGTCTATATAAATTACATATGCAGCACGACGTAGTTGGCGTAGTTGGTAGTGACCCTGCCTACTAGCCGTCCCGGGTTTGAACCCCGGTCAGGGTAAATATTTGTGTGATAAGCGCGAGTATTTGTTTTTGATTCTTGGTTTTTTTTCTATGTACCTACATACATACATACATCATGCCTTCATTCCCCGACGAGTGGGGTAGGCATAGCTTCAGAAATACCAAACACTCCAAAAAGACTTGTTGATAATTCTGTAAACACATTTTGCACAAAATACGAGTATATAACTATTTAAGTATGCTATCTCTCATCACACAAAATTAAATATCTACCCATTGATTTGAACCCAGGATCAGTAGCATCGAAGGCAGGGTCACTACCATCTAGGCTGGCGGTCGCTTTATTCATGTTACCTGAGAAATACCAATTTTATTGAATTTTTCTCAGCCGTACGTATTAATATTACTAACCTGCAGCTCCATTAGTCGGAGGGGTTTACGCAAAACCTTAAAAACAACACTTACAGCACTTTGCTTTTACGGAGAACAGCTTTATTCGTTTCGTACACAGCTCAACTTCGGGGGTTGCTGAAGATTATACACCGTTAAAAAAAATTATTATTTTTATATTTTTTTCTTCCTGAAAAAAACTTTAATTAGTAATAAAAAACTGGCGAATTCCGAGTCGGACTCGCGTGCCGAGGATTTCGTACAAACTTGTGGGTTTGTAAATAGTTCGTCCATCTAAAGTACTACAGCACCAAACACCGCTGCGCTGTGAGAAAAATGACGGCACTCGAAGTGTGATAGGTATACTGGATTGTATTTATTTATTTAAAAGAACACAAACAGTATGTATTTAAGTATATAAACTCTTTATTGCACATAAGCAGTTACAAGACATATTTGCATCGATATACATAATGCACATAGCCGAAGCCAGCGGTAAGGGCAGATATTTGTGTGAATAGCGCGAATATTTGTTCCCGAGTCTTGGATGTTTTCTATGGTTTTCTCTATATAAATATGTTTATCGTTGTCTAGTACCCATAGTGCAAGCCTAGAGCTTAGTTTGAGACTAGGTCAATTTGTGTGAGATTGTCCCTCCCAACTAGCCCAACTCTTATTTTTGAAATGGTTTTTGAATCACCATACTTTATAAAATTTTGAGAAACCCCAATTAGGCAGTGGAAGTACACGATTCTTATAAAGTATTCATTCTTGTTACAAATTGTTGATAACATTAGGTACAAAAAACGAGAAAGTTCAAGGCGCGGGAGCATCTGCGAAATAACTTTAGTTATGAGCAAATAAACGTTTTCGCGAACAGCTGGCGCGATTTACGCCGTAACTTCCGCCATATTTGAACACGTTTGTAACCGAACACCTCCGTATCGTGTCAATTTAGTACGGAAACAAAGAAGGCCGGCACTGAATCGTAAGAAAAACAGTTTGCCCTTTGAATACTAAATGACGTAAGTTTCAAGGTGTCAGGTGAGAATTGTGTACAAAAAGAAAAACAAGTTTAAATTGTAAACTTTTGAAATTAATATGATTTGTTGCAACTCTTTTTTAACATAAGAATTATTCTTCTTAACCGACTTCAAGAAGGGTGCAGTTCTCTGTTCCTAAATATATTTTTTTATGTATGTTTACCGACATCTCTCAATTATGGACGGATTAACATAATGCAGGCAGTTATTTGTTCATGCTAAAGATACTTATTATTTTGACACGTAATGCAAAGTGATATTGTTTTTTTTCATAAAAAAATAAACAAAACTAACTAAACATTTTGTCTTACTGAGCAACTCGGTGAAAATATCCATTGATGGTAGGACTCAGTGCAGTAGGGTCCGTCGGGATCGCTACCATCATCTTGTCCTTTAAACTACCGCCAAGCAGCAGTGTTCGCATTGTTGTTATGGAGATAAAATAACCGGTAAAATTACACTACTATTAACTAGTATTCAGGCATTCCATCTTAGGCATTGGCATTGTTGCGATTGTAGTTTTGAGAATGCAAATATCCATTCCTTCCAAATTTGTATATTCATACATACATACATAACGTCACGCCTTTATTCCCAGAGTGGGGTAGGCAGAGCTACAGAAATACCAACAACTCTAAACTTGTTGATAATCTGTAACCTCATTTTGCATTCAGGCTAAGATGTTTACTAGTGTATTAGTGACAGGTCGCAAGCCCATCGCCTAACAGTACTACAAGCCTTTATTCCCTTAGTCACCTCTCACGACATCCACGGGAAGACATGGAGTGGCACTATTCTAACCCGGCAACCACACCAAAATAATCCAATAATAATAATAATTGTATATTCCTTGCCAAATAAATATAAAATACATACATAACATCACGCCTTCATTTCCAAAGAGGAATAGGCAGAGCTTTAGAAATTTTGGTTCGGTTTTTCGTAACATGGACATAAAATGATCAATATCTCCGAAAGTACTAAAAATCGCTGAGCATTTATGGAGTTAAATCGATAGCTTACGAGCTGCCCTATCACCTTATTCCAGCTTAACGTCGTTTTTTGACACAACCTGTACATTGCCATTATGTTTCTGCGTTAAGTGGTTGTAAGGAACAGACACGAAATTGTGAATTGTTTCTTTCATCTCTGTAGCAAGCTACGGAACCCTAAAAAGGACAATCGGCACAAAAGTGGTGTCGCGAAATTTGATAATCACCTATATCTATAACAATAATAATAATTATATCACAGGACAATGTCACACAAACTGACCTAGTCACAAACTAAGCTCTAGGCTTGTACTATGGGTACTAAATAACGATAAACATACTTATATAGAGAAATATATACTTAAATACATAGAAAACATCCAAGACTCAGGAACATATTCGCGCTCATCACACAAATATCTGCCCTTACCGGGATTTGAAACCAGGGTATTATATATAAATAACTATATATAGAACTAATACCCAATCTACTTCAAATCATTTTTGGATCGGTTCGTTACACCTGCAAAAGAACTTTTCAAATACTGTTAAAATGATAAAAACAGATAAAATCCAACGAACACTTAAGGGTCGTAACACACGAACATAATCGATCGAAGAAACTTCCAACTTCGATTGATGACAATCTGCCAACATAGCTGTACCGTCCCTTGAACTTTAGTAAACCTTTTTGACTTACAATAAGGTTGGGAATAGCCTGATTGTTTTAAAAGCATGTGTTTTGTAAGTTTGTAATACCACCCTACTTCGAATACGCACAAACGATTGGAAGTTTCTAAAGAAACTCTTACACAGAGGGTTCATGTTGTTTAGAAATCGTTAAGCTTTTAATAGTGACTAAAATATTACTTAAATAATCTTGTTAATTACTAAGTACGTTAAGTAAAATTTTGAATGGAATTGAATGAAGTTAATTAAACTATCAAACCAAAACTAAATTAACGTTGTTGTGTGACGCTAATTTTATTTGTGATCGAGTTATTTTTTTTGGGTTTCGTAGTCAAACTCCGAACCCTTATAGTTTCGCCATGTCCATCTGTCCGTCCGTCCGCAGCCTAGCTCAGACTCTTAGTACTAGAAAGCTGTAATTTGGCATGAATATACATATTAGTCATGCCAACAATGTTGAAAAAAAACCGTATCTCACCTACACGTAACGAGGGGATGTATTTTTTTTCTCGTAGACGAGAAACCTCAAAGACCCCCTAGTATGAAGTGCTGTTGGATAGGTCATTTAAAAATATTGCGGGTCTGTGCATAAAAAATCGATTAAGGCATCCGTTTATGAAAAATTAAGCTTTAAAGCGCTAATTTGTGTTAGAGTCTAGTGTCCTCGTGTGTGTGTGAGTTTTTTAATGGTTTGGCGTACGGTGTACTGTATTACGAGTATGCACGACTGAAGGGAGGCCCAGACACTGATGGACTTTCAACACCTAAAAGAACAGTACGCATCTTATTATTTTCCACAGATTTTTCTTTTTTAGTGATTTAGAGAGTGACCACACCGGAGCTCATCAGCGCGTAAATTACGGTCCGTTAAAATTGACGCCATGTATTTAGTATGACCCATTCTTTTGTTTACCCCTTAATAGGGCCCCGTAGAAGTAAAAATTCTAGACCAAAATTAAATACAGTGATGGAATCGCAAGTCTCTAAAGAGTAATAATAGATAATGTTATATTTAAGTAAAATACAATTGAAATTGCATCATAAAACGTAGGTAGTAAAGTTGAATTTCAGCTTATTGTAATGTGGTAAATATATGACTACTGCCCTATTAAGGGTTATGCAACGTCACCGTAATTTACGCGTCGGTGTGGTCGCTCCCTTATTCATTTTATTAAAAAAAAAACCAATTCTATCACTAATTATGACTAACACATTTTTTTTACAGCACCAGCCGCCTCACGAGTGGGTGGCATCGTCCCATGCACTTATCTCTAGTTTACATCACAACTTGATCCCATCTCTATGCCGAAGATGTCTTACTTGCCAGTACACAAATTGATACTCTTACTCATTTACAAGGTGATAGTATATTTTCAATCCATTTCCATTCACAATTATTTACAGCAATTTTCAATCAGGATTACACGAGAGATGTGACAAGGCAGTACAGTACCGTGAGATAAAACCTGCGAAATTACCAGTAGCGCCCTTTTCCCAAAATTAATACTATTTAAACATTTAATTAACTACTTTTTTTTTTCGAGTTTTTTTTTATAAGGTGTCGTCCCCCTCAGACAGCCGTGGTCTCATCAGCCCTTGCTGCTCTGCGCAAGGTACCTTCCGCACCTGCCCGAACATCCTTCCCAAGTTCTCCCTCGTCAAGTCCACGTTCATCCTGAACTTGCGCTGCCATCTCTCATATCTGAACCTTGGGTAATCCATCAGGATGTGGGTAACCGTCTCCTCAGTCCGGTCATCGCACACGCAGAACGGGGTATCGGCCAACTTGAACCGGTGTCATTCCATATCTTCCCGTGGATGTCGTAAGAGGCGACTAAGGGAATAATGGCTTGTAGTACTGTTAGGCGATGGGCTTACAACCTGTCACTAATACACTGGTAAACAACTTAGCCTGTTTGTTCAAAATGTGGTTACAGAATTATCAACAAGTTTAGAGTTATTGGTATTCTGCAGCTGCCTACCCCATTCTGGGAATGAAGGCGTGACGTTATGTATGAACCGGTGCAGGTACTACCTAACGGTCTTTATTTCATTGTGTACACGCTATGTAGTTGTGTCGTTTTTTAAACGAAACTCTAGCTGTTCTAAGCTGTACCTAAAGACAATACAATTTCGCCAGCTACCCGCATTAAGTTGCGATGCGTTCTATAAATTATATAATTCACGTTTCTGCGGTTTGCGTCCTTTTGAAGGCTCGTATTCGCGGGTAGTTAGCTCGTGGAAGTGCCTTTGAAGTACAATCCAGCAAATGTATGAAAACTGACACGTTATGGGGCAAATTTAAAACTCGACCGCGAAAAACACTTTGAGAATATGCCTTACTTACTTCGCTGGTATGTTATTGAGCGGAGAACAATGCTACACTTACCCCCTTACTTATGAACGTGAAATAAGCTTGGAATAGTTTATGCCATGCTTTGTCCTTATCTGTAATTGTGAAAGTGACAAAGCATGGCATAAACTATTCCAAGCTTATTTCACGTTCATAAGTAAGCTGGTAAGTGTGTGTAATGTATGAACATAACGAGGTTATATTGTTGTTATGTCATTGTCATATTGTCATGATCCAAAAGCAACTGTCATCATTCTCTTTTTAATGGATGTGTAATACGTTAGAAAAAGTAATAATGTGTAGTAACGAGTGGGCGTGTTTCACTGGCTCTCCTGGAAGATTGGGAGTTATTATAAGAGTGACTACATATTTATCAGTGTTAACAGATTAATATAAAATATAAAGATACGGTGGTAGGGCCCTGTGCATTATCCATTATCCACCCGCCAAGCACCAGTGTTCGTATTGTTGTGTTCCGGTGTGGGAATAACACGACCGGTGAAATTACTAACATAGAGGCATTCCATCTTAGTCCTCAGGGTTGGCAACGCATTTTAGGTCTTAGGATTTCAAATGTCTATGGGTCTGAGATTCCACTTACCATCAGGTGGCCTGAGTGCTCGTGTACCTTCTCCTTAACAAAAAAAATAAAGTTGTTTATGCAGTAAGTAGACCACACGGGTACTTATACACGTCTAGATTCTACCAGCGCATCCCAAGCGGAGGCCACTGCTGAGAAGAAATGCCGCAAGAAACTCAACAGTTAGTCTTTTTTTAATATTAGGTACTCATGACAATATGATTGTTATATTTGGTTTGTTAGTCGCATCAAATTTTACCTGTGTGCAAAACTTAAGTACGTAAAATAATTTAAACTAATGATTGGTTGTACTTAAATCGTTCCCTCTGCTTGTTGCCTCCATAAAATTGTATTTTGTCATTTGCCCTCTGTGTTCGTCAATCTTTTTCTTGCCTTAATAAATATACTAATACAGTATTCAAGTTATAGTCGACTAATATCGTCAATAATTTCTTTGTGCACTTTACTTAAAATAATCATAACTGAGGAAAGGAGGTATAAGTTTAACGTATGTGTGTGTTTGTGTATCTGTGTATGTGTGTGTCTGTGTATCTGTATATTTCTGTGGCACCGTAGCTTCCAGATGGACCGATTTGAACGCGTTTTATTACTAAGAAAGATTGTTCGATCGGAATGGTTCTAGATAGATTTCGTGAAAATCAGTTGAGTGAAGAGATGTCATTCAGCTCTCAAAGAAGGGGTGGCCATCATACCATCTATTGTACTATGCAGCGCTCATTCCCAAAATACCACAATTTCAAAATACCAGACTACTCTCTTTACCAGATTTCCAAAACACCAGCTCGAAATATTAGGAAAGGATGATCAACAATACCTTAATGTAAATGTAACATTTTGGGATTCCACTATATGTATTGACAATCTTGTATTTTAAAATTCTGGTATTTAAGCACTGAGCGCAATGAAGAAGTGCGTATGTTTCCCAAATCACGACCCCACGCTTTAATGCATATACTTAGTGTGATTCCTAATATTTCGTACTTTCCCCTTTTTTAGCTGCTGGCAGAATAACGTGACGTGTGATCTCGCGCCGCAACACATGCTGAGCCTGTTCATCCGCACACATCTCCAGGCTCCGCTTGGTATAACTGCAAAGATTGTATTTGCAAAATTGTTTCAATGTAAATTGTGCTCTAAATTATTGTTACTTTCGCTGGGTGCGTTGTCTTTTTGAATAAATCGTATTAATTCTTCTTTATTGTTCAATTTCACAGATTTTAGACAATGCCAGCATAGTTCAAACGTTACGGACGTTAGTATATATTTTATACTTTTTACGCACAAAGCAGTGAGAGGCTGAGAGGGAAAGAGCACGGAAATCTTACATTACTATCCCTTTCTTTGCCTGAGGCTTTTTACCTATTGTCTTGGATGTAATTTAAAGAGGGTCCGAGTTTTAAAACTATTTTCACGCTCGGCTGCTTATGGGCTATCGTGATGGAAACTAATATCAAAATTCCGCGAGGGGTTTTGTTTGTTTGTTTTCATTATGTTACTGGTCCCGGCTTCTCTTACCCAGACAAAATTACATATAACATTAACTTCGTACATATCGAAAAGGGAAATCCTGTGTTAGATTTAAAATATCCTACTTAATATATTTGCGAAGTGAAGGTGACTATGATTGGTCCGGTAAGCCATTGAATGTCAATCATTCCATGTCCATGGACATTTGAAAACTCTGTCAAATGTGGGTATAAAGTGCCCCTGACCTTGACCTACATGACCATACCTCTTATCATTCTTCATTCTTCTTTCCTCCATCCCTTTCTGTCTCTTTAGGCAAGTTAGCTTTCAGTTCTTTAGGTTCTGTGTTGACATCTTGCAGTGCCTGGAGAATTTTCACCGTCGTTTTTTTTGTAGAATTGCTTGTTGTTTTTCATTAATTTCTGTTGTGCCTGAATAAACTGCTTTTTCTTCTTTTTTCTTTACAAGCATGATAATGGTAATGACCATAATTATGACACATTATGGTTCGAAGTATGCTCAACGTTTTTATTAGCTAACTGTACTTAATCGCTTTTAGTGGTTTTACAGTTTCGTCATCAGGGACTCGTAAAACCCTTTTGATGTGTTATCGTATTGTCAACGTCACGAGCTCTAATTTACTTGGCAGTAATGGCGAGTTGTAACAATATGACAAACACTTTAAATTAAAACCAATATGGTTTACCCGGGCCTCTATTCAGGTGCGTTAAAACTATATCGTGTTTGACACGTTTAAGAATCGTTTATGTCACAGTCGCCATTATTGTAAATGACATAAGAGTTATCAAAATGTTGACAATACGGAAACAGGTCAAAAACGATATCGTTATAACGCAGTTGAATAGAGGCCCTGGCAAATTGAGTCGCGGACAGAAGCTAATAAAATACATACATTTTGTTTCAGAGAAACCGTGATATAACTTGAAATTCATGTAACAGAAGAAGGCTTTCCACTTCCGTCCCAATTCCGGTTTCTTTGTAGTTTCGGCTGCACGATGTTTTCTCTAAATTGTTGTTTATGGCGCGCGGGAGAGACATCTGAACCGCCGTCTTTGATCTTCCGTACAGTCAAACAGTATAATGTTGAGCTCTAACTCGTAGTATTTAACTGTATTCGTGCTACATAAACAATAAAATTATTTGGCTTCGGTGATGGTGCCTAGCCACACAAGTTTGTAATTTTTCTGTCATTTGTAACTTATAATACATACATACATACATACCATCACGCCTTTATTCCCAGAGCGGGGTAGGCAGAGCTACAGAAATACCAACAACTACAAAAAGAGTTGTTGGTAATTCTGTAACCACATTTTGCACAAACAGGCTAAGATGTTTACCAGTGTATTAGTGACAGGTTGCAAGCCCATCGCCTAATAGTACTAGAAGCCCTCATTCCCTCAACTTATAATATTTATAATATAAACACGTTGACGTTAAAAAAAAGGTATTATTCCTTGTTTTAACTACATACCTTTATTATACTTACATAATCATCATCATCCGTCATGCTTTTCCGGCTAAACAAATAAAAATAAATATTTTATATAAAATTAAGTATGGAGAATTAGAGATGAATTTTGAGTCATGGATAAAGGACATAAAGATACTTGGATACTTATTACCCTGATTTTTGTATAGATCCCGACGGAGACAAGATAGAATAGAATAGAATAGAATAGAATAGAATAGAATAGAACAGAAAAAATTGATGAGCAAGCTCCATCTCTTAAGCCTATAAAATCTGTGGCAATTGAACTTGGCGAAGTTGAACCAAACGAACCAATTCACCATGATTACTCGATAATCACGTTCTTTTAAAGATCAAGTGAGGCCTTAGCAATGATTTATGCACTTAATCATTAATTTCGTAAAAAACGTGTCGAAACTAATAATCACAGGAGCAAATAAATTATTTTTTCGTATCTGTGGTTTAGTTCAAGCATTTTGCCTGTTAGATAATCCTCGAGCCTATAGTAAGCTTTAGCTATCAACAATGCGAACACTCCTATTAGGGGTGCATGAACGTAATGCCTCTATGCTAACGCCATTTTCCAACGTGTTTTTCACCATAGCTACTAGGCGATCAGGAAGTAGTAGCGATCTAAGGCTACCCGCATGGTCTCATAAAATACGCGGCCAGTGTTAACGGTATCCGACCGAGTCCACTCTGCGGGTTAAGAGGCTGCAGCGTCAGATCAAAATCCCGTTATCTTGCCCACTCAGACATGCTAGGACCAAAGTACTAGGCGGGCAGAAAGACTAACTTTGTATTTTATTATTTTCCGCGACTATGTTTTCGAATAAGTAGTTTATCGCTGTCTCTTTGGGTACTGTCTACTTTCCAGTATTAAAATGTATTCTGTCCTTTTCCGGGATATATACTGTATTTGTACTAAATTTCGCGTCGATTGAGGCATTGAACCGTGAAGGTGAAAGTAACAAACAAACATACTTTCATAACAATTGTATTACTTATTTAAAATCCCGCTGTCGTTACATAACAGTGTTGCTGCATGAGTGACCTCAACCTGATTGTGCAAAATTTCGAAACAGAATTATAAACAAGTCCTTTAATAGTTGTTGGTATTTCTGTAACTCTGCCTACCCCACTCTCGGAATGGAGGCCTGATGTTATCTATGTATGTGTATGATCTTTGATAAAATTACCTATATTTAGGTAAACGAGCAATCGGTTTACGTGGGGCTGGGGAACGAGATGCATCACGGTGCTATTATCGAAAACTGTCAAAATTATGGCATTGACTTAAGCACTCGACGCGACCGTCCTGTAGTTTACGTCAATCTTATACCTTTTCGATAATTCTCGTAAGTACACTCCAAGGCTCGTGGTCATTTGAGATCTCAAGACTGCATATTCGATTAAGCTTTGCCAACCTTAAGGACTAAAATGGAATGCCTCTATAATATAACCATCAGTGACTACTTGATCGCATGTTTCGTTGACAAAGCAGCACAATCAAAGCAATCAAAGTCGTCGAGTGCCTACGAGCGCTCATCGATAAATTATTTATTGACGTTACAATATCCTTCAATGCGTAATAATTTAAATTACAAAAAAAGTGTTCCCTTATTGCAGTAACACTCGAAAAAACCGATCAAGTGCGAGTCTGACTCGATCACCGAGGGTTCAGATAGAGCTATATGTTCAATTTCTGTGCATTTTGGTTTTTTGTCAAATATCTTCAAAATCATCGGTTTTTTTAATCTAAGAAAGTGTAAGTAGGTATTCTTTTTTCATTCTCATGTATATCTCATTATAGGTTAATACAAAACAAAATAATGTGTCCCGTCTCTTTTGCTGCAATAAAATAAATAATCGAATATCGTAAGGAAAAGGCTAAAATTAAGCCCAATAGCTTAAGCCGTTTCAGAGAACAAGGGTCTTGACAGACAGACGGACGAGAAAGTTATCTTATAAGGGTTCCGTGTTCCAGAATTTGGTACGGAACTCTAAAAAGGGCAATTCATCGGCATTCTTCTAGTACAGTTCACCCACACTATATCACGGCCGTATATCCAAGGGCCCGTATATTGGATTTAGATCCAATAGAACCTTTATTTATCACCTGGGTTCCTTTCTCTCTTATTTATATGCATTGGTTTCGGGCAGAGTATTGGGTGAGGCAAAGTGATTATCCTGTAAGTTATAGCTATAAAATGTCGGTACAAATATGAGTACGCCAGTACTTCTACGTCATAACTGGTGTTGTTTATTGTCTTTCCGTTTTATGAGTATTGGAGACACGATTTGTGATCAATTTACTAATTTATAGGGTTTTTATGTTTCATTGTGATATTCGTACAAGTTGTAGTACTGCACAATATGCTGTGTGTGTGATCTGCGTGGTTGCGCTGGACGGTTCCAACGGAAGACCAGCGCTGGCTTTAACGCCAACGCTGAGTTGGAACCATTTCGTGACAACAGGCCTTTCACGCAGGTCTGTATCAGTATTTTGTTCCCTTTTGTCACAAGTTTGTGTTTGACAATGTTTTTTCTGTTTTTTTGACTTCACGTTGGTCTAGGTGGTAGTGAGCCTGACTTCCGAGCTGGCGGTCCTGGGTTCAAATTCCGGTAGGGCAGATATTTGTGTGACGAGCACGAGTATTTGTTCCTGAGTCTTGGATGTTTGCTATGTATTTAAGTATACGGGTGTTAGGCAGATCGTGTGCCATAAGAATACGGAGGGTAGGAGGGTCACTTGCAACACACTTTAGGCTTATTAACAGTTCAAGGTTTTTTTTAATTATTTTATTTTGATATTTCCCAAAAGTTCACCGTTTTCTTTACATATCTTTGTTTTTTAAATGTCGCAGCAAAAAGGGTTTTTGTATTTCCTATCTCTCATGTTTGTTTATTCTATTAACATCTTATTTGCATTCTCATAGTAAACAAAAAAAAAGATATGATCCGAAAAAGTGTGAAAATTTAAAAATAAAAGTCGTCAAGCTCAACTTTACGGCACAATTAAAAAAAAATTGAGTCTTCTCGGATCTTACAATTTAACAAAAAACTTCTCCAATTTATGACCACTCTAACGGTATACCACATGTCTAGAATCACTATGAATTTTATGACAAAAAACTGGTTTCACTCTAAAATGGTGGTTTACATCACCTATTACTTCTTTGAAGTTAGGTAAGTGAACTTACTTTATGAAATAAATAAATAAATAATAAATGCACTCGATAAAACAAGGTGATTTGACAAACAATTATACAAAAAAATACTAAAAACGGTAATAAAAGTTAGCATTTATTTTTACCGCTAAATTGTTATTTAACGATATTCAATACGGAACTTACGACCAAAAATAACCTATTTATTTTTTGCCGACCTCATTGCATAATAAATTAATTTATTTAAATTACCTAATTGAACAGCTATTCATTAAAAAGTTAGCTGCGTGAGAAAACATTTGTTGTACAACCAGTCTAACGCTATACCACATGTCTAGAATACAGTGGCAGAACAATGTTTGCTGGTTCAGTTAAGTTCTCTACATAAGTAAGTTTACCGTTGTCTTTAGCCTAGAGCTTAGTTTGGGACTAAGTAATTGGTGTGAGATTGTCCCGTGATATTCATTTATTTATTTTCTTTCTGTCTTTCAATATCCAGGTTTCTACAAGCATTAAAATGCATCGTTTCTTAAAAGACACGAAACGTTCGAGCCTCTTTGTTGGTATTTATTTAGGCGGAGTGCCGAGCGGCGCGGCCGAGCGCTCGCGCAGTGAGTGGGAAGCCTTGTACATACAAGCAGACTGAAGCCGATCGCGGGACGCAGCGACCCCGCGAGGAACAGTACCACAAACAAAAAAGCAATTCGAAAATTGTTATGTAATCTCACCCTTTGTTTATATGTATGGGAGTCGGTATCCTATTGTTCTGCTGACAATCAACTGGAAACATAGAACATAGAACATCCTACTTTTTTCAAGTTGGTTAAAAACTATTTCCTTTTAATGTCCTTGTAACTTGGCCATATGATATGTATCGAGGCGGTTTAAAAAAAAAATAACTTTTCCATTTCGTCACGAAAATTAAGGTATCTAAATGTATGGCTAATTTTGTGACGAAGTGAAAAGTTAAATTTTCTTAATTTTTATCCTTAACGATGTTCATTTTAAAAAAAAAGCCTATCGTACTGTTTAGTGTCTGTGTCCCAGCGAGTGCTGTCTGTTTGCCCGGACCGGCGGCAGGTGGCGCCGGGCGCTAATGCGCTCTTATTGCGTCGCCGCCAACACTCTTCCGATGCACAATAGTTGCATTTGTGCTGCACCCAAAGCGAATATTAAGCACTTTATTGCCTTGTCATAATACATTTAATAGCATAAAGAAATAAAATTTAAAATATTAGACGAAAATTACACACAAATTGCCTTAATCCCAGACTATGCTGTACTAGGCAACTATAAACATACCGAAGTAAATCACTGAAACATTTTCTGTTTAAAGGGCAATGGACAAAAATGTATGGATTGCGTACCCGCCCATGGACATCCACACGAATATTTATAAATGTGAAAGTAACATGGACTGTTTGTCTGTCTGTTCGTTAAGCTTTCACGGATAAGTCGCTGAACGGATTTACCTAGATGAAATTTGGTATGAAGATAGTTTGAGTCCCGGGAACGGACATGGGATACTTTTTATTCCGAAAAATTGGACGGTAATAGCGATAAACGACTTCTACGCGAACGGAGTCGCGGGAAACAGTATTTTTTTTATAGTTGCACAAATTTAAATATTTGCTTCGCTATTGTTAATCAATAACACATGTTGTGTTATTTTTACTCTACCTAGCTTAAAAAATATTAGAGATATGCCGATTCAATGATTCCACTAAGTTAACGATATTCATGGACTCTAATGCAGGGGAGAGGGGAGTGTTGTTGAGTAAGTTAATAAATGAAATTTCAAATTTTGTCGATTAAATGTTCCTCCTACAAAAAAAAATACGTAAAACGGTACAAATTTATTTCAAGAAAACAAATTTAAAAATTACGTATTAATTAGAACTAACTTATAAAATAAAACCCTCCAATGTACCCACTTGCGGCATCGTGCCGAGGACGCTCGCAGCATTACCCCGCTGCACTGCAATGCTCAGTCGTTGAGCAAAAAAGGAGCCTTGCCGGTGGTCGCCAGAGACGCCGATTAACTTGACTGACACTTCTTTTATAAAACGATTACAAATGATTACATCCCATAAAATATGTGTGAATGTAACAAATGCGGAACACCTACATCATGGCGTAGTGCAAAAGACCGAGTAGAGGCTCGACTCAGCGTTGTTAATGCCTCTAGAGTACGCCAGGGCACCAGGCTCACGTTCACCGCCACTAACTACGACTCGCATGCGTATTCAGCACGCTATCGTGTCAGCGGCACTGGAGCTGCTAACCCACATCGCGACCCTCTGAAGAGTCCTCTCGTCGAGGACTTTGACACCGTTGTGAGAGCACCTGCGTCGAACACGACTCCGTCTCGCTTGGTTGACGGCTGATGGCTGTGGAGTGAGAGTGACGGGTCATTTGGATTGTTCATTGTGAGAGCTTTGAAGGGTACTGTTTAGTTGTTTATTCAGGATTGTTAACAGCGTGACACATTTTTTTGTAAAGAAATTCGTTTGGTGGTAAATTTATTTTTCTTACCAACTTCTGCCCATGACTTCGTTTACGTAGATTTCTATTATAATTTTTTTCTCATAAAAAGTAGCTTATGTGTTAATCCAGGGAATGAGCTATCTCCATTCCAAATTTTATCAAAATGCGCTTAGCCGTTACAGCGTGAAAGATTAAGAAACTAGCACACACACACAAATTATCGCATTTGTAATATTAAACTAAGATTACCGTACGGCAATATTTTTTTTATTCAACGGGGAAAAAGTAAAATGTTGTTTTTATTGGTTTTTTTATGGCATAGGGAAGTGAAACGAGCACACAAGCTTCCCGGTGGTTTGAGGGGGTGGGAAGTGGGATATTATAACCTTAGACGTCCATTGCAAAACATAGGCTTTTCCCAAGGATCACTAGAAGTTCATTCCTGGTTATTTCAACGACATTATGACAACGCTGTTACTCTTGGTAGTTGGTTGACAAAATGGTCCTGAGTTCGATTCCCGGTACAGAAAAATATTAGCACGATAAGCGTGAGTCTTGATTCCTAAGTCTTGGATGTTGGAGGGTCTCAAATATACAGCAAAAATTATTTTTAGAAATATCTCAATAATTATTTACCTACCATGATTACGGCCAAAAAAATGGATTCCTATCATTTCATAACCAACGTTTTAAAAATTATTAATTTTACAAACATATCATTTGACAATCCGCAGGACCATCGTGAAGAATCCTATAGTCTAGGTTATCCTGAAACGTTTGCAGTTACAGAAAAAAGCGGGTTAGCAAATTAATAAATAGGTATTACGAAGCGATGCATTTGTGAAAGATTTGTCAGCGAAAAGGCAGATAACCAAAAAAACTCCAACTCAGATACAAAAATCATAAGGATAAAAAGGGCCGATACAAGCCGGGGACGTATACAGTAACAGTCTCATTCTAACAGATAGCTGTGTCCCCCTCGGCTTGTCACTCCGAATATTAGCCAGGGGCGCTCATAATGCGGTAGGACTTTTAAGTTTTATTTATTTTCTGCTGGAAATAAAGTTTTGTTCTGTCAGTTACACCGCTTTGCCTCGTCATTTCTCCAAGTGCACCCTTTCCTAGGGGTCGAGGGTTCATTAAAAGGGGAGTTCCCTGTTATTTCTGTTTTTGCACCACTCCAGTCGAGTTCGGAACGCTTCGGAGAAAAAAATGTTCAATTGGTTTGGAAATAACGTAGTTTTGTGGTCGAACATTACGGGTTTTTGCGAGACTCGTTTCAAGGAGTTAACCTAAAACGAGTATTGAGCCGCGACCGCTGCGCCGTGTTTTTGATGTTTTTAAACATCTAAAACTGGGCACGAATTAGAGCCGTCTCGGGTTGAGGCACGCACGGCTCACCTATTTTGCTCAAATTCGTACGCGCTCACGCGCTGAGCGCGAGCAGCTGGCGAGCGGCGCATGGCGAGCCGTCGAGAGTCGGTCTTTTGACCGTGCTCAAATGCGCCTCGGTGTGCGGGCCTCGCGTAATTTGGACGTGGATCCGAGCATGCCGCGGGCAGAACGTCAAGTTCTACTTGTCTGTGGGCGAGGCGCGTACAAATTTGATAAAGTTGCTGAGCCGTTCTACTACCGAGGCGATTTCTTCTTCTTTTAGTAAATAATTCGGTGAAGAATGATAAACGCAGCCGCGGCTGTCATCGTGTCTGACGCCATTTTGAAATGTCAGCTCGCGGCGAGCACGCTGCCTCACCCGCGCATGTTTATTTAAACAATTTGAGTCACGAGCAGCTCGCCGCGCGGGCGAGCATGCCTCAGGCTGACTGCTCCAATTCGTACCCAGCTTAACATGTCTTTCGAACAGAATGCGTGGCCAGAATGTTTTTTTGTTCAAAACAATATGTTTTCCGACACGGACGGAAAACGTTCCCCGCGTTCGTCTGCGCGGGAGGAAAGTTTTGAGTTAGAGTGAAAAATTAATTGAATTCGAATTATCGGAACTCATTTTGATACCTTTGAATATAAATATATGTCCTACGATCCTACAAACAGACAGTGAACAAACGTTAAGTAGCAAATTCACCAAACGATTCACCACTTAACAGACGATTAGAGAGTTAACAGTTGTCATAATATAGTTTATATACTTAATTTTCGTTACTCACATGTTAAAGTTACAGTAATTTAGTTTCAGTCCTTAATTAGGTACAATTTCTTCGAAAAATACCCAACTAACCGTTGATTAACATTGATTAAATTTAGTACCCATTTCACCATACGATGTTAACCATTTAACAGACGTTTAGAGCGTTAACAGGTTGTCAAAATGTATGAACTAACATTCGATTAACATTGATTAAATTTAACATCGTATGGTGAAATAGGTACTAGATGTCAAGTTTTATTGTACTGGGATAACAGCTGTCAAAAGAAAAGTGAAATGTAACAACCAATACATTGTTCACTCCAAAGTCACAATGGACTGCAGTTGTACAGTCAAGGTCATAAAAATGTATATACACTTTAGTACCTTGTCTATTTAACGCCATGTTTAAACTGCCATATGAAATTGTCACAGCGACTAAAGTGACAAGGTACTAAAGTGTATACATAATGTATGACCTTGACTGTACCTAAACAGGTTTTGTGACATAATCTGCTAACATGTTTTGTTAGTATTTAGCGCAGCGGACACGCCTTAACTCATAGAATAAGAACTAAAGGCATAGAAGGAGGGATTAAATAAAAGGCAACATACAAATAGCTGATATGCACAGTCTTATTGGGATTCAGTATGCCAAAACGAGACAGTTTTACAAGATAAAATATCATGGTCGTACACTGTTGCTGTCGCACACTGAACTGTTGAAGATGTAATCTACGACCATGGTGTCCAGTTCGTGACCAGTTTATACGAGTTGACAACACCTTGGTGTGTAATTGTAACGTTTTAGCACCATTATAGTCTATTTTGATGTAAAGACCTTCGTATGGATGTACCTGCTAGCCATTAAGGAGGTCCTGTGGCCACCTTCCGTTTACATTATCGTACTAGCTTGACAATAACATTATTTTACCGTCATCAAAACAGTACACAAAATTTCAAGTCAATCCGTTGACTACAATATAAGACTTAGTACCAATTTCACCATACGATGTTAACCACTTAACAGACCATTAGAGCGTTAACAGTTGTCAAAATGTATGAACTAACATTCGATTAACATTGATTAAATTTAACATCGTATGGTGAAATAGGTACTTAGTCCTAAACTAGTTAAACTCTAGGCTTGTATTATGGGTACTAGACAACGATATAAATACTTATAAACTGAAATAGATCATACTTAAATATATGGAAAACACATACTCGCACTCATCACACACATATTAGAACCCGGGACTGCTACCTTCGTAGGCAGGGTCACCAAGCCACCTACCTACCTAGGCCAACGCGTCACCTGGGTACAATTGACTTTCTAGATTTGTTTTCATTACGTATAGGCTAGTAAGTTACCAGTAAAGTAAATTTATGTGTTTTAAAAAATATGGAATTATATTTTTTGTAGGATTGAATGATAATTACTTACTAAAACTATTTAATTGGTTTATTTCCGCCCGCGGCCAATTTGCCATTCTAATTGAATCTCTAATAAAATGGACCGAATTCAATTACGCGATCCTTGTCAAACTGGCTGGCAGCTGGAGCAACCATCCAGGAATATAATTAGTTTAAACTTAGGCGGAATAGCTAAATTTAGACACGATATTAGGGATTTTAGACCCTAAAACCCAGTACGTAATGAAAATATGTATGTATATAAACTCTTATTTGTACAAAAAACCAAAACGCATAACACAGGACATAAAAAAGTTTCACTTTATCACAAAAGGATGGGAAGTTATGTGTAAGACTAGGTCAATTTGTGTGACATTATCACAGATTTTGATTCTTTATTGATAATATTTTCAATAATTATAGTTCAAATAAAATGTCTTTCAAATTATATTGCATGTAAAAATAACTTAAAATAAAATAAATTGATGTAACTATTTATTTATTGAACTCTTATAAATGTAAATAACTTCCGTCAACACTAAATCACGCGACAGTTTCAAGCAGTGCTTTACTTGCTTACTAAACAACCCTCCCCCATCCATCCATTAGTATTTATTTATGTACTTATTAATTACTCACTGTTATAACCCACTCTTCTGTATAAATAACGGGCTTAGTATTACGATCCCAAGATAAAGGTAAGACGGAGGGACGAACAGATGCACAGACAGCGTAGCCTTATAGTTTAGCACCCTTTGGGGACGGAACCTTCACTTGTTTTGGAACCTAAATGCGTTTGTAAAATTCAGGTGCACCCTACAGAACAAGGAGTAATAAGTTACATGGTATTCGTTAGAAAAGTCTTTGCTCGAAAACTTAAAGATGAAATTAAAATTACATAACCTCGTGCTGATGATAACGAAGACACCATTTCAGGCTTAAAGGTTTGTACTATATAAATGAAGGCACCTTGGATTTACAATGACCAATCGAATGATAGTCGCCTTTCTCGTACGCGTCCAAGACATTACAATAATATAAATAACTAGCAGCCTGCACTCGCTTCGCTTCGATTTATGTCAGTTTTGTGTAACACCCGAACATAAATCACAATTTATTTTATACTAGCGACCCGCCCTCGCTTCGCTCCGGATTAAAGTATTATACATATAAACCTTCCTCTTCAATCACTCTATCTATTAAAAAAAAACCGCATCAAAATCCGTTGCGTAGTTTTAAAGATTTAAGCATACATAGGGATATAGGGACAGAAAAAGCGACTTTGTTTTATACTATGTAGTGATAAGATTCATCCTTATCAACTACAAACTCAAGTGTGAGTTGGGCTCGCGTAAATTACTAATTGGTTGACACATAACAAGCTCACAATGAAATTGAAACATTTCATTCGGTAGGTACAAATGTAACATTTGAATACAAATTTAATTATACCTTATACCCTGTATGGTTCGAAACTTTCAGTGCGCGAGTCTGACTAGCACAACCGGTTTTTTACATACATCGAACTAATTTTCATTTTGCATTAAACAAATTGCATAATTTTGATCTGTATAATAAACTTATTATATAATAATTACAATGTATAACAACGAAATGCATATTTTCCTAAAACGTAATGGCTGTAGGTTAAAAACGAAGACAATTCTAACATCTTTGGGTCTACTAATTTGTCTACACATCTAGCCTAACCTAAGAAAAACTTGATTATATGTTATGCATTTTAATGCATAACAATAATGTTAAATGAGTGTTATATTATTTGACCGTATGCCTGATAAAATTATACACATTGTTTTACGCTAAACATTTATTACGCTTTTTGAATGTAGTATAATGAAATTATCCTAAATTTTTATATGCAAATTAAAGTTCAAAGACACCGCGCTATGGCAAATCCAGTGAGAGGGCGCGTCTTCATCGGTCGGTTTCAGTATTAATCGATAAAAGGTAATTAAAAAAGCAATATAAATACGCCATTTGACCAAATATGTCGTATATTCCAATGCTACGTGCAAGCACAATGATTAAATGATTTAGTTATCCGAGCAGCTACCATATCGCCCCGCACCATTCCCCACGGTCGGATCATCGCGTGAAATACGCGACCGACGCAAGCCTATGTTTTAAGCTCTGGTCGGCTGGCAGCTGCAAATTAATACCAAATGAAATCATTCCGAATTAAAGCAATCAGAGCAGACCACCTCCCCCTCTACCCCCCCGGCCTATATTCAGTGCAGCAGAGACCGAAATAGTGCGCCGAGGATTGCTATGTATGACTTATAATATGTATACTACTATACCTAAATTAGTTAATTTAGTCCTGAACTAAGCTCTAGGTTTGTACTATGTATTTGTCAACGATAAACATACATAAGTAGAGAAATAAATACTTATAGAAAACGTCCAAGACTTAGAAACAAGTATTCGCGCTAGGCGTTAGCCTAGTTGGTAGTGACGCTATTAACTTACTAAAAGCTGTCGCTTTTACTCTTAATAAAATTCCGTAATAGTAAGTATAGGATCCGAGAATAAATACATACATACATATATACCTTCACCGAACTGGCTAATGAATAAAAAGTATTTCATAATAAACTAGCGACCCGCCAGCGGATTCACCCGCTGCAATTTTTTTTTCTTGTCAATTTTTTTTTTTTTATAAAAAGTATCCTATGCTACTTCAAGTACCTCCCAGAATATGTGTAGAAAGTTTCATGATGATTCGTTAAGTAGTTTTTGCGTGAAAAAGTAACAAACATACACAACATCTATAATAACATTTATAATATTAGTAAGGATTAAACATGTTAGGAGATGGGCTTGCAACCCGTCACTAACACTAGTAAACATCTTGGTCTGATTGTGCAAAATGCGGTTTCAGAATTATCAACAAGCTTTTTTAGAGTTGTTGGTTATGCTGTAGCTCTGCCTAAGGCATGATGTTATATAATTAATACATATAAAACAACTGGATTGTTTTTTATACTTTTCATCCATTAACCAGTTCGGAACGTCGATGTATACTCGGATCTTAGACTACGAGTATGATATACTCGTAGAAGATAAGCGACTAGATATTAAAGTAATCACGATATTTAATGACAATGACTGTATCTTCGGTGAAGGCTATATCGAGTGTGACGTCGGCAGAAGGTCCATCATGATGTACCTAGTGTTGATGTCTTCGAACGAGAATTTAGCAATCCAGTCGCACGTTAACACATTAGATTTAATGGAATTTACAAAATAATCAATTCATTAACAGCGAGTGACGCAGCCTTTGTTCTGCGAGCGTGGTTTAATTAACTGCAAATATTAGTGATTCATGTGTGCTGACGAAAGTTTGCTCAAATAATTGATTTATATTTGTTTGTAGTAAATTTCAAATCACAATGTACTTACTTATTTAATATTGAATTGGTTTTAGACTTATGTAATCCTATTTATTTCTGTAGCTTAATTCATTTACTGTAAGATCGTAAAGGTTTCATAGATTTACTTTGGATAATTACTTTTGCAATCTACTTTGATATAAATACCTAATTCTATTTATGCCAGTGTTTACGTGGAACTCATTTACACACGATACACACGATGCGATACGAGTACATTGCGAGATATCAAAGAAATGTGGGGACATTTCTGGGGTCCTAATGAAAAGGGTCGACTTTAATTGTAATAAAAAACAATTAATATTAGAAGTATACCTACAAGACTTATACTCTTTGGCATCGTCTTCAAAAGGGGTGTCTATCATTTCATCGAAACACCTTTCATCAAATGTATCATTTTATTGAATTTCATATCATCGAACGCTATTTTCTGCTGAAACCATTAAGTTTTCAGGGTATCTTAAACATCTAACCTAACCTAACCTACGTAATTTATTTGTGTTTTACTTTTCATGCTGTATTTGTATATGGTGTTCAATAAAGAATATTTGTATTGTATTGTAATTAATGTTTAAGATACCCTGAAATCATTATGGTTTCAGCAGAAAATAGCGATGAAATGATACATTCGATAAAGTGAAATTCGATGAAGTGATTAGTTACCTTCAAAAAGACAGGTATTCTTGGCTGTAACTTGTCAAATATTTTTGTTCTATCTCTTTCATTCGGTATGTCAAATGATCTGGGATTAATTATTCGGCAAAGTGACAGTCATTTATCTGGGATTTTAATAAAATTGTACTCGGTATTACCATTTGCTTTGACATGCTATCATATGTCAACGTTATAATAGCTTTTATTTCTTTGACGGTAATGGCGGCCAAATTAAAAACAATACGATAACCTGTCAAAACCAAGATAGTTAAATTATCTTCATTGTAGATCGCATCAACATTGGTTTATCGATTTAACTATGTAGACGAACTTATGTTCGCATTTACAATACGTGGGGCATACTGAAAGTTTCTGGAACTGGCCACTTACAATAAAAAAAATAAAAACAATAACAGAATTTGAAAATGGAACTCTCTATGAACGTATAACTTTTCAATTTACGAGACTGTCATTAGTTTTTTAATTCGGCGGGGTGCATAGAATTATGTGTCGCTATTATAATGAAACTAACTCGTGAAAATTTTCGCTTAATGATTTTTTCCTATTTTCGCTGCGGCTCAAGTGAACAAGAGTTTCCAGGGACTTCAACTGGCTTTTAATAATGAAGCCCCATTTCGTAGCTCTGTGTATTCGTGGTTCGGAGAATTTAGGCGTGGACGAGATATCTCCATGACGATGTACGTGAAGGTCGGCCGGTGACTGCGGTTCCTGATACTAATGTCGATACCGTTCGACAACTAATTGAGACAGACAAAAACCTTCAGTATGGCCTAAGCATCAGTAGGGTACGGTATAAATAGGATGTGTCCCAATTTGCGATATGCTCATTCACTGGCGGCCCGGGTCCGGCCACAAATTCTCCCTAATACCCACAAGTGGACCGAGAAAATGGAGCCACTCCGACCAGACGCCTTCGTCGTGACTCGGCAATATTCGCGCTGGAATATTTTCCGGTGCATGTTGCTAGGAATACTTTAGTACAATTTGAACTCGAAAATGTATATTTGAAATGATTAGATGAACGAAAACGTTAAAAGGAATTTTGCATTTAAATTTGTATTTTTGCTACTGACTTTAAACTTTTAAGTGTACGTCGGTACGTGAGTCAACTTCTGTATTTCATAATGAAATAGATGACGGTTTCCTAGACACTTATTTTGAACTTTACATTTTATTTTGCGTAGTCGGACCAAAAATCAATTACCTTTACGTATCACTTTTGTGTTTAAGTTTTTAATAGAATTTTATACACAACAATTGTATTTATTACCATAAACCTTTACACTAAACACTTAATACAATTGTGAAATGTCTAAAGAGGGAAGAGAAATCCCCGGTCGGTCACAATCGTTTGTCGCAGGGTTTATGGGAACGCGTTATTGGAAGCGATGGGACGAGACGGAAAAACGCGGCGACGTCCTGAAGTAAAGAGAGAGTGGGAGATATTACACTTGAGCTACGTTTCCCTGCATTGAGATTTGACATTTTCGCTTGAGGTCTGAGTATGGCATTTACTAGGTTAGATTCAACCTTATCTTGATGATTAAAAAGCTCAAAAAATCAGTCTTAAAACAAAACTGTTATTTGAATAATGTCGTCAATGTAAAGGTGGGTACGAATTAGAGCAACCTCGGGTTGATTTTTTCCTGATTCGTCATATTCCAAATCGGTCAACTTCCAAACTTGTCAATTTCCTAACCGGTCATATTCCTAACTCGTCATATTCCAGATTCGTCATACCATGTATAGCCTGCACAAATTTATTATAGAAATCCTCTGTGGTAAATGTTATGATTATTCCATTATTTGCCAATTCTTTTGGACTTAAGTAAATTATTGTCTAATAGCCGTAGTACACAGTATCACTCCCAAGTACAATTACTTAACTACAGTCTGTCCTGAAGTCCTAAGTAATACTTATTATTCGTGTAAGCACGTGTCCGCGATTTAATTTGACTGTACAATAAAAAAATTGATAGATGTCGAATATGACGAGTTAGGAATATGACCAGTTAGGAAATTGTCGAGTTTGGAAGATGACCAATTTGGAATATGACGAATCAGGAACAAATCCTCGGGTTGAGGCACGCATGGCTTACCAATTTTGCTTAAATTCGTATGCGCTCACGCGCTGCCGAGCCTTCGAGAGCCGATCTTTTGGCCGTGCTTAAAGGCGCCTCGGTGTACGTGCCTCGCGTTTATTGGACGTATATCCGAGCGCATCGCGGGTAGAACGACAAGTTTTAACTTGTCTGTGGGCTAGGCGCGTACAAATTTGATAAAGTTGCTGTGCCGTTCCACCACCGAAGCGATTTCTTCTTCTTTTTGTTAATAATTCGGTGAATTATGATAAACGCAGCCGCGGCTGTCATCGTGTCCGACGCCATTTTGAAATGTCAGCTCGCAGCACGCTGCTTCACCTGCGCATGATTATGACATGTGCAACAATTTGGGTCGCGAGCAGCTCGCCGCGCGGGGCAAGCATGCCTCAGGCTGAGCCACTCCGATTCGTACCCAGCTTAATGTTAGTTATCATCTGAATATATAAAACAGTACCGTGTTTAACTGACTGACAGACAACCAAGGTCGACATTTGGAGGGAATATTATTCCTCCGATATCTTAGGGGTGCATTAAGAAGGGATTTTTGGAAATTCAGCTTCTATGGATTAAAATAGGGGGCGTAGCAGGAAACTTATTCTAAGCAAAGGGAATTGTGGGCGTCCTCCAGCGTATACTGTTATATTGTGTAACGGCAATTTCATATTTAAAATAGTACTCAGTGACACCCGCGACGCTAAAACCCTAACGACACCTTGCTTGTCGAAATCCGACTATCCGTTCAGTCTTTACAAAGGAACAAAGAACAATACATACATACAGGGCCTCTATTCTACTGCGTTATAACGATATCGCGTTTGACGTGTTTTAGAATCGTCTATGTCACAGTCGCCATTAATTTAAATGACATAAGAGTTATCAAAACGTTGACAATGTGGATACACTTTAAAGACGATATCGTTATTACCGTGTAGAATCCCGCCCTGGTCAAAAATATAACCCGCCTCCTTCGGCAGTTGGGTGAATGAATGGTTTATTAATAAGTAATACAGATCTTAAAATTGGTATATGTACATAGCATCCTAAGATATATTCAGCCGAGTAAGGCATATGAAAGTGAAATTAAACAATAATATAAAATAGAAAATTAAGAAAATTAAATAAATGTCATATAAAACAAAAATTATTACAATATATAACTTTAATAATATATAACTTGAGAACAGTACAGCAGGCTACCAAAGAGTGGGTAACAGTGGTAGTATACCTCCTCAAAATCATCTAACCCGTCACCAAATAACTTCAAACATAAATGTTGTTCACACTTGTTGTTTTTGGAGATAGTTTTTTTGTGTTTGTAGTACCAGCGTCGGAACCCCCCGAAGTAAAAGTGCCCGTGCGGCCTACTTACTAAATAAACAAAATACTTACTAAATAACTTTCAACTTAGCAGTTGTATAAATAATACCAACGGCGATGTTTGAAGAGTATAATGTTACAGCTTCTCGTAAAATATAAAATAGGTAAATGATTTAAATAAAGGAGCGTGCACTCGGCGTGAGTTCTCTCGTCGTAGTAGTGGAGGGGCGCGGCCTGGGCCGCTGGCGGCACGCGGGCGGCGCGGGCGGCGCGGGCGGCTTGTCGCGCGGCCCTCTCGTGGCGAAGACTGGCGTTAACATGCTGCCCGCCTTGGAACATCATGTTCCAACAGTGGAACTAGCCTATTGAAGGCTCTCCGCAGCGTCCCGGAACTGGTGAGTACATCGGCGACCCGGGCAACTCCGTCGGTGCCAGGGTACAGGCATGTGACTCGTCCGAGCATCCATCGGTTGGGTGGGAGGCGGTCATCCTTGACAATCACCATTTGGTCAAGGTGTAAGTCTCCATCATCATTGCGCCATTTGTTCCGCTTCTGCAGTTCTGAAATATACTCGGTATAATACCGATTCCAAAAGTGATTTTTTAAACACTCTATTCTTTTGTATCTCGTCAGAGTATTAATACGTGTCTCGGCGTCATCAGCAAGTACCTGGGGAGTGAGCATAATTGTTCGTCCCATTAGAAAATGTGAAGGAGTAAGCGCAATAAGGTCCGAAGGGTCGGAAGAGAGAGGAGTGAGCGGCCTAGAATTCAGTACAGACTCTATCTGCACCAACAATGTCGTCATCTCCTCGTAAGTAAGGTTTGCTAGTCCTAAGACACGTTTCAAGTGAAATTTAATTGATTTTACCGATCCTTCTACTAGACCGTTAAAATGAGGGCTATATGCTGGACTGAATTTAAAGTTAATGTGATTTTCTGCTGCAAAGTTAGACATTTCATCAGAGTTCAAGCTAAGAAATCTGGATAATTCGTTGCAGGCTCCTACAAAGTTTTTTCCGTTATCCGAAAATACTCCGGTCTACCTCTGCGGGCGACGAATCTATTTAAACAAGCAAGAAAACCGTTAGTACTGAGCTCGGTGACAAGCTCTATGTGAACTGCCCGTATCGCCAGGCACACAAACACACATATGTAAGCCTTAAGAAGCTTGCAACCTCGTCCTTTCCTATCCGCTATCATGATAGGTCCGGCGTAGTCGACGGCTGTATTTTGAAATGGAAAATCAGCATGGAGCCTCTCTTTTGGTAGATTTCCCATTATTGGTTGAATACTTTTATTTGCAAACCTGCAGCAAGTGGTACATTGCCGTGCAGTCTTCCTAACCAAGTTACGTCCACCAACAATCCAAAATTTATGACGTAATGAAGCTAGCATTAGCTGTGGCCCTGCATGAAGTAGCAGTTTATGATAATGTTGAACTAGCAAGCGTGTTATGTGATGATTTGCGTGTATGATAACGGGGTGTTTCGCGTCATATGAGTAATTAGAGTTAGAGAGCCTTCCTCCTACTCTAATAAGGTCATTAGAATCCAAAAAAGGGTTAAGTTTTAGTAGCTGATCCTTGGAATTCAACTTATCTTTATTTTTGAGGGTTGAGTATTGTTTCGTGAACATTTCAAATTGTATTATTTTACATAAGGTTTTTTCAGACTTGCTCAATTCAGATATCTGCAGATGATCAATTTCTTTTTTAGGCTTAGGCTTTGTTAGGCTAGATACCTTTTTATGTGACTTACGGCAGTTACGTACGAATCTGTGAATATAAGCATAAATTCGTTGTAATTTAGAATAATTAGAAAATTTTGTGACATGATTATTTGTTATGTTGCCTAGAAGAAAATTAAAATGTAATTTCGTTTCAGGTAGTTTGTTATATGAAGTTATACTTTCTGGTTGTGTTGGTATCACAATATTAATATGCTGAAGAAAACTGGGGCCCGAGAACCACAAAGGACTATTTTTTAGCTGCTGAGCGTTTAGTCCTCGTGATCCTATGTCGGCAGGATTCAGGTCTGTGGGAACATGGTACCAGGCGGATGAATCTGTAGTGTCTGTAATTTCAGTAACTCTATTAAATACATACTGTTTTAATTTTGATTTTGACATTTTTACCCAACCTAATACAATGGTGGAGTCACACCAGTAATGTTCAGACTGGAATTTTAGTCTCATTGAAGTTTTAACCTTTTTTGCAAGTCGAGTAGCTAGCAATGCCCCTTCTAATTCTAGCCGGGGAATTGTCATGTTCTTTTTAAAGGGTGCAACTCGAGATTTTCCGATAAGTAGGTGTACGTGAACCTCGCCTTCCCTGGATACGCTACGCACATACACACACGCTGAGTAAGCATGTTTTGATGCGTCACTGAATGTGTGTAGTTCTATTGTTATAGGAAAATCACATAACACTCGGCGTGGGATTTGAATGCAATTAAGGTGAGGTAAAGTTTCAAGGAATTTATTGAATGAAATTTGGAGTTCCAGTGGTACTTCATCATCCCATGCACATTTATTTTTCCATATTTTTTGAAGTATAATTTTAGCTTGCAATAAGCATGGGTTGATGAGTCCGAGAGGATCAAAGATCTGAGCGATAGTAGATAGTACTAGGCGCTTAGTTGGTTTTTTATGTGTGGGTGAGTCTGATATCGACGATGAAAATGAAAGGTAATCATGTTGACAGTTCCAATTTACACCTAATATTTTTGAATTACTTTCGTTATTTATGATTAATAAAGGATCACCTTTCCTCTCATCGTCGTTATGTATGTCGTGCAGTATGTCTGAGTAATTCGAATTCCATTTTCGCAAATTGAAGTGAGCGCCTTTAAGTTGATGGTTAATGCCTTTACTGATGGTCACTAACACATCCCTATCGTCATGACCTGTCACGAGGTCATCGACATAAAAATCGTGTAAGATTGAAGTACCTATCAATTTATAATTTGTATGACTAATACGCTCATCATGAAGTGATGTGGTTCTGTTCATGCAGTCATGTCCCAACTGAGCAAGACATCTTGTAGCCAGGAACGGCGCTGAGGCAGTTCCGTAGGTAACTGTGTTTAAATAGAAGATTTTAATTTTTTCAGTAGGGTCGTCACGCCATAATATTTGCTGTAATGGCCTTTGATCAGAGTTGATAAGTATCATTCTGTACATTTTTTCTATATCAGCAGTTACTACGTATTTATGCTGTCTGAATCGCAACAATATACTTAAAAGATCGTCTTGGACAGTTGGGCCAATCAGCTGTATATCATTGAGTGATAGTCTCGAGCTGGTAGCCATCGAGGCATCAAAAACAGAGCGAAGTTTAGTTGTTAGACTGTTATCTCGCAGCACACCGTGATGCGGCAAAAAATAAGATATTTCATTATTTTTAAACGTTAAGTTTTCCGACATGTGGCCTAGATTTATATATTCGTTCATGAATTCAATGTACTTATGTTTAAAAATGGAGTTTTGATTAAATTTGCGTTCTAAAGCAAAGAATCTAGCTAGTGCCATATCATATGAATTCCCTAGACACTTGGGAGATTCTTTAAAAGGAATGTTGACCACGAATCTACCGTCAGACTGACGAGTAGTCGTTTCTGTAAATATTTTTTCACATTCCTGCTCGTCCTTAGACGGAACACGCGGGTCGGTAATAGATTCACACTCAAAATAATTGTCTAATTTATGTTGCAGCTCAGTATCAGAAGAGCTGGTGAAATGGCAATGGACTGTATTTTGGCAATTACATGACTGTACTTCTTCGATTGAACACTGACATGAATGCATATTGCAAGCATGGTTTTTATTATTGAATGATTTTGTGTGTGTGTTCTGAGGCGAGGGTACAGCACCCGAAATTAACCAACCTAACATTGTTTCGGTTAGAGTTGGTTTATTTTTCCCTAAGGAAATATTGTTATTCTTTATTACCTCCCAGAAAAGATCGCTCCCTAATAACATCTGCACCTCAGATGGCATATAAAACGAGGGATCAGCAAGGTGGATGTGGCTAGGGATGTCGAAAGTGGTATAATCGATTTTATGAGTGGGTAATAACTGTGTTATGGCGGGAACAATAAAGCAATTAATATTTTTATTGTATCCGCTTTTTGTAAGTGACGAAATATTCACATTACAACGTTTAGTGATTTGTGAATGTTGGTTATAAAGACCCTGTATTGAGACTTGAGTTTTATGAGCGGGAATATTAAGTTTTGCATATAAACTATCAGTTATAAAACTGGAAGTGCTACCGTTATCAAGTAACGCACGTATTTGATAGATGTTACCAGAACTGTCAGCGACACCTATAATGACGGTGGACAGCAAGACAGCTGATTGATGTGCACATGACATTGTAACATTTCCTGGTATGGATGTGTGAGTTTCTAATTTAGTTACACTTTCTGACGCGGGTAGAACAATGCATTTAGAAGTCGTCGGCAGACTGCGTGCGCCAGACCTATTATTCTCTTCCATATGTAACAAAGAGTTATGTTTTTTATGACAAATGTTACACGGACCTAACGTGCATGCGCTTACGTCATGACCTTTACGCAAACAGTTAAGGCATAATTTCATTTCCTTTGCCTTCTCTAATCTTATCTCTAGTGGGAATGATTTGAACCTATAACACTGATATAATGAATGGTGTCCTTTGCATAAAAGGCACGAGTATTTCGACACAGTGGGTGACGCAATAAATGTTTTTTGGCGATTATGCGTAATGTCACTGTACCTCCGCGGTGGGACACGCGAGTTTTGTGATTGTGGCTGTTTGTATCGCGAGTCGTCCATGGTTTCCAATAGATTAGCGCGATCTTTAATGAAAGTGTATAAATTGTCTAAAGTGGGAATTGTTTTAATTCTGTTGCGTTCTTCTTCCCATTCACGAGCAGTGACGGAATCTAATTTACTGGTAACCATGTGTATGATTAAAATATCCCAGTGTTCAGTAGGTAACTTTAAGGTTTTTAATGCTCTAAGATTTTTGGTAAACGTATCCATCATGTTTCGTAGTAACCTTGCCGATTCTCGAGTCAAAGGTTCAATATTAAATAGCGAGTGAATATGATTATTTATAAGTACTCGATCATTGTGATAGCGATCACAAAGCAATTGCCAAGCTATATCATAATTGTCTGCAGAAAAATCAAGAGATTGAATAATTAAGGCTGCACTATCCTTAAGTGACGCACGCAAATAGTGGAATTTATGAATTTTTTGAATGGTTTCATTATTATGAATAAGTGATGTATAGGTATCACGGAACCCTAACCAATCATGATAGTTTCCGGAAAAGGACGGTAAATGGATAGTTGGTAATTTTAACGTTGGCCCACCTTTAGCGATAGCAGTACCAGAGCCCGTCACCTGAGAAGAGTCGTCGCCCTCAGATGCAGCCCGGGTCCTATTCTGGCTCAGCAACTCCTCTGCCACAGCAACTGCAGTGCAGAAGTCGTCGTCAAAGTTGCCCCGTTCCATCAGTTCCTTTGAATCATCATCTGGAAGTTGGCATAATGATTCTATGTCAGTTTGCACGGTATTAAATTCGTCGTATATAGGTTTTATTAGATCCAAGCGCAACGATAATTGTCTTTTCTGCAAACTGCTTAGTCTTTCGCACGATGAAAGCGTATCTAAAAACTGTTTAAATATAGTAACTTTAGATTTAAGCGTGCCTCTCGATCTTTTAAGCACCCTTATATCCATTTCCAAGATGAAACCTGATGAAATGTGGAAAGAATCAAGAAAGAAATAACATAAAAGTGAAGAAAGAAAAAGGTTGAAGGTACTTAAATTTGAATGCAAGCAGAAAATCACGCAAGCAGATCCAGCGCGCAAGCGCAGCGAACAAAGCGCGGCAAAACCTCGCAACTGTAACGGTCGCGTCGGCGCGGTCGTTGACCTCGTCAGCTGAGCGCGCGAGCGCCCGCCGGCCGGGCCGAGCGTCGAACGTTCTGGAATGTAGATAAGTACGCAAATCTAAAGCAAGCGAAATAAGTATGACAAAATTGTTGGGCAGACAAAGCGATAGAGAAAACTAGGCAACTGAAAATTAATTAGGAGTTTAAACTGAGTAAGTACATAGGAAAAAATAGCGTGGGAAAATGAAAATAAAACAGAATAAGTGCACCTATCTATATTTAAAGTGAAATACTAGAATAGCAGGCCCCTGTGGCGAGAACCTGTGAAACTAATGAGATCGTAGGCCCCTATGGCGAGAACCTGTAAAAATGATGGGACCTTGGCTCGCGAAAGGAATTTTAGACCCCTAATGGCCGTTAAAGGATCCTAATTTTAAGAATGTTTGGCCTCTATGGCGAGTGCCCTAAATTAATAATTCGATGGATCGGCGCACCTATGGCGGTTGCCGGTATTTAATTTAAATTATGAGATGGCTCCTATGGCGGTGCCCTCAAGAAAAAAAAATACATTTACGGGGGGAAGAGGGACTACGTAGATAATGGAACGAACTCACCAAAACCTCACTCCCCGTGGTATAAATCTCGTTCGTGACACGGTGCAGTCGATGGAGATAATGTTGTAGATTCGAATAATCGTTAGAAAAGTTCCAAGAAGCCGTCCGGTTTCTCTCTTCTTAAATCTATCGTCGCTGGGTTCTTTGTTCTCGGTGCACGGCGCGGCTTGCCACGTCGCGTCGTCTTGTCGCTAACGGTAACCTCGACGTGTATTTCTCGTCGACTCTGATGGATCCGGCTCGAAGCATGTGTAAAATATAAAATAGGTAAATGATTTAAATAAAGGAGCGTGCACTCGGCGTGAGTTCTCTCGTCGTAGTAGTGGAGGGGCGCGGCCTGGGCCGCTGGCGGCACGCGGGCGGCGCGGGCGGCGCGGGCGGCTTGTCGCGCGGCCCTCTCGTGGCGAAGACTGGCGTTAACAGCAGTAACTGTCATAGAAAACGATGATCAAATTTCAGGTGTTTTGGGATTATGTCATTTTTGATTTACAGCGTTTTGGGATAAAGATGTCACGAGTTTAAGTTATATAAGGAATGTGGTATTTGAGAAAGGTGTTTTGGTATTTCGGTATTACGTTTTCGTTTTGCGATTTAGACGTATCGATAACCTGTGTATGAAATTAATTGAAAATAATTTCTACTCGTTTTTTTTATTTATTTGCACAAATATACCCGTCGATGAACAAAAAAAAACCAATGTAGTGAAAAAGCGCTAGCAGCTGAATGTTAGAAAATGCCCCGGAACTTACTCTCAGCTCGCAGTAAATAATAATTGCCAATAAAAACGTAACGACATTTCGTTGGCGTTCGTTAAAGCTCCTACTTTTATACGTTAAAAGAGAATTAAGCTCAAAAGCCCGAGATCAAAGCCGATAAATGGAGCTTCCGAGGAGCTGTAATTGTGTTAGAGGCGAATCAGAAGAGAAGCAGCATCTACATACGGCGCGGAGACACGGCGCTGGAAGGTACATCGTTTTATTTATATGACGATTTTTTATTTGACGACACGCTAGCCTAGTTGGGAGTGACCCTGCTTACGAAGCTAGGGGTCCTGGGTTCAAATCCCGGTAAGGGCAGATATTTGTGTGATGAGCACGAGTATTTGTTCCTGAGTCTTGGATGTTTTCTATGTATTTAAGTATATATTTCTCTATATAAGTAAGTTTATCATTGTCTAGTACCCATAGTACAAGCCTAGAGCTTAGTTTGGGACTAGGTCAATTTGTGTAACATTATCCCGTGATATTATTATTATTATTATTATTATAAGCACTAATCCTCATTTCATAATACTCTTTTACCAATACGTTTAGATCTCAAAACGAATTGTCATAGCACCGAAAATAAATAAATATAAAAAAGGTGAAAAATAAAAGTTGTTTATGCAGTAAGTACCGCACGGGCACTTTTACACGTCAAAACTCTACTGGCGCTTCAAAGAGACCACTGCTGAGAAGAGGCGCCACAAGAAACTCAACAGTCAGTCATTTTATAAAAATATTGCCAATGATAATGATATTAACCTAGCATTGTATAAATCTATTAATATTTTTTTTAAATATATATCATGCGTAGTTAAGCAGGAAAGAGTGTCGAAACTTCTAATAAAATAATAATACCTAATATTTATACCTACCCATGATATATACCGAAATATCTGATATTTTTTTCTAAAATATCGGATCCCTTATAGACTATGACATTTGGTAAAACCTCCATAAAGACGAGATATTTGAAAGATTTTTTTAGCCTTTTATAACTGCTTCCTTTTTTTGACATTTTGCTTTTCAGATGTTTCGGATTTAAATCATTCTAAGATTCAGTCGTATCAGAATTCAGGCATTTTGAGAATCAGACCTTTTGGATCAAGCCATTTTGAAATTTCGTGTACTTAACAAACGAGGCAATTTGAAATGTGGGCATTTTGGGACCAAGTCAATTTGAGATTTTGTCCAATTAAATATCCAGGCCTTATGCAATTCAGTCGTAATTAAATCAATTCCACTAAATAACGTGATTTGGTACTGTCTTATTAACCAAAAAGCGGGGGTGTTATTATAAGTAAAACGTGTGTGCCTGTGTATCTGGCGTGGCATCGAAGCTCTCAAACGGGTGAACCGATTTGGACGTTGGTTTTTGTTAAAGAAAGTTAATTTAATCTGGATGGATCTTAGTCATGTTTTATAAAAATCGGCCTCGCCGTTTAAGAGATATCAGCTGCAAAAGTAGTGGTCGCTATTAAGCGGGGCTCAATTCTGCCCTACTAACCTTGGGTTCCAATATTCAACTCTATAAGCAGTATGTCAGATTAAATTTCTAAAGTAGAATCAATACTCTATTCTTAGTAATAAGGTTGTAATTGCTACAAAAGTTTTATTTGAGATGCTGCTATTTAAGTAGGTTAGCGGGGCAGAATTCTAATGGACTAACACAATATTGACGTGTTTCCGTAATTAGTTAGTTCAGTTTAGTTTATTTATTCATAAATATAATATTACAGTATTACATTGCATGTCAATAAATACGAAATTACATTTTGACGTCAATATAAATACTAATAATCAAACAATAAAAAATAATATTCAAATAACTAAATAAAACAACAATAATTGAATATCTAATAAATGGTCACTAATCAGACGTCATTACATACATACATAACATCACGCCTTAATTCCCAGAGTGGGGTAGGCAGAGCTACAGAAATACCAACAAATCTAAAAAGACTTGTTGATAATTCTGAAACCACATTTTGCAGAAGTAGGCTAAGATGTTTAGTGTATTAGTGACAGGTTGCAAGCCCATCGCCTAACAGCACTACAAGCCCCTATTCCCTTAGTAGCTTCTTATGAATGACATCCACGGGAAGACATGGCGTGGCACTATTCTAACCCGGCAACCACACGGGCTTTGTCATTACATAAAGATTAATAAATATCAAGAACAATAATACAGCGTGTAAATTTCATACGGGCATATATTTTAACAATAGTTAATATACACCCTAATTAACATAAAAACGTGTGTAACAGCAACATTAGTTGTATTTCTTTTTTTCTTACTACTTAATTCAGCAAGCAATGTATGACATTGCGCAATTAAATTAAAGCATCTACATAATAGTCATGTTATGCTCACGAATTGTTATGGTTCGCCATTTGTTTACTTCGCCCATGAAAGTCAAAAATTTTGGTGCAGGCGGTGCACTCGCCTGAGATTGGTATTTAGTTTCCACACATTTCGTCCTTGCACTTGGATACAGGCGATACATTGACGACCGATGGACGCTCGCACACTTCGTACATTGCTCCTAAGACAAACTTTAAAAAAATTACTGCTCCTCAATAATAAAAGTTACCAACAAAATATCTTTCTCACATGATTTGTATGATCGTTAACTACGTCAGGATAAAATATATGCCCGTATGAAATTTACACGCTGTATATTTACAATTTAAGTTTCATATATTCGTCCACGGAGTGCAATGGATTATCAAATAAAAGGTTTCTCAGCTGATGCTAAGCGTATTGACAACGTATTGATAAATCTTATTTAGGTACTCGGCAGTCATGGCGGCTTTTAATGCGGAACACGAAAGATAATTTAAATTTAAAACGAATGTATGAGCTACATTTTTGTTTTTAATATTTAATTTTGATTAACCGGCGACTGCATTGTGAATTTTGCTGTAAGAGGTTTGTTATATCCCATATTCACGAATCGTTTTGACTGATTTGAATGAAAAAATTACAATTTATTGCTGTTAAAGTAGTCAAAAATTTATGAATTACTTTTTACTACCTCTATGTATTTTTTTGTGTAAAAAAAATAATTAACTTGGTAAAACTTTATACGAAATGAGCAAATTTTTTTTGAAATTAAACTTAAACCTAAGCCTCTGAACCACTGAGGCTTTAAAAGCACACACTAACCCTGGATTCGTATATTCAAAACGTCTCGTTAAAATGTGACGTCTCGTTAAAATTTGACACTTGATACATACAAAATGTGTCAAATATTAACGAGACGTCACATTTTAACGAGACGTTTTGAATCTTTTCGAAGTACAGTGCGAGAGTAACGGAAGCTTTATCTAACGCTGTAAACGCGACCGTAATACGGGCCCATGGTAGGAAGACAGCAATTTTAAAGGTTTAGTTTTTTGTTTAACGAAACAAAAGAGAAATTGTAAAGCAAAAATAATAAAATGGTTATTTAAATCAATTATTATTGTTCGTGTTTTATTCTTCATAATATTGTAATATTGGCAGTCATTTCCAGGGTTTATTCGTCTGCGAGAGCATAATGAATGTCTCGCGACCGATCCGAAGAATGTTTACCCTGTAGACGATTCAACTCCCGCGCTCGAGCGACCCTATCCACCTACGACAAGGTTCAAACTCGCTTGACAACATTCGTAAACTGTCGTCTCATTTCAAATGCTTTGGATTAAAATGGCTTCAATCGCTATACGTATGTATTTGATTTTCAATCTTAATTCGCTGTAATACAATTGAAAATCAAAGAAACTTGATCGCAAGTAAGGTATGTTTGGTTTTAATAGCTGGTATTGACTAAGCGCTAATTGCTAATAGATTCACAGCCGTATCACGTTGTGTTAAGGTCCATGTGGGTGCTAGTGGTGAATGATGGATTATCCAAGCGCTAATAGCGTGATGGTTGAACTCGTTATGATTAAAGTTTTGGTGGAGATTGATTAGAGTTTGATGCCTTGACATATTTTACAACTAACTTTCGCCCGCGGCTTTTGTCTGCCTCGATCTATACAATTATCCTGATCAAAAACTATCTGTAAGCCAACTTTAAGCAAATGTTGGCAATGTAATTGGATTCGCATAAAGTTCAAAATACAATTGACCCCAGAGAACCAAACACGGAACAGTATATCTTAATCCACTTACGCCTACTGTTAATTTAAAGGAACACTTTTTTCAAAGGATTTGAACCTTAAAGTGTTACGTTCCCATAGGGAACATGTGTTGACAAAAACTGAATTGAGTTTAATTGATTTGATTTAGGAGAAAATTTAAAAAGGCATATAAAAAGAAATACACTTAGTTTTGACCCGTTTAACTTCTTATAAGGTTAAGATTGAATTTATCGGCATTCTCATTTTATTCACGTAATATTTTAATGCAATGATATTGGCTTAAACATAGCAATTTCTGAAATAAATGCAAAGTTCTTTGGTCTAAGGTCTGCATATTTTTTAATATTTTATATACAGTGTTTTTGCAGGGGTCTCAATTATAACATTTTAATGCTATATATCTAATAATAAAGAAGACACACGTATAAAGATATCCTTCTGTTTCATAGCACTTTCCAGAGAGCGTTAGAAAAAAAACATGGATTTTCCCTTTTAGCGATTTAATTTCAAAAGACCCGTTGCATTACAGGTACCAAAAGGTGGTCTTTACGCTTCGGATGATAGCACCAGTGTTGGACACTTTAAGCTAACTGGTACCAATAATGGATGCTAAACTCTTAATTCAAAGATCACACGGTCATAAATTGTTTGCTGCAAAACAAATGAACAATTATTATCTTTTGTTAAAGAATGAAGTGTCCATCATTGTCCTCATGTCAATTACTGGTTCCATCAGCCTAATAGCGATTTTTCTTCTAGACAGACTTGAAAATATAAATAACTCAGGACTCAAATACATGGCCGATGGTGTAAAATTGCTTTAAAATTAAACTCAAACTAAACTACATTATTAAAATGAACTTCAAACTCAACTCGTTTCGTCCATTGGAGCGTTTCTATTTTTAATTTATTTTAATCCCACTCCTATAAGCTTGACAATGTTCCCATGATTACAAGGTTCACCGAAACTGTCACAGCCAGAAGAAAGACGTCCCGACCTCGAACCTGTGCCCCTCCAGCAACCAGTCGTGTCAATCTGCAATCACAGCTGTCGGCGCCACAATGCCTCCACGGGCCGAGGGTCTGGCGGTGCTTGCCAACTGGGTTCCGTCACAGAAAAAAACATTGTAAAAACCTATAACTAAAGTTAGTGTCACCAATATAAAATTTTGATTATATATGAACGATCAATATTAAATCAATATTGCAAGAACAATTTACAACAATTGATGATGATTTTATTTAAGAAGATAATAATGGGATACAAATACATGGGATGATTACTCGTATTAAAAAAAAAAAACGAAGTTTACTGAAAAACGGTCACCGCTCTTGAAGCTATTTTCACAGATTGATAAAAATGGATATTGGAAACTGCACTTCTGAAAACAAACAGACAGACATAAAAATTGGCTTCCACGTTTAAAACATTAGAAAAACTAAGATAGTTCTGTATATTCTACATTGGCAATGGATTCGCATCCATTCAATTCATTTTTTAATTTCATTCAATCGAAAAATCAATCAATCAAAAATTAAATTGAATCGTCAGTTGCCACCGGACCCCTGGATCGGTATTGACAGGCCAAATTGAAAGCGTCTGATCGGTTTTTATTACGCGCTTCCCCCGGCACCCCCGGACACCCCCGGACACCCCCGGACACCCCCGAGCCCGCGGCGGCTGAGCTGGCTTTATAAAGGCTTTTAATAACATCCTCGTCCTTTGTATCATTAAGAAAAAAATGTGACTCCATTTCGTTTACGAATAACCTTCATATTTCTTTCCAATTTATTATAGGTGAGTTTGACGAGTTTTACCTGACATGCACCAATCATGGACACTTAATTCTTATTTCAATGATCACACGGTCATTTATACTTAATTAAATCAATTTAGTTGTTTTTTTGTAAAACACATTATTGACCGTTATTTTCTGCAAAAAAGGGCAAAAGAATGTCAGACCACGCCGTTAAGTACTAACATAAAAACAACAAGAAATAACTAATTTTCTCTAGTCAATTGGTGCCGTCTTAGATGATTTTAGTAGGTATACAGTGTGTAAATGGTATACGGGCGTTCCTTTTAACTGTGGTTAGTACAACCCCTACTGAGCACATTAATGCAGCTTTTGTTAAAATTAAATAAAATAAAAATAACCATACAAAATAATTTAACACGCAATGTATAACGAAAAATGCAATTAATTAAAAATGAAAATAACACTCTGACGGATGGACTTCGATGTACATTGCGGGTCGATAGTATGTTCAAAAATTAATAACGGTGTATACGTTAGCGTAATCAAAATAATTATTTCTGTTAATCATTAGTAGAGTCTTAATCTAGATGTCCAGTTTTAATAAACGCCCTTATACCATTTACACACTGTATACACTTTAATCGCCTGTATCTCAGGAAGCAATGATGTCTACTTAGTTGTGTTAAATTTCCTTTAAAAATCGTTAAATCCTTTTTATTGAAGATTCTTTTCAGATTTTTAGTATTTATAGTTTTGGCTGTAGTTGTAGGGGGGGACACTTTACTCTAGTAAAAATTAGCGCTTTAAAGATTAATATTTCATAAACAGATTCCTAAATTGATTTTTTTTTCTACAAACCCGTAATATTTTTAAAAGACCTATCCATCGACACCCTACACTATGGAGAAGACGAGAAAAAAAATACATCCCCACGTGAGGTGTAGGGGGAGAACCCTAAAAAAAAAACGTTTTCAACATTTAATTTTTCCACTTTGTTGGCGTGAGTAATATGTATTATTCATGCCAAATTACAACTTTCTAGTACTAAGAGTCTCTAAGCTAGCCTGCGGAAGGACGGACGGACGGACAGACGTGGCGAAACTATAACGTTTCCTAGTTTGACTACGGAACGCTAAAATCTACCACAAAACGCAACAAGTATGGACTAATTTTCATTTTTAAATTACTAGGTGCTGTCTAACATGGTTTTTAGTAGGTACAGTCAAGTTCAAAAGTATGTATACACTTTAGTACCTTGTCACTTTAATCGCTTGGATAATTTCATATGGCAGTTTAAACTTGACGTTAAATAGACAAGGTACTAAAGTCTGCCCTGCTAAGCCAAATAGCAGTATGTCAAATAAGTCTCCTGTAGCAATCAAAACCTTATTACTAACAAGAGAAGATTGAATCTACTTTGGCAATTGAATCTGACATACTGTGTTTTAGCTTAGGAGGCCAGAAGTGTATACATACTTTTGAACTTGACTGTACTAGTATAAACACTTTAATCGGTTGTACCTCAGGAACTTGTCAAGTCGAATTAATAGGAATACTTAGTTTTTCTTTTAAATTCGTTATTAAGTATGTGCTTTCATTCAAGATATTTTCCAGGTTTTTAGTATGTGTTGTTGTGTGTCTCCCCCGTGTGGTTGCCGGGTTAGTATAGTGCCACTCCATGTCTTCCCGTGGATGTCATGAGAGGCCACTAAGGGAATAAAGGCTTGTAGTACTGTTAGGCAATGGGCTTGCAACCTGTCACTAATATACTGGTAAACATCTTAGCCTGACTGTGCAAAATGTGGTTACAGAATTATCAACAAATTAAAAGTTGATGGTATTTTCGTAGCTCTGCCTACTCCACTCTGGGAATGAAAAAATAGTATGTATGTATGTAGTATTTGTAGTTGTGGTTGTAGGGAATGCGGACGCGACACGTAAATTTTAACGAAAATGACACTTTTCAATTGCATATTTCAATATCTTAAACGGTCCCTCAAGTCCCTGCACATGGTCCTACCACCACTAAATTATGCCACATTAAAGTTCTGTTGTAGGTACCAAAAGTATTCAATTCAAACACTATTATCTATTTTGTGGTTAAACCGCGGACAGACGGACTTGGCGAAACTATAAGGGTTCCTAAATTGACTTCGAAACCCTTAACAGGCCACCAACTAACCGCGTGGTCGCGTGGAGAAATACTTTACTTTCAAATTAAATATTAAAATGCATTGCCAGCGGTCACGTCGCGCCATCGCTCTCCATATCAGCTAGTTGGTTAAAAATCTCATTACCTCACATTTCGACCGAGATGCTTTTTCTTTGACTACTCCGCTCCAACCTAAAATCGACCTTATTCGCAGTAAACTAAAACCTAATTCAACTAATAAAGCTGCGCGGTTTAACCAGCTTCAGCTCAAATAAAATGCTACTGTGTCTTAGTTTAGATAAGGTTGAGTTTAGGTTGGTGTGTCGAGAAGGTTGTAGGTCACGTATTATATTAGGCCACGTCCCGCCGGCAGCGTAGCGTCACCTGTCGGACTGACGGACGGATATGGTAATGTGAGTAACACCCATACACGAACATACACCGCACACAATGCCGAGTATTTAGCTTGGTTTCTATATCTGTTTATAATACACGTATAAAACTAACCGTGTGAAGTGTGGTTGCCGGGTTAGAGTAGTGCTACTCCATGTCTTCCCGTGGATGTCGTAAGAGGCGACTAAGGGAATAAGGGCTTGTAGTACTGTTAAGCGATGGGCTTGCAATCTGACACTAATACACTGGTAAACATCTTAGCCTGTTTGTGCAAAATGTGGTTACAGAAATCGACAAATCTCCTTATTATAGAGTGGTTGGTATATCTTCATCTTAGGAATGTATTTGACATTATGTAGACGACACTATCAAATTGTGATTTGTAAAATGTAAAACGACTCACAGGGTCCCGAGATACAGGCTCTGCCTAGTTTGGGGTCCACAGGACATTATGTAGGACCCTGCAGGACAGTACCTTATCTGTAAACAGTTTATTTTCTTTTAATAAATGTATTAATATAATATTCCACATAAATATGTACACCGGAGTAGAACTTGGTCGCCCAGGTACTTTAATTTCATATTCATACTAGTCAACCAATGATATTACATATAAACAGAAAGTACTGTTACTGCCGCACCCAAGTTGAAGATTCATAAAAAAACCCAATTAACCACCCTCGCTCTGTTTACGCCAAAAGAGTCGACGATAGCTCTTACTCTCGTAATTTGTCCATCATTCATCAGTGCAACAATTGAACATAATTATAGTTTCTCTATTTTCAAACGCAATTTTCTAGGAACGTAACATTCTGTACTCTATAATATCAATGTAGTCAACATACTAGGCTTCCCACCAAAATTATTAAAATCCACACACAACAGAAATGTCTAAGGATGAAAAATATCCTAACATTATTTTGATGTTTTGCAATGTATCGCACCACATCAAAATAATACAGAGATTTTTTTATCATATGACATTTTTGATTTGTGTATTACCCCTTAGTACAAACGATACGTTATCTCGCATAATAAAACCATCTCTCTCTATTTACCGAATACACTGAAACAAAGACGCCTGAAGCATCACGTACACAATATGTCGATGTATCGTTAATGCCGACGACGAGCGGAACGAGGCTTCGTGTCGGGTGTCCGGTGTCGAGTGTCGGGGCCGCGCTTCATCAGGGACGAGCTTGTTACTGGTAAGGTTACCGGCACATACATTTGTTATGTACAATATCTATAAGATAATATTTAGCTTAATCCTTGCAGGGGTTCTATTGTATTTAGTAAAGCCATACTTTTTAAATGTTATCACATTGTTTTTTATCTTGGTCGCTATTACTGTCAACGTCACGCCTTCATTCCCAGAGAGAAAAAGGCCGAGCTACAGAAATACGAAACACTCTAAAAATTGATTTTTATATATGACTACATTTTACACAATCAGGCCAGGAGTTGCAAGCCTGTTGTCTAACAGTACTACAAGCCTATTCCCTTAGTCGCTTCTTACGAAATCCACGGGAAGACATGGAGTGGCGCTATTCTAACCCGGCAACCACACGGGGGAATCTATCATAATGGTGATAATACGAAAGCAATAGGTAGAATAAGGCCCAAGGTCATGATTACTCTGCTATTATAAATAGTTACGTATATTTACTCCGAATTTTCATAACTTAAAAAAGCAGTTCTTCTAAAACCGTTTTTTTAGGTTTTGTTACAATACCAACCTACCCTTACCTACATATTCTATAGAGGAAGCTCGCCGCTTAGTTCGCATAGAATTAGTTTACCGCTAGTCCCCCTATTTTAACCCCTTAGGGGATGAATTTACGAAAATCCCTTCTTAGTGAACCCACTAGGATATCCCAGGAAGACTTTGCGTTGATCGATCAGTCAGTCAGTTTCATCTTCAGTACAATTATAGATAGTTGATGTTTAAAAAAACCTGAATGCAAAAGTTATAAGCAATGGCATTTCTAACTTATGAAAATTTGGCGAATGAAAAAGTTGAACAATAAACCTCCGAGATAAGGACAGGTTACCATTATAAATGCGAAAGTTGGTGAGTGTGCAAGTTCGTATGTATTTTACTACTTAACGCATAAAGTTGTGGACAGATTTGGATTAAATTTGACATGGTTCAGACGGAGAATAATTTATATATAGAATAGTTAAATGACAGCGGCCACTTGAATTTTAACTAAGAATGTTCATGGTCCTCTAATAAAAGAAAAAATATTTACTAAATTAAAAGTTTCCTCTGTGGTTAAAATAAATACCGTTAATTTACGATATCATTTCACTCCTGGTTTTCACAAAAAAACATTGTTTTCCTCAAAAGAGGGATCAAAGCAGCCGACGTCTTTTGTTTTTGTATGTTTTTTTCCTATTGTATTTGCTTTTCTTCATCGGAGTTTTGATTATTGCTGAGGTATTATAAACGAAATTGTTTAGATTTATAAAAAGATAAAGAACGTTTATTCAGTAAGTAGTTTGTAAACTGTAAGATGTTCTAAATATAGATTTTTTCTCGCTGGTAATAATATTTATTATAAACTGTGTTACACAAACAATTTTACTCTTTAAATTTTACACCTCCAAGCAGCAGTGATCGCATTGTTGTGTTCCGGTGTAGGGATAACACTACCGCAAAAATACTTGCATAGGGGCATTCCATCTTAGTCCTCGTGTTTGGCAACGCATGTACAGTCGTAGGATTGCATTCTTGAGATTGCAAATTATGTCTATGAATCTTACTTACCATCAGGTGACACGTGACATATGTGCTCGCTTGCCTCCAATATCGATAACAATACCGGCCAAGCGCAAATCGCATACGAAGGGTTCTACAAAAACCGCAAAAAAGTGTAGTTTGTTGTATGGGATATTTGTATTTGTTTTATTTTAATTTAATTATTCCGTCCGTCCGCAGCCTAGCGCAGAAACTCTTAGTACTAAAAAGCTGTAATTTGGCATGAATATACATACGTATTAGTCACGCCAACAAAGTGGTAAAATAATAGTATGTTAAAAACATTTATTTTTGTGTACCTCACCTACACTTAACGTGGGGTGTATTTTTAAATCCTGACTCTATCATCAGAACAGCTCTTAGATACCATAATAATGCATTGTCATCGGTTTTACACTTGTGGTTCAAATTACAGCCCATTCCATTAACATACAAACGAAATTTCCACGTAAATAAAAGCTTGTGATATTAAATGGAAACCAGGAGATAAATAGGCCAAAATATGAGAATGAATATGAATGCTGAATATTCTGGGTAACATGAAGACATGATTCTTGTTAAGATATACGCTTGGAAATTTCGCAATTACTTCGATGTTTTCTTACTGATATTGATTGACCTTTATTGCTGTATACTTGTCGTAAATATTGCAGATGTACAGTCGAACAACGATTGAAAGATAATTGACATAGACCATAAAAAAACAGAAAATCATGTAGGTACCCAAAATATTTTACAAAAAATATTTAATAATAGGCCATTTTAAGGAGCCAAATTCATCTGTTTCCGCGTGGTTGCCGGGTTACAATACTTAGAATAGTGCCACTCCGTGTCTTCCCGTGGATGCCGTAAGAGGCGACTAAGGAAATAAGGGCTTGTAGTACTGTTAGGCGATGGGCTTGCAACCTGTCACTAATACACTAGTAAACTTCTTGACCAGATTGTGCAAAATGTGGTTAGAGAATTATAAATAAGTATTTTTAGAGTTTTGTATTTCTGTAGCTCTGCCTACCCCATTCTGGAAATTGAGGCGTGATACTATGTATGTATGTATGTAAATTCGTCTGTTTCGGATTGCAATTACTTTTATTTCCTTCATAGTATATTTTGTGACATGCCCCGAGTCGGCATATTCCTTGAATTGGTTAAATAATGTGGCCTAAGCCAATTCAAGCTAGGTAGAAATTTTTTTTTTTGCTTTAATGATGTTGTCGGTGAGCGGCTTGCCCGAGGGAGACTAGTACGGGCTGGGTAGCGTTCGACTGAATACGAATTATGCGGTAGTAAGGGATCATAGATACTAAATTGTCTTTACTCGTTTTGGGGTCTCTATCATTTCATCGAACGCTATTTTCTGCTGAAACCATAATATTTTCAGGGTATCTTAAACATCTAACCTAACGTAACCTACGTAAGTAATGTTTAAGGTATCCTGAAAATATTATGGTTTCAGCAGATAATAGCGTTTGGTGAAATAAAATTCGATGAAATTCGATGAAATGATAAATTGGATGAAGTGATGAGTTACCCTCGTAATGTTAATTTTGCAATAACTTTTATTGAAAACAAAACGATAGCAATAAGTGTAACAATGTGGAATAAAGCCTCGGAGTTTTTATTCTACTCGTTGAAACAATATTGCTTTTGATATAGTTATCGTATTGTTTTTAACTCTGCCGCCATTACTATCAAGTAAATAAGGAGCTTTAACGTTGAAAATATGATAACTCATCTAAAGTCCCTCCAACACTGACGCTAAAAGTAATTTTGTATTTATTTTAAGTATGTTTCGCGTCGGACTGTACGCGGGTGTGTCGACCGTTATTGCCGGCTAATACGTTCGCCGAAATGGAAGCATATTGCCGTTGTTTGCTTCTCCTGTATCTTATTAATGGTTTACTCGATAAATGTTTCTGAGAAAATCGGTGTAATACTCGTCTTTGGGAAATCATCTCTTGGTAGAATTGGTAGAATGGTTGTGTTTATCCTGGGCCTCTATTGCACTGCGTTATAACGGTATCGCGTCTGATGTGTTTTAGAATCATTTATGTCACAGTCGCTATAATTGTAAATGACATAAAAGTTATCAAAACGTTGACAATGCGGAAACACGTCAAATAAATATCAGGGGACAATCTCACACACATTGACCTAGTCCCAAACTAAGCTCTAGGCTTGTAGTATAGGTACTAGATAACGATAAACATACTTATATAGAGAAATACATACTTAAATAATATAACATCCAAGACTCGGGAATAAATATTCGCGCTCATCACACAAATATCTGCCCTTACCGGGATTTGAACCAGGACCGCTGGCTTCGGAGGCAGGGTCACTCCCAACTAGGCCAACGTGTCGTCAAATACGATATCGTTATTACCGTAAAGAATCCCAGTCATGATGTCACGTTCAGTAAAGAAGCTTAGTAAAGTAAAAGTCTCTAATACAAAGGCCTGTGTGCTCGTAACAAAGTAATTATGCAAAGCATGTGTGGTTATTAGCACTTTTTCCCAAAAAAAACAGCCTAAAACCCGTTTTTGTAGGCACTGTAACTTTTAGTTTACTCAAATTTACAAATTGTCCCAGTCTCAAACTAAGTTCTGGGCTTGCACTATACTTTGGACACTTTAGAATGCATACTTATTGAAAGACCTACCTTTTATCCTACATTTCACAAATGTTTGCCCTTACCGGGAAACGAAGCCAGGACCGCTAAATTTGTAGAAAGTGTCACTACCAACTAACGCCAACCTTGTCAAATCAAGATAGATAGACACTCGTAGCCGAAGGCTGGCCACTTGAACCCGTCCTCGAGCGGCCGCGGGCGGCGCGTGCGTTTGAGTTATGGTCCGCCATCTTGGATCTCAACTAGCTTCAGCCATGGCTTAAGGATAATTCACAATGCAGATTAGCTAGCGAGAAAATCGATGCTGTATATCGCGATTTTTGCAAAACAGAAACGTGACGTCGTCATGTTTTTACATTTGAGGGTTGAATTAAGCAATTATGATACTTACTAATATAATAATGATGTTAAGATAGAAGTAAGAGCGCTGTCACATTAGGCGGTTTGGCAGCGTAGCTAGAGGCAATTGCAAAAAACTGGTTACCACGCTGAAAAACACGTTTCTTATATGGAAAATTCCGAGCATTTTGAACTTTCATTTATTGTTATTAGGGTGTTGTAGCGGCTGTAGAAATGCCTACAGACTCTGTAAAAATATCAAGTCTCTTGCTATTACGGTTTATGAAATACAGCTTGCTAATAGACAGTCGGACGGACGTACAGTGGAGCCTTAGTAATAGGTCCTGTTGGCATCCTTTGGGTACAACGCTAAAAAGGTCTGTCTAGTCGCACTGCTTAGCTCCAAACGTACGTATAAGATATATATGGCGTACTACTGTTGGGCTTGTTGGGTGTGGTTGTAGTACTGTTAGGCGATAGGCTTGCAACCTGTCACTAATACACTAGTAAACTTCTTGGCCTGATTGTGCAAAATGTGGTTACAGAATTATCAACAAGACTTTTTAGAGTTGTTGGTATTTCTGTAGCTCTGCCTACCCCACTCTGAGAATAAAGGCGTGCGTGATGTTATGTATGTATGTAAATAATCACGATTCATAGAGATGCAATCCATTTTATTCGTGGGATTGAATGAGAATAACGGATATACTGAGTGAAACGATGAATAAGATCTAATGAACTGTACGAATGGTTTGGTCCAAACATTACCTATTATGAGTTAAAAGTTATTTGGTATTTATAGAAATGTCTGTCGCATTTCGCTGTTATCTGACTTTCACGCAATGGTATTAAAAAATAATAATATTTGTATTGACGCGCCATCTGTGTACGAGCAGTCTGCTATCGATTATTAAACAGACTTCACAGAAGCCTTAACCCTATGTGCTTCTGATTAGTCCACAAGAGAATATAATAATATAAGTTTGTAATGGCACGTAGCTGTTACTTACGAATGAACTGTATGACAAATAAATCAATAAATACTAATGTATCGAACAATTATTTACCTCGTGCGTGATATCCACGGACTTATTCCTCTAACAAGCCTAAGGGAGTGTCTATAAATAACCGACATTGGTGAAATATACCTTAACAAAAGTGAAAGCTATTAATTAAAACTAGAATTAGATGATTAAAGAAGTTGTTGTTAAGACGGTGTTTCTTTGAGTATAAATATCAAAAATAAATATCAGGGGACAATCTTACATAAATTTATCTCGTCCCAAACTAAGCTCTAAGCTTGTACTATGGGTACTAGACAACAATAAACATACTTATATAGAGAAATACATACTTTAATACATATAAAACATCCAAGATTGAGGAACAAATATTCGCGCTCATCACACAAATATCTGCCCTTGCCGGGATTTGAACCCAAGACCGCTGATTTCAGAGGCAGGGGCACTCCAACTTGGCCAACATGACGTCAATTATCGTCGTAGGACAACAATGAAGTTTGGATTAGTATTATTTCGTACAGAACACAGAACACTGAGCAGTTCCTTCAGTAGCTAGTTAAACCTGAACTCACGTACAAGCCGTAACCGTTTAAACACGGCAATAGCCCCGTTGGTGGCTTCCCACGTCTCTGCAAATCCGCCCTCATTCGTACCTTGCATAATGCAGCATAGCCCACTACAGCCGCCGCAGTCTCGCTCATTTACATAAGCCGAGGCAAATGATGTGGCTGTGCCTTAAACAGCCTCTTTAAGGAAGCTCCGGTACTGAGTATGCACACGTGGTCTTATGGTTGAATTTCATTTGCACGTCATTAATATTCGAAGAGTTAGCGATGCCTTAATTCTAGTTGGTCCACTAACCAGCGGTCCCAGGTTCGCTCCTTGCTATGGATAAATATTTGTGTGATGAGACTGATGAGTGTGCCGGTATTTGTTACTTCTTTCTTTCCGGTGTTTCAAAAGAGTACACGAAGGCGTGGCGTAATGCAGAGGCCCTTAAGGTAGCTATAATTTAGTAAAGTGATCCGGCACCAACCAGCGATTGTCCCTGAGTTCACCTCACCGGTTATATAAATATCACAGAACAATGTCACACAAATGGACCTAGTCCCAAACTAAGCTCTAGGCTTGTACTATGGGTACTAGACAACGATAAACAGACTTAGATAGAGAAATAAATACTTAAATAAATAGATAACATCCAAGACTCAGGAACAAATACAGGTAAAGATCTGTTCCTCCACATAGTACTCCGAGTACAAACTCTCACTCAAAGAACTATTTAAAAATGTATCAAATCATCTCACGCAAATTACACATATCTTCACGCCTGTCTCCCAATGGGGTAGGCAGAGACTATGGAACGCCAGGTGCACCGATCCAAACATACAACCTTCGCTTACGCAAATTAAATGGATCATAATAAGCTACAGAAGCTACATGCAAGCTTTTACTAAAGCTATTAATTTTGTTAGAGTGGCTATATTAATAAATTGTCATTTTCATCTTTAAATCTCTGGTTACAAATTTAAATTACAGCTCTATTCCAAAACGAAGTCTCTAGAAATAATAAAATATTCTCGATCGAAACTCGACCGCAACTGTCCAGGTTAACCTGACCTCTGACCTATCCTTCGCGCCCCCGGTTCAGAGGAGATTGTAGGGAGACGGGGCGGGGAGGTAGGTCAGGGTGAGGTGGTTATGACATCAATTTTATTCGGTATTGACAGCTACTGCCGACGACGGTCATCGGGCAAAGATCACGAGTGACAGCCACGGCAGACCTACTATTTAAATTTGTTTCTTAAATTGACATCATCTTGCTTAACTTTTGAAGTTAAGATTTGAAATTTTTAAGAGATAAGGTGTCGTTTTTTCAATTTAATAAGTCCTACCCCAATGCTAATTATGGTGGGGCGCTTTCGTTGATTGAAAACACTTGCAGTATATTATGTTAATTACAGATGTATATTATTATGAACATATGTTAGGTAATATGTTGCCTGATATTTTATATGCTTTTTCAAGAAAAACAATTTTGATTAACATATTTTATTCCTTACTGTACCTAACTTGTTATACTAGAACTCACTGTCAAAATAGTTCAACCTTGACGGATCTACTATAACTTATAAGCCAATGAGGAATTCCCACCTTCCATCTTCATCACCATACCAGTTCGATGGTAGCATATTATTGTATTGTCATCAGAATTTATTGATTTCTATGATTTTATAAATTGTTAGGTTGTTACTTACAAGTGAAGCTAATATAACGTTTGTTAGTATGTAATTTAATAAATCTATTCAGTATTATACTAATAACGATATATCGGCACCGTTTGAGTAAAAAAAATCTAAAAATAAGCAGTTCTCGGGAATTTAGCACCGACTTCTACACGGAGAGAGTCGTTTGTAAAAACCAGTTTCCAATAAAGCTAGACGGGTTATTCCCAGCTTCCAACCTATCCAACCCAGTTTTGCCATAAACCTGGGTTGGATAGGTTGAAAAATGGGAATAACCCCTAGACTTCGCTTGCACCCGGCGCCCCCTGCCCTGACCTCGTATATTTATATGATTTATTATAATAATATCGGGTCCTCCAAATAAGCTCTTCGGGAGATCATTTCACTTTTCACGTCGACCTACGGTATTCAATCCGGGCGTGATTGAAAATGCGACAGAGATGGAGTAGCGTAAAGGAAAGGGAAAATGGTAGGGAAATAAAATACTTGGGGTAAATTGTATGTTATAAGCTGACCAATTTCAACATGTTCCTATTAACATGGTGTTTTCATTCATTGACCTTCCTCGGCTGCCTTTCAAATTAAATAAATATCACCGGACTATTTCACACAAATTGACCTAGTCCCAAACTAAGCTCTAGGCTTGGACTATGAGTACTAGACAACGATAAACTTATATAGAAAAATTATATTCTTAAATACATAGAAAACATCCAAGACTCAGGAACGAAAATTCTCGTGCTCAATACTTAACTAGGCCAAGGTGTTGTCAAATAACATTGCGCTGTAGCGTCAATTATTGAAAAATAATGTAGTGGAACGGAACTTCATGGATTCTAAACTTTTATCAGGAGTCATTTTAAAGTGTTCGTGAAAACAGGCTAAATCTACGAATAGCTTAGTCTATCAGCAAGTAGGATAGGCTCGACGAAGGCCAAACTTCCCAGAAGTCCGTCATACTCCGCCGGAAAAGTAATAATGTATAATGGAATAACTATACTATAACTTACAAAGAAATTTGCATTTATTTCGTAAATTACTATGTTCATGCTGATATCGTTGAACTAAAATATTATGTTAAGAAAACGGGTGACTCATCACTTTACCGAATTTTACTTCATCGAATGTATCGTTTCATCGAATTTTATTTCATCGAACTCTATTTTCTGCCGATACCATAATGTTTTCAGGGTATCATAAACATTCATTACGTAGGTTAGGTTAGGTTAGATGTTTAAGATACCCTGAAAACATTATGATTTCAGCAGAAAATAGCGTTCGATGAAATGAAATTCGATGAAATGATACATTCGATGAAAGGTGTTTCGATGAAATGATAGACAACGAGGATGCCAAAAAAGTATTCTAAAGATTAAAAGAAGTTTTAAAATTTTAACAAGTTATGATTATACATAATTATATAAAATCTGCTTTTTTTTCATTTTCCCCTAATTCGTATCAATCAAAGTCAATTCTGATTTTCATGCATGTTCTTTATTATTAAAATGACAGCCATCCGGGGTTTAAATAGCTTAGCAATAAAAGGACTCAGGTCACACAAAACATACTTTTATCTTAATCCTTAATTCTTTATTCTTACGTTATAATATAAAATAGACGAATTAAAGTCCCGAGCCTATGTCAGAATCTTGCCCCGTGGCAGCGTGTTAGGCGCACTGGCTTGTATCTCTTCTATGTAGTGATCGAAATGAAGCCTACTGTTTGACCGCAACCGCATGTGTCGCTGACGCCCGGCCGTGGACCCAGCAGTTACGCCGACCACAGAAGACAGCAGCAGCTGCCTAATTAAAATAAAACTTCGCCTTTGCGTTCGACGCAGCGCTGTGTCAAGAGAATGACACCACAGGTGGCAGCGGAAGACGTTGGCGCCTGAGCTGCGGCCGGCTGCAGATGACACCTTAAGCCTACTAAAGCCAGAAAATACCTAATTAAATAGTTTCAGCGTCAACGTTCCGAGAAATTTACAGTGCTAAAGTGAGTGGAAGGGTCGGAAGGGGGCGCCCTAGGTGTACTTTTTGAATCAAATCGGGGAAATACTGGAAAAGGGCCGAATCTTAAGTACCCGAAACCGACGTGCATGCATGACTCGATGTATGAATGTGGAAGAAGCGAAAGAGCTTTGTCAGGATCGTAGCAGGTGGACAGAAGTGGTCTCTGCCTACCCCTCTGGGAAACAGGCGTGATTTATGTATGTATGTATGTATGTTTCGATAGCTAAAATAAGTCGTATCTCTTAATTTTTCATTATTTAATTTACACTTATTTCATTTGCCAAAATGGTCACTGGCTGGTCTTTGGGTAACAGATACTGGTAACTTTCCCTAATATCACATACCATAATTTTATTTGCCATAAAGATATTTTTTCTGAAATCGTAATCGTACCTTTCAGTTCATTTTTGCATGCCATCGTATAAAGCCCAATAGGTTAGGTTATGATTGTTTCATTTCAATTCTGTGGTGCTAGACAAGTTGCATTCGATAATCGTTAGCGATTATGTTTCGATTGATAAATGTATGGAATTGACGTAAGCCACCGAGATACTAACGTAACACTTACGTCAATTCCATATATTTTTCAATCGAAACATAATCGCTAACGATTGTCGAATGCAACTTGTCTAGCACCTCTGAATAGTCCATGGTTTTAGAAAAAACGCCTTTATGGCAAATGAATATTAAGGCAGATAACTGTTACGGCGTATAAAATTATCTCATAATGACATACATGCATACATAACATCACGCCTACGCTACGACGTAAATTAAAACCCTCGTGATACGGCACTACGACTGTGGCCGGTGTTTTTAATTACACCAAAAACGGAACTCCGTCCACGGCCGGCTATTCCCCTTAGCATTTTATGGCAGCACGGACACCTGTGCCGTTTTAGTCTCTAACACAAGGCGCTAGTGCCACAGAAAAAAAGATTTAGGGCAACTCTACCTCATGCACTATCCTAAAAAGGGAACGACGTGGGTTGTGACACATAACGGCTGTGGACGTAACGGCCGTGGACGAGCTGCCACTTTCGGTAAGATTTTTTTGTTCGATATTATATACAAATTTTCCGTCAGACGGTGGCACAATGTTTGACACTTTGTTAAATGTTGCATGAGTTTTTTTTATGGCATGGAGAAGGCAAACGAGCACACAGTCCACCTGATGGTAAGTAGAAACTGTGACCCATAAACATTCGCATTCACAAGACTGCAATTCTAAGACTGCAAATGCGTTGCCAACCCTGAGGACAAAGATGAAATGCCTCTACGCTAGTTATTTCACCTGTAGTCTTATCCCCACACCGGAACACAACAATGCGAACATTGCTGCGTGGCGGGTGGTTAATAGATAACATGGTGGTAGCGATCCGGACGGACCCTGCACAGGGTCCTACCGCCCGCACTAATTTGTGCCATATCATGCAATTTAGAGAATGGTGCTGTACCCGTGAACGTGTTAAAAAGGTATTACAGAGTGTTCCAATTGTGCTGTTTTAATTACTACTAAAAATTCTAAATTTAAAAACTTAAAATCCATCCCTTTGACGTTAGAACCCACGCTGCACCTCGGGGCAACTCGAAATTCATAACCTTTTTGGGTTGCGCTGAAATAATGAAACAGCACTTCAGTAACGAACTGCTCCTCGTTTTTTGTCGGCCTTTTCCGGCAGAGCCGAGCATTGCGCCGGCACAAAGCACGCGCCCTGATTGGCTGAGCTAGGGCTAGGGGTGCCACGAACCTGTATGTAATATTTTGATAAGTTTTAATATTTATTTAACCATCACCACCATCCCATTTAACTATTTGGTTTAGGAATAATAATGCACATTACTTTTACCAGACTGCGGCAAAGCCCAAAAGGAGGTTTATGTGTTTGTCCGACTGTATGTTCCCTCTTAGGGGCTGAAACAAGCGAGGTGTCGTTAGATTTGTCTTAACGTCGCAAGTGTCACTGGGTACTTACATTAAAACTAAGTAGATAGATAGTAGTAGAGTAAGAAGTTTAACTAAGGGTAATAAAAGACAATATCAAAACAAGCAGTCGGGTTTTAAAAACTTACTTTTTGTTAGACTTGTTTTAGGACTTATTCAGACTAGAAACCTATAACGGATATCAATAGATATCCGTTATACGAGGTTTTCAATTCGTCGGAATTTTTTCGCTATTGTATAATTGGCAGGGCACGTCTCCATTGACAAATAAAAACACTTAAAGAAATGTAACACAAAATTCGTTCAAACCATTAATTTATTCTCAGTGTCAAAGTCAGTAAACATAATCCACTTGATTGAAAAAAGCTTTACCAACTTTTCTCAGCACCGTTAGTACATGACGGCACGCGAGTTATGTCGCCCGCGAGATAGAATACCTGTCTCTTTCTGACCGCTCTAATTAGAAAATGAGGGGTAGTATATCTCGCGTGCTAGCCGTGCCGGGTGTTTTCCAAAAAAAAAACTTATAGTTAAGAACAAAAATTAACAACGGTATTTTTTCCATTACATCACGAAAATTAATTATTACTGCTTTAAGAGAAATAGTGGCATCCCGGACAAAATCCCTGTAGCAAGTTCCACCATATTACTAACAGGTGAGGTTTGAATCTGCTATGATTATTTAATTAGAAATACCGCCTGTTGGCTTATGAGGGCAGTATATAAAAATACGACTTATTTTTGTGACGTAATGGAGAAATTAATGTTAATTTTTGTCCTTAACTAAAGGTACTTTTTTGGAAAACGTCTTGGTATCAAAGTGACACAACATTAAATCAATGAACTAAGATTCTCGAACAGCTTGTTGTCGATCGATCTCGCACACCCTAAAATATTGTTGGTGCGCTCTGACGTAACAACTTACTCGCCGATAATATTCCGTCCGTTGAAATGAAAGTTCCTTCTGAGAATAACTTAACTAGACTTTTTGAAAACCCTAATATATTAACCTGAATAAAAAAAGTGCATCCTTTGCCGCGCCCTGCCGCCGCCCGCTTCGTGCAATCACTCCGGCCCAGCCCTCGCCGACACGCCTGCGACGCTGTGCGACCCTAGTACCTAGATGTGTATCAAATGGCTTTTCTGGGTGACACTTTGTTGTTTGACGCGGACACACAAGCGCACGGTTGTCAGCAACAGCCACGGCTTTAACAGATGTAGTGAATAATGAAACGACACTTTTTTTGGTGAAGGATCGTATTTATCATATATTTTTCTGTTTGTTTGAAAGAAAGAATCAACATTGATCATTGACAAACAGACAAACAAAAAGGAACAAAATACTGACTTCGACAAAAGTCCTGTTGTCACGAAATGGTTCCAACTCAGCGTTGGCGTTAAAGCCAGCGCTGGTCTTCCGTTGGAACCATCTAGCGCAACCACAACCAACCAAATAAATAATGTGTTTCTATCGTAAGCGTTTTCACAAAACTTTTAAATGTATTATCTCTAACAGCGCTTTTTCTCGGCAGTGGTATTAAAGTGCCCGTGCGGCCTACTTACTAACATTAGCTTCTCGAAACGGAACTCAGAAAATATTTTTACGTTATTTTCATTTACAATTGTAATAGAAATATATATATTTTATAATTTATTGAGGTTTTCCAACGTAAATACATCTGTTTAATTCAATTATTGTTCGATTATTGCACTTGACTCAAACAAAAATTAGCGCTTTAAAGCTTAATATTTCATAAACGGTTCCCTTGATCAAAAATTTGTTTACACAAACCCACAATATATGAAAATAAAAATTACATTCCCACGTTACGTGTAGGGGAGATACCCTAAAAAAAAGATTTTTACATTTTATTGTATCACTTTGTTGGCGTGACTAATATGTTCATACCAAATAACAGCTTTCTAGTACTAAGAGTCTCTCTGCTAGGCGGCGGACGGACGGACGGACATGGCGAAACTATAAGGGTTCCTAGTTTGACTACGGAACCCTAAAAGAGATACACTCTTTGAGGAAAACGTCTGATTATGATTTAATGTTTAAACCAACCGCACCGCTAACACGTCGTTGTCAGGAATCATTACAAAGCGCTTCACAGCGGCAATTCCCTGAACGGCCGCCAATGAGCGCTGCGCAAGCGCTCGCGCCGCGCGCCCGTGTAGCGTTACTCGGGAACACCGAGGCGAGAAGCATTGGGCCGAGTACAGGCGAGGGTGTTACACTTCGTCATACCTGTGGGCCTAGACAAGATGCATTGCGAGAACGGTATCGTTATACGTATAAGGTTAAGCTTCGGACGGTCGCGTCGAATACTTATGTCAATTTGACAGTCACCATACAATTTGTCAGTTTTCGAGAATCGTTTACGATAGCGCTATGCAGTTAATTACATTTTAAAAATAAATTAAATACGTACCTAACTGAAACGTACTTTCTTTTTATTTCTCTTATCAAAAATGTTAACTTGTAAACGTGCGCTATGGTAATGTTGTTAGACGTCCACTTCCTGAAAAAGAACAACTCACCAGCATAACAACAGACCATACACTTCTCAAATCGTTCACATTTTGTCATAAAAATAATCATTGTTTTTAGACACCAGTTAGGTTTCCATTTCTACAACTAAGTAAATAATAAAAATTAGAAGGATTGATGACGTAGCAATAATTTAACTAACAAAATTATTGCTACTTTTTACTTAGGAATCTTAAAATACAGGGCCTCTTTTCTACTGCGTTATAACGATATCGCGTTTGACGTGTTTTAGAATCGTTTATGACTCGGTAGCCATTATTGTAAATGACATAAGAATTATCAAAACGTTGACAATACGGAAACAGGTCAAAGACGATATCGTTATTACCGTGTAGAATCCCAGCCCAGGAACCTTGAATTACATGCATTCCACTTTGTTTTCTATATCTCGCAAACTCTTTCAAAACTAAAGCAATCTTCGTCATCATTGCGTTAACATGTCATAAATTGCAATATTTTACTTAAACCCAGTAACGTATTTATTCACGCTTATCCACGAACGTGTAACGTGTTACGCGCAACGTACCGCGTAACACGCACGTGTGAACTAAGCTTGGGATTCGGCTTCTAATCCAATCGTGAGTTATTCTATCTTCTGCGCAGATAGAAATACGAGAGTGCTACTATTTATTTAGGTCGTAACGTTGTACGTGCTATTTCTAAGGAATCTGAGCTTTTAGTTCACCTTTTTCCTGCAAGTCGAAATCAAAAGACAGATGTAGGTAACATGTTTAAGGAACTTATTATAAAAAAGGATATATTATTTCTAATATCAAATATTACTAAATTTAAATTGATCTAGTCCCAAACTAGGATCCCTTGTACTAGTTACTATTCTTTGTTTTTTAAATATTTAAAAGTGACCGTTATTTTGCACACTTTAACCAAAACCTTTGCCTTAAACCAAGTCAAAATTAGAATTTTTAAAGCATTGTCTCTGCTATAAGTAATGAAATCAATGATTTTTAGTATTAACTACGAGTACGTTATTAAAGAAAACATGTGCGAATTTGACCGTTATTATTCAAATGCTAAAAGATACCAAACAAGGGTATAATATTTATTAATGATCCTCAAATATGTAAAATCCATCCACCCATATCAATACTATCCAAACTAATATTATCCGTCTGACTGCTGTCTGTCGGTTTATTTATGAATTGCGACAAAATCCACAGCCCAATATTATAATAATTGTTGGTGTTTTACAAAAACTCATTTAATAAAATGTATCATTTTATATGTTGCAGAATTTTAATTTCATTCAAAGCTAATTTCTGATGAAACCCTAATGTTTTCAGATTGTCTTAAACATGAGTTACGTAGGTTAGGTTGGGTTTAACCCTTGACCACCAAAAAATAATCTGATAACAGTAAGGTTACACAGAAATTAGATTTTTATGAAATGAACATTCTATGAACATTCTGCGAAGTGATACATTGTATTAAATGAGTTTCTGTTAAACAGTGTACGACCATAAATTTTAAATAATACAATTTTTATGCATCACCGGCATTATTATTTACATTTTATAATTGTAACTGTTTAATAATACGCAGACGGAGTCGCAAACAACAGCTAGCATATTATAATGACTTTACAAATATTCGAATTAGTCGCACACAACCTTACCCCCGCGGAATTTAAACTCAGTGCACCGTCGGCGCCATCGAGCCACACTTACATCAACACTCCGTTTAATATATCGTTTGCTGTCCCTGCAACTTTTTTCTCAACTGTATAAATCAAGTTTATCACGAGGGGGTGACCGTGTGGGGGGGGGGAGGGTGAGTTTTTGTGGCGTGCTGTCCGCGAGACACGTCTCCGAAACTTTGCGTCACGGGCGCCGCCGCGCGGTGCGGCATAACTCGCGCTTTGTCGGGGATGCGAGGCTGTGTGAGGGGAGATACAATGAGCCTTCGCTGCTGTGTTTTTTGAAATGCTGCCATTCTTTTGGATGTTTATTTTGCTATGTGGCAAAAGAGCGCACAGGGCACTTGATAGTAAGCGTGATCTGAGTCATAATCGTAAGACCCAGTGTACCTTAAGAGGTACAGTCGAGTTCATAAATATGACATGTGTACACTTTAGTGACTTGTCACTTTAATCGCTGTGGCAATTCGTATATGGCAGTTTAACCTTGACATTAAATAGACAAGGTACTAAGGCGTACACATATTTATGAACTCGACTGTACATAATCAAGAAAATTTAGTTGGAACTATATTTTATATCACTTCATCGAACACTATTTTCTGCTGAAAACATTATGGTTTCAGCATGAAAATGAAACAATTGAATTGGTGAAATAATACAATTGATGAAAGGCGTTTCAATGAAATGATAGGCACCCATAAAGCTCATTTTTATTTGCTTCGAATTTGAAAATGCTAATTAAGAACAAAGGTAAAATGAATTTTATTTCCTCGGTAAATTCAAATTCCCACTTACAAATATCCCTGTTTCTAGTATGGTGCCTTACGAAGTTAATGACATTAAATTTGAATTCACAAGACTACAATTTAAAGACTCTAAATTAAAAAAAAAACAAATAAAATATAATATTATTTATATCAGGTATTATAAAGACCCATAGTAACTTATAAATTAAATTATCACTATTACATTTTGATAATTAATATAATTATAAATTGTAAACAATAAATAGGGCAGTTCAACTGAAATCGGCTTTTGGTTCAAAATAATATTCTGGGACGCCGACTTCAGTTAGACTCGCATATTATAAGAAGAATAACTGCCTGTGCAGCCTACTTACTGAATAAATAGTATATAAGTATCATTTTAAGCCTATAATTTAAAAAAAAGTTAAGTGTTTCTTACGATTTTGAATGCGGTTTCGTGTTTTTCGAAATGTGATAGCGATGCGGTTGGGTCCAACCCGTATTCTTATAGAAAATACAATACAGTGAAAACATTCTTTAACGAACACCAAATAAGTTCACTTAGTACAGAATTGTCAAACAAAGTAACCCAATTTTATTGCTCCACGGCAGGGGTTCAACTAATTCCTTTAAAACTTAAATTAAACTACGAGAATCACTGAAAATGTTTGAATTCTGAAATAAAATACATCGCTACTATCAACTTCGTTAATTTGTTCGATATGAATTCACCTCCCACTGAATTTATGTAAATATAATATAATATTCAAGATGGAGAACAATTCCAAAAATGTGTGTTTTCGGAAATTGCTCTAGAGAACATTAAATAACATTGTGATACTTTATTAGGAAATTCACATTTCCAGGGCACTTGAAAGATATCGTCAGGAGAAATTTTACCTTTACAAAGTAAATTTTAGCCTTCTTTGGAAGGAAGGGTAGTTCTTGAGTAGCCGCTACTAAATACGTTACGGAAGATACTTTGTACGTTAAGCTCTTCGGATGGAGTTGGAGCTTTCTGCGAGCTTCGAGGAAATGAGGTTTCTTTGACCAGCCCCGAGGCAGAAATGACGTCAATGGACTTAAACTTTTAAGAAGTATTGGATATACCTAAATTGCTAATTTAAAGTATGTTTCGACTGGTCTCAATAGTTTAAGGGTTCTATTCAACCCGATAAAAACCATTTTGGGTTTAAGGTGTTTTGATATTGTTTATAACTCGGCCGCCATTACTGTCAATGAAATAAGAGCTATCGAAACGGACAATTTGATAACACGTCAAAGGCAATATAGACCCAGTTCCGTCGCCGCTGTGAGAAGTGCTGAGGGGAGGGAGGGGAGGGGGGGAAGTTGCGGTCGAGCGATCAAACCAATTATGGAAAAACACAAATACACAACACATTTAAGCTAGCAGATTCACTTTATATAACCGACGAGCCAAAAAGTTCCTAGTGGCCTTTATACTGAATTCAAATTTTCAATTTTGTTTTCTTTTTTTTGTATTTAGAGATTTCTGGAAACAAGTTTAATAAACAGCAAGCCTTATAGACTGCTAACCTGATGTTTGTTCACTTTCTTACTCCGCCATCTTGTTTTTAGTAATAAGTACCGCGTGACACTCGCGCCGCTAAGACGAAACTAATGACTTCTCGTTTGTTGAAATCTTGCGACCTATTCAGCCCCTACGAGGGAACAACCAACCATACATATAGATCCATAAGGATCGAGAACATGCAGACCACTTACTTGTTTATAAAAAGCTCTTGTTTAAATAGTTTACAATAAACCGGCCAAGTGCATGTTGGACCACGCACAGTGAAGGGTTCCGTAGCTGCGTTCATGGTTGAAATTCAAAATTATTATTTTTTTCTTATTAGAATCTCAAAAACTACACAGCGTATCGTGTTCAAAACAATTTCGGTTGGAAGTATTTCGTATGTTCTACTACTGTATTTTTTATTAGAATGTTCTATTTAACAGTTCAAAAGCTACCCACCCGGACAGAATTTTTACGACTTTAGAAGCGTATATCTCGCCAACTGTTACAGTTCACTTACGTAAAAAAGTCACTTAAAAACCTCATCATTTTGGAAGCCCTAACTAAAAATACCCCACACGCTGATGTAACTCAAAAAAAAATTTTCCGTCCCCTAGTTACATGTATCATATGGAGTGCCACCCATAAACATATTTTTTTTTTCAATTTTACTTCGTCATTGTATAGCGGTTACATCTATCCTCCAAATTTCATTTATATAGTGCCAATAGGCTCTGAGTAAAATGGCTGTGACATACTGACGGACAGACGGACGGACGGACGAACAGACGGACAGACGGACATGACGAAATTATAAGGGTTTCGTTTTTGCCATTCGGCTCCGGAACCCTAAAAACTTCATTTAATTATAATTATTCTTTAACGGATAAGGTCACTGTTGACAATAGAACCTATTTTACTAAAACATACCTCTTAAATAAATAATAAATTAAAATCAGGGGACAATATCACACAAATTGACCTCATCCCAATCTAAGCTCTAGGCTTGTATGTACTTTGGGTGCTAGAAAACGATAAACATGCTTATATATAGAAATATAATATATTATATATATATTATACTTAAATACAGTCATAGCAACATCTAAGACACAGGAACAAATACGTGCTCATCACGCAAATATCTGCCCTTACCGGGATTTGAACCCAGAACCACTGGTTTCGGAGGCAGGGTCACTCCCTACTAGGCCAACGTGTGTGTGTATTGACGATTTAAATACTTATATAGATGTACGAACCCTTTTTAAAAAGGATTTAGGGAACAGGTTGACTGTCCACTTAATAAGTTTAGTGTTCAGCTGACGGACACTTGCAATTTATGCGTCGCCTTTGTAATCGGTGCATTAGGCCGTTAGGCCCTCTGTCCAACGACGCGGAAACATGCGCGCACGCCGGCGAGCGATAGCGACTAATTGGATGCGTTTGATGGACAATATTAACCCCCTCTGTGATCGAAGGGGAGCTGCTCTTAATTAGAATTGAATAGGACGGCGGTTCAAAAGACGAATACCCAAAATAATGTTCAGAGGAAACGCGGTCTCGGAAATAAGTAATAAACCCGAAAGCCGAAGAATGAGGGTTATATAATAAACTATTACTTTCAAATTCAAATTGAAATTCATTTATTTATAATTAGTTTTACAATTTTCGTGGTCGAATCCTTCTTTTAAGTTTACACCTGTATTAAGAGGTATTCTCTCTTTCTTACAATATTGTTACAGTAATTATAGTTATTACTGCCGCTCTGGAAATATTCATAATATAATAGTACAAATAAATGCGATACAGGCTACGCCTAGTGGGGAGGTCACCGATTGTAATTCAAATGTAACTTCTTCTTTGGCAAATAAATAATCTATCTATCTCAATAAATCAGAAGAAAATCTCACACAAATTGACCTAGACTCAAACTACGGGTACTAGACTACGATAAACAGAGAATTTCATAGAAAACATCTAGAGCTAGGAAACAAAATACTCGCGCTCATCACATAAACATTGGCTCATACCGGGAATCCAACCCGGGACCGCTAGGCACGTAGGCGGGTCGCTACCAACTTGGCTAAACGCGTCGCCACGTCGCGTTCGATGGCTGAACGAGCGCGGGAGCCCGGGGCGGCACACCTACGTTAACAAATGTAATAAAAATCAAGCATTAAGACCCTGATTGCATTTATTGATATTCTCGTGTATAGAGCACTTTATGTTACGCAAATTGAACCCACCCTCCCCTCTCAATATTCTGATTAGCTTAGACGAATATAGCGACACCTCATACAGCGATTAAATTTCATACGGGCATATTTTCTAACTACAATTAAATTACACACTAATTAACGTAAATACTTGTGTAACAGCATTAGTTGGGTTTTTTTTTTTTTACCAATGAATTCAGCAAGCAATGTATCACACATTGCGCCAATTAAATTAAACCATCCACGTATTCGTCATATCGTTAATTACAGTTCACCATTTGTTTACATCGCCAATAAGTGAAAAAAATTAAGATCACTAGATAATTTCGATTTAAATTAAATTATTTATTATCCGTGGCGGTTCACTCGCTTGATATAGGTACTTATTATTGATTGGTTCATTCGTCATATTCCAAATTGGTCATCTTCCAAACTCGACAATTTCCTAACTGGTCATATTCCAAATTCGTCATAATATGACGCTTAATATGACGTCATAATATGACGCCTTAAGTAAATTATTGTCTACTAGCCGTAGTAGGTACACAGTATAACTACTAAGTACAATCTAAGTAATACTTACTATTCCTGTAAGCACGTGTTCGCGATTTAATTTGACTGTACAATGAAGATATCCAAGTGCAAGGACGACATGTGGAAAATAAGATTTGTTCCTGATTCGTCATATTCCAAATTGGTCATCTTCCAAACTCGACAATTTCATAACTGGTCATATTCCAGATTCGTCATCTTCCAAACTCTTCATTGTACAGTCAAATTAAATCGCGAACACGTGCTTACAGGAATAGTAAGTATTACTTAGATTGTACTTAGTAGTTATACTGTGTACTACGGCTAGTAGACAATAATTTACTTAAGGCGGAGTCCAGAATTGGCCAATAATGGAACAATAGCACATTTACCACAGAGGATTTCTATAATAAATTTGAGCAGGTTGTACAAGGTATGACGAGTTTGGAAGATGACAAATCTGGAATATGACCAGTTATGAAATTGTCGAGTTTGGAAGATGACCAATTTGGAATATGACGAATCAGGAACAAATCTTATTTTCCACATGTCGTCCTTGCACTTGGATACAGGTAATACATTGACGACTGATCTCAAACTTCATACATTGCTCCTAAGACAAACTTAAAAAAATAACTACGCTTCAATAATAATTGTTACCAACAAAATATCTTTCTCACATGATTTGTATGATCGTTAACTACGTCTTGATAAAATCTATCCCCGTATGAAATTTATACGCCGTATATTAAAATCCATCAAAACTTATACCTACGTACATACATTCGAAAAATTAACCCTTCTGACGGCTTTCATTATTACCTCTTCCAAATCTGGACCTCTGGAAATGAGGATCTGAATTCCAATTCTTATAAAAATAACATATCGGGCTCTCGTGCTCAGGGCTTAGGCATCAGCTTTTGGCTCCTAGCTTTGCATAAAATGGCTGAGGGTAGGACAGACCAGGACCACGTGGAAGTGGAGTGCTCTGAGGATCCCGCCAAGATGCATACTCTCCTGACTCTGCTGATTCGTCACGTGATCTACCAGTGACGCGATTGGATTAAAAACATAACGAATAGAAGATTGAGGCGATGGAATTTGTCAGGAGCCCCAGCGTCCCTGCCCTTCACCGGCTCCACCGTGCACTCTGACGACAAGAGAAACATAACATGTACCTGGCAGTTCGTCTTTTACCATGGCTTTTCATCATTTTCTGGCCCTTATCCCATTTACTCGGGGTCGGCGCAGCATGTATTCTTCTTCCATACCTCCCTGTCACTCGTCATCTCGTCAGTTACTTCCTTCCTCTTCATATCGTCTCTCACACAGTCCATCCCCCTTTTCCTTGGCCTACCTCCATCCCTCCATGTTCATATCCAATATTCTTTTTTTTTCACATACCACGCAAGGCGATCGGATCTCGACGACACGCTAACCTCGTTGGTAGTGACCCTGCCTTTAAAGCTGGAGGTCCTAGGTTCAAATCCCGGTAAGGGCAAATATTTTTTTGTGTGATGAGCATGAGTATTTGTTCCTGAGTTTTGGATATTTTCTATGTATTTAATTATGTATTTCTCTATATAAGTATGTTTATCGTTGTCTAGTACCCATAGTACAAGCCTAGAGCTTAGTTTGGGACTAGGTCAATTTGTGTGACATTTTCCCGTGATATTATTATTATTATTATTATTATTATTATTATTAACTCACTTTGTCGATGATAACTAGGTGCTACTTTCAGGCTTTTACTTATGGAAATTAAAAAGTAAAATTATTTTAGTTCCTAGGGAGTAAAATGTCACTTAAATGCATCACTTTAGTTCGCATATATACGGCTATTTTGAGTCATTTTAGAGCGTGAGAAGTGATTAAAACTGTAAAGAGTATTTATAAGAGGATATAAAAAGACAGATTTGCAGCAAATTAGCAGCGCCGGCGGAGGCGTAAAGCTATTTTGAAATTTAAATCGGCGCCCGCGTCCTTAGAACTAAGTAAGCAGCTTTATTTGTGTAACAGTCTTACGTAACGTATAACGGTATCTCATTTTAAATTATTAAATTAAAAACACGTCATGTCAGTTAATCCTATTGCAATTTTAAAATTTAACACTGCTCGTTACGGTTCAAATCAGCGAGGTTTTATTTGTAGTTATATCGTTCTGTTTCGGAGAGCACCGTATCTTGTAATAAACGACGTCTTTTAGAAGAAGTGAGTTAATCGTGTACGACGGGGAGGCGGGGTGGATGCAGTGCAAGGGGGGAGGGGGGAGCGAAGACTATTGTTCAACAAAGGTTTACCGACCACAACTTCTCCATCTTTTACGGATAAATATCGTTTTTAAACCTGGTTCAGGAACCAATGTGATGCCACTCAGTGTATTATCTTAAAACACAACAATACGATGACGTTTGACGTTACACTTTAAACGCTTTATTGATTATCTTGAATTTAAAGACCACATAATAATTTAATCTAAGCGGGAAGATTGTAATACACTCTGATCGCGATTATAAAAGTGCTATTATAGAAAGCTTTATTTTTACTCGCGGTAGTATTAAAGGCGCAGGCCAAATTTGGTCTGCTCAGTATGACATGACGTGTGCACTTGTGTGCGTATAGATTACGCTTACTTGCTTACATTCGTGGCTTAAAGTTTGACGCGTCGGCTGTATGAAACTACCACGCCATGTTTTATTATTTCATACATACATACATACATAACATCACGCCTTCATTCCCAGAGCGGGGTAGGCAGAGCTACAGAAGTACCAACAACTCTAAAAAGACATGTTAATAATTCTGTAACCACATCTTGCACAAGTAGTGTATTAGTGACAGGTTGCAAGCCCATCGCCTAACAGTACTAGAAGCCTTTATTCCCTTAGTCGCCTCTTACGACATCCACATCCGTTTTATTATTAATGATCGGAAAACGGCAGCATTTTATCGACGAAAGTATAACATGGATATGATTCTATTTAAGTACACAATTTACATAATTAAAAATCATGAATTTGTTTACAGCTTAAATTAGTAATGATGAAATATCGGTTTACAACCACACCTCTCACATGTAGAATAGTAATTTCTCTTTATAAGTGGATTCACAATGTTAAAAGGAACTGATTGACAGTATCAAACATAGAACAAATATGATAATTTACTATACCCAATTAAATTCAGTATGTTTTTTTTTAAAACAGACTTATCCATGTTCGTCATTACGTTCGACGTGAAAGTGACGTAAATGCTACCGGTCACCGATCATTGATTGTTAATATTATTATGTTAAGTAACGTATAATATTCCTAATGCCTCTATATTTTAAGTTGCATTTTGTTTAAAGCTCGTCCATTATTAAACTAGCGGTAGGTGTGGTGCGAGCAGCTCGCCCCCGCCGCCGCCGGTCTAATATCCGTCGAGACCGCGCGGGACCTGCCTGCTAGAGGTTATCTCGGGTACAGCGTGCTTCACTTCCACGTTTTGCTGAATAAAGCATACAGCTTCCTATTCCAACATCTTGGCAATGACTCGTGATAGGCAACGTTTAAGTGTACATGGCGCTACTTACATGAATTCCATTGATGTAGGACCATCTTAACTTTGTAATGTATACTGAATTGGCACTTGTCATATATCATGGTCAACAAAATCTAATATATAAAATTCTCGTGTCACAGTGTTAGTTACCATACTCCTCCGAAACGGCTTGACCGATTTTTAGGAAATTTTATATGCATACTCAGTAGGTCTGAGAATCGGTTACTATCTATTTTTCATACCCTTAAGTGACATGAAAGAAACAAAAAAAAAATTGCTTTGAGCGAAGCGGCTGGCGGGTCGCTAGTATAACATAAATTTCGTATTCTTTTGTCAAATTTTACGTGCTACCCAAGCGGCAAAACATGTCATATTTAATTATTAACCTAAGACCTGGGCCTCTATTCAACTGCGTTATAACGATATCGTTTTTGACCTGTTTCCGTATTGTCAACGTTTTGATAACTCTTATGTCATTTACAATAATGGCGACTGTGACATAAACGATTCTTAAAGGTGTCAAACACGATATCGTTTTAACGCACCTGAATAGAGGCCCTGTATGTGTACCTATATCATGTTTAATGTAAAATAAATAATTGATTGATTGATTGATTGAACAGTCGAAGTCGTAAAGTTCATATATATGAAATGGCCTCAGTGAATGAAAGTATCAAGGGACTAAAGTGTAAACATATTCATGACTTCGACCGAACATTGATAAATAGTGGGCAGATATAGATATAGCTAGTTACATTAACCTTGCCTTTGCACAGGGGCTCTATTCCACACGGTAAAACGATATTGCTTTTGAAATGCGATCATATTGTCAGTACACAGTGACAGTAGACAACGATATAGAGAACTAGCGACCCGCGCTCGCTTCGCTTCGGGTTAAAGTATTATATATAAACCTTCCTCTTAAATCACTAGATAAAAAGTAGCCTATGTTCATCAGGGATTATGTCGGCTTCTAATGGTAAAAGAATTATTCAAATTGGTCCAGTAGTTTCGGAGCCTATTCGAAACAAACAAACAAACAAATATTTCCTCTTTATAATATTAGTATACAAAAAATACTTAAATACATAGAAAACATCCAAGGCTCAGGAACAAATACTCGCGCTTATCACACAAATATGAACCCTTTCCATTTTTATCATAAAGTAATTATTACGATTTAAGGCAATAACTGTAATTCAAAAAAGTATACATCGATTGTTTGCAATCATTTCATGCCCACACGATGTGACTCATGTCATTGGGTGCGCCATTATTATTCTAAATTAATTTCATGATGACACCGATACAACAACAAATGTATTCACTCATTTATCTACAGCATGTTCTAAAATGTGACGTCTTCGCTGCAGCCCGTGGGTTGTATAAGTGGGACCAATTATAATAATTACAATCAAATTTTAGATCAAAAGTGGCAAAATCCGTCCTAGTCTTTGTATTATCTCTCTCAGAAACCATATGTTTAACAGATAATCACTGTTACATATTTGGAGAAAGTCGCGAACAAAAACAACAAGTCGCATTAAAGATAATTTACAACTTTGAGTCTACGAAAAATAAACACTGCATTAGTATTTAAAACCTTCAATAATTTACACTAAAATAACCCAACGTGTCACGCAAGCGTAGACTTTATCAACATCCACTCTAACATTTGGAATATGTATGTAATTCCGATAAGATTGAAGTACCTATTATGGTAAGACTTGATCTGATGCTGGAGTCGGAAGGTGGCGACAGGATCTCCGCTATACTTGTCGTGGACCCGCCGAGTTTAGTCTTGCTAAGTAGATGATGACTATGTAATATAACGTACAGTCAGCAGCAAAAGTTCATACCCTTTGTTTGACAGAAAAGGATACTCCGTATAATTTTTAGAGTTCCGTGTCCGAAGGGAGTCCAATGGAACAATACTAATACGAGTATGCCTCAGCTGTCCGTCCGTCCGTCCGTAGCATTTAGCGGGTTGTGTTTTTGCAAAATATGACATGTGTTGTTACGGCGGATTTACGAATAAATATGTCTGAAATAAAAAATAAAAAATTAAGGGGTTCCATACAAGAAACGCTTTTTTCAGTGTTTTTTTTTTATTGTTCTTACGGCAAACAAGCATTGGCTCTTGGGACTTTTGGTGTCAATGACCGCAAAAAGACGAAATAAAGCAGTCTTTTAGGTATTAATTGGTACAAATAACTGAAAAATATAAAACAATAAGGGTTAAATTATCATCGTTCAATACAGCCTTATCGCAATCAAAATACGAATCACAACTGCAGTATCATTTGTTTCACCATTTATTACTACAAATTGATAATTGAGGTCGATACATTACATTACATATTATGACGCCTTCATTCCCAGAGTGGGGTAGGCAGAGCTGCAGAAATACCAACAACTACAACAAGAGTTGTTGGCAATTCTGTAACCACATTTTGCACAAAAAGGCTAAGATGTTTACCAGTGTGTTTGTGTTTGAGGTCAATATTATTTAACAAATCAATATTTGACAAGTGTCGTTCAGAATATTAATGCCATTAGTATTTAATCATACAAATTGTTATTAAAATACAACATGAGAACAAACTTTTTAATGAAAATGGTACTCAGTGATTTTTGCTACTGCCCATCTCAATGTCAGACTCAAAGAAGTCTGAACGCTCAGCAAGGGTTTATGTAGAACCGGTCCGCGAAACCCGAAACAAATTTCAGCTTTTCATTACTAGTCATTCATTTTTAATCATCCTATATTAAAATTGACGTCATCGGTACCAAAAGTTCAAGGTTTAAGGTTTAAGGTGTAAGGTAAGACATTTATTCTCATATAAGATATACATCACTTCCATGAAAACATGGTAATTACACTAAAAACATTTACTTAACTTGGTTGTTGCCACCGCAAGAATGCAAAATCATATTTAAGGTAGACAAGACAACACACAGTAAAGATAACATAATTAAACAAAAATACGAGTTACGACATGCAGATATAGGTAGGTTAGGTGGGACAGATGGGTTACTATTATTATTTATGGGTGAACCCATTCATGTTAATTTAATTACATAATATATTACGACCACAATGCCAATTTTAGTGGTTTGTTGAAAATTGTTGTAGTTATCTCGTATTTCATAAGAATTTCCGACATCCATGTGATTAGTTGTATTTACTGTTTGTAGTTTTTAGGATTAGTCTTAACTATTGTCGGCGTTCCGTTAATATATCTGATCGTTAATTCCTTCTCACCATTTCCTTCACGACGTTTAAGTTCATCTCTTAGCCTTTTCAGGTAGTTTTGCTAAGCTGGGGTTTGGTCCGAGTCAATTTTGATATTATCCGGCAATCTGGTTTCTTTTTCATTTGTTGTTCTGCGTATCTTTCCTGAACAATACTTACCTATTCTAAAAAGTTTCAAAGGTTTTGGAATGTTAGTGTTTGTTGCAGCAATATTTTTTAATAAGTTCAACCCCTGCTCATCACCACGAGCCCCAGGTGGGTATTTTTCAAAGAAATTGTACCTAACCTAAAATTAACTATTATAAATGGACTACAAATTTTCGTTACTCACATGTAAAAGTTACCGTAACTTAATTTCAGTCCTTGATTAGGTACTTTTTTTTGAAAAATACCCAGGTATAAATGACCATAACTAACTTTATACGATATCGGGTGATGATGCACGATACTATATTTATTTAACAAATAAATTGAACACGGCATTACAGTTGCACACCAATGCACCATGCAATTATATAGCCTTGTTCTACTTTGTTGTTATACCTATAGATATCGCAGTATGTCAGACTCGGCCGCCAGCACCATCAAGTTCATTAAGAGCTATTGTAACGCTGACCAAACGATAACAATAGGTGTAAACTCAATGTAGAAAGAGACCATTGTATATATACAACGTGTTACAAAATAATCCGTAAAAAAGAAATTACGAAAGTAGTGTCAACCCTAGTATACTGTATAGCTTAGATACTGAACTGACGTTATTTAATAAGGGTTGGCACTACTTTTGTAATTTCTTTTTTACGGATTATTTTGTAACACGTTGTATAACTAGTCACTCTTAGCTTGATGTGTAAGAATAGACTATCGCAACCGACATACAATATCACAAGCCCCGCGACGCGGACGCGTGCGCGCCGATGTTGTTCTAAACCATTGTGGTGATGGCTTTGTATGTGGGCGAGGCGCGTACAAATTTGATAAAGTTGATGAGCCGTTTCACCAACGAGGCAATTTCTTCTTTTTGTAAATAATTCGATGGAGTATGACAAACGCAGCCACGGCTGTCATCGTGTTCGACGCCATTTTGAAATGTCATGCGCATGTTTATGTGCAAAATTTTGGCTTGCGAGCAGCTTGCCGCGCGCGGCGAGCGTGCCTCAGGTTGAGCCGCTCGTTTCGTACCCAGCTTTAGAGGCCACTTATGACAAAGTTGGTCGTGTTCCGCGCTCTGCATCTAAATAACCACAACGCCTGTGTCTCTTCTTTGGACATAATAATATTAAAGTTGATCATAATTCCTTGAGACTGTTCAACGTGAAATAGATTCATATTGATGGATTAATTTTTCAAACGCCTATTTTTGGTTGAATCTTTGAAACCCTTCGATCTTTAACGTTGATTTTGGTTGTGTTCCAATAAAAATTACAATTACTAGCATAGAGAGATTCCGTCTTAAACGCATTTTGCTGTCGTAGGATTGCAGACTTGAGAAAACAAATGTCTTAGGTCTCAGATCTCATTTACCCTCAGGTGGCCTGTGTGCTCATTTGCCTTCTCCTTTCCATCAAGAAAATGTAAAAGGAAAATAAGATTTTCAGCAAATTTCAATATACTCTGGATAAAATAAACAAACTTGACGGCATGTTATAACAAGTTGCGCCCGCCGGCCGCCGGTGAAACATGGCAGGCTTGTTGTGACAAGCTCGGCCTAGAAATCAAATTGATTGACTGTACACAAAGGAAATGGCCCATTCTGCCCTGCTGAAAAAAACTATCACCTATTTTAGGCATTTGCTATTTCACATGCAACCTTATTGTTTATAGTCTAAAGAGGTTATTTTGTGTTGGTTGTGAGCGTGAGTTGCGACATTTTGTCTCAAGGCGGAATCATTTTATTCGGCTGTTTGTGCGATCAATCCGACAACAAACAAGGTGCTTCTCGAGTCGACAGCCATTTTGACGAAGACGGACGCTTGTTGAGCTCAAAATATTTATGGTTCTGGGAGGAATTGTAAACAACGTAAGGTTTCGCTCGTTTGAGTTTTGCCGACGGCTTAAAGTCCGCATTGGTGTTTTTATAATCAATTTATAATATTTCATTTTTAGTGTACAAAAAAAAAGTTGTATATTGAGCTTAATGCCTTAGAAATTGTGGTTTATAATGCAATTTATAATAGTATCTTAACATTAAATTATCACTTAAAACAGCTTTGACTTTAGCTCCATAAGTGCATTGTGAAAAAACAAATTTAGTAAAACATACTATATGAAAACTAAACATTTTTTTTTCTATTTTCTTAAACGAAAGTGTAATAAAGACGTTGGCGTTGTCTTATTACTTTTATCAGCTATCGATCGTACAAGGAACGAAGAGATTTCGTCCCACGTCGCACGATGTGTCGATCAAACATACAAACCTTTATATTATAATTAAGCTCGGAAGTCTATCTCTAAATCTCTATTGAATTTAATAGATGTATTAGTTAACAGCTGTTAACTTCTATCGAGTAAAAATGTTAACGTATCGCCATCGAGAAAATGGGCGTGGTGATTGATTCGCGACCTCTAGTATGAGTTTAGGACTTAAATTTGTTAGTAAGTTGACGTTGACTTTTAATATACGTAAAATAATTAATGAAAACGTAAGTTTATTTTAAGAGTTCGTACTACGAATAGGTTCGGAACATGTTTTTGAATGGTAAAGGCGATTCGAAAACGAGCAAATAATAGAGATGTTGATGCTCAAGCGACGGAGCTTCTAGTTTGGGACACAGACAATTTTTGTAAGAGCGTCGGTGGCCTGTTTAGGGGGTCGTCTCGTGATCGTAAGGTACCGAGTTTGAGCCCCAGTTGTCACCATGTACCAATTAGTTTTACTAACTTAAGTACGAGTACATTACCCGATGCCCTTGCTATAAAGGAAAAAAAACGTGAGGAATCCTGTACATTCGAACAGCGGAGTGTGCAAGATGGTAATTGCACAGAAGATCCTACAGAGGTCGAAGTGTATCCGAAAGGGCCCCTCTGTAAGATAAGATAAGGTAAAATTAGGTAAACTTGTGGAAGCTAAATGCCTCCAATATAAAAAAACTCGCGCCTAAATTGCGTTGCCCGATTGCCCAAGCGTTGGTCAATAAGGATGACAAGTTCTTGTAGATTTATCCCAACTAAACCCAGAAGCACGTCTCCGTCCGCATTCACCCGCCGATCCGTCGGGTCCCTGCGGACAGGGTGCAATTTCGCCGGACTCCAATTTCCTGAATGTCCCGGCACTCTGATTACATTATCTTGAGATTAAAGAGGTTCGGAGGTTGGTGTGAACATTACTGTGGTACGGCATCATACCAATTAGGTCGGTGCCTGTTTCATTTCACTTGTATAGGCACACAGGCGGCCGGCGGGCGCCACTTTTTATACTGAAGTGCTTGATGTATATTGCTTTCGGTAAAGTGTACATCAACTTGATATGTTGTACAATTTGGGCTTAAAGGATAAGCTCGAAATAATATCGGTTTCGGAAGCTACGTGTAGATTAAATCATTAAAATTTATAATGTAACATTATATTAATTGTTGAGTATTAAAATCTAGATCTAAATTTCTGGGTTTATATTAATTACTAGAGAATTCCATATTAGAATTATTTTCCCGCTAATCCCCCTATTTTAACCCCTTAGGAGATGAATTACCAAAGATCCCTTCTCAGGGCAGATAATATTGTGAGCATTAATAATTCCAAATTTCAAGTCCCTATAGGTCCAACGGTTTCGGCTGTGTGTGTGTCGATCGATCAGTCAGCCAGTCAGTTTCTTTTTTTACTATGTATATATATAGATAAATATATATCATATTCACGACGAAAGTTTTATTTGTTTATGTTCAAAAATATAAAAATATGTTTTACTTGTATAACATTTCCTTTTCAAATGCTTGAATATAATTTACGCGTTAAAAAAAAATAGAAACCGTACAACAGGGCTGGAACGAAGCAGTAATGGGCCTTTCAACTTCAAAGGATAGGTACTTCTAATAACTGGGCCCTGAACATTACTCTAAACGTTTAAACGTTATAATTGTGATACGAGTTTACCTACTTCGTAGTCATATTTGTGTGGAATAATTTTAAACTTTCAGCATTCCTTATACAATTTTTCAAATACCTGATGTAATATTGTATTTTCTTTTAAATTAACCCTTTAATTGGCAAAAATTAAAAAAGTCGTGAATTCAAACTCTATTTGATTACGAACCAGCATAAAAAATATCAATCCCAAAAAAAACAAAAAGTGTACATAATGGTATGTATCCTGTGGTGCACACTGCCAAGTTAAGACCACTAAATTTCTAGATGTTTTTTACTATGGTACTATAGCATTCAAGCGAGTGCACGAGTAAATGTTCAAGTCTCTCAGTACCGGGATATACGTGTAATCAACTAATCAATAACGCAAAAACTTACTACTTCTTTTAGCAAATTGGTATTCGTAAATTTTGTAATATTTAAGTTTTTAACCCTTAAATTGGCAAAAATTAAAACCCTATTTGATTTCGAACCAGCATAAAAAATATCAATAAAAAAAAAACAAAAAGTGGACATTATGGTATGTATCTTGTGGTGCACACTGCCAAGTTAAGGGTTAATAATAAGTTGTGTTTGTGTCCAAATCGGTCCAGCTGAAAATCAGCTGTGACTTGTCGCAGCATGTTGCTAAGCTGATCGCCCTTTTGGTGCTTATTAGTTAATACGTTCTTATCAACTTAAACCAATGTACGGAGCCCCGTGTGGTTGCCGGGTTAGAATAGTGCCACTCCATGTCTTCCCGTGGATGTCGTAAGAGGTGACTGAGGGAATAAGGGCTTGTAGTACTGTTAGGCGATGGGCTTGCAACCTGCCACTACACACTATACACTAGTAAACTTCTTGGCTTGCTTGGCAAAATGTGGTAACAGAATTATAAAGAAGTCTTTAGAGTTGTTGGTATTTCTGTAGCTCTGCCTACCCCGCTCTGGGAATGAAGGCGTGAATTTATGTATGTAATCCAATGTAATAATGTATTAGCACTAAATAGAAGTTTATTTTTCCTCTTCTTTCTTAAATGGTCAGTCCAACCAAACGGCCTTTTGGTTAAAATTATTGTGGGACGCTGACTTCAGTTTGACTGGCCTAATCATTTAAGTTTTTTTTTACAATTTAAAGGTGGTATAATTTGGTTTTTAAACATTATATTTTATTTGTACTTTTTAGTGATCATTACAATGAATTAGTAAGAAGCTATAGGACATAAAACGCTCGTTTACGTACATTTAAACTATATACAAATCTTGGTCGCTCAACACTACTACCATAGAGCATAGAGTTACTAGCATAGAGGCATTCCATCTTAGTCCTCAGGGTTGGCGACGCATTTGAGGTCTTAGATTATAGTCTTGAGAATTCAAATGTCTATGGGTCTCAGATTCCACTTATCATCAGGTGGCCTGAGCGCTCGTGAATCGAGATATCTTATCGCCACACGAGACATAGGTACGATTGCTTGAGGAGATCCGGTGCCATCTGTGGTCTTCGTCATCAGCTCCACTTCACCAATGTGGTATTTTCGGAATGCAAATGCTAGACTGATACTGAACATAGCAAATGCTTAAACCTACTGATCTATTCTAATATTATAAAGAGGAAAGACTTGTATGTATGTGTGTATGTAACGAAAAAACTCAAAAACTACTGGGCCGATTTCAAAAATTCTTTCACCATTCGAATGTTACATTATTCCAAATTAACATAGGCTATGTTTGATTTTACTACGCAGACGGAGTCGCGGGCAATAGCTAGTATTATTATAATGAATATAATTATCCACTCGTCAGTAATACGGAATGCCTCGACATCGATCCTACAAAAACCTTTTAAAAATGCGGAAACCGCTAAATAACGGAACGGTCAAATAATTTGCCAATTCAAATCTGTCCGGAATTCGAATGAGGGCGCTTGTCCACTGCTTCCGATCCGTATACAGTACAATCATTCTAATCTTTGGTAACATTCCGTTCTTTTGTGCAGATTGTTCAGTCCAGGCTGCTTTAACATTATTTTACAGAAGCGTACCTAAATGATCCTCAAAGCATAAGCCCAGCATCATCTTTAAACTGACCCATCGACAATCATCCATACTAACATACATACTGTTATGTATGTACACGCCTTTATTCCCAGAGTGGGGTTTGCAGAGCCACGCAGAGCTACAGAAATACCGCCAACTCTAAAAAGACATAATCGAAAAACAAGTAATAATTAAATAAATTTCATGAGACACTCTGACACAACTCTAACCACCCGCCAAGCAACAGTGTTGGCATTGTTGTGTTCCGGTGTGGGGATAAGACAACCGGTGAAATTACTAGCATAGAGGCATTCTATCTTAGTCCTCAGGGTTGGCAACGCATTTGAGGTCTTGGGATTATAGTCTTGAGAATTCAAATGTCTATGGGTCTCAGATTCTACTTACCATCAGGTGGCCTGAGTGCTCGTGTGCCATCTCTTTAACATAAAAAAAAGCTTATGTTAACCGTTAAACTACAAATAAGATAAGATAAGATAATGTTAACCTAATCTCATAGGCACTTAGGTCTATTTGTGAATACCGTTGAAAAGGTTAAAGGAATTTCTTTCTTGATCCGGAGGTTAAGAAAATCGGCTGCGGTGGAGAACTCCCGCATCGAGACACCCAGTAATAGGGTCGTCCGGCTCTTATTCAGGCCCAATTTGTTTTAAATTCTGCGTTATTGGAATTGGAGAAAGCCAGGTGGGGTGGGGGAGACTGGGGGGGGGGGGTTGGGTCGGTGCTGAGCGTTTCGTGAGATAACCTCTAACCTTTTTTTCCTGTTTCGGGTGAGTGATACAGGTAGAACATTTCCATTCATTGGTCCAGCAGCAGTGTTCGCACCGCATAGGGTCGGCAACGCATTTGAGGTCTTAACAAATATTTGCCCTTATCGGGAATCGAACCCGAAACTGCTAGTTTCAAGAGCAGGGTCACTACCAACTAGGCTGACCGCTTCGTCAAACTGCCCTGAAATAAAATTCAAATACTTAGCGACGTTTTAAGTCCCACGGTTTTAAAAAACCTTGTGATACTGCCGTCTCCTTGTTGACACTACAGCTCACTAGACAATCCAATCCACTAGCGAGAGACCCTTGCGCGTCTGCCTCGCCACATGTGGGGCACTCCGACCAAATTACCGCCCGTAGCAACTCTACGAAAATCTCCATAAAGGCGTCATGAAAGCCACGGGAAAACCGTAAATCCAGTCACCGCGACGATTAACATTAATCGTCTCCCCTCCCAGGGCGCGTGGGAGGGGGAGGGGGGGGGTCCGACAGGGACGTTTATTTATTTTTATTCTCCAATTAAAGGTTTCAAAGGACGGAGAGATTAAGGGGCTCCGGTTCGGGTCCGCGGCTGATTTGTATTGGCGGTCGTTATTACCGTAATTGGATTTATATCGGTGGCGGCGGATTGTTTTTTCTTGCAATAGGAAATAAAATAACTTAGGCAGGGTAATTTCGAGGGGACAAGGCCACAAATACCTGCTTTTACTTTCAAGGCCTTTCGCAGTGTAAAAGATATTTTGTAATCGGTTGGCTTTAACCATTTCTTTCGAAAGTTTCGTAGTCAAACTAGGAACCTTTATAGTTTCGCCATGTCCATCCATCCACAAAGAAAGCTGTAATTTGGCATATTAGTCACGCCAACAAAGTGGTAAAATAAAATCTTGAATAATGTTTTTTATTGTATTTCCCATACGCGTAAAGTGTGATGTATTTTTTTTCTTCTACCCTGTGGTATGGGGTGTCGATGGATAGATTTTTTTTCTATTACTAAGTAGACATCATCGGTTCTTGAGATACAGGGGGCAACAAATTACATTAAAATGAAAATTTGTTATGACTTGTTGTTGTTTTTTTGTGTTTGTAGTACTTAACAGCTTCGGAATACCCTGTTGAGCATCTCCCATGGACATGGCCACATACTCGGTTCTTGACGGTTACTAACTTTGTAAGAGATAGGGAAGCATGGCGGTAAAGAAACCGATTGGCTTCTAATACAAACTACATTAACTAAGTGAAAGCACTTTGACAAAATAGATGAGTGGCCCCGGGGGCCAATTAGTAGTTCCAGAAGCAATAACGACAGGACAACCCTTATCACATCGAGCCGACACTCGCGGCCACTAGTCGTAGCAAGTTATGCTACAGCGCAGCACTCGCAGCATTGCCGGCACTGAACGCCTTATCCATACTATTCCTAACCCACTAATATTAAAAAACCGGCCAAATGCGAGTTTTTTTTTATGGCATTGAGAAGGCAAACGAGCACTCAGGCCACCTGATGGTAAGTGGAAACTATGGCCCATAGACTTTCGCATTCACAAGACTGCAATCCTAAGCCTGCAAATGCATCGCCAAACCTGAGGACTAGTTATTTCACCGGTTGTCTTATCCCTAAACCGGAACACAGCAATGCAAACACTGTTGTTTGGCGGTAGGTTAATGGATATGGCGGTAGCGATCCGGACGGAGCCTGCACAAGTCCCGAGTCTGACTCGCCCAAGAATGGTTCCATACCATTATCTATACAACATTAGACACTGTATTACAATGTTTTTGTTTGATTTTCACCTGTCCCGGTATTTGTCTGTAACGGCAAAAATCACGTTTGTTGTAAGGGTAAATATTTATTTTAGTTTAATGTACAACAGAATAACGAGGTCAGTAAAGAAAGAAGTAGACCAGCGCCTCTCCTGGTATCCGCACCTCGAACATGTTTCTTTAAGACTAAGAAAATTGACCTGGATCTTCAAAATATTGAGAGACGTGGTACCCGGGACGAGCGCTGAATCAATGAACTCCGATAGGGATCTCCTAAAGGACATCTATATATCCTTAGTTCAATCCGTGTTGATATACTGCATACCTGTCTGGGGTGGGGCAGCAAAAACCAAGTATCTACAGGTAGAACGAGCTCAACGAGGCTTAATCAAGGTCATGCACTTTAAAAAACGAAGATTCTCCACTATGGGATTGTACAGTTTGTCCAAACTCCTTACTGTTAGGCAGCTGTATATTAATTATACTGTTCTGAGAGTACATAAGACCCTACCTTACGATTCACGCATAGAAAGTAGAAGAAGAAAAGATATTGTTATTAAGGCTTCTAAGACCAGAACCATATTTGCGAGCAGACAATTTCCCAGGCTGTCTAGCCATCTATATAATACATTAAATAAGCATTTGAATATTTACAGAAGTGATTACCATCACTGTAAAACAATTATTCCAAAGTGGCTTCAAGGAAAAACATATAATGAAACTGAGCGACTATTAGTTTATAACTAAAAATTGGCTCACAATCACTCCCACATACACACACATGCACACACTTTCACACACACACTCACACGCACGCATGCACACACACACACACGCACGCGCACACACACACACACACACACACACACACACACACACACACACACATACACCCAAGTTAATAACATGGTAAATTTAAATTTATTAAGCTAAGTATAATTTATGTCGATTGTAGGAAGAGCGAGGTGTCCCAACACAGGCTTTGTAAGCCTAAAGGGAGGCCTCATCAACTGTAAATCTACAAGCAAGTTAAATAGTAATAAATACATTTTGATTTTGATTTTGATTTTTTGAAGAAGCATTAATAACAATAAAAGTCAAAAGTCAACACAAAGTACTTAAATTAAATGAATACAAATTATTTCATGTCAAGTTTCATGTACTCATTGACAGAAGCGGATTATCGAACAAGAGATTTCTCAGCCGGCGCCTAAACGTTTCGTTAGATGATTCGCGTTTGAGTTCGGCGGGTAGACGCTCGTAGTAACTGGGACTGATGACGCGCGGGTTCTTACTTGCAAGTGCCATGCGACGAGGAACCGTTCTCAAACGCCCGGTGTGGCGGAGTTGTTTGCCGACAACATTCACTGTCGTGAACGAACAAACATTTGTTCGGACAATTATGATTATTTCAAATAAATAGAGTGAGTAGTGCGTCATTAAGCGATGCGTTCTGAAGATGCCCCGGCAAGAGTCTCTAGGTTTATAGGTAGTCTCTAGGTAGAAAGAAGTGGTCTCTGCCTACCCACTGGGGAACAGGCGTGATTTAATGTATGCATGTACATACGCGTGAAAAAACTTTCTATCTGTTCAATATGCTATCACGGTTTACCCACCGCTTGGAAGTATGTAGCAACAGCACCGAAACTGACGTAACATACTCCTGGTGGTCCTGGGTTCATGTCCCGGTAAGGGCAGATATTTGTGTGATGAGCGCGAGTATTTATTTCTGAGTCTTGGATGTTTATATGTATTTGTCTATGTAAGTATGATTATCGTTGTGTAGTACCCATAGTACAAGCCTAGAGCTTAGTTTGGGATTAGGTCAGTTGGTGTGACATTGTCCTGTGATATTCTTTTATTTTTATTCATGTTTTTGTCTTCGACAGCGGATGCTTCTGCTAGAAAAATGAGTATTAGTGAGTCGAACTTAAAGCTCTTAATGGACTTGCCGTTGATAGTAAGTACCGGCGCCACGGCCGCGGCAGCGGGAGGTTGGTTGGCGGCCATTTTAGAGTGAAGTTGTGCCGCAGCGATAGTGCACTAACTCGCGGACACGTGGGCGCCAATTTATTCAAAGGTTTCATGTAACCTGGTGGTCTTTTAAAATATTTACTAGTAAGATTCTCAGTAACATTAAATACTAATCAGTTAAACGAAATAATTTAGTGAAGGTTTGTGCAATAAAAAGATAAGCAAACTATTTTGGCTTTTCAAATGAATATTATTAATATTGATATTGTAAGTTTTAATTATCTTATTAATATCACTAGGTTCAATTGGGCTTGAAGGCCTGTTACAACCTCGAAAACCTTTACAATGTATGGAATCGACATAAACGCTCGAAGTCATCGACTGACAGTTTACATCAACCCAATACATATTCTGACACGATAACGTTCTCATTATGCATTTTATCTAGTCGCGGTAAAAACGTACACGTAAACAAATTGTCAAGTTTTTGTTAATTCTTATGTAATTAACAAAAATGGCCGCGGAGTAATTAAAACCGATACTGAAACACGTCAAACGCAATATCGTTTAAACGCAGTAGAGTAGAAGCCCTGTTCTCATTTAGTCTGCGTCATACGAACTTAAGTTACGTGTCAACACAACTTTATACTTTCTTATACGAAAATAGTTCAACCGAACAATAAAAGAGTCGCATTCCAAGACAGGAAACATGTTCACAAACGAGCAGCTCGCAGAACAGTAAAACACGGATGTTGGTCCCGCAGTCTCCGCAAGGGGGTGGATGAGGGGGTGGGGGGGCTTGCGGCCTGGGGGAACTGGAATCGAACTATTTGAATAAGTGCGGGAAACTTTGCCTCTGCGCGTAAACGGACAAGCGGGCCGGGGCGGTTAGCGCTTGTTTATTTGTCGGTTCCACTGCGGGAGATAAAACTAGGAATACGTTAGTTATAATAGAAGGGGCTACACAAGTTAGCTTTTGTATTAGTTTTATAAAGATGGGTTTTGTTGGATACACGTAAGAACCTTAGGATTTTTGTCAAATACTATTTTATAGTGACTTTCTCAGATACTATTCCCTTACGTAATAATGTATTAGTAATCATGTAAGGGAATCTAGTAACCCTGTTCTAATAAACATTGAATAAACTTGGAATAGTTGGTTCGTCAGATAAGGACAGAGCATGGTATAGCTATTCTAATCTTGTGCAACGTTTGTTAGTAAGGAGGTACGAATATAAAGAATTAAAAAATACTAGAGTGATGATTGCGAATCATTTAAAAACATGCTATTTAAAACGTTTGCTTTAGATTGATTTTTTTTTACACACTTGATACATATCTCTGGACCAAGGCTTTCGTCTTTCACGTGTTTCCGTATTGTCTACGTTTTGATAACTCTACATTGAAATGTCAGCCGAGTCATAACATAAACGATTCTTACCCACGTCAAACGCGATATCGTTATAACGTAGTAGAATAGAGGACCGGAAGATGCTAACCGAACTGAAGAAATAAAAAACGTTTCTATAGTATAAGTGACTTTTTTGATAGTAAATTTGGCAGTGAATAATGCTATACTTGTCGCTTATTGTATTTATTACTTTAATTAAAACTTCTGTAACTTCTGTTAATTTATTTTGTGCAATACTTAATACATAAAGTGTAGTGTGTTACAATAAAGTGTATACATACATACAGACATATACATAATTGTAACATAAACATGTAAGTAATAAGAAAAAGCCCTACTGTCTTATGCAGGGCGTCACATGAATACCTTTTTGTAATTCCATCTGTAAATGCTTGTAATGTAACATGCATGCAATAAACCATTTGAATTTGAATGTGAAGAGTACAAACGGAACTAATTAAAAACCTCCCCATTTCTGTAGCAGTTAGTAACAATTGTTTAACCCTTAAAGTTACTTTGTATTGTTTACTATACATTGGTAAGGTGAACTTTTTGAAATTTTAATGTTATCTAAATTTTGAGAGCACTTGAAAACAAATAAGGCCAGACTCCACTACTCTTTTAAAATTGCGACCTTTTCTCTCTCTCTCTGTTTATGTAAGAGGCATGCTCTTGTCGGTGGAGTAATATCCAACCGCTCTGGTCCTCCGTCAACTGCTTGACTCTCTGGCACAACCCAACCTTAACCTTCTCTTTTATCTGCTTAAAGTAATTTCTTCTTGGTCTTCCTCTGCATCTCTCTCCTTCTATTTTCTATGCTGCTAGTAAATTCCTACTTTCTTTTATTATATTCAACACTCGGTCATTAGATATTTTGCGACCTTAATGGTTTATATTCCATACGCGGAGAATATTAAAGAAAAAATCTTCACCATGTTCAGCTCTTTGTATCTTCTAATACCGTATTACATACTAATAACATAATATCGCCGTCAAAGCCTTATCTGTAACTTTAATTCGACTCGCACTGTTATTTTTACTGCCGCTACACAAACATCGTGAAATTCTGTACTTATAACAGCGTATTCGCCAGCCGCCGTGAACACCCTCTTCACTCCAAACACCGTATGTGTAATTATATATAAAAACAGGCGTTAAAAGCCCGTGTGCCGTATATAATCTCCGGCGGCGCCGCTCCTCGCGACTTACACAGACATTCGGCTAAACGCGTTCTCTTCATTTGCAACGCTTTTTGTAAAGCTGGTGGATGGACTTCTCTTATGTTTCGGGTTAAAATGAACAAAAAAACCGGTCAAGTGCGAGTCGGACTCGCACACCGAGGGTTCCGTACAAATTTATAAGAATGTAAAATGGTATTGAGGGACGAACTTGACTTTGCCGTTGAAAAACTGTAGTCTCCATACATCGACATAGGTCGCGATTGGTTTACCAACTGCCCAAAAGTTTGCAATCGCAAAATGTTTTTTTTTGCAATGTAACTAAAAATTTACGGTTTTCGCAATTTTTCTGTGCTATAAGATGTAGCTTTGTACCAAATTTCAAGATTCTGAGTTCACGGGAAGTACCCTGTAGTTTTGATTAACTTGCGAGTGTCGAAAATTTGCGGCATAAACGGCTGTGTATCTTTTGATTGTGTTGGCTTAGAAATTTGATGTTTTCTCTGTTCCAAGGGATAATAGACTTGAGTATTGTATTTAAATTCCAGCTTGATACCTCCACGCGTTCCTGAGAAAAAGGGTCTTGACAGACAGACACACGTACGGACGGACGGGCGGACAACAATGTGATCCTATAAGGGTTCCGTTTTTCCATTTCGAGGTACGGAACCTTAAAAATTACGTAACCTGCTTGTCGTTACCCCAATTTATCACCCGACCGACCCAGGAGGGTAATGTATTTCCCGCGTATGTATGTGGGTATGTATGCATGTAATTATTTCGTTTCACAGTGACCTCCTTGAGCCAAAACGGCTTGACCGATTTTTTTGAGACGAAGTTAGAAGTTAGATAAGGTGTAGTTAGGTAGGGCAGTAGCCCTACTAACATAAAAGACAGTATCTCAAACAAAACTCCAGTAGTAAATACAACCTTATTACCAACAGTATATGATTGAATCTACTTTGGCCATTGAATTGGAGATACTGCATATTGGCTTAGGAGGGAAGTGTAGGTGGGTCATAAATTTAAATATGGCGACCTAGAAAACCCCTGATGCTTATGCAGCTGAAAGTAGGACGTAAAAGGTTGCGTGCGAATTTTAATTTCTTACGTATATTTTTTTTTGTTAAATAATTATATTTGTGTAACCTTCCGTGGTTTCACCCGATGATGGTTCCAACGGAAGACCAGCGCTGACAAATGCCAGCATTACGCTGGGTTGGGACTATTTCGTGACTACATTCTTCTTGTGCGTATACCTATGTTCTTTCTTCTTGTTTGTCACGAATAAATGTATTTCTTTCTATCTTTTTTCTAAAAACATGAAGGGGGTATAAGATAGAATGTTTTTATAACGTATGTACGTATAACTTATAACACTTTGGTGCTACCATTGTCCCCGCCTAGAACACCTTTTCCATTAATATTTAATTTATTAGTCCGTGTGGTTGCCGGATTAGAATAGTGCCACTCCATGTCTTCCCGTGGATGTCGTAAGAGGCGACTAAGGGAATAAGGGCTTGTAGTACTGTTAGGCGATGGGCTTGCAACCTGTCACTAATACACTGGTAAACTTCTTGGCCTGTTTGTGCAAAATGTAGTTACAGAATTATCAACAAGTCTTTTTAGAGTTGTTGGTATTTCTGTAGCTCTGCCTACCCCACTCTGGGAATGAAGGCGTGATGTTATGTATGTATGTATGTATTTAATTTATACACAAGTATGTATAGGTATTAATCTTGTTTTTTGCTTTTCACTTGATATTTTTATTAAAGTTGGGCTTTTAGTTATTTTAATAAATACTTTACATATATTTTTCATAATTTACTTATTTTCCTCTGATTTGTGTATAAGACTATATTGTTGTATTGTGATAGTTGGGTTAAACATGTTTTGATATTATTATTTCTAAGTTGATATTACATTGTACAGTAGGTATAATATTATGGTTATGAATGGTTACCTACCTTAACAATAAATATATTTTAGAACATCGCTTTTATTGTCTGGAAGAGACTGCTAGTAAGCTATAAGACTATTATATCTGTGTATTTCCTGCCATGCACAACTAAACTGTGGAATGGTCTGTCGCCTGCGGTATTTCCGGACCAATACGACCTTCAAACCTTCAAGAAAAGAGCGAAAACTCATTTGAAAGGCCGGCAGCGCACCTGCAACTCCTCTGGTGCTGCAGGTGTCTGTGGGTGACGGTATTTGCTTACCATCAGGCGATCCGTCTGCTCGTTTGGTTCCTATTCGGTTTTAGGGTTAAGTCGCTTATGAGTTATTATTATTAATCATGATTGGCATAGTCGTAATAAAACGTACACTATATAATACTTACTTTATTTATACTAAAATCTGAAAAAGAACTTACATTCTTATTTCCAAGTGACATTATTAAAGGCGAGTGCGGCGGGCAGCAATGCGGCGTCCCTCTCCGGAGGGCGCAATAACGACGGAGGGAATAAAGCTGGATGGTGGAAGCGCTGGCCGCGCGCCGGCCCTCGCCGGGATTACACAGTAATGGAAAACAGTAAAGGCCAGATTAAAACGACTGCCCAAATATCGCAGATTCCGTGAGAACGTTTCAATTTGTCTGTCGGTCGGGGATGAAAGGCGGGAGGAACAGATGTCCCTTCGCTGGTGTAGAAGCAAAAGGATAATCGACACATCAGTACTAAGCAGGGGTTTTCTAAAACGGTGTTTCCTGTCCCGAAGTCAAGCCGATTCGCAAACAAAATAAGGAAAGCTTATTAAAACCCTTGTATGTCCCAATTTTGTTAACAGCGCTTAAAAAACATATTCAAAAGTCTAATTTCTAACATTTCGCTTGTCGAAAAATAAATTCTAAATGGCACTCAAGCAGAAGGTACTTGTTTGATCAGAACGAGAATCAGACATATATCTATTTAAGACAAACAGACACAGTGTTGTTAGAAGATTCTCAGCCCTAGCATGTTTGGTCTCTCTCTCTATTAACGCTATCACCACCACCGCCATCTAATCCATTAACCACCCGCCAAGCAACAGTGTTCGCATTGTTGTGTTCCGGTGTGGGGATAAGACAACCGGTGAAATTACTAGAATCAGAATCAGAATCAGAATAATCTTTGTTCAAGTAGGTTTACAAATAATAAACTCTTTTGAAACGTCATAGTAGCGACTTAGCCTAAATTGACTGCAAGTTCAAATCGCGACCGATCAGAGATACTAGCATAGAGGCATTCCATCTTAGTCCTCAGGGTTGGCAACGCATTTGAGGTCTTAGGATTATAGTCTTCAGAATTCAAATTTCTATGGGTCTCAGATTCCACTTACCATCAGATGGCCTGAGTGCTCATGAGCCTTTTCTTCAATATAAAAAAAAACAATAACAAAACGTTATTTGCATTATGATGAAGTCAAAATTTTAGTGTGAAAATAGGTTTAATATAGTCAAGAGAAATGAAATCTAGTCGTTTAGTACAGAATTTTCATAGAAAGTGAAAAACTTGGTCGCTTCTAACAAGATTGTGATTGTTGTGCATAAGCGTCTTGGTTCCCCCCGCGCCTGGCAACACGCTAGACGCGTCAACTAAGGTGCTAGTTGAATCACTGAACAACTTGCTGTTACTATCAGTTTTGGTTGATATAACTAATATCATGACATTCATGACTATTGTATTCATTTTATGCGAACTAAGAGAAAATAATTTGACGTGTTGACGTTTCAGCGGTACATTGTAGTCGGGTTAGTCAGGTGGCCCACTGCCGTCCTTAAACTAAAAGGCGACTAAAGGATCATACGACCTTTTTGAGTTATCTATACAGCGCGATTCAGCTAATTATTAGCTATCGATCTATCTAGGTTTGGTGCCAATATCTTTAAAAACCACCGAGATACAGCCTTCACGCTAGCGGCTAAATGACGATTTTTTGAGCTATTGCTACTAAAAAGGCAGTTATTTGACACTTGCTTAACTTGAAGGTGATTAAAGGTTGATAGCTGCCAATTTTACGTAATACTGTACAAGACTTAAAGGCGGCTATTTGATTTTCAATGACTTAAAAGCGGCTTTTGGACTTTTGCCGCCTTAAAGCTTACAAACACAATACTCACCTGCAAAGAGGTCACAGATTAAAAGGCGGTCAATCCGTGTATACTTAAGAAAAAAGCGGTCAATGTCCAATAGCCACCTTATTGTTTTGTAAATAAAATTTAATTTTATCAAAATACATACCAAAAATGCCGTCACGGCTTTATAAGCTAGCAATAATAGTAATAAAAATATATCCCTGCTTAATTAAATCACAGCTACACGATATTGCCTAACTAGAAGGCGGCAAGGCGACCCCCGCGCAAGAGTCTCGTTTGAAATTTTTGGCAAGTTCCAAGTATTGTATCTCAGTAAATATTGGGTATTTAGAAATAATCCATAAACCATATTGTAGCGAATTTAGTCTCTTTATTTTCTTTATAGTAAAACTTCGCTGTTAAACCCAAAGTTTATAACATACAGGGTGCCCCAGATATTGACGTAAATATTATTACATACCCATAGTTTTAAGTTTCTAATACGTTAGTTAGTTTTAATTTTCTTATCTGTTAATTAGTTTACAGGTATTAAGGTTTGAATGATTGTTATAAAAAATGTTACCTTTGCCTCCCTTGGCTAAAATTACCTATAATTCGTAATTCTTTTTCATATTCAATTCTCAATGACGTAAGTAAATTGCATTAAACTATTATTCCAAAATATTGACGTATTCAGAATAAATTCATACTTTCTAAGCCATCACTACATTTCTCGTTTTTCATTTAACAACTTATGACTTTTCGTACAGGAAAAATAAATTCTTTCGACCAAGGTGGCATGTTCTCAAAAGTTGGCGCAGTTAAACAAAATTTCGAAATTGTGTACAAGTTCTACTTAATATGGGTAAAAAATAATGTTCCAGCTTGCTTTTCTTCTAAGTGACCGAATTCAATCGGTTCAATTTCGTACCCATCCGAGGTACTCAGGAAATCTTGGTTTGGGTCGTTTATTGCAATATTAAGTACTAGCGACCGGCCCTCGCTTCGCTCCGGGTTAAATTATTACACATATAAACCTTCCTCTTGAATCACTCGATGTATTAAAAAAAACCGTATCAAAATCCGTTTCGTAGTATTAAAGGCATAAATAGGGACAAACAGCGGCAAGCGACTTTGTTTTATTATGTATGTATTTTGTTGTATTATGTAGTGATATTTTTCAACGTTCAGACCTAGTTTTAAATAATATATCTACGATATATTCAACGGTCATCGTCAGAAAATCGATTTCAGCCCAGAACCTTTTTAAGTTTAGAAATCAAAAAGAAGTCGCTGGGGGCCAAGTTTGGACTATACGGTGGGTGAATAATAGTTTAGAACCCAGATTCAAAAGCGACAGCCTCGATAATATGAGCAGTATGCACAAGGGCGTTGTCGGGCAGAAGCAGAACATTCCTGGGTAATTTACCCGCATCTTCTCTTTGATTACTTTCTTTAACTGCCGTTAAATATTAGCGTAGCACTGTCCTGTGATATTTACACGCTTTATCTCTATAATCGTTCAGTAATATTCCTTCAAAATCACTGAATGTTCTGGCAAAGGGCTTGTCAGCTGAAGGGACGACCTTGAACTTCTTGGGGTGAGGTGTTCCTTTAATGTCCGCTGCATGGACTTTTGTTTGCTCTTTCGGCCGTAATGATGAACCCATCTCCAGTAACAATCTTTTGGAATACCTCATCAGGATTTTCATTGCATAGCTCAGTTAAAGTCAGATCAACAAGCAACAGGAATATCTTTCTGAAGCGTTGTCAGCATTCGCGGCACCCATTTCACACTAACTTATGTATGATAATGTTAAGATGGTCAAGGACGATATCGTTATACAGTAGAAGTATACATTAATTAATAAGAATTGGTTGTTTGAGCTACCGATTTTACCTTCACTCGACCATTCTCCAATATAATTTTCTCCACTTTTTTATACATTTTCCTGTGAAGTACCTTCGACAGGCCCTGCAGGTCTAGGGTCGTCATCGTTGCTTTCCCTCCCACGTTTAAATTCACTTGACCACTTTTGAATTTTAGATAGTGAATAAGCAGACTTATGACATTCATAAACATAAACATAATCCATCCGTCTCCTGATATTTGTATTTAATTTAATTAACATTGCAAATCACTCCTGTAATCAAGTTTATTAGGTAATTGCAGAAAATCAAACCATCGAATATTTGAATTTAACTTTTTAAAATTTTAATGAACGATACTTAGCGGCCGTATTGAAAAGTTTTCTAAAAAGGTTGAAAAATATCAATACCGAGAGCTTATTGAAGGTCCCTCGCGTTATTATGTATAGGCTGTATTTATTTATATATGGATTCAGCTGAAAACCAGCGCTGCTGCTTCGGCTGCAGCACTGAGCATGTGCTGCAGCCAGAACAAAAGCTGGGTCCTATTTGACTTCACAGTGCAGTGCAACAAATATGGTCTAATTTTGCTTTTTTTGTACCTAATAATAATATGTCCGTTCTGTTGTAGTGTATTTTTGACCAGTAAATTAACCTAGTGAGTTATAAGTTTTCTTAGGACTGCATTTAAATTTTCAGCTTTACAGTTCTCAAGTATTAGAATTACAAATTACATAATGTTTTTAGCCAGCGGAAGCAAGGGCTAAAAACATCACGTACCGTAAGGTTATTTATTTACCAGTATCATGAAAACCATTATAACTATTAAGTTAATTAATATTATTAGAAAGTTAAAACTAAATTCTTGACCGGTGTGGAAGAGGTTTTCTTATACGTAATATTTGCGTTAAATTCTGGGACACCCCTCTATTTAATAAAACAGTAATTTTGCGTATTACGCAGGTAGCACAACTTTCTTTTCCTTGCATAATGTAGTTTCACACTCCTCTAAGGGATCCAAATAACATTGTGGCAGTAACTTCCCCAAGTCATTGGATATAAAAACATATTTTGATTGCAATACATAACAAAAAAGCAGTTATTGTGATTTGTTCTGCAATTAACTGCCTTTTTCTCAAGCATTGAATATTAAAAGTATATGTCAGATTCCACCTCATTTACCTTTTCTTAACTAGAAGGCAGTTGAAGTCGCGTGGCCGTTTTCTAGTCATGTATGTTTGCATAGTTTTAACTAGACATACATAGCTAAAAAGTGGCTATGTCATATAACCGCCTTTTAGTTATGTTTTCTATATAAGTTTTGATATATTTGTAAAATGTAACGCAAATAACCTAAATTACTGAGCTAGAAGGCCGCTAAACATACTTTAACCGTCATTAAGCTATGTAAAGTATTACATTAAATTCAACGGGTCCATAGCTAAAAAGGAAAATTAAAGATTTTACCAATAAAAAATGAGTAAAAAAATATCAAATTCATATAAAAATATAAAGCAACCCTCATTACTTAGTATATAAAAAAATTACATCGATATCGTGCACCAGTTTGTAGAGACATAGTTTCAAACGTTTTTTGGCCATAACTCAAAATGACCCTCTTGCATTTAACGGCTTTTTAGTTTGAGGACGGCAGGCCAGCCCTCGTGACGCCATTATTGATGAAGGTATCAAAACATTCAAATATTACCTCTATCTAGTTAAATTACCTATTATTTTATTATCTTTATCATGAGATAACTTTTTTTGTAAAATCATATCGTAAAGCAGAAAGGCGGTAAGCCCGCATTTTCCCTTATACGCTGACGCGAGCGATCGCGCGCTAGGTACCCGATCTAACCAACGCTGCCTCTACAGTTCCGCGCCGTGCCCGGCGAGCGCAGGATCGAGCAGCCGAGCATAAAAAGTGTGTGATGTCCCTCCAGCCCGCCCTGCGCACTCCCGGATGGATTAATGTTATTAAAAGCGATCTTAATAAGGAAACCCCACTGTAATCTCTCGACTCAAGCTCCCCTTTACAACGAACGGCCCTCCGGATTATTGAAATTTACTGAATAAAGTCAAGCGGAATAATGAAAATAAAACTCGGTCGCATACTTTTTATATCATTTATTTATCCGGTATACGAGTTTCCATAAACACATGGCGATGAATATATGGATTCTGTACATTCAATATCAAAGTAAACAATAAAATGTATATTATAAATAATGTAAATATGTTATGATCTATGTTAACTTAGGTTGGCACCGAGACGCGACACTGCTGTGTCAAATTGGACGCTAAGTACGGGGCTTAACTTAAACAACCAGCTCGCCCAGACATCGATTACGGCCTTCCGCATCGCGACCGATCCCGCGCCAAAGCTTTGAAGCCGTACTCAGTAGTGCTTGTGCTTCATTACCTTACAAAAAGCTCCGTCTCGAATCAGAATCGGTCGCGAATCGTAACCTAAAAACACTCCAGAAACACGTGACACGATGACATAACACACCTCATACGAGATATCGTGATATCGCCCGAGACAAATCCGTGTTGATACGTTCAAGTTCCATTTGGCAAGTTTCCGGGAGCCGTATAAAGAGTTGACACAAAGGCCTAACTAACAAAGTTGTCGGAGGTTGTGTGCGGTATCGATTGTCCGGGCAGGGCACACACGCGCGCGGCGGGGCGGGGCGGCGGGGGCGGCACACGGGACGCTACACAGAAGAGCCAGGGTCTATTCGGTATCGTCTAAGTGATACGGCAAACTAACAATTTCTATATGAGGGTCAACTTTTGTGAATTTCTTTACTGATTTCCCCCGTGAAGTAGAATTTATTGAGATAATAAAGATTGAAGATAACAATAGCTTTAATTTAAAAACTGTATGTCCACAATATCGCTTAGACCGAGTCAAAACTAGCCCTTCGCCGTGCAAATAAAGTATAATACCAGCGTATAAGAGCGAGCGAGGAGCCCTAAAGGCATGGGAATTAGTATAAAATGTGTGGACTCTGCGTTGAGACGGTGTAATTGCACGATTTTGTTGGGATTTGTGTCGTGTCCGTATATCACTTGCGCCAGTAGGTTAAAACGGCACGCAGTAGTAAAATAAAGCAATAATAAGACGAGGCTAAATAAGGCCTCTATTAAGAATGTAATCTTGGGATGCTTCTTAAAAAATCATCAATGTTGATGCCAAGTCTTAGATAATGGTCTGTGTGAAGCATCTTGAGCCGGGTGTCTCAATCGAGATCAGTTTATTTCGGCCCTAAGATTATTGGGGAGAAAATAATGTGATGTTATCCTGCCCCCTACTATACGCATTGGTGTTATTTTATCCGCCGGCTGCCGCGAGAAGAAGGAAGAAGGGTCTACGCGTCTCTTAATCTACTTCGAACTCCGGTGGACGGAACAGTACGTCTTCCAATCAGGTACATCAACGAAACGTTCTTTCATACAATTTATCCAAATAATTGTACAATTGACGGCGAATCCGGTACAAAAATACATCTCACTACCGCCTACAACTAAACTAAACTAAGGTGCTAGAGCCCCGCCGCCGCGGTGCCCACTGGTGGGCTAATGAAGTAACACAGAGAACTAACGGCGACAACATTTCAACATCAAACATCCGATAAAAATTCAATTCTGCCATTTACACTAGGGTCCTAAATGCAAAACTGGTAGCAAACGTCCTCCATACAAACCGCCCGGATGGCGCTAAAATTGACATCGAAATTTACATGATTTAGATTCAGCTATCATACACAATGTTTAAACGTTCATTTTACGAATTTGACATCTATATAAAATATATTGCGGTGTGCTTGCCTGACCTTCCTAGGTCCACGAGGCCGCCGGGGCCTTTAGTTGACTTCATTTGGCCTCGATTGGCCTCGTTGGGCCTCCATCGGCTTCGTAGGCCCCGGCGGCCTCTGCGGCCTCGCCCGCTAGCACACCACCCGCTCCAACTTACAATAAATTCTACGTTTCCTCGATTGGTGTTTACATTGCATTACTTCCACCGTTTAAATTACCACTAAATTAACCACATTAATACGAAAAAACTATTTTAAAATATCAACAATTTGGCACATTTTCCTGTTTTAAAAATACCCATTAAAGAAAGCTTAAGTTTAATCTGTTAGAGAGGGAAGGGTATAAGAGTAGCCTTAACGAAATCACCGGCGTATAGAGATAGCTAAGTATAACGAAGTTATTATATATAGAGCCTACGGAGACTAAGGGGACGCGCCCGTACGATAGTGGGCGCACCCTAGATACTAACAGCTGCGAGTGTGGACAGCACGAGCTCGCAGGAACCCTCGCCGCGAGGGGTCGGCCCTCGGCAGCGGCCAGAAGAAGAAGCGTTGGAGTAGACCAGACAGGTCTAGGAGGCTGCCTCATTAGCCATAGGCCTATTCTTGACACTACCTACGCATTACTACTTCTTATCGCTTTTCATATTGCTATGGTTTGTGTCACTTGCACACCAGCAAAGAGAAAGAGACAGAACAAACATATTCATACAGAAAGTGTTTGGAAACTTTATAGACAATCTCAAAAATAGGCCTAGGAAATTTGAAACAATGTTTCTCATTCTAATAGTAAAGAATCAAGAAACCGTTAGTTTCGAACTTCCATTGGGAGTTCAGCCTCGGGGTTTACCAAGTGGGACAGGGCTAGCGCGCTGAAAGAGTACAATAAACTTTTCAAGTCTACAACAATTTGTCCGCAATAGTTGCGCAGTCTTATCCACTAGGTCGTCCATTCTGAGTATTCGTGTTGCTTTGGTTTTGGAAACTTTGAGTATTTCGGTAATATGGCAATCCTTAAATCATGTTCTGTAGGTCTGGATAAGTTGCATTCTATGATAGCTGACGGCTGGAGAAATAAAAGATTTAAAAATTTCCTCACAAACGGTCGTGTGATTAAGCGCTGCTTAGTTTCATTCTTTCTTTCAAGCATCTTTTCGATACCGCCTCTTGCATCATGCAAATGGCAATTTCCACGATATCGTTGCCTTTTGCGCCACAAGAGCGCTATAAAGGCGCTTATTTCTCATCGCAAATGCTTGCAGAATGCAACTCTTCCAGCCCGACTGGTTCCATAACCATTGGCACTAATTTAAAATCGATCATCGAGCGAGAACTAGTAACTAGGTTACAGAAACTTCAACCCGCGCTCCAAGCTTCAAGTACCTCCTATAACATTTACCTACTTACAGGATCCTCATTCTTCTGCCAATCACATCAACCACCAAAGATATTTTACACTTCAAACACTTCAGTCACTTTGTTCGTCATTTCATTACACTTGAGCTCCTCTATATTAGTGGAACTTTAGTAGACCGCCGCGGCGAAGAGCGCGGCGAGGGCGAGCGCGGGGTGCGCGGGGAGCGCGGGGGCGGCGCCGTGCAGCGCGCGCACCGAGTGGCGCGCGGGCGCGGGCGCGCGGGGGGGGAACACGGCCACCGCGCCGCCGCCTGCGCCGCCCACCACGCACCAAACCTGCGCACAAAACATCATCAGGACTTTGGGAGCGCTTGAGGAATAAAATATTGTCCACTAGAAGCGAGCAGGCTTTCTGTGACTGTGTTTGGTCGCGCGATTGTCGCACTCTCTGCTGCCAGTGGCTGGGGTTGATGGCTGCGTCCAGTTGGTTAGATGAACTACTGGGGCCCATTTCTCTAAATTCACTAGACTAATAACATTAGTCCATGCGGTACATTTTACAAGTAGACTTGTAGAACATTGTATTGAGAGAAATAATATAATTGATTAAGTGAGTTTAGAGAAATGGGCCCCTGGCAGTTGCGCTTAGTCCTCGCCATTTGTCTGTTCAAGTGCGAAATCTTTACTTCATATTGCAGAAGTGAAAGTGTGTGTTTATATTCAGGTATTTGAAGTGATCACGTGCAATTTGGCACTTCTTGTTCACCAATTTTGCTGCGGAAAGGATAAAGCTAAGTAACAATTGAACCTTTACTTTACCGACTTCGAGAGGGTCACGCACACGTAGGGCATTGCGGACTGACCAGAAGGTAGATATTAGTAATGTTATGACCTTTTGGGGGTTAGAGTTAGAGACTGACCTCGTCCGGGTCGTGCACGAGCAGCACGGCGCGCCAGCAGTGCTGCGCCAGGTCGGGCGCGAGCGCGGCGGGCTGCGCGCGGCCGCGCACCAGCCACAGCACGCGCAGCGCGCGCCCGCACGCGCCGCACTCCAGCCGCCAGCCGCCCGCCGCCGCCGTCACCGACACCGCGCGCGCCGTCGCGCCGCCTCACACAACAAACAACACCTAAGTATCTATGGATCTAAACTCTCTATTGCACATGAACAATTAAAAACATATTTGCATCAATATAGACAATGTACGTGGGCGAACTTATCCCTTACGCGAACTCTTCCAGTTAACCCTGAAATAGAATAAACAAGGACAATGCAAGAGGATAGACAAATTAACAAAACAAAACAAAAATAACAAATAGCACATAGGAGTACATCCGAGTACAAAAAGTAAACTGCTTTAATAAATTATATACATTGATAATTAGATATCCTAATACGAGTATATACTATCACATACGTAACCAACAATTTAAACCTACAACAGAGCTAAGGTTCAACACTGACTCATCTTATTGATGTCGCCATAACTTCTTCAACCTTTCCTTCAATGACCCGAGAGATGTAGATTGCCTCAAGCGCCGTGGAAGCTCATTCCACGATTGGACAGAGTTTACCGTGAAAGATAAGTAATGCCTTAGTAAAATACATAAATAAATAACATTCAATATTATCTAAAATGTAAATTTATTACTTTAACCTGAAGAATAGCAAGAATTTCGGTATAAGAGCCACGAATTTGGCCAATGATTTGAAAGATCTCGGATTTCGAAAATATAAGAAACATACCACTCATACATACTGACGAGTTATTTCTAACTTGATAACGAGTTTTACTGATTTGCGTATGTTTAACGTGACTGTGTTTATGTCGAGGTAAAAGGTGTTTTATAGCCAGGTGTAGTGTCGTCTCACCGGTGACGCGCAGCGTGACGCGCTTGAGCTCGCGCAGGCGCGCCAGGTCGGCGCCGCGTGCGCCCACGCAGCGGTACTCGCCGCCCTCCTGGTACAGTGCTTCCTTGATGCCTAAACACGATCACCCCATCATTATTTAATTATTTATTTAAGTTTTATTGGAGGTCCAACCGCTTACAAAACATGATAGAAGTTGTAACAAAACTAAAAAGCGAATCAAAGGTTTTCACTGAAAGAAAGAAAGAAAGAAACAATATTAATTATAATGTAAAAGGTATAAATACAATTTTTAAAACTGCAGAAAAATTAGTTGGGCGGGGTATTAAAAGTATTTACTTTAACGATATTATCTACAATGTTTACTAGTAAGTACATCGCCCCGAACTGACTTCCTCTTCTAATATCATAATTTTCAAATCGAATTAAAAAAATATGCGACTGAACGTCTTCAAAAAAAGACTATAAACTGACGTTTGTATTCTCTTTTCTCTCTTCTTTGATGTACTGAACCAATAAACCTCTGGTAGTACAAGTGTACAAGTCTGTTCCTCACCGAGCACGCCGTGCGCGTGGTGCGAGCCGGCCGGCGCCCAGCCGGCGCTCTCCGACGCGTTGCCGAGCACGCGGCGCCACCAGCACCCCACGCTCCCTGCACGGACATAACCAGCTGCCTTAGAAGCAGGTTTCAATTTGAGCAAGGAACATCCTACACAATGCATTGAAGAATTGCTTAGCTTAAACGAGGCTCTTGTATAACGAAAAAGCGTAAAAATTAAAATTGCAATTAAAAAAAATTATTTCCACCTTTTTAGAGAAATGGGCATCAGAGCTAATGACTCTTACCCTTGGGGCAATGCAACTGCACGCTCCCTCCCAGCGGCACGTCGACCTTCTGGTGGTCCACTTCCTCGCCCTCTTCTTCTTCACCTCCCTCCTCCGCGTCGGATGCTCCTGATGACACTGACGATGTCTCTTCAGGGGCTAAATAAAGAATATCAATGTCAAATATTTTAAACTTTAGCTTTTAAAAGGGCATAGCAATTGGCAATTAGCATCAATTAGCGAAAGAGTTATTTGAAAGATCGAAAAATAAAAAAGTCGGCTTGAACTTGTCAAGGGCTTAACCGTCATGTCCAAAATTAAATAAAAGAAATATACATTTTATTTGTCTAGTCTTTGTCTGTTTCGAGAAACGTTGCCCTGGTGTTGTAGGTACGAGTAGTACTAGACCTAGGGGTGAGGTTACTCACAAAGTACATTGAGGTAGTAGCCAATAGAGGAGTACTCCTGGTCGAGCCAAGAGGCGCGGCAGCGATACCAGCCGCCGTGGTGCGCTGCCAGGGTAGCCCAACGGAGGGACGCGGAGGAGCCGCGCTCGGCACCGCCAAGCGGGGGCGCGCTGGAATAGAACACGACTCACAACCGTTGGCAGTGGTCATAGCATTTGTAACTAACAGTGCACTGTAATTGACAGCCCTTAAACACGAAATGAATAGTCATTAGACCACAGTACATAGTTACACATACATTAGTTGTGTAAACATAACGGTGAATGAAATTGCGGTTATTATCGGTGACTTGAATGACTATATTTTTTTTCTGCGAACTTGAAATCACAATTTATAGTCGTGTTGATGCTCTAAAAATGGGAGAAACTTGCGCTGATAATAAATAGCAGTATTTGAGCTCGCTTTAGTCGACTGAGATACTCTTTTTATTACCAAGGTCTTCATTTTCTTGAAGGCCGGCGAGAGAAGGTCAATAACTGCCACTGAAGAGCGTGTTGGGTACCTGTCGGGGGGCGCGTCGTCCCGCCGCCACCAGGCGCGCGCGGGGGGGTTGGCGTCCACGTCGCAGCGCAGCGCCGCCGCGCCGCCCGCCCACAGCGCCACGCCGAACCCGGGCCAGCGCGAGATCACGAACGACGGCGGGTCTACGGTTCACACAGGGTTACGAATTACTCTCGCTTCTTTTATTTTTTCAGGCTAAGGGTCGTGACCATGTGACTAGTTTTTGGTGAGCCGGATAAAGCGCAGATGAGTGCCAATCCCTATATGTGCCGTCTTACTTGAGTGATATGTCCGTTTCAAGACGTGTCAGACTTTACAGTTTCTTTACATGTCTTATAATTTAGATTGATTTATTTAGTTCTATTGAAGCCACTCTTATGTTCTGCTTCCCTCAGCTAGTAATGTATGCACGATGGCTAAATATTTAAATAATATGTAGCTGAAAATTTAGATAATTGGAATATTTTTGGACCTTCTGCTGTAGGGCTGGTCTATGGATTAATGTACGAAATTATTAAGGTACCCAAAAAGTGGTTGCGGTAAACTGAGGTTTACGTTCCTTAAAATCCCAATCCAATCTTGCTAATGTTCTCCAGAACCAATTTCCTGACACTTACAAGTGACATGTATCTCCAACTTTGTGGTGTGTACGTCGGGCGCGGGCGACTCGGTGGGCTCGGCGGCGGCGGAGGCCGCGGGGGCCGTGGGGGTGGGGGGCCGGCGCTGGCGCGCCTCGCACTGCAGCGTGGCGTTGTGCAACTCACGCGCAGCGGTCACGGAGGCCAGCGACCAGGTCACGCCCTCTGTTACATACACACAGACAGAATTATCAGCTTTTGAATGCATTTGTTGCTTAGTCCAGAGCGCTTCAATTACAATGAGATCGACAAAAATCCAACGTAATGATGGTTTAATAATGAACTTTGTAGCTTGCGGACTATGATAATTAACGCATATTTCTTGCGGCTGGCTGTCCTTGAACTCACACAAAAACGAACGTCAACAGATTAATACAATATGTTTTTGGAAATTTATATGTTAAGAAGAAAAGAGGAACAGAAATGATACTTAACATCTAGTTCATACTCGTACTAATTAATTTAAAATATCAGCCGCTGTAGGTAAATTGACCCTGTAACTAGGAAAGTTTACCTCTGGAGTAGTTGGCTGGCTGAACCCTCAGGTACGGGCGGTGGTCAAGCGACGGTTCCAGCGCCAGCAGCCGCCATGACAGTTCCGGTGCTGGCACACCACCTACCGGACACCAAGAGCTTCGGTCATTTGTTTATGCCATTAAAAGGCAAACAAGTACTCAGGCTATCTGAAGGTGAGTGGACTCTGAGGCCAATAAACATTTGTAATCCCAATACTTCAATATCAGCTTTTGCAGGCTTGAGATTCCAAATGTCATGGTTTCTCCTCCTAGTCTGTGGACTAGCTTGCCTTTCCATGCCTCAAAAAACTTAAGCCCTCTGAACCTCCACCAGGGTCTGGTGGAAGGCCCAGCACTTCTGGACGTACCTTCGGCGACACAGCGCACCTCGAGCACCATCTTATCGCGCACCGGTACCCACGTGTTGCCGGCGTCCAGCCGCCGCCCATCCACCGCCAGGTACAACGATCGCACCGCCTCTGCAACAAGAAATAGGTTAATGATCTTACAGTAGTCGATAATTTCATGGGCTCTTAGAGCCCGAAAAATACGCAGATGGAGTTTAAACATGCCAAATTCTAGTCAGGACGGGATATTATGTAACTGTCAGATCAGGTAGCAGCTCCCGGTTCCTCGCTGAGATTTGACAGGTTTTGCTACTTAACAATGTATACATATACATATCTACATAAGGAAGTTAATTGAATATGTTACAGGAACATCACCATAGATGAGCAGCTATGACTTGCCCGTAACGCTGTTTCCCCGTGCGTCCTGCGCATGGGCTCCGTTGTCCCGTGTGTGAGTTGCGACTCACCGTAGATCAGCAGCTGAGTGGGCTTGCCCGTGACGCTGTTCCCCTGCGCGTCCTTCCCCGCGCAGCGCCACAGCGCCGCGTCGCCGCGCGTCGCGCGCGCGATCACCGCGCCGCCCGGCTCCGCCCACATCGCCTCGCCGCCACCCGCCGACGTGGGTAGAGACACCAACTGCTCAACATTCAATCAAAAGGTCACTGTCAAGGTCAATCAATTGTGAATCATGACAAACTACAACTCTTTGTGGTCGTACCTCGCTGTCGCGGTACCAGCGTAGCTGTGTGACGTTGGCGAGCTCGCAGGGGATGCGCGCGCGCGCGTGCGCCGCCACCAGCAGCTCGCGGTGCTTCGGCGCCTGCGCAACAAAACTCACACCGTTACTGACGGGACGTAGGAGCGGACGCGGTTTGTTTGCGGAAAATATAAATAGAAATAGTCTTTATTGTATAACTGTGTACAAAGGTGGTAACAAAAAAATGAGTCTCAACAGCTTATCCATCTCGGACGTAAAATAGAACAATACAGATTAAAATTAAATTATTATCTTAAATGATCAGCATTTTATCAAATTTTCAGTAGGGTAAATGGCAATATCCCTCATTGGGCAAAGAATTCCTTTACGTTATAGAACGCTTTTTCAATGAGCGAATTTGTTATCGGATTCTTAAAATTGTTACCCTCTACTTTTTTTCAATAAACAGGGAGTTTATCGAATACTCGCATTGCGGCAATAAAAGCACTTTTATAAACAAGCTTATTGTAGGCTCTGGGAATAACATAATTAAATTTATACTGACTTCGCAAGTTATTTCGGAAACATGTTTTTTTTGCGAAAAACTCATCATTATATTTAACAAATAAACACAGCTTCAAAATATAAATACCAGTTAATGTTAATAACCGCTTCTCCGTGAATACATTACGCAGAGAGATTCTAGTCTACTATGTAAACGGTACATGGTGCGTAGACACCTTTTTTGTAGTCTAAATATGGATATAACATCGACAGAATCACCCCAGAAGATAATACCCTAGGCGAGTAATGACTATACATTAGGTCCATAGTAGGCGTTTCTAGTGGCGTACTGCCTTTTCGCAGAACTTTTTTTGGCCGAATTTCATTTGCCAACCAACGTTTCGCCGACAATTCACTTACGATTACCAAAATTTTATATGACAAATTTTTTAATTCGCAGAATTATTATAAAGCGTATTATTATAACGCCTTTACACTTTTGGTAGACTCATCATTTGTCAAATCTTTCACTTGGCTTAACAACTCTTGGACGAATAACGTTTAGTTGATGCAACATTTCCCTTTTCATACATTTGGCAAGATAGAAATAAGTAAGAAAAAAAAAAAGAAATTCTTTGGTTGGAAATTATTATATGTGTGCATGAGTGAGCGAGGGAGCGAAGCGAGCGAGCAAGACCTTCCTGGGCAAAACCGACTCGGCAAGGTTAGGTTAGAAGGCTATTTTTTTTAGGCCGTAGCTTTCGCAGTTATTTTTTTTTGACATCCCTTGAAAAAACTATGCTAATATTCTCCGTTTTTGGGGCTTAAAATAAGGCAGGGAGTACCTACTCAATAAAAAATTTGGTAAACAATAAAAAACCAAATGAATATTATGCCAACTAAAACATTACACAACATGAAAGTAGGCATTTTGAAAAATAACATTATAAAAAACAGACCACATGTTGAGTTGGTAACTGTTAAGTTGGCAAATAAAATAAATACATTTGATAGGTTGGGAAATGAACGTTCGGCGAAATAAATTTACGCGAAACGTGAGTTGGGAAGTGATAATCGGCCATACAATTTTCTGCGATAAATAAGAGAACCATAATCTTGACCCATAATTGTTTCCGGAAATCAAACTGAGGACATAATTTGATAGTTAAAGTTCGTTATTTGTATTTTCATCGTGGAAACGAGAAAAACAGCAAAACGACGTCGAAATTTGTTTTTCAGTAAGTACGCAATATGTACAAACAGAAGCTCAAAATGTAGCATAGTGTACCTGTGGCGTAGTGGAGGGCGCGGCGCGCGGCGCGGGGCGCGGCGGCGGCGCGGGCGCGGCGGGCCGGATCACGAACGCGTCGACGCGCGACGAGGCGCGCGGGCCCGGCGCGGCGCCCGCGTCGCCGATCGCGTCGCGCAGCGCGCCGCGGATGTTCAGCACCGTGTCCGCCGTCTGCACGCGGCGGGTGGTGCCGCCCTAATTATTATACAACAATTATCTAAGTTAAATATATTAAACTAATCATTTATTTTAGCTTAAAAAAAATATCACGGGACAATCTCCCACAAATTAACCTAGTCCCAAACTAAGCTCTAGGCTTGTACTATGGGTACTAGACAACGATAAACATACTTATATAGAGAAATACATACCTAAATACATATAAAACATCCAAGACTCAGGAACAAATATTCGCGCTCATCACACAAATATCTGCCCTTACCGGGATTTGAACCCAGGACCGCTGGTTCCAAACTATACTCTATTACTAAGTAATCATCCAAGATTTAGAAATATATTCACCCAAATATTTAGCCTCATCGAGATCTAACGCACCCAAAATTTAAGGGTTGCGAATCTGGTAGCGGTATATTAGAGAGCATGGATAGGAGACTCACGGCCTCACTACAATTTAAAGTTTTAGTTGATTCTCCCATAAACTGGTTTTACTGAGTAAACTTGCTTGATAACCAACCCTAAATTATTATCATTGGAATTGCAATGAGCCACAGGAAACCCAATACTTCTTTCCAACTAACGAATTAGAAGTTAGGCACTGTGCCTCACCGAGTTAATGTTGATTTAAAGAGTTCTAGCGCATTACCAACTCGCAGGCATCCTCAGCTATTTTTTAACTTTTAATACGAGTACATTTAGCAGTCTCACCTTAACTCCTTTATCCCAGTCAGCGCCACTACTTCTCTTCCTCCTCTCTCCCTCATCTTCCTCCGTGGTGTCCTCGCTCTCTACCAGCTCGTCGCCCGCGTCCACGCTGTCTCCAGCGTCGCTGGTGTCCTGGTCTTCAGACAGCTCGGGAGTGACGAGAATGCGGCTCTCTTCGATGCTGGTTTCAGCGTCATCAGGCAAGTCTTCGTATTCGGGAGAAGCGTGCTGTTCAAAAATGTATAATAAGTAAGAAAACTCATGTAAAACCTGGAATACTCCCCATGTTGTGCTTGTTCACATCGTCAGGGATACGTCTTGAAGATCTTGTTTACGTATCCTATCATCATCACCAGTGGTCAGCTAAAGGTGTTACCTGCAGTGGTGGGTAGAGCGGCGCGTCCCGCACGAGCTCGGCGTCGAGCGGCAGCGCGGGCGGCGCGGGGGGCGCGCGGGGGGCGGGCGCGCGCTCCGAACTGGACGACGCGGCGCCAGAGAGGGGACCTGTGGAAGGAAAAACCTATTTAGGACTTGATCAATAATGTAAAATTTTATTAGATAGGTATCCTCTTTATGAAATTTGACGTAAAGGCTGTTTTACGGATGACTTTACTGACATCAAAGTGGAATCTCTATTATTATACGCGGACACTTGACGCAGTAACTAGAATAAATACTATTGGTTCAAGCGGTCGTGCTCGATGTTCCGGGACTTTAAACTGTTACAGCTACCGAGTATAACTCCAATCATTGTCTTGGTAACGTGACACAAACGCAGTCGAAATTTAAAAAAAAAACATAATATTTATTCAGGAACCGCTTTTAGCGAGAAACTATAACTTTGGCCCAGACAGCCGTTTATAAGCTCCGTGAGATGTTATACTACCCCTTTGATCTATAAAGAAACGATGTTGGGGAAGTAACATTGCCTGTTTAAAACATATATTATCTTGCTCAGTTTTACCAACAAACCAGTGGGGCTAGACAAGTTGCATTCGATAATCGCTATCGTTTATATTTCGATAGACAAATGTATGGAATTGACTTAAGCCGCCGAGATAGTCACGTGGAACTATGTCCGTGGTTTACGTTAATTCCATACATTTTTCAATCAAAACAGTCGCTAGCGTTCGTTGATTGCAACTGGTATAGCCCTACGAGCCCTACAGAGCAATACGCTAAACATTTCCATCCATGAACCGTTAGCAAATTGCTCCGCACTGTCCGTGAGTGCTTACTTTTAATTGGAACATCTTCGCCTAATCCTTTCAAGTTAGAGTCGTTAATCTTGTTAACAAATTGGTATTCCGGAATCCCTTCGAAATGAAACCGTTAAGTTCGGAGTTGTTCAATATTTCAGGCTGGCTTTTTGTTTTAATAAACACGCCGTAAAGTTTCATTCTTGCTAAATTTAATTTACCGCCCGTATCGCAGACAACCCGAAGTTTATCAAAGTGCCATCTTCCCAATCAATTACTTTGGGTGTTTAAAGTTTCGGAGAATCAACAAGAGCAGCTGAAATTATGTAAATAAGGAGTAAACAGGGAGTTCAGGTAAATAGACACAACGCCGGGCCCGGCTTCGACGCACGGCTGATGGAGGGAAAACGGAATTAGTCGATTAATTGGTTAATTCCAAATATTAGTATTCCGTTAATAGTTTGTGTAGTTCTTAGCTCGGCAGTCCCCGCGGAGCTGCCAACCAAGTGGCATCAGCTAATTGTACAAATTACTGTACTGCTGGTTTTTTTTCTAGACACGAAGTTTAGGGTTTTTTGACATCAGTCCGCAGCGCAAGAACCACAAGCTTTCAGGTAAAACTCTAATATTTTTAGGATAAAACAAATCGTCTGAAAAGATGTGAAAGTTTCACCAAGTATCTATGTTACTAACACGTTATGGACTTTGTCTGAAATAAAATGATTTGAATTGAATTGAGTTCAATAGCTAGGTGTACGCCATCTAAAATTATGTTTATTTTTTTACGGACGCACCACTTTTCGTCGCATCCATCAACAAGACTAGCAACCTTACACCGGACGCTATAACTCTTTAAAGTTCAGTCCCCTCGGAAAGTTCCGGAAATTTCAATAAAGCAAAGAATAAAGTCCGGAGTCGTTAGCGCCGAGTTTATGGCCGCCGCGGCGAGGCGAGCGGCGCGCGAGCATCGAGCTACATCCTGAAATATGGGGATTTTACGGAACCCTAGAGTTATGGACCCATTCCGTGCATGCCAACCGTACGTCTTCTGCTGTCAGTTCGCTGCTTTAGAAAATGAAATAACTGGCAATTAATGGCATCAAGCCAGATTCTACCGCAAATTCTATTTAAAACTCGCCTTAAAAAAGTCTTGAATAAAAAAATATTTTTGAAAGAGTAAAAAAACAATACGTACCTACACTTTGATTTACTACCCCAACCATTAAAACGACATAGTCTTACAAAATTTATATTATAACTATCATACAATTTAGCCAATATGTGAAGGGAGTCACATGTGAAACACAAATATTAGTGAAGAAACATTAACGGGATGAGAAGTCTCAGTACCTCGATGCCTGTTGATCGTTTGTCACCCGTGAAAAGTGCAACTTGGCTAGCACCAGTATGGAGACGGCGCCGTATAACCCCGGTAGCTATTGAAACCATCTCTATCGCTTAGCGCAAGAATAGTGAAAACATGACCGATGTACCACGTGACCATCTCGGTAGCCTACGTCACTTCCATACATTTTTCAATCGACAAATAATCGGTCAAGATTGTCGAATGCAACTTGTCTAGCCTCACTGCTCTGCGTCACATTTATATTTTAGCCTAATGTCGTCAAAAATAACTAAGAAAGCTTCTGTTGGTGACTACACTTAATAGTATTGATAACGTTTTGATAGCTCGTACATAAGTATGATAGCTTACATGACAGAAATGGCAGCCGATTTAAAAACAATTTGGACACACAATGAAGATGATTGATGGTCGACCGAAACATACTCCAAAACAGCACGGGGAGCGCGCGCAGTTATCCGACCGCGACGGGCAGCGGGGTCAAACTCAATTACACTGGTTTCTAATTTTAGAATTAAAAAGATGAACTTGATTGCGAAAACAAAGAAAAAAAAAATACTGAGAAAATTATGCCGTGCTTTCCTAAATATTTTATCACGAAGATCTATTAACAAGAAATATGAAGCGCCAGTACCCCTTGTTATTTCAAAATTTACCGTCCACCGTCTTTCATCTATAATTAAGACAACGTAATTTGGGCCTTAACGAAGATTCGCCGAAATTATGACAGAACACAAAAAAGCGGACAAAAATGTTAATTAAGTAAGTCTGGTCTTCGCTAACTCTCACCGCTCGACGGAATGCTAATTATGACTGAGTTCAGACAATTACAGCTCAACTGTCTTCAGCCAGTTCGTGAACGGTTCAACCATCGAGGCTGTGCTGGCTGGTTTGGTTGGGCACAAGATCAACGTATGTTTGTTCTTAAGCATTGTACCTCACAAATGGATAGACCGATTACGATGCGGGTTTTTTCAAAAGAAAACTAATTTGATCGGTATCGTCCTTAGCTAGATTTCGTGAAAATCGAATATGCCGTTCGAGACATATCAGCTCAGCATATCTGGGGTTTAATCTGTGTATATGTCTATTTAGAAATGAATGGGTGTGGATTTATCATGTTTATTCGTGTCTAAGAAGTAATATGTTGAGTTAATATACCCTAATATCTGTGCACTGTGGGATGTTGCCTGTGACAGCTCATCTAAACACGTATTACACTTATTTTCTTTTTATAAATTAGACATTGGTTCAAACCTAGCGAAGCCTTTAAAATACCTCGCTTGCGAGCACAGTAAGTGATAGAAATTACGAAATACGGCTGTCATAGGCACCATCCTACAGTGCACAGATTATAAAAAATCAAATGTTTTGAACAAAGTGTATAAAACATTATTTCGTTCAAACAACTCTCTTAAAAGCACTTATTTTGTATTACATCCTAATGTTTGAATGTGCTAAAAGGTCAGAGGTTTTATTCAAACTAAATTGTTTCTTATGAAGTTAGCGTGAAGCCTAAATGGAGTAACATTGTTGATTTTGACTAACAGCTAACGACGTTAGTTTTCGCACACAAATAAGTTAGTAACGTCGTCGGCAAAGGCAGACAAAAGAGTAAACTGGGGCGATGAGATGGTAGCAGACCGTGTGGGCAGACAATCCAATTTGGAGGCAAACACAAATGTTGACGAGCTAGTAGTCTCGGCGGTTTGATATCACTCCGAATAGGATTGGAATAGATATTAATAGGTTGTACTGCTTTACAGAACTCATTTCATAGAATGTATCACTTGGCAGAATTTTCATTTCATAGGAAGGTAATTTCTGCTGTAACCTTACTGTTTTCAGACTATTCTTTGATGGTCATAAGTCTAACCTAACCTAACCTACGTAACTCATTTTAAAGATAATCTCAAAGCATTAAGGTTTCAGCAGAAATTAGCTTTCTATGAAATTAAAATTCTGCGAAGTGATACATTCTATGAAATGAGTTTCTGTAAATCAATGCGACACCATATTAATATCGTTCTCTTGAGGTTCAGTCACTAACGATATCTTATCCATCATCGGGCGCATGGGAGATTTATATCCAACACGCTGTAATGCCTCTGGTTACAAAAACGTGTCCAATCTAAGGATAAGACGATGCGTAGCGATGTACACAGAAGAGGCGAAAGCGAGGATCTCTATTCATAGGATTTATTTTTTAATCATCTTGCGTGGTGTGGCCTACGTGAAATCGACGATCTGCCCCTATTTCAACATCTTGACAACGACACGTGGCAGGTGACATTTCAGTGTACGTGGCGCAGCTTTTATGAATTTGTCACCTGTCACATATCTATACTAATATTATAAATGTGAAAGTAACTCTGTCTGTATGTTGCGTTTTCACGGGTAACCGCTGACCCGATTTTGATGAAATTTGGTATGGAGATGGTTTGAGTCCCAACGAAGGGCATAGGGGACGGTTCCTGAGGGAATAGCGATAAACGTTTTCCACGGGGACGGGTTCGGGGGCAACAGCTAGTGATTATATAAGTCACTATGGTAAAATAAGGTCAGGTGAAGGGCCTGGGAGGCTGTTGTTTGAGGAGGTGGGATCTTTCCTCGGGTGAACCTTGTGGAAGTCTGGGTGCAATACGTAGTGGACATCTGCAGGTTGACATGATGAATGTATTAGTAATGGGGTATCTATCTTTTCATCGAATGTATCATTTCATCGAACGCTATTTTCTGCCATAACCATAATGTTTTAAGAGTATCTTAAACATCTAACCTAAACTAACGTTCGTAATTAATGTTAGAAAAAAATAAAAATAAAAAATGTTGTTATGTTATAAATGTTATGTGTTAATTGATTTATGTTGTTTTTGTTCGTTTAGATTTATTTATTATTTATTTTTTATTTTTATATTAAGGAGAAGGCACGCGAGCACTCAGGCCACCTGATGGTAAGTGGAATCTGAGACCCATAGACATTTGAATTCTCAAGACTATAATCCTAAGACCTCAAATGCGTTGCCAACCCTGAGGACTAAGATGGAATGCCTCTATGCTAGTAATACCCTGAATTATGTTATCAGCAGAAAATAGCGTACGATGAAATGATACATTCGATGAAGTGATTAGTTAGCCTTCATAATGATACATCTGTTCAGTAAATGTCGAACTATTAAATGAGTATGTTTCGTGAGTATCTCACATAATCACTGAAAAAATTCAAAATACGTCTGCATTGAGAATAAATAAAATAATGAATAAAGCTTGTGGTACACACACTTTAATTTAAACATTTTTTTTTTTAATATTGCTATTATTGTTTATGACTCGGGCCTTTCCCGCGGTTAACGATATTACAGCAAAAAGCAATTAGCTTTTAATGGACGTTGTTGGTATGACGCTGAAGTTGTCATTTGTCTTGCTTTCTGAGTCGGCTGCAGTATTCACCGGTAAACTAATCGAGATACGAAGATGTATATGCCCTTATCCAACAAAATGCGATGTCGTGTGTTTATGCACTATATTTGTTACGACTGTACCGTGGACCGCCATAAGCATTTCGCCGTAAAAACAAGAAATAAATCTCGGACGTAAACCAGAGCGGGCGTTAAACATTTAGCTCCCTCAAGATTAAAGGGACGGTCATTTGCAAGTCGCCGGTCCTTTGCCATTCACTTGGAATTTTATCAGCGCGCGCGCCGTCTGCTGAGGGATGAAATAACTCCGGTAGGGCGAGGGACAGTCGCCCGGAATCCTACCTCGTAGTGCAGAAGGTTCTAGCAGAATGCCAGTTCTGAGAGCTTGTATTTATCTTGCTGAATCAGCGCCTTTTCTTTGCATCGTCACAACATTAACTTTAGTTACAAGTTCAAGTTCAATAAAAATAAAGCAGGGTCATGCAATTTGAGCAATTTAACTTTTAAATTAGTTAAATTGCTGAAATTGCATGATCCTGCTTTATTTTTATTTTTAAAATTAGGTTTAGCCCTAATAGCCATGTATGTTTGTGAATAATGAAGATGTTTATACGTCTATCTACAGATGATGAGATATAGTGTTTGTGTGTGTTTGTGTGTGTGTATTTGAGAAAAAAATATAAATAGGAACTATATCCGATGAAATACGATGTCTTCTTCTTCTTTTTTAAATACGATGTCGTATGATTATTCACTACACCTGTACACAGTGTCGTGTGCTATCCTGGTTGTACTTATATCGTACTAATAGCTTTTCACCCGCGACCTCATCTGCAGAGAGTCAGAACTAAACATAGCACATGTTACTCAGGGTTAATGTAGCATTCTCATGGTTAAAGAATTTTTTAAATCACTCCAACCTAAAAAAAAATACAAAAAAAAAAACAAAATACAAATCTTTCCTCTTTATAATTAGCGTCGATGTATCGTAATATTGGCAATAGAGGAATTATTAAATTTTTATTTGTGTGTTTTGATCCCTTAACAACTTCATATGCTTAGGTAAAAGTGGTTACCTACTAACGCGAATTTTGACTCACAAAATAACTCATGCCAAATGTAATGTATTTTGGGATACGTACTAAGTAAATCAAAAAGGTTTGATTGATTGGTATGCTAAAACCTTTAAAATGAGACACAACTTTGTATTAATAAGTCAAATTTTTAAGTAACGATTGAAAAATTCCAATTTTCTTCTAATTGTTCTGCGAGGTGTGGCTTAGAGCAGCCGCCCCCGGGCTGCGAGCCTGCAGGCGCTAAAGCGTTAACGCGACTTTAAGGGATTTAATCAGCGACTGAGCGGAGTTGATTTGTGCCGCTCGCTGCTCCCGCCGCCGCGCGCGCGGGCGCGCGCCTTCTGATCGGTTCAATACGAGTATGCACAATATGTATACACCAAACACGTTACTGTCTCAATTATTTATACTCCTAAGTCTTAATCACGCTAACCTTTTGCCCGTATGGTTGCCGGGTTAGAATAGTACCACTCCATGTCTTTCCGTGAATGTCGTAAGAGGCGACTTAAGGAATAAGGGCTTGTAGTTCTGCAAATAAAGCTATAAATAACTAAATAAAAATACCGATATTCACTCAATGGCTGTTGCAAAATTTGTTGTTGAATAATTATTAGCCAAGTAAGAGTTTAATCTCTCCAAATAAGCTCGACAGCAGCAACGAGCGATGAATGAAACATGAGGCGGGCCCGACACGCGGTAATCGTCTATCGCTTACTTATTTACAAAAATGCCGAACCACAGAACAAAACCGGCCAACACCAAACTACTTTCACCGGTATCATAAACGAAAAAAAATTCTATAATTACAATTACAGAACTAACGCAGCAAAATCCAAGCAATCTTTACCCTAATGGCTGAAAATGAAAGTCTACCGTGACACAATACAGAACGAAACAGTTGGTTGTTTATGAATAATGTATTCCTTGGGTTTATTTACAAATAACGAACACCCCCTTTAGTAACGGAGGGGGAGGGTCTTTACAACAACCTTGGTACTATATCGCCAGCTTGGATGTCCCACACCCCACACGGCCGCGGACATTGTTCCTCGGACATTTGAGGAGATAAGTATCTGCCCTTACTGTGGTGACCGCCGCAAGTGCAGTCCTTCAGTTAATTACACATCAGTGTTTTGACAATATTAAACTCGAAACTAAACATAGAATGACACTCAAAGAAAGGAGGTTGTAAGTAAACTGAACAGAATGGCTTGACTAGCAATTATTTTAAATTAATACGGATGTAGATAAAGTTTTAAACAAAGATGGATAATACTCGAAATGAACATATGCGCATCCTTTTATCCCAAACAGTTGCTTTGGGGTGGTCGACAAAATGGGAGATGTAGTGAATTACTAATTCAATGCGATCAAAGTCACGGAAGAAGCTAGGTATATTTTATAATTCATTAATCTAAGGGGTTAACATTTGGCATATCATATTGTTGGGTCCATGAGTAAGACAGAAGCCGAGCTATACCAGGAGCCCTTCTGATGTAAACTACCCATAAACGTCAAGACACCGCGCGGCCCCAACGTCCCGACCGTTTATCTATTTTAACTAGAAACAACCTTCACCTTATGAATTATTAATTCAATAACTATCCGTTTTGGCCGACACCACGTAATGTGCCGTGCGGCAGTCGGAGCACGTGCTGCGAGCAGGGAGGGGGGGGGGGTTAATTTAATTACGAACTAAAACATGCCAACCGGAGTAGTGGGCCAAATCCGTGCCCTGCCGGCCGTGGAGCAGGTGACCTCTCCCGGAACATATAATGCAACTAAAAAAACGATATTTTTATGGGTTCCAAGTGCCAACAGGATCCTATATGACTAACCCTCCGCTGTCTGTCTATCTATACATCTGTCTGTTAGCGGGCTGTATCTCATGAACCTTAATAACTAAATACTTGAATTATTCGCAAAGTGTGTTACTATAGCTGCTATAACAACAAACTATAAAAATGAAATGAAGTTAGATATAAAAGGGGAAATTACCCCATACTTGTTTTCGCTCATCTTAATTGTAACTAGTACCCACATTGTAAGATGCGGGACCCTTCGTGTGTAAGTCCGACTCGCACTTAGCCCGTTTTTTTTTTTGTTTTACATTTTTATGGTTTTGTTGATGGATGGCACAAACGAACCCTCATTATTTCGTCACAGCTATTGTGCCACATGTACTTACGATATCCCACCGGCTTCTTCAACTTAAGCCTTGTGTCTCCATGCACTCACAGAATCACAGACAGAATATGCAACTAGTAACACACTGCATTACAGGAACCACCTCGTCGCACCCACAGCCGCCGCAAAGCCTTTCAGCGCGTCCACTCCGAGACCCTCCGAGAGGCCGAGCGGCGGCACCTCTCGAGACTCCGTCCACAAAGCTAGAGGGATACCGGAGTGCGCTCAAACACTAGCCCCGGTGCAATTTACTTACCAAGGTGCTATTCTTTGTCGAAATAAACCTAATTAACTTGATGTGTGAGTGTGCAGTCACGATTATGGTATAGGCGAGCGTCCATTGAAACGAAGAAATAAATATTAGGACATAAACTCACACAAAATGAGCAAAATGTTAAGTACTTTAATTATTACATCACAATAAACATACTTAAAATAACATATTCAAGATCTAAATACCGTAGACCTAGGAAAATAAATACAATACTTTGACGAGACATGTCATAAATACAATAAACACGCAATTTTACACGGGCACGGGTCGAGGGATGCTCACCGGCAAGCTCGTTGCCGGTAACATCCTACATTTTCCGGATTTGTCTTAGTTTGGAGATCGTTCGGCGTGTCCGGGTTCTTTGAAAACATCCGGGTCGAGATTAGATTCTCAAGTCGTCTCTGCACTTCGCAGTGGCTGTTTCTTAGATGCAAGTTACAGGTTTGTTTATTTTCAAGTATACATACATATTTAACATCACGTTTTCATTCCCAGAGTGGGATAGGCAGAGCTACAGATATACCAATAACTCTAATGAGATTTGTTGATAATTCTGTAACCAAATTTTGCACAAATAGCCTAAGTTTGGTAGAAAAACTATTTAAAACAACATTCAAAGAACGAAATATAAAATAATGTTTCGTTAATAAGTACTGGAATTCGAATAAACGTCAAATACGTCCTAAACCCGGGGGTTTAAAAGGATTTTGTCGAGCGTCAGTATCTAAAATGACGGCGACGCGTTCACCAGATAACAGCACTCCGGCTGGCAAACAACTTGGCGTTGCACACTCTGCTGAAACGCGCCGAGTACATAGGTTTATAGGATGAAGGGCCTTAATGTGTTTGCCTCCTGCTCGCACTCTACGTGTGTAAGCAAAAGGGATGTAATACCTCGGCACTCAAGCCGATGTTTAAGTAGTTCTGCAAATTGAGTATTTCAAAGGATTTGTTGGAAACTGAGGCGCGGCGCTCGAGCAGACCTCCCAGCCTCCCGATAACGTTCAGCTAGCTGTTGCTGTCACACTTAAACTAGATATTATAAATATCCGTTAGATACAATCTCGATCAGGAATATCGAAAATTGCACGTAGGTACTAAAATTTCATTTCATATTATATTTACTAACTTGCCTTTATACAACCGGACCTGACACTCAAAACTGATAGGATCATATGTTTTACCGAAAAGGGAAGAGGCAGTAAGTACTGTACTAGGAAATCGTTATGGCAATTTCATTCCAATGCATAATACGTTTGGAAGCAGCTGCAAATAGACGATGGTCGCAGCTAACCAGCAGCCTCGCAGGCGCGCGGCGCCCGCGCCGTCGCCACGCGGCGAAGATGCGTAAAGGTAAGCGTCCACATGTCGTATCGTACGCACCGGACCCATTGTACGGATTAATTACTACGCGTAATGCGTTACATGGGTTACTATACAAACAATACTATCCGTGTGTACGATGCGTGCGTTGTGGAACGGTAGACGCTTCGCTTAAATTATCATTCAGCTAACCTCATGGCATGAATGAATTCCAAAAGATATTTATATATAAGAAGTTCTGTCCACGATTGTCTCTAACACTTCTTATTACCAGCAAATCCTTCGGCAAACCGCAAATAAAGTGTATTTTTAGTTTTGATTGGACTGCGTGTTATTAAGTTTTATGTAACTATGTATGTGTATTGCTTTGGCGCGCTCTGCAACCTACTCGGCTTGATGGATTTTAACTTATAAGGAGTCGTTAGATCTGTCTTTTTCTTACTGCTAGGTGAATGACGTTTTGAACCCGATGTTTATCCAGACAAGTAGTATTGAGTCTTATACTACTTTCAGGGCGTTTATTCTACTAGGTAAAGCCATATCGCCTTTGATATAATACATACAAAATATATTATTCTAATTTTTTTTTATTAATATTGGGTTCGCATAACACTAGCTATGCTTGTTTTTTCATCGTTGAAGGGACCACCCAAATAGACCCTTAATAAATACAAATATATATATATATACATTTGAGAGATATTATCCAGCAATGCCGGCAAGGCTTCGCCAATGGTTTACGCTGTTAATACTGCCAAAGAGTCTGGATAGGATAGGGAAGGCACATGCGCACTTACCTATTTCTTCTTGGGGCAATCCAGATAACCTGGCCAGGCTTCTCGTCCAACAAAAACTGCACTTTTCACTCTAGCAGCACGTGGAGGCTATATTGCTCTCAAATCCTTGGCGTAAAAAACACCGTTATACACAAAATAAAGTTCTTCACATCAACACAGTATCCTTTAACGTATTTTAACTCGATGTTATACGAGGATGACGATTAGGTTATAAGATTTTTGTCGATTCCAAAATTAACGGCTCATAGCGTGCGATGGTTACATATCAACTGATGACACTGGCTATCGAGTCCGTGTGAGCGAGATCGCCATATATTATGTGCGCATGTTAGAGAGGGAAGACACTCCTGGGCAGTGTTTTCTAATATAATTATAAATCATTACTCTGGCGCAAACAAATATGTATTTTTATCTTTATTTGTTTCTTCTTTAATTGTTGTAAGTTTAGCCATTCGCTCTTTTATTTATCTTTCAATCGCTCAAAGATTAACTGAAAGAGATCCCTTAAAGGGATAAGTTCGCCTTGGTATGTACCTTTTGTGTTTCTGTTTCGTTTTTTACTTTGTTATCTTTTGTTTGTGCAATAAGGAGTTTACATAAATACATACATAACATCACGCCTTCATTCCCAAAGTGGGGTAGGCAGAGCTACAGAAATACCAACAACTCCTAAAAAACTTGTTGAAAATTCGGTTACCATATTTTGCACAATCAGGCTAAGAAGTTTAGTTTAAGTTGAGTGACAGGTCCTTATTCCCTTAGTCGCCTCTTACCTCATCCACGGGAAGACATGGAGTGGCAGTATTCTAACCCGATAACCACACGAACAACATACTATAGTATTGTTTTAACTCGAACGCTATTACCGTGACATAAATAAGAGCGATCGTAACGCAAATAATACGACAACATGTCAAAAGTAATAAAATAATATAAAGAGGCCTTGTGCCTCTATTCTACAGCGTTATAACGATATCGCGTTTGACGTGTTTTAGAATCATTTATGTCACAGTCGCCATTATTGTAAATGACATAGGAGTTATCAAAACGTTAACGATACGGAAACACGTCAAAGAAGATTTCGTTATTACCGCGCAGAATCCTAGCCCTGTACCGTTGCTTTTCCCGCCAATTCACGTCGTAACTATCGGAATTGCTTCACGTAACATACGAGTAGGTATATCTCGCAACATCTAAAGAATATTTCACTTATAGCATATTCAACGACTGTATGACTATAATCAGGCGCTCAAAGAATACACTCAACCCTTTGAACTCTGAAACACCCGTCAGATCACCCGTATGGCGTGGAGTTATGGTCGCAGTTTGCACGGCAGCAGAGCTCATTTGCATGCGACAGATTGGCCTCGTAACGAGCTGCGACGGCTGATCCAGGAAATGACGAGGAACAGGAAATATGCCCCGCGGGGGGCACGCGGCTCTGCTCCTATCATTGGGGAATTCCTGATTTTTATTTTAATAAAACGACATCTAACATTTATATTTTTATTTGGAGGCATTCGTAAAAGAAAATATTTTCAAATAAGCGACATAATATTTACATCAGGGAAGAAATTTTAAACAACGAATTGTTGTCGTTATCATGCAATGTAATGTGACGCCATAGAAAATATAAATATTTCACGTCACCAAAATACATAAATACGTTTAATTACGAAGTTATCCCTTCGTTTCATTAACATAAAGTGGAAGGAGAACTACAGCAATGTCAGCTTTAACATTTATTTATTTTTACTATTCTATAAACATCATCATCTTTTACCTTTTTTTTTTAATTTTACCTATTCTCTATTAGTGGCGCCCAACGGAGCTGTTTCAAAAGGAAACGTTCCGTCTTAGCCACACTTTCTGTCCTTTCCTCGCTAATGTATGCTAATCCGCGCGCGAGTGGGACAAAGCCGTCGTCAGCGGCAGTAATTACTGTACACACAGCTGCCGTCTGTTGGATTCTTTCGAGATTTCGCGCGACTTTTTTATATGGTTCTGTGGTTTTTGTTCGTATTTTATTACTGCTTAAAGCTAATGATTATTTAAAAAACATAGGATACATATTAGACGATAGGTTACAGATTCACCTGCAAAAATAAAACAAAACCAAGCTATAAGACATGTACTTATTTGTTCTTACATATCGGTACAGTTGGCCACAAAGAGATGTATCCACTTTTTCACCTTATTAAATTGCAATAAGATGACAAATTGGATCAATCTCTTTGTAGTCGGCCTCTATTCAACTGCGTTATAACGATATCGTGTTTGCACTGTTTAAGAATCGTTTATGTCACAGTCGCCATTATTGTAAATGACATAAGAGTTATCAAAACGTTGACAATACGGAAACACGTCAAATACGATATCGTTATTACCGTGTAGAATCCCAGCCCTGGCTAGCGAGTACAAAAATATAGAAATAATTTGTACGTAACAAAAGTACATGCAATAGCAAAAATTATTTTTAATTTTTTACGTAGCTACTACAAATTGTATGAATTAAAAATTAAAACACAGGGAAATGTTGTTTCAAAGTAGGGGATTACCAAATGAAACTGTGCTACGAACATAATCCGCCTTGTAGCAAGCGCTACGGCGTAGAATAAGCTACGAATAAATTGTATAAGTCGCTCTCAGAGAGCGCAATAATAATTGTTTAGCAAGAATCCGAATAGCACACGGCGAAAAGTATACGTTTAAACTAAACTAATAATCAAATTAATGTGTGAGACCCGCGCGATGGGACACTAATGTGTAGTCGACGGATGTCAATTGTAATAGCAGGCAGCCGGTATAATGCTGGGACCGTTGAGAGTTCCGACTACTGGCCGGAAGATGTCGTAGGCCAATTTTTTGGTATAAAAAGTACTCTATGTTCTTTCCAGGGATTCAAACTATCTCTATACCAAATTTCATCTAAACCAGTTCAGCGTTTTATCCGTAAAAGCGTAACATGCAGACTGTCAGAGTTACTTTCATACTCTTATTCATAACATTACGACAGATAGTGACCAGTGAATAATCATCGCCGCGGACTGATTCTGTTATTCTTTATTTCGTTCCCTGTCTTCACAAGCTCGCTTGCGGCCCATCGCGTCCCCGCCACACGCGGCCCGCGCCCCAACAACGTACAAAAAACAAACCGCTTCAAAATAATCTTGATCGCTGAAAACTCCCGCCTCATAATAATCCTTGCGCAGGAAGCTACATAATGAAATCATAAAAACGTTGTTAACCTGACCGCCGGGGGCCGGGTGCGGCGGGGCGGGGGCAGGTTAATGTTAATCCGCCCTCATGAATACATTACAGATGTTAACAATCAAGCCCCCCCCCCCCCCCCCTCTCGGTCCCAGGGCGAGTAATGACAATGTTCTTTTAACTTTTTGGCCGCGGCGCGCCCCGCCGACACCGGGCAGTTTTGTTCTATCTCATTTCACATTTACGGGCACGGCCGACTAATGGTCAACAAGTAGGTTGAGATTGACCACAGATACTCCGGGTGTCTTCAACGAATATCTAAACCCGTGTGATTTACACTCATCGTTGAGTTCAACCTGACTTTGTTAAATCGGAATTCAAGTACATTTTCTGAAAACGGTGATTCAAAAAATAATTTTAAGTTCGTTAATTTTGCACATATGACACATCTGTTAATAAAACACCTGATATATTGTTTTTAGATTATTCATTAACGATTAGTATTCAATTGGTCAGAGCTGGGATTCTACACGGTAATAACGATATCGTCTTTGACGTGTTTCCGTATTGTCAACGTTTTGATAACTCTTGTCATTTACAATAATGGCTACTGTTACATAAACGATTCTAAAACACGTATAACGCGATATCGTTATAACGCTGTAGAATAGAGGCCCATATCTTTTGCATTAAACTAATATAATGTCAAGTTGCGTTACCAGCCATCTTCGCTCTCACTTTTAGAACGAGGATATCGTTCTCATTATCATCTGATTGAACAGCTCTCAACAGCACAGAGCATTTATCATATTGTACAGATGGTTTCTTTCGGATATACTCCGACCTTCTATAGCATCTTTTGTGCGATTACCCTGCTAATACACTCAGCTGTTCGAATGTGCAGGTTTCCCATAATAGTTTAGTTAGGTTAGGAGTAGTCGTTGGCGCCGCCAAGGTTCGAACTCGGAGCCTTACGACCACGAGTCGCCTGCCAAAGCCACGCCGCCGACGCTTTTTGCACGACAGGTGTTAATAACAGAACCCGTCCCGGATTGAGAGTGTTCCGGGTACAATAGCCTGAAGATTAAGTGCTGAGTGGTCCGAAGAGCGCCGACTAGGTTTGCCATATATCCGGAAGTACCCAGTTATTTATGGTAAAAACTCAAAGGCTGTTAGCTGTTATTTTATATTTTATTATAACTTAAGTTTTGGCTCATTATTGCTCTTTTGTAAGATATTAGTAGTAAGTTAGATTAATTTTAATTACTGTTTACTTTTAAAGCATGCTGTGTCTACTTCTTAACGATGTGCGCAATATGCTACATAACCAGTGCTCTTTACTTGTTACAATCTAGTTGTATTATTCAGTTTGTAGACCTATTATTAAAAAATAAAAAAAATGATTTTTTTACAAGTGAAGAAAGATATACGATAAAGCAAATCAAATTATTGTTTTAATATACCAATACATAATACATATTTGCAACTATGTGTAAAAAAAAATCCCAGTAATTATTTACATTAACCGGATTGCTTATTTGAAAGCTTCCGAACAAAGAAAAATATCCGGATTATTCTTCAAAAAGGTCTTCCGGGATATTTTTATTTTCATCTGGTTACCCCCGTCGCCGCGCGCCGCCCCGATCGCCCGGATATGCAGCCGGGCACAATTTATGCGGCGGTAAATCAGGGCCGGATCTATCCGAATAACACCCGTCCGGTTTCGTCGCGCGCGCAGCGAAGGTGTAAATGTAGAGATATATGATAAAGATAAAAAACCGTTTAGTACCGAGTATCAAATGGCATTCCGTTTTTTAAGAAGCACAGTGTGGATATATACTAAGACATAATAAGACACAAAAAAGCATTTATGTTATCACACGACGTGAGACTGACTGTGGGATATTCAATTTTAAGACTCAGTTTACCCATTATGAATTCATAAGAAATTTAAGAAAAAGTAAATGTATAAAAATTGTACGTGGACGACATACTCGTAACAGTATTGAGCACTAAAAGGTATGAAATAAAATAAATCTTTTACAAAACTAAAACCCGGTCTTCAAAAAGCAAGAAATAACTTCTTTTAACATGATAGGTAAAAGGTCAGTCCGCCTGAAGTCTGCGTCCCACTATATTTTTAATCAAAAACCGAATACGTAGTTAGTATTTTATTGAAAATATGTTTTTTTATTAATTGAATTGGGCTCACGTAATGGAAAAGCGAGACTAAAAAATTCTGTCTGTTAGTGGGAGTTAGAAAGGGAGGATGAAAAGAGGGGAGAAACAAGAAACAAAGTTTTCATGTATAGGTACGAAGCAACACGTCAAAAATAAAAATAACTTGTGTCGACATATTAATCTTGTAACGTTAATATTCACGTTCTTAAAAACTTTTCTTTTAAACGCTCCGTTATCTCGAACATCATCAATATCCTCGTGGGTCCACGTCAATAATATACGCTTGCCTGTACTTATTGACCAATTTCGGCACCCCTAAAAAACAAAATAGGATCTTGCCGCATTAAATTCTGAACCATTGTACACTACAGTTTTGGATAATCACGCCAACTATCCATATTAGTATTTTAAATGTGAAAGTAACTCTGTCTGTCGGTCTGTTTCTTACGCTTTCACGAATATAAAGATAGTTTGTGTCCCAAAGAACGACAAAGGGTACTTTTAAACCCGAAAATTTGGACGGTTCCTGAAGGAAAAGCGGAATTCTACGTGAACGGAGTTGCGGGAAACAGCTTGTTATAATATAACTTCAAAATGCACTTTTCTGTGCTTACATTTCAAGTGTATAACCAATTAGGTCACCGCCTCAATTTGATTAGCAACCGTGACCGTCCTCCCGAACCGGGTGACAAAATGAACAGTCAGCGGGTGCAAACTAGCTCTCTCACTGACGGGGTGTTGGAGCGGGATAGCACAACTACCCCGATAGTTTGAGAGAGCGTGCAAAGTAAGAAACTTGGCACTTTGCGCCGTTACGCGATGGGACGCCGCGCTCGCCGCGGACGCCGGCGCTCGCGGATGCGGGGGCGGAATCGAGCGGATGCGGTCCGGTAATTGATGACGGACTAATGGATTGAGATTGAGAAACGCTGAATTATTAATTACGGTACAAATTGTTGAGAAAGTTCTAAGATAAAAGATACTAAAATTTAAAAAATGGTTGCCCGGGCCGTTTGCCCTCAATTTGTTAAAACCCCCTCGGGAACTTTGCAATTTTCCGGGTGAATAGGAAAGAGTTTATAAGTCGGGGTATTGAGCCGCTTTGACAACATTCAAATCGATTTGGAATATTTCCACAGCTTAGGAAAATGTTTCACATAGACAACTAAATTTATGTTTATAACATAATAAACATTCTGGTATAATGAAGAAAGTTGCTGATTGGTTACGAGAAGTAACCAACCAGCAGCAGCTTAATCAAAAATGTCTCAGTTCTCTGGCTTGTTCCATTTTTTACGTCTCGTAAAAAGTGTAATTTATCACTCAAGCAAAAAACTAAAGTAAAATCGCTTTAAGACGCACACTTAGCGAAATTGCTCCAACTCGGTAAGCTCTTCATCCTGCGGCAATTCTTCCGATCCGTTTCGACGCACCCCGACATTACTCCATACCCTGCCCTATATGCTACAATACCCTTTTAAGTGAGAAGAGCATATCGACCACCTTAACGCCAAAGCGGATTAAACTCTTCGCAGTGATTAATTAAGGTTACTTTTGCAATAAAAGTTTTGTAATAGTCAAGCCGTGTTATGTAAAGAAGGTAGTATGTCTTTGGCTGTGTGAGAGGCAATTGCGGTGAGAGATATGGCGGCGTTATCGCTAAATAGAACAAGCCCCATTACCTAGCTGCGGTGTTTCTGGCGGAGATTAAGTTTACACCAAACAACTACGTCACCAGATTTACTAGAAATTTTATTGGCAGTTCATGTAGGTCAAATAAATAAATTTCCTATTGGCTCTGTGTTAGGGATCGATGCTTGCTCCAATTTCTTTGTAAATAACTATTACTTCTGCATTTTATCGTGTTGAGACGCAAAGGAGAGTAAAATGGAGAATGACTTGGATGTAACACCACGTTTAAGTTGAAAGCTTGATAGCCATGATAAAGTTGCAATAGTCGAGTAAAGAATATTGACGACGATCTACAAAACTGAACAGATATATATTTTTTTGTGTAAGGATTTAAACTGGTTATCGTGGTGTTAATTTCTTATCACATTTCAAGCTGTTGGAGAAAGAACAGGATAACAAATAAGACATTTCAATTTCAAATTGTATTCTATGAGCAGGATAAAGGTGTCATCCCAAAGTTTTTTCAGTCTTATACATTTTGGGTTATTAGACCAGCGGATCAAAATTTTGGTCCACATAATATATAGATAGACAGATAAACATCTTTATTCATCTCACACAATACATGGTTTCTACGTTTTCTTTCATATAATTTTAAGGACTTAAGATTACGGATTAAGGAAATGTTGTAATAATAAATAAATCGCGTAAATCAACTGAAACATTAGTAACAGTCCTTTCTATATTTCGCTTCAAAACAAAGAAAGGCGCATTTCTAGAAATTTCCCGGAAATTCTCAAGAAAGACTTATAATTATCGTTTGTTGAGATTTCCTACCGTTAAAAAGTAGTTTTTTTTATCTGACAAAGGCTTTAATATGTCACACCGTTTCAAAGACATTTAATTTTTTATAAATATTCGATTCAAGCTTAAACCTCCTGCCTCCTGAATCGCCTCGTTAGTCTAAACATTTTATTAAATAAAGTCCACATTAATACCTGCAATTGAGTGACGCCTGTGAATGGGCTCGTTAGCCCTCCCTCCCCCGACCCCGCGACCGACCCCGCGGGTGACCTGTCAAACGTGTCATTATCGAGCCAAGAATAATTCTTACCACTTATTATTATTGGTGTAATTGTGTCAGTGACGTTTTTGATATCGCGAGGATTAGTTTAGCATAATTATAGCCGTTAAGGATTACTTTGAAGTATTTCGTGTTGAGGATGTCAAGTAAGTAAGTACTTTTCCGCGAAATTTTAAGTTCTGCATTGTGCAAAGGTAAAAGCGGTTTTGAAGGTTTTTACACTGTTCAGTGAGAAATCACACAAAGCTCAAAGAACACTGCCTGCGATTGTCGTTGGTGAGTCGCACAACCTTTCATATTTGACGCTTTCTATCACGCGTTATTTATTCACGGACAATTATAAAAATTAATTAAAGAGGCTTTTGTTTTTAATTATACCGGACAGGTACGTGTATAACCAAGCAACCAAGTAATTATCCAAACAATTAATCGATACGCTACGGTTAGTTGAACTACATAACACTTCACTTAATCCAAGTCCATTCACACAGATTTCAAGTTATCGCCGTCTCTACCTCCCAATTTCTCTCTGCAGTAAACCTACTAAGTATACAGGGGGGCAACTTCAGGTCCAAGGTGTCGCTGAACCGGCTTAAGTCTACATCTCAGTCAAATACCTGGGATTTTCTCCCTTCCGTCTCACAAATGGTTACCTACAATTTCCCCCTAACTCAGCTGACGACATTAAAATAAATTACAATTGCATGAGCTTGGACTTTCCTGCGATAATATAATAAAAACTTGGTGGATTTGTGGTAATGCGTGGCTGTAACGAGCCCGTCGGACACGGGTACGTCCCCGGGCCGCAGCGCGCCGCGGGCGATCCGAAGCGGCAGGGAACTGTTATATAGCTAAGCCACTTATGGTATCTGATGGAGTGCTGCAGCCAAACTGGAGTCCGTTTCTAGAGCTATTCTCTTCCTTGTACGGTCAGCGTCAAAAGTAACTGATCACTTTAGTACCTTGTCGCTTTCCGTTACATAAGCAATGTCAAACAAGATTGTCTAATGTGTTGATGCGATAAAATACAAAAGTCGCTGGTAACATGAAATAAACTTGTGTTAAAAATATATTTGAAAGTGAATTATTGATACTCTCGTCAACGTCGAGTGAGATTGTGGTGAGCTTGAACGTCGGTTGCGATTGCCATGTACATGTAGGTACGAGCGGCACACTCGTGAACACTGGAGCAATTTAGTTATTTATTCTCCACGAGTAGATTACATTGTCTTCATTATTATTTCCGGAACGGCCAACACTGTCGATTGGTTCGATAATCTTGAATAAACTCTGCTCTAATTTTATTACTAACATGTCGCACTTATTAACGTTTATCTTAGGTACATTATCGTAGTAGGAAAATTGGGCTTGATTGTTTTCCTTTCTTGTATTGATTTCAGAGAGGTTCGTAGTTAAATAATATGGTTTAATGAACTGCTCTGTAGGTTAAGAGCCTGAGATAGACTTGATACAGGTTGCTGATTGCTATGACTTCTCGTGTGTGTAGACGTACTAACAAGCGACTTTTGTAACCAACACTCACACAAGCGCCGCGCGTCAATTTTATTTCAAATCATAGTGTCTTGTTGGTTGTACCACTACAGACAAACACCGCAACCCTCAAGTGATATAGGTACATACACCAGCTCCGAGAGCTGACTTTATCTGTTATGAAGAATAAGACCCGGTTTGCTTTCATTGCCAATATAATTCCCCCGGAGGCAGGGTATTACGAATCTAGGCGCCGCACCCCGCGGAAACAATTACGGAATTCACAATCGCTCGCAGATCGCATCTTGCAGACGACGCGCAACTCATATTGCTGGATATTGGCCGTATCGGATAGTGGAACACAACTCTCCGCGGCGTAACGTCGCCCCGCGCGCGCGAGCGGGATAACCGACACCTAGTGACGCTAGAGCGAGCGAGACGCACGTTTATGTTGATTGTGCGGATTAACAGCGATACTGCGGATGCGACACGCACGCAAAATCCAAACTTAATTTTAGAAGTTAGGGACGATATTTGAACCGACGGGTCGTGGATCGGGATCACAAGTGAGGTATTAGTTGCAGTAATCTGATCGTGAAGTGGAAAGCGGCGGAGGGGGCGAGAGCACGGGGGAGGGGGAGTTATTATGTAAATCTTAGAGGTAACCTCTGTCGTGATGTGTTCGGGATGAGGATTTGATGGTGGAAGTCAAACGGTGTCGAGGAGAAATGCGTTGTCAGAGGAACTTCGCAGCGCGGCCGATATTGATCAGTGGGCTGCTTGTCTAGACAAGTTGCATTTCGCATGCATTTTGCGAATGTAATCGGCTGCAGAAATTGCAGAATGCAAAAAAAAACGTATAAGTTGATGCAAGTTGTACTTGTGTTCCATAATCAGGTGCATTTTGACGGATTTCTAGTCGCTAGTTTTAGTAATGTGGAAACAAGTTCCTAAAATTTAGTATAAAAATTACTTCACATCCGAACTATGTGATAGAATGCTTTGTGTGTGTTGTTGTCGTCTGCATGAGATGTTTACACCGGCCGGCATGCGGCACGCGCACTATAGCTGATACCACTCCGCCCTGCGCCCGGACCCCACCAGCAGCCGGCTATAAACATGACTGTATCCATATAAACAAGTAAACATGCTTTGTTTAACATAATACTAACAATTAAATAAATATCGGAGGACAACTTCACACAAATTGATTGATTGAGGTATTGTATTGTATTGTATTGATCTAGTCCTAAACTATGTTCTAGGCTTGTATAAACCAAGAACATTTTCTACCACTTTTCATCTTTAGTGTCATACAAATACTATTCGAGAACCTATATCATGACTATTCGAGAGCCTTTGACCCAATAAATATTCCGTATTCCGTATTCCGTATCTAAGATGACCTACTGTTACGGACGAGTCGCTCGCTTTCGTTTTTTACGCTAATAGAATCTTGTTAGATTCGAATTAGCGTATTGCGTAAGTAACTATTTCATAAGATTTTTGTCTAGTTTGTAATGTTTTATGGAATGTGAACCTTTTATTTTATTTCCGCTCGTCCCCATAACCTACAACGACCATGTTTGTTTTATTGTGATCCCCGAGGTACCCGGCCTCATATCTAACCTTGGTCCTGAAGGTCGGGTACTCTCCGAAAGCATGGGAGGGTTCCAATTAGGAATAAACTGGGATTGGGCCCTCCCGAAGCTACTGAATGTCCTACCACCGGGAAAGTAAGAATGTTACATGTTAAAATATATCAAAATATTCTACTTTAGTTACTACCAGCGCCACCTAGTGTACATAAATAGTAACTTGTATCTATGGTAGGTATGTCTCTAGTATAAAATAAAAATGTCAGTCGTGTTGCAACTGCTATAGTGTTTTATTACTTTTATCAGGTTATTGGCTCAGTTTACGTTTTCTAAGTTTAATTTAACAAAATGTCGACAGCAAGTTACATATTAAATGTTCCGAAATTAAAAGGACGTGAAAACTACGATGATTGGGCGTTCGCAGTTAAAAACTTCTTATTGCTAGAGGGTATTGATATCGACGCCATTGCAACAGATTTAAGTGACGCTGAACAAAAAAAAGCAAAAGCCAAGCTCGTGATGACAATAGATCCTACGTTGTATGTGCACATCAAGAATGAAAACACAATTAGTACGTTGTGGAATAAGTTAAAACAGTTGTTTGACGATACGGGATTTACAAGAAAAATAAGTTTACTTCGGACATTGATATCTATTCGTCTAGAAAATTCCGAATCTATGACAAGCTATGTGTCTCAAATGGTGGAAACAGCGCAACGTTTAAAAGGAACTGGTTTTGAAATCAACGAAGAATGGATTGGTTCATTGCTTTTAGCCGGACTTTCAGAAAAATTCGCCCCAATGATAATGGCAATTGAACATTCCGGTGTAACCGTTAGTGCGGATGTCATTAAAACAAAGTTACTCGATATGACTTCTGATGTTGGTAGCAGTGGAGCAGAATCTGCATTTTGGTCGAACCAACGAACCAAAATTGGCAACGCTGCACATACTAAGTCAAAGTTATATCAAACAAAAAAAACTTCTACAACCGGTAAACAGATAAAATGTTATAAATGCAAGAAAATTGGCCATTACAAGAACCAATGTACTGAATTGAATGTAAAAGAAGCAGGTGCTTTTAGTGTAGCATTTCTAAACGGAGAATTCAGCACAGAGGATTGGTACGTGGATTCCGGAGCTAGCGTTCATATGACGGCAAATCGAGAAAGTATATTAAATATTAGACAAGTAAATAATATAAAAGAAATAGTGGTTGCAAATAAAATGTCGATGCCGGTAATGTGTATAGGAGATACGCAGATCACGACATGTGTGAATAGTTCTCAGTTTGACATTCCAGTGAAAAATATCTTGTGCATTCCTAACCTCACCACGAACCTGTTGTCAGTTAGTCAGTTGATAGCAAATAGAAATGAAGTTACATTTAGTAAAAGTGCTTGTCATATCCGTAATCAACAGAAGGTGCTAATTGGGGTAGCTAATTTGCAGAATGGAGTATATAAACTAGATACAGTGAAGTCAGAGAATATGTTGGCAGCAGCGGCAGTTCACACAACAAATGCAAGGCAGTGGCATAAAAGACTAGGGCACATCAACAGTAATGACCTTGAAAAAATGAAGAATGGCGCTGTAGAGGGCGTATCTTACACAGATAAGGCTGACATTCAGAAATCCAATTGTGAAGTGTGTTGTGAAGGGAAACAGGCTCGTTTACCTTATCCATCAGCAAATCATAGAAGTGAAACCCTGCTAGAAGTGGTTCACTCAGATTTATGTGGGCCTATGGAAACAAAATCTATTGGCCAAGCTAAGTATTTTCTTCTCTTTGTGGATGATGCCAGTCGTATGGCATTTGTGTATTTTTTGAAAAAAAAAAATCAAGTGCTGCAGCGTTTCAAGGAATTTCACAGTATGGTTGAAAACCAAACTGGAAATAAAATTAAAACTATAAGAACCGATAACGGGGGAGAGTTTTGTTCACAACAGATGGAAAATTATTTAACAATAAATGGAATTATTCATCAGAAAACAAACCCATACAGCCCAGAACAGAATGGTCTCTGTGAACGTTTTAATAGGAGTGTGGTTGAACGTGCAAGATGCCTACTTTTTGAGGCTAAATTGAACAAAAGTTTTTGGGCTGAGGCAGTTAATACGGCAGTTTATCTAAAGAATAGGTCGCCGGCTTCAGGTCTCGGTCAGATGACACCACTGGAGAAATGGACAGGAAGGAAACCAGATCTTTCACATGTCAGAGTGTTTGGCAGTCCTGTAATGGTGCATGTACCAAAGAATAAAAGACAGAAATGGGACAAAAAAGCTGTCAAATTTATTTTAGTTGGATATCCAGAAAATGTAAAGGGATATAGATTGTACAACTCTGAAACAAGGCAAGTTACTATGAGCAGAGATGTAACTATTATGGAAAAGATAGATATAGATACAGAAAAGGTTCAGATTGTAGTGCAAGAAAGTAACAGGGAAGGGCAACAGCCAACAGAGGATGAAACAGAAAATGAAAGTTCTGTTTCGGATCAGAATGATCCAACCTATGTCTGTGACACATCTAGTTCAGACTTGACATCAGATGACTCATATCATACACTATGTGGAGAAGAAAGTGATGTAGTGGCAGAAGTTCCCATACCTTGCAGCAAGCGAGTCAGGAAACCAGTCGAAAGGTATGGTTTCACAAACCTCTGTGTGGTGGATGAGTCAGAATTTTGTGATGGAGAAATCTCTTATGAAGAAGCAATTAATGGGTCAGAAAAAGAGATGTGGAGACAGGCAATGTTAGAGGAGCTGCAGGCTTTTAAAGATAATGAAGCATGGGAAGTTGTGGACGTCAAAGAAGCAGACAGAGTGGTACAGTGCAAGTGGGTTTTTAAGAAAAAAGTTAAAAGGGATAATATTAAAGTGAGATTTAGAGCTCGTTTAGTGGCAAAGGGCTTCACCCAAAAAGAAGGTGTAGATTATAAAGAAACATACTCACCAGTGCTAAGGTATTCGACTTTGAGACTTTTATTTGCTTTAAGTGTAAAATTAAATTTTAAAATTACCCATCTCGATGTCACTACAGCATTCCTAAATGGCTACCTTGATGAAAATGTATACATGCAAGTTCCACCAAATTTGGAATGTAAAAGTAATTCTGTACTAAAGTTGAAGCGTGCTATATATGGATTAAAACAGTCTGCTAGAGCATGGAATAAAAGAGTTGACGATTGTTTGATAGCATTAGGTTATATCAAATCAAAATTAGAACCATGCTTATACAGTAAAAGGATAAATAAGGAGCATATTATAATAACAGTATTTGTGGATGACTTCTTTATATTCTCTAATAGTAGTTCAATGACAGATGAGTTAAAAAAGAGTCTAATGGCAAACTTTAAAATTAAAGATTTGGGCCAAGTGAAAAAATGTTTAAGCATGAGGGTCAAAATGTACGAAAATGGCAGTATATCCTTAGATCAAGAGCAATTTGTTGATCATATTTTAAAGAAATTTAATATGTCAAATTGTAATGTTGTTGATACTCCGATTGAAAATAATTTAAAATTAGAAAAATCAGGGAATATTTGTAACCAATATCCTTATCAACAACTTATAGGAAGCCTTATGTATTTGTCTATACTCACACGCCCAGATATCAGTTATAGTATCAGTTATTTAAGCCAATTTAATAATTGTTTTACATCAGTCCATTGGAGACATGCAAAAAGGATATTAAAATATTTAAAAAAAACGAAATCTTATGGTTTAATGTTTACAAATGATAACTGTAATTTAGAAGGTTTTGTAGACGCTGATTGGGCCTCAGATACTGTGGATAGGAAATCATATACAGGTTTCTGCTTTAAATTGTCAGGCACAGTAATATCTTATGAATGTAAAAAGCAGCAAACAGTGGCCTTATCTAGCACAGAAGCCGAGTACATGGCAATATCAGAAGCATGTAAGGAAGCAATCTATCTAAAGAATTTGTTGTCAGAAATTATTAAGTATAACCATGCAATTACTTTGTTTAACGACAATCAGGGTGCTCAGAGGTTGACAGAAAATCCTTTATACCATAAAAGAACTAAGCACATTGATGTGCGCCACCATTTTATTAGAGAGGCTGTCACTAACAATCTTGTGAAAGTGGTTTATCGGCCAACATCTGAAATGCCTGCTGATCTATTAACCAAAGGATTAAATAGTGTAAAACACAATTATTTTGTTAAGAAATTAGGTATTCAAAGCATTGTATGAAAAGCTTAACTGAAATTTATTTTTTGTTTATTTGTGATGTTTCGATTATTTTGATAAGTGGAGGTGTTAAAATATATCAAAATATTCTACTTTAGTTACTACCAGCGCCACCTAGTGAACATAAATAGTAACTTGTATCTATGGTAGGTATGTCTCTAGTATAAAATAAAAATGTCAGTCGTGTTGCAACTGCTATAGTGTTTTATTACTTTTATCATTACAGTGGTAGGACATATACATATAGACGGGCGGCAACCTAAGCTTTAATATGCACTCTTTCATAGAGAAATCGATAGGCAGGTTCTAGAAAGAGAAATTAAAGTTGTATAATTCATAGAGGATCTCGAACACAAAAAAGAGCGAATTGGTGCCGTGTGCAAACGGCTCACTTTACGGTAAAGCCTGGGGGTATATATACCGGAACACAACCTCAGTCATTGTAGTTGCAATAGAGCAGTAGTAGCAGTAGGAGCAGTTGAAGAGTGAACCAGAGGAACCCAAAGGAGCAAAAGTGAATCAGAGCGAACATTCGGACGAACATTCCGAACGAACATTCAGAGCGAACATTCGGACGAACATTCCGAACGAACATTCGGGCGAACATTCCAAACGAACATTTGGACGAACATTCCGACGAACATTCGGATGAACATTGGAGCAAAATTGGAGAGAACTTCTTAGCAACTGAACCACGAACCGCAAGGAAGAACTCATCCTCGAACCCCGCTCATTGTTGAACCTCGCTCATTCTCGAACCTCGAACCTTGTTAAGTTTAGAATCAGTTTTGAACCTTTAACTAGAATCTTTTGCTTAGAATCGTGTAACTAGAACCATTAACTATAAAATATACAGTCCACTGAACCTGAACCCTTTTTTAATTAACCGAACGAGCTACGTAGAGACACCGTTGAGTGACCATCCTCAATACCTACTATGGTTTCAGTGAAATGGTTTTCAAGTTATCTGACGGGTCGGTCTGTCTCAGGTAGTTAAACTCCATGGCAGTGATGGCTTTCCGGTATTTTCTGGTTCTCTTTCCGTGACCAGGGGTGTCCCGCAGGGTTCGATTTTGGGTCCTCTCTGGTTTACTTTATACACCGCAGATATATGTGCAAAAATCAGTAGTCCGCTATTTTCGTTGGGAGGGTCACTACCAAAAGTACCAAGCAGGCAAATAAGACATGACGAATTTATTAGAATACACAGTAACGATAACCTGCGTTCTGGCAGGCAAAACTGGCAGGTGTTATTTATTATTATGCTTATTTATGTGTTTAAATGTAAAGACGGCGTAGTTGGTGAAGCTCCAAGGATTCTCGGTTCACTGCGGGACCCCGAAAACCCCGGATACCACGTGGAACCGTACGTGTAGCAATAAACTGAGTTTATCGTGTTTCTATCGCGGAGGTTTGATCACTCGACAAACTCAAAAACGATGTAAATCGTGACGACGCGTGAAGTCTAATTGGTCACTAACTACTAGACTTCGCGTCTTCGTTAGGGTCACTATCCTACCTACGAATCTAGCGGTTCTCGGTTCGATTCCCGGTATGAGCAAATATTAGTGTGATGAGGGTGAGTATTCATTCGTAAACCTTGGGTGTTTTCAATACAATAATTATGGTACATTCAAGCTGGTATGGTGATGGAGACGGAAAGTGGCCAAAAGAAATCCTCAATGGCTTGTAGGAGGACGTAGGTCCCTCGAGTTGGGACTTGTTTGAGTGGTCTGTTGATCCAGAGTTTAGCTTTAGTGTTACGAGTACAAAACATATCAGAAACTTACTATCTATTTAAGTATTGTTCAACTTATATAGCTAAGTAAATTTATCGTTATCTACAGTCCCCTGATGTTTATTTATAGTAATACACAGTACATTAACTCTAGTATTATTTAAGCCAAAACCACATCATATTGGTTGTACAATAACAACCCATTACCAACTAATTGCAGTCTCGCCGCCTAACCGCTAAGCAGCGAATATACCCGAAGCCGATAATTACGATTCGCGATTAATACCCCCCCACCCGCACCCCCCTCTTCGGTCTGATTGATTGAACGCGCGCGCCGCCCGCTCGCGCGTCGACGCGATATGATGTCAATCTGCCACCTGCGGTGTTCCCGGAATGAATCAAACAACGACGCAGGATTTGAATGATTAGCGGTTAATTAAAATAATTTTGTGAAGAAAAGACAGTCTTCTTCAGACGCTTGTACTATGGGCACGAGATAATGATATCTATATACAGATACGTAATTAAATAAATATAATATAAGACATCCAAGGTTTCATCAGCTCGAGCACAAACATTAAAAAACTGACTCACCTTCACTACTCAAACGATTGGTATACCTCGCGGTTACTCGGTATCGGATTTTGCTGTTTAGTGCTCTTGAAGGATTATGAAACTCACCGGACATAGAACACTTGCACAATGTTGCAAACTAACACACACGCACACTTACATGACAGTATGTTTTTTTTTAATATTAAATAAAATCTTACTTACTCGATAGAATTAAGAAATTCACGCTCAACGATTAAAACTTATCATTCGTGATCATTAGTCATTACAGAAGCCGGCGTTAATAAAATTCACGAGGAACAATTTCAATAAATATTTCTCAAACGTTTCGCATAATTTACCAGCTCTCCAACTTCTCTGAAACGTATTTTGTGCAAGTCGTGTTGATTCCGGGGTGGCTTCCAGTTAAAAGAAGATTCCACGAGTCGGAATCATGTTACACGAGGCAATTATTTATATTACGAATGTGATCAGGAATAACGGTTTTTTATATGATAAATTCGTCGGAATGTATACTCATTTAACTACTTCTATTTTTAACTCCTACACAGTGCATGTACGTCATTAGCAAAATGTCTCATCCAATATCGAGCTTTAAAATATTTGTAACGCTGCTGTGGTCCCATTTTGTAAACGGTTTTCTGCGTCCTACTTGCCTCACCGTAATGTATTTTCGCCGAACATTAATTGGAAAGGCGTGAAATACTGCAGCATTAATGACGTGTCAGATATTTTTTTAGCCCAAAATTAACCAAGATATTATTGCAGGTGAGGTGATACATTGCGGTTATTGATTGGAAAAGGCAGATAAGGCAAAACTAATTTGCCTAAACTAACGCCAATACCTATTATAAGTTAATACTGTCCACGCGTGAGTATGGTTACGTAGAAATGTTTTTTTTCGCTGTATATTAAGCTTTAGTGGTTATACCTCTTCATAGTAATCAGCCTAAATTTGCGTCAAGTTAGTTCAAATTATCTGTATCTTCGCCGGTCCCGGCCATTACCGGGTTGCAGCCGGGTCCGGCGACGGAGCGATCCCCGACGTCATCAATATTCCCAGCGTGCGCGCTATGCGCGGCATCTCTGCCGGGATTCTGAGGGTGCAGCTTAAAGTAAAAAGATCTCTCTGCAGGCTTCTCGGATATCAGCATGTAGTTGATAGTCGTCGACTTAATGTCCAAAGTTGTGTCGCAAATTTCACCGGATCTCATTCATTCGAATTTCATTTCATCGAACGCTATTTTCTGCTGTATGGTTTCAGCAGTGCGTGTTTTCAGGGTATCTTAAACATTAATTACGTAGGTTAGGTTAGGTTAGATGTTTAAGATACCCTGAAAACATTATGGTTTCAGCAGAAAATAGCGTTCGATAAAATTAAATTCAATAAAATGATACATCCGATGAAAGATGTTTCGATGAAATGATAGACACAACTTTTGACAGGTCATCGTAATGTATGTAAATGACGTTGACAATACGATAGCATTTCAAAAGCAATAAGGTTTTTACCGAGTAGGATAGCGCTACATCGTGAGTCTCCCAACAGCACAATAAAACTGAAATAAAAACGAATGCTCACAATTATGTACTCATGTACAGCATTCGTCATTGCCCTTCCACGAGAGATTAATAACTACGGGCGTAATTTCCTCGGCGTTGGAGGTGGACGGCGAGCTAATCGGGGGCGAGCGGGGGCCGAGACTGATGGGACCGCGAGCCCTAGGGCTCCCTGGGGGCCTGCGGGGGCTGGGGGAGCCACTAGTGGTTCAAACGCTCATTACTTAACATGAGCAGAGTGCTGCTGAGTGACCAATATATCGCTGTTGAAATAACAGCGACATGGACCCACGGGGACACTTGGTGCAACGTGCGCGTGTGAGGAGAGATACAGCACCTGCTGGATTCAGGAAGCATCTGTGGGGTTGGATTTAATGGGATGTTTAATTTGTAATGACTTTTCATTTGTTTGTTTGATTGTTAAGCCTCGCTTAATCTATGAACTGGTTTAGATAAAGTTTGAAATGGTTAATAATTAAACCCTTATAAAGGACATCTTAGCTATTCAAAACTTCATAGTTCCCGAGAATATAACGTAGGAAGCCGGAGGCAGAAACAAGTTGGTCATATGTTTCTCGATTAAAGAGAGCATAATGAAAAAATATAACATAAGAACTTGCATTGAAACTGAAACACGTCCCTGGGCCTGGGACGACTACTTTTCCCGTTTAATTTATGTGAAATATCGAAAATGAAAATAAAAAAAAAGTTTTTTTTAACGCACACAAAAACAACAAAAGATATTTATATCATACAAGATCAATCAACCAACAAAGAAGCCAAGAAACGGTCATAGCTACAATGATGAGTTGTTTTGCGGCGTTAAAAAGGTCGCAGTTCAGCATGGGCTACAGCAGGGCCACAGCGCTGGTTCGGCTTGGCTATTCGGTATATACTTTCATAATCAGAGCCAGTGAGGCGTAAACTGCGAATGTTTACATCGAGTAGGTCGCATAAATCGAGTGTAAAATGTGTTTATTTTCCGACAGCGAATGAAACGTGAACGTCGACAGCCACAAATTGAACTTATTACGAGCTCGAGTCAAAGCCCTCCCGCGCCGCTTCATCGCCCCTATACAGAAAACGCTGACCGTTTTGGAAGGCAAAGACTCCCTCGCTGCCGTACCCTGGGGACTGATCTATCGACGATTCTTAGTCCCCCGCGGAAGCGTGTGTGTCCCTGACGGGGACAATTTCAGAATCCAAATCGAAAATGAACATGTGGCGGCTGGCGTTTACGCTATTCTGATTATTATTGCTGTTGGCAACACACCAACAATCTAACCCCGATAACTCAGGTTCGAGGGGTTCAAAGGGTTCGATAACGATTTGAATTTAATTAAAACAAAAATGAGGTTCAAAACAGAATTTAACACTTTATAAAATTATAACTAACAACTTTAAACAAAAGGGAACTAGACTAACACACAAACAAACGACTTTAAGGTTCTGACTAATAACTACTACACGATAACTCCAACGATAACTCTGCTCACTACAATAGCTCCACTAATGCTTCAAATGCTCCACTTGGTTCAAATTCTCGACTGATAATTCCAAACTACGTGGTATTTATTCCTTATAACGTAGGCTGAAATATTTATTACAATCACCAGGCGTCATCTTCGGCCTACCCCATTCAGAGGGCTTACATTTAATTTTACTTTCGGGTCGGCCAATCAGATCGCCTTCATTTCCGGCGTCCCAAAACTTCCCTGGGGTTTTCCCCGCGGGCATCGTCGATAAACTCGTTCTCTGATTGGCCGCCCGTTTTCCTAACTGATTTGGAAATGTTAAATTTTTCGTTATATAATATTCTTAGATCGATCATAATATAAATTCCTTATGTTCTATTGTTGCGATTCTTTTTTTAATACTTCCGGCTCGAGGTCCTCGGCCCAGTAACTCGTCCTTTGTTCTCGTGGGAACTGGGTTAATGGGCTGAGGGCTCAATGACCGTGCTCGGCGGTCTATTGTAGCACTTTTTTTAATAGGTTTTTGGTTCCCGTTTCATTGAGGGAGCACTTACAGGTTCGGGAATAAATCTAGCCGCTTTTATGGGCTTCCTTACATCTTACTTATATATAAAAAATTTACTTTTCTAAATTTTAACCTAGTAATTCCTATTAAATACTAATCACTAATAACAAATCAACAAACTTAAGATATTTACATGTTAAACTTATATTCTAAGGGACTGTCGCTAACAGGGGACTGTCGCTAACAGGGGCTGTCGCTAACAATTGCCATGCTATCCGTATAGTAACTAAACGAAGAACAGCGTAACCGCCAGGCACCGTCAGGTCTCTTTTGATGTGTTCTGCCGAGATAAATGTCAGTCGACCCGCTGTGTATGGAAATGACGAACGCTCGCGCCGCGACTTTGATGGATCTCTTTTGATTCCGCGCCGGCGGCGGCGGCGGCGGCGGCGGCGGGGAGTCGGAGAGATTCTGGATCCCGTGTATTTATCATTACTTGGAGAGAGCTTTGACTCAAAGTTATGCGTTTGCTTTGACGGGCGGAGCGTGAAATTAATTCAAAAAAGTATATGCGTTCATTTATGACTCATTCGTACGAGTAAATTGTACTCGACGTATCCCACTATGGCCACGTCCTACGAGCTTTGTTCTGTTCTGTACAGTTACACAAGGCCGTTGCTTTCCATTAATTTTTATTCCTCGTTTTTTTAGGTTGGTAATTAAAAACATTTTTTTTTACTCTCTGGGTTCCAACAAAGAGCTCGGTAACTTGTATTCTTGAACATTTGTTAATGTCACATGTATTTTTCACTCAGTTTAATATTTTGCCTGAAATCACATTGGCGCGTCCACAAACAAATGTAGATGACATGATAATACAAACGAAGACACTGTAAAACTAGACTTTATTACGTTGCGATAAGGTTTATGTTCGATTGTAAATGTACAGTTCACAGTTTCTTCGATTGTACATCCCAAAAATAGAGCGGAGTTTGAATCAAGGACAGATCGATATCATTTATTGTTGTACGTAATGCCTGTATTTAGCGTATCGACGGCGCCGTCCCCGGTCTCGGTCCGCGGAGCAGGCGCGGCGCCCGCGCCCCTTCCGGCTAGCGCAACTATTCCGCGAGGCTTACCTATTTACTGTCGTGGTACAACAGCCGCGTATGAGCAACACTTTATTAGTTTGAGTTAGCATCATTAAGTTCCTAGTGATGTCTTTGGTAAGTACCTTGTTGCATTGACGTCATCTTGAACAACCATGTGTGACTGACAAATGATGGATAATGTTAATGTGCGATGGACAACTATACTTTGACGCTTAGTTTGTTTGTCTATGACATAAAATCGCATCTCTTGCAATGTCTCTGTAGTAAAGTACCTAAGTGCATCCATTAGGTACGAGAACTAGCAGGAGGTTGCAATATGCTCTAGCTTTCCGGTTGGCGATAGGACTTTTTTATTGTAGGGAGTATTACGGACTCGATACCGGGACTTTGCTTGAGGTATTGGTTCCGTTAATAATAAAATATCAGTATTAACAAAATAATAATGTCGGCGCCGTGGAGGTTTGCTCAACTACAACAATGGTATTATTTGAACACTTCTTCCATTAAAACAAAAATTGGCTGCGTTATTATATGTTCGCATAGGTGCAGATTATAAACTAAGACTTACCGAAGAGAAGCAGCAGAGAAAGCGAGAGAACAAGCACGCGCGCGCGGGGAGGCGCCATGCCGAGGGGCGGGGGCGGGGGACGGGGATCCAGGGGGGGGGCGCTCGCTCATTTCCACGCCAGAGCCATCTGGAACAAAACCATATTCCATCATCACACATCATCACCACCACCACGGCAACTGATATATGGCAGGTCCTTCTGCAGGGTCCGTCGGGATCGCTACCACCATCTTATCCATTAACAAACAAACAAAGATATTACAAAATTAAAAACAAAACTGCATATATTATCACACCATTGCTGGCGTGCGAAGAAACATACGGAATATATGACGACACGCTAGCCTAGATGGTAGTGACCCTTCGAAGCTAGGGGTCCTGGGTTCAAATCCCGGCAAGGGCAGATATTTGTGTGATGAGCGCGAATACTTGTTCCTGAGTCTTGAATGTTTTCTATGTATTTAAGTGTCTGTTTGTCGTTGTCTAGCACCGACAACATCTAGCATAGTACAAGCCTAGAGCTTAGTTTGGGACTAACTCAATTTGTGTGACATTGTCCCGTGATATTTATTTATTTTATTTTTATATGTATATAAAATCGCTATGATACACGGTCTTTTGATTCCGAGCTCAGGAGCTCATCACTTGGGATTCTGACCGCAATCGTCGCGCGGCGCGGTCGCGTCTGCTCCCTCGGAATAAATTAGCGAGCCGCGGAGCATCACAACACAGCCGAGGTTCGCCGGGAACACGGAGCGGAGCTCGCGCCCGCACTCGCCCTTTGCGTCACCGTCTCACTGACATACAAAGGAGCAAAGCTGCCGGGCACTCAACAGATTAATGTTTTAAAATTATTATACGAGGATATCCCTGTGACAACACATAATGTGTGATGCAGCTGCCTAGTGAGATCCATATCAGTAATAATAAAACATCTGCCTACATTCTCCGGGGTTTCTTTAATATCGAGAGAAAATCTGAATTATAATATAATCAGATAACTCAATTAAAACGCACATTGACGTGAAATAAAAAACACGGTCACACAATAGGACGCGGCGCTGGTTTTTGAGGGCTTCTAACTTGAAACCCGGGCAAGAGCATGTCGACCTATACACAGTGTAAGGTTTGACACATACTGCTTTTCACATTACCTATGAGGAAAATTAAGATCTTACTGATGAAACATATTTAATTATTTACACGCTCTAGAATTGCTGAAATTATTAAATTGAATTATAAAATTAGTGATATCTATTTTTCAGACCGTCCGGACCAGGTGACGGTGACAGATGTCACTAACATACAATATTAATAACCTTAAAACGCCAAAGTCACAAAACTGTATTAATTAAGATCGATCATATTGTTTACGAAATACTCACTATAAATAAAAAATAAAAAAATACTTATCTATTTTTACCAAAAGTGCAAGAAAGTCCTTGAACAGAAAAGTGCCACTTTCATCCCACCTAGCAGGAAAGAACCTTTTCGAATAGGTGACGTGAAAAGCAGTGTCACACGGTAGCGAAATTATTTCCACCTTGGGCGTTAACACTTGAATCCCCAATTTACCATTGCTTTACATAGGAGGTACCTACACGAAAAAATATTTTTAATAACAGTTCTGTCGTAATAGTCTGCGAGTAGTAGGAACCCTAAAAAGTAATTAACCTATGTATGTGTAGCTAAAGGTGGTAACATTCTCGCACAAATCCACAAATCAATGAAAATATTAAGCTACAGGTTAAAATTCAAAGCCAATGTAAATGGAAAAGGTATTTGCGCAAGTTGTCGAGTTGTCGAGAACTCAGCGATTAGCAGTCGTTAGCCGCGGGCGGCGGCGGGGGCGGGGCGCGGGCGCGGGCGCGGGCGCGGGCGGGGCGTCCCTCGCAGACGACGTACTAAACAAAACGAGAGACTTTGTGCATTTCGTAATGCAACGTTACCCCAGTGGCGGGCGACTGAGGACACTCGCTAACTGAGGACAATTTAATGTTCACCAGCTTCAATACAACAGCGCAATTATTGCGGTGAAACTCTAACAGTTTTCTGCTTTATTTTGTACGCCACACATTGACGGAGACAATCCCAGATTTAACACAATCCAATATTACATTACCTTATTGAAGATAAATACTACGCCGTAGCCACAGCGAAATTCCTCTCTTATTGCCTCCTAATGCAAACACACGTATACTAAGTTAATTCTTTCGAGCAATAAGCGAGGCTCCCACCGCGACATTTGCTCGGCAAATGATAAACAACGGCGCAATTATTGCGCGCTGTTTTTTACAAGATTCAACGTATTTTAATTAAATGTGTCGCAGGAGATGACGTTTTAATTCAATTGTTTACACAGACTGAACAATAAAGCGATCTCGCTCGCGCCTCCCTCGGCGAAGTCTCGAGTGCTGCCGGCACCGAGGCAGTGGCCAAGGACACAATTAATTTCACGTCCCCGCACATGCCACATTTAATATCTCTTGCCGACTCTTGACTTGGATTGACCACCTTATTATTAGAGAGTTTAAAATGCTCAATCAGGCTGGGTTTTATAAATATCCGTTAAATCAAATTTCGATCAGGAATGTCAAAAATCGTATGAAATTACTAAAATTTGATCTGACATATTTACCAACGGGACTTTATAAAACCGAACCTTAGGCGTCTGGCGATAATGGAATGTAGGTATTGCCTTTATTTGTTAAATGTAATAATGTTGTATTAAATCTATGAGAAGATGGAAAAATCGAACACAATCTGGCTTCATAAAGTTATTTCATGTTGGGCCTCAGGGTTGGCCTTGCGTTTACAGTTCTGTTTGTAAATGTTAATCGGCCTGTGTGCTGGTTTATCGTCTCTATGGCAAACGAAAAAAAAACAATCACTGCAATACTAAAGTAATAACTTTCAACGTCAATTGCTATGAAAGCGGGGAACGTGTAGCTAAATGATACGCGTCGTGGTCGTGAGATGTGTTCGTGAGCAACCCTAGTGGCGAAGTGGCCACTAAACGCCGCGAGTTACCGCCGTGATTGCGTCCCGCTCACCCCTGCTGCTCTCACTCCGTTAGCAGGTGTCCCCCCTATATATATATAGCCTGCGCTGATTGTTTTAATGCTCACACCGCCAAGTGATATCGGGCGGGCGAGCGCTAAGAAAGTCATTTGCGGCATCATCATCATTGCCTTTACAAATTTACAGACGATTTAAGCTGCGTGTTTATTTTTGAAGCACGAAGAATACTCTTGATGTTCTTATTTTTATGTTAATGTTTATTTTATGCGTAAACCTACGTAGCAGAGGTGTTTTCTTGGGTACTTGTAGATTTTTTACGGGTATTTACTTATTTTATCTTTAAGCAAGTCACTGAAACGCTTATATTGCTACGTATTTACTGCAGAAAGTTAAAACGAAAGGTTACACGTAAATAATGCGAAAATACGAAAATAGCTACAGTTAAGATATATCTCAAACCGCGAACTCTTGCTGTTTGGTTTCAAAAGCCTTTTGTTTCATTCCTTGTTCGCCACACTTTATGGCATGAGATGCGACAGCGCAATCTCCATTCATCGCGGTTGATTATGAGGCGAAATGAATTGTTCACGTATTCGCCGGGGCCTGCAGGGGCGAGCCGGCCGCGGCCGGGACGGGGCTCCATGTTAATAAAGGGCGCGAGCGGCCGGCGCGGCGCGGCCCTCCCGCATTGTCTGGAGCCGCCTCGAGGGCCGCGGGATCACCGGGCTTAGTGGGAGCGCTATGGCACAGTGCCTTAAGACGGTTTGATTGTTATTACGTCATATTGCATACGTGAAAAGAATTCCTGATTTTGCCTACACTGTTTATGAAATAGATTCCAGGTTGTTTATTATTTGTAGTTGTCTTTTTATTAATTTATGTTTAGCGGAATAACTCCAGCAGTAGCTTTAACATCATTTCAATCGCAGAAACATCTCTCACGTCTGTGTGTGTGTGTGTGTGTCTATAAATGACGCATTAAAGTTATCAACCCTCGCGGTAAAGACTGCCAAGTCAAGTGAAGTAGAGACATAAAAGTAGTTATATACTCGTAATTAAGATAGGGCGTAGTTTCCTCTGACTTTTAGCAGTCTTTGACAGTTAAATGGATTTGCATTTTAAAATGTAACAACCCTTTGGAGAGGTTATGTAATTAACTTAATTGTCTTAAGATAATTAGAAACAGCAGATTTCAGAAATTAATTTTCATACTAAGTACTCTGACTTTCTATGTTTCACCGCAAAATATAATGTAAAATATACAAGTCATGTCTAAGCTACACATTGCGGTTATCATTTTTATACGACGTGCTTTAAAAAAGTTAACGAATTGTTCAAAACGAACTACATTGTATTGTTAGTTTTAAAACGTGTGCAAATTCTACACTGATCGTTTTGTAGGTACATTGTTGCCGACAGTGAGGAGAATAAGCGATCGCGGCGGCGACCGTCGACGTCGGGGCCGCCCGCCGCCGCCGCCGCCGCCGCCGCCGCCGCCGCGCGGGGTGGTTATTGCTCCGTGGAGTAGCCTCCGCTGCACACGCGGACAGCTACTCGCATGAGTGAGTCGAGTAGCGAGTAACGTACAGGCTGGTTCTTAAACGACTAACTGTTCTACGGCCAACAGCAAGAATAGAGGTCAAAACAAGCATTCCAAATAGCAGTAGCATTGTTGTTTAATCGTATTTACTTGTACTTTACTATGACCTGTAGATCGTAGTGAAGTATTTTGGAGTGTTGGACGGAAAGGTGTCCACTGCAACTACAGGACTTCAAAGTCCGAAACTGGGGGAAACCTGAAAAGAACGTACTTCGATAATCCTATTCCCTAACCCTGTCATAGCATATTTACACGTGTTTTATCGCCTACGTCCAAGATGCACAAAAAATGTATCTTTTAAAAACCACTATTCTACCTAGTTCAATTTTTATCCTAATTCTTCCTTTGAAACGCGCTTAGAATTAACTCCGGTAATCAATGAAAATTTTCCAACAAACAACAAACAATACCAAGTACTTGACTCGTCAGTCGCTTGGCCAGCGCACTCTCCTGGTGTGAACCTCGCCGCCCGCGCTATCTACGGCGCCATTTGCTCCGGATTGCAACGATGCACTTCTCCTTCGCTGCAGGTGCAGCGGCGGGCGCCACCGTGCTCGACCATTCGGGTATTAAACGATACATCACCGCCGCTGCCAACAAGGGCGGTTACAATGGTGCACGGACAGAAAAAGGAAATGTTCAACACAACTACGAACTGTTTTGTCTTCATAAGGTTCCTTTATTTATAGCATTAAGAGACCCATAATTTAGTCAGATAGCTAACTCTAAAATGAGTACCGACTGTCAAATGATTACCTTATATAAATAAGTTAAGTACCTTTGATGTTTACCGAGATATTCGGGTAAAACTAAACTCAAATAAGGCCCCGCTGTATTTTACGAAAATTACGAGTTTACGTGCAATGTGGCCAAGTGAGTAGTAATGTCACAACTATTCAACTAAACTAAACTTAAGATTAAGACTAACAAGGTTTATCTTATTTAGTACCTACTCGTACTTCACAAGTGGCAGGGTGTGTCAGGGCAATAATAATTTATAATCAGAAAATACAGTTTTTCATGAATTGACGTGTACGGTTTAACATCGTGCACGGTTTTTGCTAACTTCGCGTTCAACTTTTATGACTTATGTTAACATCAACATAATGAATTACAATATTTTAAAACTCACTACGGTAAGCAACGTTAGAGACACCCGTACCCTCGCCATGAGTTCAGTTACGATACTCGCTAGAGATTCTAATGCTCTGTGCAGGCGTTTACTCTAACGTATCTTGAGATGGGCTTCTGAGCCACGATCCGCTTAGTAATATGACCCTAACTCACGCAGTGCGGGTGGTTATAGGTCCGCTAACATGGCGGACACCAACGGAGCGAGGCCCGTCCGCGCGCGCCGCTACCGCTACTCATAACTACCCGTCTCCGCCGATATTTTTCAAAGTCCGCTGCGTCCCCCTCGCGACGATAACTCACCGCTATCTCCCGGAGGAGGGGGGAGCAATCCCGGCACTTGATTACAGCCCCGGAGCCGGGACGCCGGGACCGCGGGACACGAACACAACGACCATTGACAACTTACTCCCCCGAACATTAATCAGTCAAAATTGGACCTTGTTAAACCACAAATTATTAATAGTATTAACATCCTGTCTTCTCAGTAACGTTCCTCTGAAGCAGTTTATTAAATATGAATTAATTATAACAACTCTAAATGACATAAACATAGTGTTTATCATATTCACAGCGTCACTACCAACTAGGCTGCCCGCGACGTCTAACACGCACCAACTCAATATCCCATCATGTCACGATTTATTAGCATAATAATTATGCTAACTGAATAATTGTTTTTTGACTCAATCAATAAGTAGTAAGAAGACTCGTATGGATGCATCATCGTTCAACGGACTATGAATAATATACTGCTATTGTAACGCAGAAGTACTGAGGGAATAAACTTCGCAAGTTGTAGAAAAGTTATTTTACCGCGTATAATAAATTGCTCTATAAAAGGGCTTTAGCCTTTTATCTGCGTGCGTTGCTTGCTATTAAAATTCTAATTGGAAAAGTACCCAGCAGATTATTCCAACTGTCTAAGTCAGAGCTCATGGACGTTTAAAAAAATAATTATACTAAAAATGTACATTTGCAGAGATTCTCATAATCTCTAGACAGCTTATCGGTTTATTGTATTCACTTGACCCCTGAACCCTCAGCAACTGCTCGAGATCGGAGACGCAATGGTAGCGAGTAACCCTACACTTATAATTTGCCTCGCGGCGAGCACGATTTAGTTCGATGGGCCTGTCAAAAGCAATCCCTAGCTTTAAAATAAATCAACCCGCAGCGCAGCGTAAAAATAGACGCGCGCTAAAAGTGAGATGCTTTCATCTCGCGGAAGCAATTCAATTACTTTTATTATACACCGCGTCGTCGCGTCAGACATTATAACAGTTATAACCGATAGCGTCGACGACGCGTGTCGACGTGTGTCGACGTGTGTCATCGCGTGTCGCCGTGGCACGATTAAGGAAGGGGTAGGGCTGCTTGCCATCCATCCGTAACTCATCCCGAAGAGTGTCCGGGTCGTTTACATAAGAATCCAGGTCGAGGTGACATAGTCACCATTCACACACTCCCGTTGGTAAGGATATTCGATTTACTTATGTATGATTGTTGTTGTCATTTAGTTTCCTGATCTAGCCCGTTTCTCGTCGTGAGCGACTCTCACTCCACTTGGAATCGGCTTTTTTTGGCATCCAGAAATCAGATTAAATCTAAACTTTGAGACTTTGTTTGCCTGTGCGGCGTCTGAACAAGCAACGACAGCCGTAGGAAGGGGTGGCCGGCGGGGGATGAACCCTTTGTCCTTCGCTTCGTTTCCGACTTAATTGACTCTGACTAGAATCTCCGCGGCTTCATTTGTATTGGCGTCACATTTCCTATCTCTATGTTAATTGCTGCGATAGGAGTTGGTAGACTAATCGGCCGATCGGTCCGCCATTAGTCGGGTGGGTGAGATAATGGCTCACATTCGGTGAGCGATTAGAAGCTGCCGCGCCGCGACCGCGATGGATCCACAGCGCGGGCGCCGCCGCTGGCGCGCTGCAGGCTCGCAGGGATGATGTCGGTTGCGGTGCTGCTCTCCTGTGATAATGTCCATTATCTAATATACCTACGCTATTGAGTGGTTGAGTGGTTGCTTACCATTGCCTACCGCATAGACAATAAAGACAGCCTATTATGTTATTCGTAGTCTAGATACTGATAATGATATTGTAAATGTAGAATTGTTTTTACCTTGGTTTTACTTCATTGGTATTTGTGTCCATTTAATAGTGTCTTATATAAATCTTCTGCAAATAAATAATGGCTGTTTTAAAACCGTGAGTTCCTTCAACCTCATCCGCGTACTAGAGTGGTTACCCAATGAGAAATTACTTTTATTGAAACAATACTCTGCTTTCAGACCAAGTCAATGAGCAGTTTTAAGACAGATTCATTCTCTCAGTATGATGTAGTTGTATTAGCCGACTATCGCCGTATCTGCGTTATCGCGGGCACCCTCTTTCTCTGACAACGATCAACATACAGATTGGTGGGGGGGGGACAATGGCGCGGGCGCGGGCGCTCGCTGCGACCCGCTAGTAACTACGTACGTCGCTATTATTGGGGTTCCAATATGGGAATACTCAAACTAAATAAAACAGCCAATTATACTCCGCACCGAGGGTTGCGGCTTTTGACTGCGGGAGAAAACACCACAATAATTTAGGACAAAACAAGACTATAGCCCTTTTAAACCACAATAAGGGTTTGTAGTGGTGGTAGGACCCTGTGCAGGGTCCGTCCGGATCGCTACCACCATCTTATCCATTAACCACCCGCCAAGCAACAGTGTTCGCATTGTTGTGTTCCGGTGCGGGGATAAGACTACCGGTGAAATTACTAGCATATAGGCATTCCATCTTAGTCCTCAGGGTTGGCAACGCATTTGAGGTGTTAGGATTATGGTCTTGAGAGTTCAAATGTCTATGGGTCTCAGATTCCACTTACCATCAGGTGGCCTGAGTGCTCGTGTGCCTTCTCCTTAACATAAAAAAAAAAAAACTTTAATCAGCGTATTGCTGCAAACTGAGGCTCTCATAAAAGGAGTGCTAACCGTAGCAACCATCACACGTCACATACCAGGCGCCGTGCGTCGCTCGTGCGAACAAACGAGGAGACATCACAGTGCCTAATCATTTACATTGAGAAAGATCGGGGCTGATGGCTTGATGTTCTATGTGTATTAGATTCAGATTTAATGTCACAATATAAATTATTAATTTCAGCATGGACGTTTGTCCGTCTGTCTGCGGTTGAACTCTGAGACTCTTCGCGCTACAAAGACGTAATATGGCACAGTTACACATTTAACAACCGCCAACAAAGACGTAAAATTAACTGAACTGAAAAATATGTTTTACATGTAAAGATAAGATTTTTTTTTTGAGTGAGGTGCTAAGCTATAACCAATTAGATATAGGGGAAAACGTACGAAAAACTGGAGCCAAAACTATAAGTAATAGAAATTATAAACATATTTAATGAAAGCACATACTTGTATAGCGAAATTACAAGGAAGAATTATCTCAGACAGCACCAAATTAATGTTTGTAGTAACGGCTTCGAAGCCCTACACTGAGCGTGGTCCGGCGAGCTCGTGCCCGCTCTTACAAAACTGCTTTTGACGGGTTTACGTTATTATACAAAACACAGAACTTCCCACCGAGTCACCGACACTCGCAACTTATAAAAACATTCGTGAAAATAAAAACCGCATCCCTTCCCCAAGGAGTAAGTTTTTCACATGTTTGTGTCAGTGTTTCTTCGCGTCGAACTTTGTCTAGCTTATTTATACCAACCTCCCTCCCCCTCCTCCATCGCTGCAGAGGGGCTGCACGACTTGTCAGTAACTTAAGGCTTTGGTTGCTATGTCACTGTATAGCCAGCATTTTTAGAGAGGTGTGACTAAATTCGAAAACCAGAAAATATTCACAAGCGTCCGGAAAGCACATGATATAACTCATTAATAACGTATGAGACAATTGGAATTAACTAAAGCGCGGGTTTTGACGACCGTTGGCCTAGTTGGTAGTGACCCTGCCTTCGAAGCTAGGGGTCCTCGGTTCAAATCCCAGTAATGGCAGATATTTGTGTGATGAGACTGATGAGCGCGAGTATTTTGTTCCTGAGTCTTGGATGTTTTCTATGTATTTAAGTATATATTTCTCGATACAAGTAAGTTTATCTTTGTCTAGTACCAATAGTACAAGCCTAGAGCTTAGTTTGGTCAATTTGTGTGACATTGTCCTGTGATATTTATTTATAAAAAAAAACAATGCCGTGGCATTTTTCCACTGTAAAGTATACTTCAAACGAATCTCAGGTTAACTTTAACATAACTAAATAAGGGGTTTACGATAACTTAGTCTGGCCTAGAAGTCATCGCTAACTAGTTTACACAATTAACAAAGTTTACATTGTGTAAGCCGTAATGGCCGACGACGTCAGAATCACGGACTGCGGTCGCCGAGCGATCGCAGCCTCTATCTAGAATATTTTCTATACTATGTCATTCATCTGGTCATACTGCTCGATGCCTATTTAGATTTTTCAAGCATAATTATAATTACCAGCCTGAAATGAAATTGGTTATTACTATAATTCTTAGAACATTATCATTAGAAAAAAAATTGGCGTTTGTTTTACAAAGGAAGCAATTGCCTCCTCTTGCAAGCCGCCGCGCCGGCCGCGCCCGCGGCGCTCGCGCCTATGGCTACAGCAACAATACAAAATGATTGTACTAATAATATTTTCACGATAAGCCGAAGCAGAGAGGGTCTATCTAAGCCAGCAAAAACAACAATATTCGAGCGTGTGCCTATAAATCTCCGAGACGTTTTTGTCCGCGGCCCGGCGAGGCGCGAATATGACGCGTGTTGTTTGGTGCTACGCGCCTCATATCGCACCATCCCTCACGTCGCGCGCAATTTCGCGCGTGCGATGGATGCCAGCGGGCAGCAGAGAGAGGGGCATGTCTGGACCACACATGGTGTCAATATTTATTTATTTATTTATTTATTTATTTAAGGAAAACCAACAGCTAACACAAATACATTAGAAACTTGCATAAATTCAGAAAGCCAATTACAGGTTCTCACCAATAGCAATACAGTAGCAGTAGTTGTTCTACATCGCATGAAGTCGCATAATAACTAAACACAATTAATTAAGATATAATAACGGAGAAAAGGCACAAAATAAGAGGGGCATGCTCACTCAAAGTAACTATTTGTTAAGGTACGTCTCATAGTTTGGGTATTGATGTTAAACACATCAATGTCAACCTTCCTTGACAGTTCGTTTATATTTCTACTCGCACGAATAAGAAAACTATTTTGCCGGTAGTTAGAAGATGCAAGGGGAACAGAGATAGGGGGGGAATGTCTTTTTTGCCTATTTGGAGTGATGAATGAAAGGCTACTGAGCAGGTCAGGACAATCGATACTGCCGTTACAGATTTTTAACAAGAAAATGGTGTCCGCAAGTTCACGAGACGCTTAAATAATGGCACTAAATGGTGCTTTTTGCAGATATTGATATAGCTAGAAGAATTATAAGGGTTATTTTAACTTAAAGCAAAGAAATTTTACAAACCTTTTTTGAACCCGTTCGATTCTATCCACGTAGATACTGTAACATGGGTTCCAAATTTGAGAAGCATATTCAAGTTTACTTCTTACATAGGCGCAATAAAGAATCTTAATAGTTTTAGCCTGTTTAAAGTTAGAGGAACTACGCATTATGAAACCAAGAGACCTATTAGCACTTTTGACTATACTGTCAATGTGAACGTCGAAAAGTAGTTTAGAATCATAAAAAACACCTAAGTCTCTCAAGGAAGGTACTTTGGACAGAAGTTGGTCCTTAAGCTTGTAGAGAGTATTAATCGGTGCACGCTTCCGTGAGAAGGTAACAACAAAACATTTAGATGGATTGAGGTCTAACTTATTGGATCGACAGTATGTGTCTAGACGCTCGAGATCAGCCTGTATGAGAGCAGAGTCCTGTACAGACTTAATCTGAGCGAAAATCTTCATATCATCAGCGAAGCAAAGCAATCTCGAGAAAGTGAAACTAAATGTTCACATAGCTCAAAAAAAGCAAATTTCGTGGTCATGTACCGTAAAACGGGGTGAATAGGTACTAAGGGGTAAATTCCTATTTTACACAACCTAAAATAAGGCACAACTTGTGACAAATAAAAACAAGTATTTAATGAAAATAACGTTACGTTCTATTAAAAAATATATTTAAAGCTATTCTTCCGCAATGTTGAGGAACAATCGCTATTTATGACGCGGATACGTTGCCAAGCACTTAGATGGAGCACCTTTGTGGCCATGCTAGTCATGTTATTCACTTTGGCTTGTTACAAGCACGTCGAACTAGAAACTACTATCTATAGTCACGGACTGTGTGGTCCGACAGTCTCGCCACGATTTTGATACAACGTGTTTGGAAGTACCATTCGGCACGAAGATGAAAACATAGTAAGAATTGGTTCCAACTACATAAACTTGGAAAGCAATGCGTTTTCTAACGTCCACATTAATCTTAAAATTCTCATCTCAATTTCGTTTTAATACGTCAGTTTCTCGCGCTCGGAGACATTAGTCACAGATAATGGATGAAAATATATTTTTAAATCTAAGTGAATTCAGTGATAAATTGTTCACGATAAACTATCATATTTCTCTCTACGAATACGATATTTGTGTGTGTAACGTTGACACGTCGACTGTCCCCGCCGAGTGCCCGGCCGCGGCCCCTCGAGGCGCGGGGGGTTGTTATTTGATGCGACATAGCGATTATTTCAGTATTTTAGTTCGAATTTTTCGTACACGTATTTCAATTTAGTTACTACAAAAGTATACTTGATGTAATTTGACATGGTAATTATTTGTACTGTATAAATTATATTGTGCAATTTGATCTGAGTTTTATCTCGTTTATTTAAATGAATAAATAAATAAGATAAAATAGTTTTGCCATTAGGCTTATACATATTATTCATGTCTTTAAAGAAAGCTCATAAACTCTAGCTTAATGCCCTTAATGTCAGGCAGATTGCAAGATATAATTTACAAAAAAAGTGATATCGCTGTCAACAAGCGTCTAGCTTTTATTGCGAGCCTAACCAAGATCAAAGGCAAAGTAAAGAAGTTCTAACGGTAGTCTTTATTATCCAATCAGTGCCTTAATGTTAGTTAAATCTCAAATGAGCGACCGGCAGACCGCGCGGCGCGGCGCGGGGGCGATGTCCACCGCGGGGCGGGCGCCGGGCCTCGTGGGCCCGACTACTTGCACTCTAACAACGTTAACAACTGCAGCTATACACGACTGACGTACCTACACTGTCGTGCGTCTGTCTTAAAACTTCCTTAGAATCAATGTTGGCTAGCCCCGCGCGAGCCCGCGGGGGGGCAAGCACGAGCGGCGCGCGACTAGTTTGTCGCTCTAAGGTTCGCAAACATAATTTTCATATTCGTCATCTATTACATATTGAACCCCACAACATACTAAATTACATTTAAATAACTGTCGATTCTTGAAGCACGAATTTTTACCTTCGATAGAGTACAGACCTTCTATTTTCTTAATGTACGAGTATCTCGGCCAGCTTCGTTTTTCTATGAAACCGAAAGACATTAAAAAAATATAAGGACTGTAAGCAACATTGTAGCGATAGATATCAGCACCCTCTAGTCTGTATTGTTCGTGCTGCGGAGAGGTTCACAGCACGTGTTCTCGATGGCGCCACGTCTGGGGAACGTCGATACGAATAGAAGGTAGTTCGTGCTCGGACTACAGAAACGTCTGTGCAAATTTAGCTAATTGACATTATTCTCCTGGACAATTGTAAACGATACTAAAACACGAGAAATACAATTATCGTTTTAACGCAGTAGAATAGAGGCCCAGTTCGAAATAATGATTAACGAATCTTCCATGGTCAAAGACGAAGGCTCGCATACCACAAAAGTGATTCGATACTTTTCGACGACGACAACGAGTGTTGTAATGCGAACTAACCAGATTTGCATACAACACTTTATCTATACCCATAATGCAAACAAATGTTTACTATAATTACTACACACTTCCCACGTGTATACCGATCATTTCATCGAAACACCTTTCATCAAATGTATCATTTCATCAAATTTCATTTCATCGAACGCTATTTTCTGCTGAAACCGTAATGTTTTCAGGGTATCTTAAATATCTAACTTAACCTAACCTACGTAATTAATGTTTAAGATACCCTGATAACATTTTGGTTTAAGCTAAAATGATATACATTCGATGAAGTGATGACTTACCCTAGACCATACGTAGATTCGTAAAAAAATATTTCAACTCAAACTGGCAGTCTTACGAAGCCATAATAACAGAGCTCCGTGCGTGCGGGCGGAGTGGCGGCCGCGCGCCCGCGCCGCGCCGGCTGCACCCGCTGCACTTTGGACGACGACATCTTACGCCTCTGCCGAGTCGACGAGGACCGCGCTTGCATCTGACTCGCGCGCGGCGTTGCTCATTCTTCACGCCGACGCAGGCCGGGATGTTCAATTGCATTGTATGATAATTATGTTCATAATAAACGAACCTCCATGATTTAAATAAAGCACCTACCAGCTCAGGACGTAATAACTGTATTTAATGTCTTCGCTGTATCTCTCGTAGATAACTATTGTGTTAGGTGCCTTCGGGTATTATTACTGGGCCTTTATTCTACTGTGTTATAATATAACGATATCGCGATTGACGTGTTTTGGAATCGTTTATGTCACAGTCGCCATTATTATAAATGACATTAGAGTTATCAAAACGTTGACAATACGGAAACGCGGCAAAGAAGCGAATATGTACCTTTTAAAATAAAATACTAAAATAAGGTTTCTGAAGCATACCTAAGCTTTGATAAATTTACATAAACTAGCAGAATTATTGGCATTTCTTATAAAACATAAAAAACGGGTTGTCACGTATAATTCTAGACGTTTTGAATATGACGTAACTGAAAAGCGCTGCGAGCTTTGAAATGATTGACGCCGAGGATCACTCCGCCCTCGCCCGCGATGAACACAATGTCACTGCGAGAGTGTTACCTTGGCCTGCGACTTCGTCCACCATTAACGAGATTGTCGTGTTTTCCCGTGAACTAGGCATATAACAAGAAGGGTTGTATTTTTCAGTTATAGGATATTATGAACTACCCGTGTCAGGACTCGGATACCGGTTAAATTTTCAAACCTTTATGTACTTGACGCAAAACCTTTTTATTTCGGTTCCGTTCGCATAAACCGGTTTTTGAGCAACCTTTATACGAGTATATGGCTCTTTTTGAATTAACCGGTTTCTAATTAAAAAAACTGGTTAATCCAGACGCACGTCACGCGCCATAAACAAGCTCTGCTTAGTGTAATTTTATTCAGTACACCACTTTTGGTTTCTCGACTCGCCGCTCGTGGTATAAACCGGTTAATTAAGGTTAAAATCAAGTTCCCAAAACGTTCGCGTTCATAAAAAAAGTTCGGAGCAGAACCGAAATTAGCCGGTATTAACAAATTAATAAATAAATAACCGGTATTTTTTTAACCGGTTCTGAGCAATGACCCGTGTACTAAATTTCATATACCTAAACCTATTTTTCTTACATACATACAAACATTATATCACGCCAGTTTCCCAGAGGGGTGGCAGAGACTACTTCTTTCCACCTGCTACGATCCTGACAAATCTTTTCGCTTCTTCCACATTCATATGATTACATCGAGTTATGCAATTGGCCCTTTCTTTTCATTCATTATCAACATAAGAGCACCTAAACATCTAAACAGTGTCATTAGAAGATGCAAAGCCAAGGCAGCCATACTTACTCGGACACATTTTAGGTGCAATTAACTCATTCCCATTTCTAAACTTGTGAATGAACAATCGTTACTATGTTACATTACAACTTCTCTGACGACTCGTGAGTGTGGCAGTCAATGATGTTTTAGGTAACTTATCATTTTATCTAATTCACTTCATCGAATGTATCATTTCATTTCATCGGATTTCATTTTAGATGTTTTAGATATCCTGAAAACATTATGGTTTCAGCAGAAAATAGCGTTTGATAAAATTATACATTCGATGAAAGGTTTTTCGATAAAATAATAAACATCAGTTATTAATCTTCACGGCTTACATTCTTTAGGTTCCGTAGTCCTCAGGGAGTAGCTCACCTACTCGTACATTTTTTAACGGCTGATTCCCACAAGGTTTCAACCCTGATCCCTACGTTGTCACCGACTGTTAGGTCAATTTGTGTGAGATTGCCCCTAATATTAAATTATTTATTTTATATTGTTTCATGGAGTTTGCACATCAACCTTACATAATATGTAGGTACTGACTGTGGGTTGACTAAAACAAAACGTGTACCCTAGTTTTAAAGTTTACTTTACGCGAAACCAAAGATCGGTTAATTTAACATTTTATGCCATACTTACATACAAAAGAGTATAATAATGTGTTGAAAAAATCTGATGTTGCACTCTAGCACCGATTTTAACCGAAAAAAAAGGATGTTACAAGTTGTATAACTTGTGTATCGGAGTGTCTGTGTATGCGTGTGTTTGTAACCGTTTGTGGCATCGTAACTCCCAAACAGGTGGGCCGATTTGGACGCGGTCGGAAAATAAAGTTCTTTTAATCGGGATGATTCTCAACAATGTTTTATGAAAATCGGTTTATACGTTTGAGAGATATCAGCTGTGAAAGAAGGGTCGCGGGACCGTGTGTGAGTATAAAATGATGGGGCAGCGTCAATATAGACATACTCGGGCCTAGTTTGTTAATAACGGCCGCAGGGAGGGTCGAGTTTAATGAAGTGGCAGCGAAATACGAAAGCTTTTATGTGATTTCAATAAATAATCAGTAAATGTCAAGGGAAGTGAAGACGGATAGGGAAGCAGCAGCGGCGCCGACCGTCAGTCGGTCCCGAGGAGCTGAACCCGCGACCGCGCGGCGGCCGGGCGGCGGGGCGGCATCTGTGATTTATGCTGCGACCCGCTGTCGGCTGCGACTCGTGACGGCGACAAACCGATGGATGCCGTAACTCAAACCCCTACTCTAAGGGTTGGAAAAAACCGACCGTCGTGGAGACTCTTGGGTACGGCCTGTGTCCGGCGGTGGACGTCTTTTGGCTAATATAATGAGCTATCCTTAGTCCCATTCCGTTTCTGTGCACCTACTCTTCGATTTGCAAAAATCTCTGACGTATTTAAGATTAATTGCTTTTTATATTATTATGAATAAAGGCTTGTAGTGCTGTTAGGTAATGGGCTTGCAACCTGTCACTAATACACGGTAAACATCTTGGCCTGATCGTGCAAATTGTGGTTACAGAATTATAAACAGGTCTTTAGAGTTGTTGGTAGTCCTGTGGCTCTGCCTACCCGACTCTGGGAATGTAGGCGTGATGTATATTATTATTCTTTGAACACATTGGGGGCATGCAGGTGAACAGTCAACAATTCTAAGTATGACAGTGGTAAATTAAATCGTAGACTTCTTACTTTTTCGACTCGTTACCTCACTTTGACATAGTTCCACGGCGCTTTTACTTTAATGGAAACGTTTAAATTAAAATTTGAATCAGAACATTTTAGGATGAAAGTCACAGATTCACTAGTTTTTTGAATGGCTTAGTCCCGCTCAAGAAAAACACGCTAATGCAACGAAGTACATATCGCAACGAAGTAGTGTCCATTCTGGTGATGCACACGGCGCCGAGCCCGGCGAACACGTGGACGCTACGATTCACAACTTACGTGTGATCCGGACCAAGAGACCTGAACTCATCCTTTGAGAAACTTTCTTTGAACATACTTATTTATGAATATTTTAATTAAATGTTTCTGTTAAATAATTTACTGTAAAAAGTATAAACACTAGGGTGAATAGCCGCCGTTGCGGCAGAACTTTTCGTTGTTGTTGTTTAAACGGTGACAAAATTCAACACAATAGGTAATACCAACTAGACGTGTAATCGAAACAAACAATGACTAGTAACAAACAACATTAAAATCCCGGTCTTGTCCCTTACAGTATATTAAATAACTAGATTCACGCCAAAACTTTACACAAACTACAACTACCCACTTTGTCACTACCCATGGCAACATTTCGATATAAGAATCAGTTATTTTTATCATTTAATCTTAAATTTCAGAGACTCACTAGACGACTGTCCTATAAATCCTCCGCTGAATCCTAAGCTGCCCTAACTCAATCTGAAACAGTGTTTGTACTGCAGACACTCGACTCGCGTGCAGCAGAGACTCGCAGCGCACAGCCTCCTACCTCTATCGAGCTTGCACGCACGACGCCGACAAAGCGTTTATTTATTCCCGATACCCAATAATTCAGAGATTTCCTCTCGAATCGATAGCGGAACCCGATCGTGCTCAATAGGTAAAGAAGCGCGGCTCACGTACTTTGGGCAGTTTCTCCATTGGGGTCTCGGGTCACTGGCACTCACTCGCGCGGCGTGCGTCCTGCTCCGCGGTCGCGGGCTCACTGCCGCCCCAGCCTCCCCGCCGGCGCTCCACCCGCACCAAACGTCCCAACTCCCCCCGAGCCTCCCTCGAAAATAAAACCTATAGTAATCCAGCAAGACTGGGATTCCCTCGGCGGCGCGCAGAGCAGCCGTGATGAACGAGCGCCTGTAAAGTTGGGTCTGTGCGAATTGTCGCCGCTTCCGGAGCGACTGCAATTTGGCGTTGCAACAGAACTCGCTCCCTGAGACTTAACAAGTTATTTAATTTATGCCGCGCTAGGTGGTAGGCCGAGAACTAAGCCGTGGGCTATTGGAAAGTTATTAAAAGGCTTAGAGATTCGCGCAATTTCAATAAGGCCTCGGTCCTGCCTCGTTGGCTTTACGCTGTTAATGATTTTGTTCTAATTCTATAAATATTCCGTGGAATTAGCATCCCTAATGAACCGCCGCATTCATAATTCATGCCCCTCGTCCCGCCCTTGATGTTAACGCCGACGTCGATCGCCGCATTACATTCATTACCATTTTTATGCCAAAATAATTGGACGCGAGAGCAGAGCCTCTTCAGGTCGAAGAAAACTTAGAAGAGATGTGTCTTTCTTACCGACCAACGTGAAAGGAAAATAATTAATAAGAAAAATCGAGAAGAGACGAGACACAACGCTGCGATATACGAGTACACAAGTCCGGTACACAGTTTGATACTACATTGAAACATCATCAATAACTTTAGCTCAAAAGTATCTGACACAATCCAATGATCTAAGTGATTCAATAGAAACATCATGAGATACTTTGTTACAACCGATGTAGTCCAAGAAATTATAGCTTGTTTCTGCAGTACTCACTACTTAACGTTTTTAATAAACGAAGAAATGAGTCTGCGTCTGTAGTTTCGTGGTTGTGATTACCTGCCTTATGCCATGGTGAATGCGTTAATAATTACACTCGTTTGCTTTGAGATGACCTCTGTGGAAAATATTTACATTACAATCAGACCCGTCGATAATATTCGACCTCTCTTTCTCTCCATCTTCCATCATTTAAGGGCCACTCTTTCAATCCTCATTTTCTCTATGCAGCTTCTTCACCTCTCTATGCATCACGACATGCGCTTGATGATTTCAACTAAACAACAATACACACTGTGATGTAAACAAAACTGTAATGTCCTCACAAAACAATACGATAATAAACCAACCTTGTGTATGTTAATTTCTTTCAATACCCCTCTAAGATAACCGCCATGCCGTATTATGGTTGTGGATTGCATGCGTTGTGGAGCGCGACCTCGCCGATGACCGTGACGACCGCAAACAAGGGGACAAGCGCGGAACGAACCCGCAACCATTCAGCACAGCGGCCGCCTGCCGCCGGGGCTGCACGCACGTTACAGGACAATCACTGAAGACATCTGGCTTTATGTGTAGTGGTGAACCCAACACATCAACGATTCTAAACAAAAATGACGCACTCACGTGACGGTGCGTGTGAGACTGAATGTTACTTGCGACCGTCATTTGTACACGCTTAGACACACGCACGCAAACGCATCTCTACAGTGATTTAGCTATAACCTCTGAAACCTTAGCCTTACATTCGATTTGCTTAAACTTCAGCTGCTACGGAACTCCCAACCTTGTGTGTATCGGTATAAGGGGATAGAAGTGTAAAGATTTTGTATTTCCATGCGCCGAGGGCGCATTTTCATGCAAATGCGGTAGAGATGGGACTCGCCTCGATTTTTACAACCTCCACCTTTTATGAGGCGCCACCGAATTATTTCGGCCCTTCTTCCTTTTGATATTGCTTTGCTTGTGAAGTGTAAGGCTGGTATGTTATCAAATTTTAAACATTTACCATCTGTTGCCCGTGACTCCGTCCGCGTTGAAGTATGGATGGATGAACTACACATTTTGTTAGTGAAGCACAGTGGGCCTGTGAGTGCACGCGCTAGCGCCGCCCTCGCTTCCCTTCGAAGCATACTACACATTTTGCTATCTTTGAAGTTATTGAACCGGAACACGATCATTCCTGTTTCAGTCCCTGAAATTTTAATTTTAATCCGTTAAGCGGTGACGGAGCTTGGTCGAGGCGAACTTTCAGACGGACTGCGCGGCGAACATTATAACGTTGGCCGTTTATGATAAGGCATTGTATCATGTCATTGAAAACTGATATATTCACTTAAAACAGACTCTACTCATTGTTTATTACTTGGTGTAGATTGTCTTTAGTCGATATTATGATGTTACTTATATAATATATTTTCTTGTTTTTTTTTTCCATTTTTTCCAAGGAAAAAAAACAACTACATTGCTGTATTGCTACATTTATCATCGAATTCGCTAACGGGTCTACGGATACTAACTAACTAAATACTATAACCTTTGAATAGTAAAAACTTTTTATCAACCACATGATATCTCGTTGAGATAATTTGCGACATGCGTGTCCAGCTTGCAGCGAAGAATCAATTGGTTTGTTGCTCAGGTGATGAATCTCGAAACTCTGTCACATTAACAAAATCTGTAGACAAAAAAACACACACACAAACAAGACTGCATTGAACTTCTATTCATACATTGTCACTTTGCTAAGCAATTTCCCACCCCTAGCGCGCGGTATATCAAGACGCGCACGCAGCCTCCGCTCACTGTCGCAGCAGGCACCGCCAGCGCTCACCTCCTCCGGTCTCTGCCCTCCTGGTACCGCCGCGATGTCGCCCCGCTCCCCGCTGTCCCTCGGCCTAGTCGCAGCACTCGCTCTACTCGTAAGCTACTCTAATTTCTGCATTCCTGATACAACAATCTTAATTATCGATCCCGGAGTGACGTTCTCTTACGCTGGCCCTGGATTCAAAACGTCCCGTTAAAATGTGCCGTCTCGTCAAAATTTAACATTTGCTGCATACAAAATATGTCCAATTTTAACGAGTTGTCACATTTTAACGAGACGTTTTGAATATAGGAACCTAGGGTTAAGGAGCACATTGTTGACAAACTCACCAGCGTATCTTGACCCGGGGGCGCTTAAGCTTACTACAACTGCCTATAGATTGCCAGTCGTCATCGGTCTAAACAAAAAACCGGGCACGAGCATGTCGGACCATGCTCAGTGTAGGGTTCCGAAGCCGTTAACTACTACAAACATAGAAAATCAACAACTAATAACTAAGCTTCTATTTAAAGTCAATTGGTGCAGTCTTAGATGATTTAAATAGGTATAAACGCTTTTTTTCGCCTGCATCTCAAGAACCAATGATGTCTACTTAGTCGTGATAGTTTTTCGTGATATGCGCTATCATTTAAGATTTTTTCTGATTTTTAGTATTTGTATTTGTAGTTTAGGCTGTAGGACACGACTCTAACAAAAATAAACGCTTTAAAGCTTAATATTTCATAAACGGATTACTTCATCGAAAAACTGTTTTTACAAATTCATAATATTTTAGAAATACCTATCTAACGACACCCCGCACTATAGGTTAGGGTACATCCCCACGTTACGTGTAGGGGCGGTACTATAAAAAAAAAAACATTTTATTGTAGGCGTGACTAATATGCATATTCATGCCAAATTACAGCTTTTTATACTAAGAGTCTCTGCGGCTGCGGACGGACGGACGGACGGACGGACATGGCGAAATTATAAGGGTTCCTAGTTTGACTACGGAACCCTAAAAAAACCCGTTTTAAATATTGTTGCACCAAGCAGAAAGTAATTTAATATTAATTATAATAGCTCAAAATAATCATATCAAAATAAACATCCTCTTCTCTCATTTCTGAAATAGGCATCCCCAAAAACCTAGGAAACGAGTTCTATCATGTCCGCCATCTTGATGTCCACAGTAGACCTCAGATCATTTTTGAAATCAGCATCCTGGAAAACCTAGAAAATTCGTCAAATGAAAACTTTTTTAAATCTCAAATCAGCATCTCAACTCTCAAGAACCTGGGACATCCCACGATTGACGTAATAAGTAAATATAATATGAATAAAGAAATCCCCAGTGGTGTATACGTACTTTAGTTTTTCTCCCACAATTAAAGAACAATACCAAACAACTGCTTTGTTTTCAGTATAGAGAAATTACGATAAATTAATCAGTGTTAAGAAAAAACATAATTTAAGTACACATTTTGATAAAATGTGCCGAGTAGGGTTCCGACGCCATTACTACAGACACAAAAAGCTATCTCGAAAAACATAAAACTGAATGTTCTATTTAAAGCTGTCTTAGATGATAAATACTTAATCGCCTGTATCTCAATAACCAATCAAGTCAATTGTCGTACTTCGTCGTGATAGCTTTCTAGTCGTCATTTTCTTTGCTAGTCGTCGTCATTTAAATGTATAACTAGATTACAGCTATTAAGAACTTTTCTCTATGCAATCTTTAACACGACCACGAAGTCCCGTCATCCTAAAATTTAAATGTTAAAATATATCCAGCATTTTCTACGAGCAACTTAATTTAATTTCACTCAACTTTATTATGAAAAAGATGAAATTACTCTCTAGAAATGTTAAATTAAGTAGATTAAATGATGGTATCGTCGCAGCGATGACGAACTTGTCTCGCCAGTCTGAAGCGTCGCTCCGACACAACTTGCGAAACACTCGCTTAAATCAAATTGTTTATTATCATTCGCGTTTATTTAATTTATTTAACGTCTTTTTTTGCATTTTTTTATAAACAGTCTAAACAGCTGATGTGTTCATATAGATCAATAGAAGAAAATATACCTTAATGACAAAACTTATATGACAACACTGGAACCGAGGTATACTCGGAGACATTTTAGAGACAATTAACTCTTTCAAACTTGTGTTTGTGGCAACAAATGACTTAACATCTTCATTAACTGACTCTAAATGCGGCTGTAAGTCAAGGAACCATTACAGCGAAAGGATAAATCTAGATTTAAGCTTTCGCTCAGTTTGGTTATGTCGAAATAAGTCGCAAGAGTGTCTAGGTTTAAGAGGCCGTACACGAAATTTTGCCGATTTCGCTGATTTTCGTGATTTTACAGACGTGATTTTACTGTGGAAATACTTTATTTCTACAAATTTTAATGCGCAACAGGAAAGATAATTTCGATTTTTAACGAATGTATGAAATACTTTTTTGTTTTTATTATTTAATTTTGATTAATCGACCTGAAACCGGCGACTGTTTCGTAAGTTTTGCTGTAAGAGGTTTAGAATATCGCATATTTACGAATCGTTTTGACGTCTTAAAGGCATGAAAAAATAGCAATTGATTTCTGTAAAAGTTGTCTAAAAAATTTATGAATTACTTTTTACCACCTTTATATATATTTTATGTGTAAAAAAATTATGAACTTAGTAAAATTTTATAGGAAATGGATAAAAAATAGTTTTAAATTTCGGCTTCTTAAAATACTCGTTCATAAAATTAAAAGAACAGTAATAAACTTCAGTTCAAAATCAATCCATTACCTTAAAAACACATCCAAAAATTACAAATTAAATTGCAATATATAATGTTTTAAAATAACCTAAATCCCAAATTTAAATTCTCGACAAAGATAAAAAAGTAGCTCGTTCATTCGTAACTCATTTATTCGATCATAACTGAAATGATATATCATGATGTGCATTAATACTTATAGAAAAGCAGAATTTAAGCTGTAAAATCACGAAAATAAGCAAAACTGGCATAATTTCGTATATGGCCTCTTAAGACTAAATTTGGTTCTGAATCTCTGTTATGTTTGCTTTCCCACTGTGCCCAAGCCCATGACGTGTCCTTACCGCGCGCAGGTGGTGGGGTGGTGCGGCGCGCGGGCGGACGCGCGCGCGTTCTTCGGCTCGCTCTTCGACACCTTCCAAGATGCGTGAGTACACACACACACACACACGCGTACACTCGTTCGTGCACACAAGTGCAAACACACGAACGTTACTTCATACAATTCCTGAAGGTTGGCATACGGGCTCGTAAGGGCTTGGTCATGAATGTGGGTAGTGGCGGTGGCGACGAGCAGAAATGAACAAATGCATTTGGTTTTTTTTTAATGGAGGTAGGTCCTTGTGGTCCATCTGAATTGCTATCACCATTTCATCGTTTGACCTACCGCCAGGCAGCATTGTTATGTTCCGGTGTGGGGTTAAGACAACTGGTGAAATTACTTACTAATATCGAGGCATTTCATTTTAGCCCTCAGAGTTGGCAACTCATTTTCAGTCGCAGGATAGCAGTCAGGGACTGTATTCTTTAGAATAGAGAACATGCATGAAAATCAGAATTAGGTTCATTGATACGATTTAGGACAAAATTAAAAAAAAAAAAACGCAATACACTAAGTTTTGACCCGTTTTAAGATTTAACTATATAGAATCAAAACTTGTTAACATTTTAAAATTTCTTTCTTTTTCGGCATCCTCATTTTATTTACGTACTATTTTAATTTAACGGTATTGGCTTAAACATCTGGGGGCACGGCAGTGCCCCCGCCAAGTCGAGCAAAAAAGCGGCACGGCCGTACCATCCTTTTCTCGAAGCAGTTCAGGCCATTTTCGACCCCCCTATAACTTCGTTGTGAATATATCTAGAAGCCTGCATTTTTAGTAACGAGATAGGCATTGTATAAACACGGTATATTTCAAATTTCATCAAATTTGAACCAGTAGTTGAAGAATTATAACTAGTCAAAGTTTCTTAATTTTGTCACTCACTCACTGACCGATCACCAAAACTCTAAGGCACTTCTAGCAGACATAGAAGCTTCAAATTTAGAATACATTTAGTGCTTAGTGTAGAAATCAAGAGAAAACTTAAATATTTTGCAATTTCGTTCCAGTTTCCTAGATACACCAACAGCATAACTAACTTTGTAATCCCATAAAAAGGTATAGGATTACAAAGTTACATTTGCAGATAATCGTTTATGATGAAAAGAAAACCTTTTTACAAGACGGCTTATAGAGAGTGTGTGTGTGCGTGTGCGTGCGTGCGTGCGCGTGTGTGTGTGCGAGTGTGATCGCGTGTGTGTGTACGTGTGCGTGAGTATTCGCGCGCGTGCGCGAGTGTGTGTATTTGACAGTGATGTACTTACGTGAGGCTACAAAGTTGCGTATTATAATTAATGTTGACTTCGGAAGTATTAAAGCGCAGGAATCCTCAATTTGTGAATACAATAGACTAAGAAGCATTTATCGTCCAGACTTGTCAAAAATTGTAAGATCAAAGCCTCCGAGAAAAACCCATAGAGACAGGGAGTGGGCATTGAGAAAAACTGTAGCTGAAGCTCAAGAAATTGTACCTGAAAAGAAAAAGAGGAAGACTACCTGCAAAAATAAAAAAAGCTCATAAAACAGAGAGTGGACTTTAAGAAGTAGAAGGTACTAGACCAGAAAAAAATAGAACTATCTACAAAAAGAAATGAGATCCCATCAAAAACATAACTTGTAAAAAAACCAAGTCTCGCAACTCAGTTCTTCTACCGTAAAAAGTTGTGAGATCCATGTATTACCAAGTCGGTTAATTTATTCAGTCCCTACTTAACCCATTCACCGCCATGCTATACTCGTAGCGCTATGCCGTAGTCCATAGCAGCTTAAACTCCGTATGTAGCGAAAAACATTCATAGCGCTCTGACGCATACGTGTTGTGATTGGCGCTGAATGGGTTAAGGGTCCTTCTGTCTTAAGTTATTACGTAATTTACTAACCTAACAACATCTTATAGTGACTATATCAATATTAAAAATCTATCATGTTTTAAATAAATAGATTGACTTGGCAATCGCTTGAAAACACATTGTTTCTCACAAGTATTACATATTATATTAAATTAGATTGTTTAGTGCTATGGACTACGGCATAGCGCTACGAGTATAGCATGGCGGTGAATGGGTTAAGTAGGGACTGAATAAATTAACCGACTTGGTAATACATGGATCTCACAACTTTTTACGGTAGAAGAACTGAGTTGCGAGACTTGGTTTTTTTACAAGTTATGTTTTTGATGGGATAGTAATTTACGAAATAAATGCAAATTAAATTAATTGTATTTTTTTTAATATGTAACTACAGCAGCAGAGCTGTGATGTCATTCCTGTCGTCGATTTTCTATAGTGTTTTTGCAGGGGGTTACTCGTATGACTTTTAAACATTAATATCTTATAAAAAAAATACACGACAATTATTTCACGTTTACAGTTATTCTTCTCTTTCATAGCACTTTCCAGAGAGCGTAAGAAGAAAAATTATGCATGCTCCCTGAACAAATGCCTGTGGGATCTCGGACCCCACTTACCATCAGGCGGCCGTGGGCGATAACAAATAATAATGAAGCACGTGCTGCGGTGTCGGCAGTGATGGGATGGTGGCATTTCCCGCTCACCGCCACCGCAGCCGCTACCGCGCAGAGCCGTGGCCTCGTCCTGAGAACTAATGAGTGTTACTTGAATGGTCCCCAGCGCGCTCACCAACGGCACCTCGAGCGGGCTGGGGCTGCTGCTGGAGGCGCTGGCGGCGGCGCACGGCGGCGGCTCCTTCCACGACCGTCAGTATGCATATTAGGCCGACATTACACCTGTAACTTATTGCTGTAAGTTTTGAGACATCTATATGTAACACTGAGATGCAGATATTTGCCACTCACTCTTACCCACACTTGGGGCCTCAAAACTTACAGCAATAAGTTACAGGTGTACTTAATGCCAGCGTAAGTATACATATAGTTCCGTGTGGTTGCTGGATTAGAATAGTGCCACTCCATGTCTTCCCGTGGATGTCGTAAGAGGCGACTACGGGAATAAGGGCTTTTAGTACTGTTAAGCGATGGACTTGCAACCTGTCACTAATACACTAGTAAACTTCTTGGCTTTATTGTGCAAATTGAAGTTATAGAATTATAAACAAATCTTTTTAGAGTCGTTGGTATTTGTATAGCTCTGCCTACCCCACTCTAAGAAGGAAGGCGTTATATTATGTATGTAAGTATAGTGGCTCCACCGGCTCAAGGACGTCGCTCGCGGGGGCGAGTGACGTATAGTATAGTGGTTGTAGAGGTCATCTGTCTGGTTGAAACAGTCATATACCTTGTTCACTGAACTTATTAACTAATAAGACCATTCCAAGTTTGTGTACTCGTTTGACTGTCGCAACGTGAATTGTCTCTTGATGCCTCCAACTTGACTAGGCTAGACAAGCCATAAATGCCAGAACTGTCATTCTTCTAGATTTGCCCTTTGAAGTAATGCCATATTGCCTTTAACGTGTTATCGTATTGTCAACGATACGATAGCTCTTATTTACTCGACATTAATGGCGGCCGAGTAATATAACACAACCGACGACACGCTAGCCTAGTTGGGAGTGATCCTACCTTCGAAGCTCCTGGGTTCATATCCCGGTAAGGGCAGATATTTGTGTGATGAGCGCGAGTATTTGTTCCTGAGTCTTGGATGTTTTCTATGTATCTAAGTATATATTTCTCTATATAAGTATGTTTATCGTTGTCTAGTACCCATAGAACAAGCCTAGAGCTTAGTTTGGGACTAGGTCAATTTGTGTCACATTGTCCTGTGATATTTATATTTATTTTATTTACAACCACGTCAAAAGCAATATGGTGTAACCCCGCAACACCATATATATGGTGCATGGTGTATGCCGTTGTGTATGGTGCAATATGGTATAATGGAGTAGAACCCCGGCCACTTTATTTAGCTGCCGACTTCAAGAACCAGCATTTTTACAAGGATTTACTTTGTATTCATGATTGTACACAACCTGCCAGGTTCCGCCTCGATAGAGTTCAGTAGTCAACAAGAAACACAATTTCGTAACGTCCATCTGTCCGCGCTTTACCCGAGCTCTCAGAGTCTCTTTTTACAAACGCCGACATAGTTAACTGACCATCCTATTTATATTGAACCTTATTACAATGTGTATAAATTGCACGGATGGGCAGTTAACTGTGTTGGCGATGGTACTGCAAAGCTGTAAGTTATAGATTACATTTTGACTACGCCGACCAAGTTGTAAAATAAAATCATGAAAAAAAAAAATCTATTCCATACATCCATACATGACATGTAAAGCAAAGAAGAGGCATCGTTGGACAAGACTTAAAAAACATGTTATCATTTTGGTAAGGTTGCCATTGATGCCCTGTGGGTCCAACAGTAACAATGCTCTGGTTACCTATCACAACTTCGAAAAATGTTTGACCGAATTTTGGTTCGACAAATACTTTTCGTCAATTATGGTTTGGGTTTTTTTACGTTTGGCCGAAGGATCATTTCGAATAGTTTTATTTATTCATTACTTGTTTTGGTTTTTTAACGATTTGACAAATTATCTATACCTCATTACTGGTTTCGGCGTATCAACAGTTGTCCAATGTAATGCTTTGTCTATTTGTCTTTTTCCTATTTCTGATTTTACCTTAGTATCCTTTGCCCAATATTACGGCTCGATCTTTGCATTGTCTGGATAAATTATACTTAAGCAAGTTTTTTCGGGGCAGAAAAAAAAAATAACCTCGAAAGCCAAGGCGGGAGCAAAGCTCCCGCCTTGGCCTTCTAACCTAACCTATCTGAGTCGGTTCTGCCCTGACTCGTCTTGCTCGTTGCATTTTGTAGATAGTTGAAACTAATTACAAGCAAGATTTTTTGGCCGAAATGAATATTTGACGTAACGTAGCAAAATCTATATGTAACATTGATGAAGTGAAAAATGGGTTAAGAAACAAAATACAAAACGATCCACAGACTAGTTGTAGCATTGGTGTAATGAAAAATGGGCTTTGAAATAAAATACGTAACAATACATAGGGTACGTGACTACAAGGAGAAAAGTTGCTTGGACTAACGAACCATTTACTTAAAGTCAAATGGTGAAATAAAAAAATTACGAATCGTGCCATCAGAGAAACGATAAAAAACGAAATGTTTTCGGTCAAATGAAATTCGGTCAAAAACTTTTCGAGGTTGCGATAGGTTACCAATGCTCTTTGTGTCCGCAGTGTTCTTGGGCAAGTGACCCCCCCCCCCCCCCCACTGCCCGCCCCGCACCAGTCAGCAGCCTCGCGGAGCGGCCGCCACCCTCTCCTGTTCTACGAGATGTATTTTAAGTTGTTGTTAAAGTTATGTTATTAAATCAGTAAGACTATTACACCGTGTATTTCTAGATTTTTAAAGATAAGAGTACAAAAAAAAAGGATTCTGTTTTAAAAAACATCAGCATTAAAATAAATAAATATAATCTAAAAATAAGTAAAAAAAAACAATGGTATCCATACATTTTTTACATGATACTGTGGAGTATGATTGAGGTACAGTTTACTTGTAACTTGCATATTCGTCACAGGGAGCGCTGGGATATTAATGTAATGAGCCCGATGTTCCGGTCGCTCGAACGTGGTACAAGCTACCTTCCCTGTGGGCGCACCGCGGCTCGTGGTACGTCAGGAGACGCCCCACTCATACTGCGATTGTAAAAATGTCAAGTACATCCGTACGCTGACTGGGAAGATGGTACAGTCACCAACCAACAATGAAACAATATTATATCATCCAACAATACCCTTAAAAATAGCTGATTATTTTAGTAATCGTAATAGCGACGTGTCAGATATTTTTGTTGAATGTTGAATAATATTAATGCTGCTGACTGTACATTAATCGCCCCAGACGACCGCCGGGCTGGTGGAGTCAACCACCCCCGGGGTCGCATCGGCGTCGCCAACCTCGTACGTAGTAGCATAGGGCAGCCAACAATCTCACTGACCATTTGACGTATGGAAGTCAATTTGAATAATAAGCATCATTTTTCTTTTTTGTTATTACCCCAAAACCGAATCGCCACGTGATTTGCTCGGTAGGGAGTGCAAGTGCGCCTCTAATACGGCGGCGAGACATGGCAGCGGTACCTCTTGTTGGTGAGGAGCTGGTGCAGCGCGCCGTGGTCGCGCGCGCGCCGCAGGTGCACGACGAGCCAGCGCGCCGCGTCGCAGTCCGCCGCGCGCGGCCAGCGCCGCAGGAACCACGCCGCGTGCTCGAGCCGCGCGCGCGCGCGCTGCCTCACCAGCCCCGACACGAACACGTCCTCCAGCCGCAGCAGCGGCTCGGCGCCGGCCGCGCGCGCCAGCCGCCGCGCCGCGCCGCGCGCCAGCAGGTACGCGCCCACCGCGAACGGAGGCAGCCGCCCCGCCGCCGCCGCGAAGTACTTGTCGCTCGGGTGCAGCGGCGCGTCCGCCTCGCTCACGGTGCCCCACAGCGAGTTGTCGCCCGGGTGCAGCGCGGCGAAGCGCAGCATGGCCGGCACGTTCACGTACATGTCGTCGTCCACCTTGAGCAGCCGCGCTGCGCGCCAGCAGTACGCGCTGAACCACTTCAGCATCGACACGGACTTGAGCGTCAGGTTCGAGTACGTGTCCTTGTACTTGCCCTGGATGAGATCTAGCCGCTGCTCGTCCTCCGACCTGATGCTGGTGCGCAGGCCGGCGGGCGGCACGCCGACGGCGAAGGCGACGACGACGCCGGCGCGGCGCGCGGCGCGCCCCCAGCTCTTCCGGATCGCGCGGCGCACGGACGTGTTGTTCGTAGCGGACGCCACTAGGATTACGAGCTTCACCCCGGTGCCATTATTAGGGCACAGCTCGGGATGAGAGCGCAGAAAACCCTTCGGATATACTGAGCGGGTCAATAGGCGGGGCGCGGGCGCGGGCGCGGGCGGCACGCGGCTGCCCAGCGTGACGCTCGCGACGTACAGCAGCAGGAACGCCTGCAGCACCAAGGTCACCAGCAGTATTCCCGCGCGCGTCAGTACGCGCCGTACTCGCCGCAGCGACCACATCGTGCCACGATCGCTCCGCTATCACATTTTTAAACATCACCCATCCTAAAGAACTAAAACTTTGTACAGGCTTCAAAATACATTGTGAATTTCGCCAATATAGAAGAAATAAAAGTTAAATAAATCATGAAAATTATTTAAAAGCCAGCCATGTAAATAAACAGACTTTGTTAACACATCAAACTGACAAATGCTGAGAGATTTGTCTATGCAGGAAGAATTCCATAGTACGAGTATTAAAGCCAAGATTGAAACTTAGAATAGAGTACAGCCTCTATGGACCTCTTTAGTTACATCACAGTATTTACAAAAATGTCCTGCGCGTTTGTATTTCTCTCTCGCTCGCTGGTGAAGTCTCGTATTAGTCTAACCGACTGTTAGGGCGCGTCCTCTTCGTTTTCCTCCGCTTCGCGTTCTGTCAGGCTCGCCTCGAGGCCGGTGCTCACAACAAACCATCTCAGGTTCTAAATTACTCTTCCAAATATTATTTATTGCCATTTCCTCATTTAATTTTTTGCATAAATTGTTTTACATCGATGCAACACGGATGCAACCACGCAACGTCAATCTGAATGGCGGGGCGCGCCGCATCCACCGCGTGGACAGAAAACACCTTGGCAAGAGTACGAAAATCTAACAAAGACATTTTGCTAGCATGTTCCGAGCATGAATAGGTTTTATTACGACCGACTTTTATAATGCACTGAATTTAATCTTAAGTTGACCATCAATCATTTTCTTTTGACCATCGGCAACGTTATGATTTGCGCTCTGAAAGGTTTTGTGGTCTGAAAACCCCAGATATAATATTGATGAATCAACCTTATTTTTATATTGCTTGCTATTTGGCCTAATACATGATCCGAGTCTAGTGGGCTTTAAAATATGTGCAGTTAAAACGTCAATATTCCAGTACCCTGATTTCCTGACTAATTTTAAATCTACTTATTCGTAAAATAAACGACATTTAATATTCAATTTCAAAATCCAATTTAAGTTCAATTTTTTTTTTTTTTTTTTTCAAGCTAAAAATATTTTGACTAATGTTGCAATGTAAATGCACTAAGTATTCATTTACATAATAACATTACATTACACACTACCCCACGCCAGTCTTAGCAGTGCGTGACATATGGACAGTCCAGTCTATCCGCAATCATTATCGCCAAGACGGGGTTGGCGCTGGCTCGCACCCTCGCACCAGCGCCGCCGCGCGCACGCGCATGTATTTTAAAATTACGTCCATGAAACCTACTTTGTGTCATTAACCTTGCAACGCCATCTATTATGAGTATACAAAAAGTACAAAATAAAAAATTTGTTTAATAAAACCTGACTGCAAAAACTAAAACCCGATTGCAAATAATGAAACAAGTTCAACCCTACTGCGAGTATTTACAAACGTGGTATTCGCAAGAATAGAACCGCTCCCAGTATTCGTTTGATCACGTAGAGTCCAAATTTAGGAAAATTCAACACATTGGCAGCAGGCATCACCTCTGAGTGGAACTCCATCCATTATGATCTTCATCCTGTCTACTAGCAAGCTATTAACAATATTTTTTGTAGTCGAAAGCCAGAAATTACTATAGCAATGTGCATTGCGGTTTGGCCTTTGACTACGAACAATATTGTTAATAGCTTGCCAGTAGACAGGAAGACGAACATAATGGATAGATGATCTTTAAACTATTTTTTTTATATATAATAGTTTTTTGCATTCGTGTTGTTGGAAATGTTGGAAACTAATGTTTTCTATACTAATGTTGTGCCATTAGATTGGTAACCAGTGACATCTAATGGGCAGCTGGTCTACTAAATTGTGTTACAAGTAGGTTGTTAAAGTAATGATGAACAAAGAACGGAAATAAACCCGCGGAGCGCTCAACTCTCAAAAGCCGAAGTGCCCCGAGCGCCCCGTTATTTTATAAGCTTGGTACATTTTCGGTACCTAATTGAGAATAAATAATTCGGACGCAAATATTGCTTACCTACGCAGTCTACAATCCGATAGCGGAACTATTATTGAGTGCCTGTTAGCACCATCTATAGGCGTAAATGGAAGCAAATGATTTTTTTATGCCTTTAGATAGATAACTAGCAATATTATTTCCCGTGACCTCTTAGAACTATGAAATTTGGCAAGTAATAACGTCTTATATTACAATTATAGGGAAGAGACAGAAAACTATACAGTTATTATAAAATCATAAAAGATGTAGTCTTGGAACAAATGAAACAAACATTGCTTACCTACGCCATCTACCATCCGGTAGCAAAACTAATTACTGGACATATCATAAGCGTAGTACCGCCACTGCCCGCTAGATAGTCCTCGAAGTCTAATAATTTCATTTTTTTTTTTTTTTTTTTTATTTCTAGCCGCTATGTTTAATTTATTATAAAACAAAATAGCTTATTACCATCGCACAAAAAAAAAGACAAATAGGAGAGTGGAACATACATACCTACATACATAATTGTACAAACATACATATATACAAACATACATAGAAACATAGGGTGTCAAAATAATTACCCTTACTTGGCTTCGCCGTAGTCGGGTAAAAATATATTTGATTATTTTTAATTTTCTCAGTGTACGAGACGCTCACCTACGACCCAAAGACTTGGATGAATTAAAATAACTGGTAATAAGTTGCTAAAGTCTGCATTATTATGGTTTTACCAAGTCTGGTCACAAATCTTAGTATGACAAATAATACCATGTTAGTTAAAACTAGCGCCATCTGACGGAGTATTAGACACTATTTGACGTTCTACTTCTTGCTACAAGATGTCGCTACTTGTTAGTCTAAGCACTGACTCATAAGGTAAACATTCAATGGTCCTGTAATAAAACCAAATAGGAAGTATTTACCTTCTTTATGATACGAATTAATAAAGTCTCAAGTGGGAATCTTTGGTTACGGAAAAAAGCCGTAGATGGCGTTAGTAGTACTACTAGCTGAGTTAGTGAATAGTACCTAAATATTACTTACTTTAATCATTCATTCGTCATTATTATGTGGTTGTAGGTCTGATTCGAATTCGGCACATAAATGGAGTGCTATCTCCTTACACCTCTGTACACCTTTGTCGAAACTGTTCCTCCTAAATAATGTTTACCAGTTATAATGTAATGTTAAACGCCTTTCTTGTAATTAACAAAGTTCTTTTAGATTAGTAAAACATAAAAAAAAAAAAAAAGCTGGACATCATTTTATACTATTTGTTTGCTTAAAACCATACTTTAATTGTCTTTTTTTTTTTTTTTTTTTTTTTTTTTTTTTTTTTTTTTTTTTTTTTTTTTTTTTTTTTTTTTTTTTTTTTTAATCTTTTTACTAATCTAAATGAACTTTGTTAATTACAAGAAAGGCGTTTAACATTACATTATAACTGGTAAACATTATTTAGGAGGAACAGTTTCGACAAAGGTGTACAGAGGTGTAAGGAGATAGCACTCCATTTATGTGCCGAATTCGAATCAGACCTACAACCACATAATAATGACGAATGAATGATTAAAGTAAGTAATATTCAGGTACTATTCACTAACTCAGCTAGTAGTACTACCTAAAAATCACCCGAGTGATACAGGTCACTAGTAGAATGACTCGGTCGCAAAATGACCGACTCGCAAACCCCATCGCTTGTAGCCCACATCTCAAAATGTCCAAGTCGTAAAATGTCTACATCGCTTGTTGCCTACTTCTCAAAACGTCCGAGTCGCAAAATGACCACATCGCTTGTAGCCTACTTCTCAAAATGTCTGAGTCGCAAAATGACCACTAACCTACCCTACCTGAGATAAGAATGGTATAGAAAAAAAAAAAAAAAAAAAAAAAAAAAAAAAAAAAAAAAAAAAAAAAAAAAAAAAACAACAACTACAAACTTAGTCAAACCAAACTACGCTTTAGTCTCGTAATATGGGTAATAAACAACGATAAACATCCAAGACTCAGGAATAAATACTCATGCTTATCACACAAATATCTGCCCTTCCCAGGATTTGAACCCGGGACCATTAGCTTCGTAGGCAGGGTCACACTAGGCCAATGACATACATTATTGCCAATACGCCAAGAGTGCAAGCAGTGTAATAAAAACTACGAGAACCATAACTTTGTAAACCATGAATTTCATGAAAACTAGATGGCGCTACTAGTCGATTAGATCGCGCAACCGTTTTGCTAACCCAGAATATATAACAAGATTGCTGCACATTATTATGACCTCCGGTTAGGTTAGGTTAGGTTAGGTTAGGTTAGGTTAGGTTAGGTTAGGTTAGGTTAGGTTAGGTTAGGTTAGGTTAGGTTAGGTTAGGTTAGGTTAGGTTAGGTTAGGTTAGGTTAGGTTAGGTTAGGTTAGGTTAGGTTAGGTTAGGTTAGGTTAGGTTAGGTTAGGTTAGGTTAGGTTAGGTTAGGTTAGGTTAGGTTAGGTTAGGTTAGGTTAGGTTAGGTTAGGTTAGGTTAGGTTAGGTTAGGTTAGGTTAGGTTAGGTTAGGTTAGGTTAGGTTAGGTTAGGTTAGGTTAGGTTCCCCCCCGATTGTGCTGCCACCTTGCCGTGGTGGGGGGGCTTGCGTGTCTCTATGATCCCCGTGGCTATACCGGACAGGGCTACCCATACCGGAAAGGCTCGGGGTGAGGGGCCAGACTAAGAGCGGCACGTCCCTATCCCATTCCCACCTTCCCGATTTCCCATTCCTTCCCAGCTCCCATCCTTCCCCCCTTTTCCACCGAACCAGTGGCGGGATATCCACTTTCCAGGGCCAGCGCGGGCCCGGGGAACCAAATACTCCCCAAAAGAGCGCACATGAGGGGGGCGACGAGGGGGAGTTTGAAGGGACGGAGCTCGGGTAGGTGTCCCCGTATCCCGTTCCCGGAAAGCGACCCTGGTTCGCCCAGACGTGAGTCTCGGGTCTAGTGACCTCTGTTTTCAGAGGACATTTTAGACCTGAGACAGGTGTAGTGTGGGTGTTTGAAGGAACGTGGACTTACCCCGGTCACTGCGACTGGGGGGAATAGCCTGCCGGAAAACACCCTACACTCCATGCAGGCTGTGAAGGGAAGGCGAACCCAGCTTTTGCTGATCGCCTGAACTTCATGGGGAGCCACGTGGGTGAAGGGCCCACATTGCACGGCTCCCCCAGCTTGGGGAGATCGCTGTGTGCGTACGCAGTCGTCTCCTCCTTTGGCGGTGTGCTCTTCGGAGCGGGCTGGGAGGCGCCCAGCGGGCAATGCTTCGGCGGTACCGCGGCGTCTCCGTTAACCAGCCAGGAGGGTTACGCCGGAGTGGTTTTAAACGGTAGTTCGCTTAGGTGAGAGTCCGTTATACCCCCCATTGCACGGTCATCCTTAGGCCATCGGGGGGATGCGTAAATGCATTTCCACTTCGTCATCAAAAAAAAAAAAAAAAGGTTAGGTTAGGTTAGGTTAGGTTAGGTTAGGTTAGGTTAGGTTAGGTTAGGTTAGGTTAGGTTAGGTTAGGTTAGGTTAGGTTAGGTTAGGTTAGGTTAGGTTAGGTTAGGTTAGGTTAGGTTAGGTTAGGTTAGGTTAGGTTAGGTTAGGTTAGGTTAGGTTAGGTTAGGTTAGGTTAGGTTAGGTTAGGTTAGGTTAGGTTAGGTTAGGTTAGGTTAGGTTGAGTTCGTTTCTCGGGTGTTTGTTGGAGGTTTTTCGCAGTTTTCGGTTCCCAAATATTACATTTTTTTGGCTATCCATATCTGACTTCGATTCTTCTCTAACATTTGACACTTGCTTGTTTTTCGGTTTTTTCTATTTGCGGTTGGTTTTTTGTTGCTTGGTTTTTGTGTACTTTTGTGATTTTTATTTTGTGTGTTGCCGATATCTCACCGACCCCATTCTGGGATAGGAAGATAGCGGCAATCCTCGTCTTCAACGTGGTGTAGTTCCCTTTAGTAGCCAGGACGAAAGTTCTGGAGCTAGAGGGCTCCCCGTTTTGTAAATTTTAACCCCTTATTTTTTATAAATATTGGGTTTGTTTACATTTTTGCTTTTTGTTTTTGTCGGTGTTGCCAATATCCCACCTTGCTCAGTTTTTGGGCGGGGATAGCGGCAACGGTCCCGCTTCGTGTAGTGCTGTTTGTTTTGTGGGCTTTGGTAGAAAAGTCTCGAGAAATTTATTTTTGAAAAAATCGTGTTTTATGCACGAATTTTTCAAAAATACTTGCCGGACTTTTCACTTTGACCAACTTTTAAAATAGGTTGCGCTTCTCGCATCTGTTTTAAACTTTGAGGGGGGGTAGTTTATTTTGTTTTTTAAATCGTGGGGTTGTTTTTATAATTTTTTGACTTCTGGGTCAAAAGATATTTAGGGTACAAGGTACCAAGGTAGGGAGGGTTAAGAACTTTACCAACTTAAGGGTTCACCCAAAGTTTGGAAAGTTAATATCTTTTAACCTTTTAACCTTTTTCCAAATTTCTCAATTTGGTAATTAGAGGGCAATCGCGGTGCACCTTTTGGTGTTTTTCCCACCGCGCTACGACTCCGGGAAGTGCGCCAAATCTGGGGACAAAGTTTCCCCAGATTGCTATTAAGAAAAATTCAGGCGCTTTTTCCCACTTTGTATGGGAAAGTCGAAATCCGACTCGCACTTGACCAAATTTAGTTAGGTTACTAGTTAACTTTGGTCCCAGCGGTCGGATTTCGGCCGTTTTCGGGGGGAAGGTAGGGGGGGCCACAATGGCCTCACCTACGGAAAAACGGAGGTTTTTACCGAAGGGGGGAGGAGTTATCTCCGACTCCAGTTCGGAGTCGGAGATTGACGACTCCGAATTTGTTGACGTGGGCGAAGGCGCCCCCCAGCCCTCCAAGAGGGCTCTAGAGGAGACCGGGGAGGTCGAGGTTGTTGTTCCCATGAAGGTCAACACCGCAAGGAGGGGGATGCCCAAGGGGGCGTACGCGGGACTGGCGGCGGCAAGGGCGAGGGCAAGGCAATACCTCCTCGAGCCCCACTTCGAGGAGGAGCTGGAGGCCGAGGCCAACGCCGCTGACCAGTACCGGAGGGACTTCCCGGAGCTCCGCCCCAAGGGGGCGAAGGGGGGGAAGGGGGGGAAGGCGAGCGTCGGTGACGACCGACGCTCCCGTTCAGGCTCGCGTTCCCCCGACGTGATGGAGGTTGTTGAGGGTCAGGAGGAGGCCGACCCTCTGGACGCAGCCCGCAGGGCGGCCAAGGACATCCTGGAGGCGGCCAGGGTGTCCAGCAATCTCAAAGGGGAGATTAAGGGCAAAATGTACCGGGCCTGCCAAACGATCCTCGGGTCGATGGACGAGGCGGAGGCGGCCCGGTCCGAGAGCGAGGAGGTCCGCCGACTAAAGGCGGACAACAAACGCATGAGGGAGGAGCTCGCGCTCAATACGGCGGAGCTGAAGGCGCTCCGCACCGCCTTTAGCGAGCGCGAGGTCCCGGCGGCTCCTGCTCCGGCTCATCTCCAGTTCGGGACGGTCGAGCTGACCGAGGCTATACAGGAGATGAAGAGAGACCTCTTCCTTAGCCTCGGTCGGATGATTAACGACCGTATCGAGGAGGTGAACAGGCGCCTTCCGGCGGAACCTATCCTCCGCCCCCCGCTCGCCCACGAGAGGCGGGCCGCCGCCGCCGCAGCTGCCGCCGCCCCGACAGCCCCGCGGGCTGACAAGGCCGTTAGGGCTGCTCCGCCGCCCCCGGCCCAGGTTAGGGCCCCTGCCCCGGAACCGGAGGCCAGGGCCAGGCTCGGCGATGGCCGGGCCAAAGTAAAACCGGCCAAAAAGGCGGCGGCCCCGACCCCCGCCCCTCCCAGCCGCCCCCAGAAGCCCGCCAAGGCGGCCAAAACCGCCCCGGCCCCGAGAGCCACCCGGCCCTCGGAGAGTGGACCCGGCCCATCGGGCCAAGCACCACCTCCACCCGCGAACGCGTCGTGGTCGGAGGTGGTAAAGAGGAAGGGGAAGGGGAAGAAGAAGGCTAAGGCCTCCCCCCCTCCTCCCAGCAGGAACACTGTAGAAGGACGGAAGGCGGCGGCCGCGCGTCCGGCCAAGTTGGCCGTCCCCAAAACGGCGGCCGTGGTGGTGACACTTAAAAAAGACGCCACCACCACCCTCCAGGCCACCATGGCTAAGGCTATAAACGGCCTTAGCCTAAGGGAGGTTGGCCTGGAGCACGTAAGGGTCCGGACTTCTATGACCGGGTCCCGGGTCATAGAGGTCCCCGGGGAGGACGGCCACGCGCGGGCGGACACACTGGCCGCCAGGCTGCAGGCCCTGGTGGGCGACGTCGCCGAGGTGAGCCGGCCCGTCAAAATGGCCGGCGTTCAGATTGCCGGCCTCGATGAGTCGGCATCAAAGGACTCGGTGGCGGAGGCCGTGGCGGCTGCGGGGGGCTGCCAGGCGGCCCAGGTGCGGGTTGGGGCGGTGCGCTCCCTGTACGACGGCACTGGATCGTGCCTGATCCAGTGCCCCGTCACGGCCGCACTGGAACTTAAAAAAGTGGGTAGGATCCTGGTGGGGTGGGCCTCCGCCAGGGTCACTACGGTGGGGCCGACACCGATGCGTTGCTTTAGGTGCTTCGGTGTCGGCCATGCGCGGGAGCTGTGCCCCTCGAAAGAGGACCGGACTGGCTGCTGCTTCCGGTGCTCAAAGAAGGGGCACACGATGAACGAGTGCTGGGAGAAGCCCTGGTGCGCGGTCTGCGCCCAGGCCAAACTCCCGGCCGACCACCACCTCGGGGGGAGGAGTTGCTTCCCCCCGGAAACCAAGGGCCGGGACGCTAGGCCCCAGCGTCCCCGCCCAGCGGCAGCAGGTCAAAGTGGAAACGCCCCCCCGACGAATGTCGCCGACCGGGCCGCGGAGGGAACCAGCATGGAACTCTAAATGCCAGCACACCGGCATTTAGAGTTCCTGCAGGCCAACATCAACCACTCCGCCAGAGCACAGGATCTGCTCATGCAGACCATGGCGGAGTGGTCGATAGATGTGGCAGTGGTCGCGGAACCCTACTTTGTCCCGCCCCTACCCAATTGGGTAGGGTCAACGGACAGTAGGGTTGCCGTAGTGGTTCCGGCGGTCGGCGACGGCCCCCCCCTGGTAGGCCTCGAAACGGGCCTGGGGTTCGCGGCGGCCAAATGGGGGAACGACACCGCCCTATTGGCGGTGTACTTCTCCCCCAACAGCTCGCTGGCGGACTTCGAGGCCTACCTGGGGGTCCTTGGGGGGGTGTTGAGGAGGGTGGCCCCGCGCCAAACAGTGGTCCTGGGGGACCTCAACGCCAAGAGTGCTGCGTGGGGTTCCCCCGTAACGGACGCGCGCGGGGCGGCGTTGCGGGACTGGGTGGCGGCATCGGGCCTGGTGGTCCTTAACCAGGGCTGCGCCAACACGTGCGTGCGGCGGCAGGGGGGGTCCATCGTGGACATAACGTTCGCGACCCCTGCCATTGCCGCACGCCTCACCGACTGGCGCGTCCTGGAGGACGTGGAGACCCTCTCAGACCACCTGTATATCAGGCTGAGGGTCTCCAGAGGGGGGCAGCCGCCACCCGTCCCGAGGGGGGGGGGAGGAGGAGGAGGAGGAGGGAGTGGGGAGGAGTTCCCCAAGTGGTCCCTGTCCCATCTGGACAGGGCCAGGGCGGACGAGGCGGCGATGGTGGAGGCCTGGTGTGCCGCCCCACCCGCCGCCTCGGGAGTGGAGGAGAGGGCGCGCCGGTTTCGCTCCGCACTACAGGCTGTGTGCGGAGCGTCTATGCCCCGGGCGCGGCGCCTCTTCTCCCGGAGGAGGGTGTACTGGTGGTCCGCTGAAATTTCGGCCATGCGGACCACCAGCAACTGTGCCCGCCGCGCCTACCAGCACTGTAGGCGCAGGCGGCACACGGCGGAGGAGGAGGAGGGGCTTTACAGGGCCCTCAAAGTCGCCAAGGGGGCCCTCCAGCTGGGCATAGCCAAGGCCAAGGACGAGGCGCACGCCTCGTTCTTGGCCACGCTGGACCGGGATCCGTGGGGGCGGCCGTATAGGGTGGTACGCAACAAAATGCGTACCGCCCCCCCCATGGACTCCCTGGAGCCCCCCCTCCTCAGGAGGGTCATCGAGGGGCTGTTTCCGCCAGCCCCCTCGATAACTCCCCCGGTGATGACCGAGCCACCGGGGGACTTGGAGGACCCGACCGAACTCGTCGTCGCGCCGGTAAGCGACGACGAGTTCGAGAGGGCGGTGGACCGGCTCCGGGGCTGCAAGAAAGCCCCGGGGCCCGATGGAGTACCAGGTCGGGTACTCCCCATCGCCCTAAAACACCTCGGGAACCGACTCAGGCAGATCATGGACGACTGCCTGAGGGAGGGACGGTTCCCGAGAGTGTGGAAGGAGGGGAGGTTGTGCCTCCTGCGGAAGGAGGGTCGACCCCCGGACAGTCCGTCCGCGTATCGCCCCATCGTGCTGCTGGACGAGGCTGGGAAGATCTTTGAGAGAATCCTGGCCTCCCGGATCCAGCAGCACCTAGGGACCGCCGGCCCGGACTTGTCGGAGCGACAGTTCGGGTTCCGTGAAGGGCGGTCCACGCTCGACGCGTTGAAGTCCCTAAGGGACTTCTGCGAGCACGCGTCGAGCAGAGGGGAGGGTGTAGTGGCGGTGTCGCTCGACATCGCCAACGCGTTTGGTACCCTCCCCTATGGGGTGATAAGGGAGGCGCTTCGATATCACGAGGTGCCTCCCTACCTGCGGCGGGTCGTAGAGCACTACCTCACCGAGAGGGTAGTGCTCTACGAGCGGGCGGACGGTCGGCGGGGGTCGACGGGGATGGCCTGTGGTGTGCCCCAGGGTTCCGTGCTCGGTCCACTCTTATGGAACCTGGGGTACGATTGGGCCATCAGGGGGGTAGTGCTCCCACGGACGGCCACCATCTGCTATGCAGATGACACAATGGTGGCCGTGCGTGGGACCGAGGCGAGAGAGGTGCTCTGCCGGGCGGAAGCGGCGGCCGAGCTGATGATTTACCGGATCAGTCAGCTCGGCCTGAAGGTGGCCCTCCCGAAGACTGAGGCGATAGTCTTCGGGGGGCGGGGGAGGGGGTGGAGGCTGCGCGCGGGCGCGGCGCTCATGCTGGGGGGGGAACCGGTCCTACTAAAGCCCCATATCAAATACTTGGGGCTTGTTCTGGACCGGAAGTGGGACTTCGGGGAGCATTTCTCCCAACTTGCTCCCCGAATCGTGGGCGCCGCGTCGGCGCTGGGCCGGCTTCTGCCGAACGTGGGTGGGCCTGGCTCCTTGTGCCGCCGGTTGTACGCCGGCGTCACGAGGAGCATGGCTCTGTACGGGGCCCCCATATGGGCGGACAAGCTGTCCGCCCGCAACCGGGCCCTGCTACAGAGGCCGCAGCGGGTGGTGGCCCTCCGTATTGTGAGGGCCTACGTCACGGTGGCCCACGCCGCGGCTTGCCTCCTCGCCTGCACCCCGCCGTGGGAGCTCGATGCGGAGGTGCAGGCTGAGACCTACGCTGTTAGGTCCAGGGCCCGGGCGCGGGGTGAGCGCCCGGACCCTGAGGAGGTAGAGGAGACGCGCCGGATGACGGAGCGTCGACTGCGGGACAGGTGGAAAGCGCACCTGGAGGACGCTCCCTATGGAACTCGGACCATAGGGGCGATCCTCCCGTCGTTTGACACCTGGTTGGGGAGGGCAGTCGGCGCTACGTCGTACCGGCTTGTGCAGGTACTGACCGGACATGGGTGCTTCGGTCACTACCTGCACAAAATTGGGAGGGAGCCCGGCCCGCAGTGCCATCACTGCGGCGATCCGGACGACACGGCTCAGCACACCCTCGCGGTGTGCGACCGTTGGAGTGCGGAGCGCTGCAGTATGGCACTGGCCATCGGGCAGTGGGACCTCTCCCTGCACAGCGTTGTGTCCGCAATGCTGTGCAGCGACAGGTCCTGGAGGGCTGTGGTCTCCTTCTGTGAGTGTGTCATCTCGCAGAAGGAGACTGCGGAGCGGGAGCGCGAAGAGTCTCCTCTCGCGCACCCGCTCCGGCGCAGACGGCGGGGATTGAGGCGCAGGCGTTTTGCCGCCCGCCTCAATCCTTAGTGGCTGCGGGCGGGGGATGGGAGTCCCCTTCCCGCCGTAGGTGATAGCCACTTGGCGGTCTGGGAGGGAGGCCACGCGTGCTCGGCCTCCCTCTCCTTTGGCGCGGGTAGCCCCAGCGGTGTTTGGCTGGGGCTGCCGGAAGGCGTCGTGGGCAGTGCTTCGGCGGTACCACGGCGCCTTGCCTAACCGGCATGAGGGTACGCCAGGGTGGTTTTTAGTGGGTAACGCTCCTCCCCCCTCTCGCTCTGAGAGGGGGGGCGCATAGGGGTGAGTCCCACATACCCCCCCGCCACTCCCATGGTGGGGGGCATGCGTAACGCATTTTCCACCCTGTCAAAAAAAAAAAAAAAAAAAAAAAGGTTAGGTTAGGTTAGGTTAGGTTAGGTTAGGTTAGGTTAGGTTAGGTTAGGTTAGGTTAGGTTAGGTTAGGTTAGGTTAGGTTAGGTTAGGTTAGGTTAGGTTAGGTTAGGTTAGGTTAGGTTAGGTTAGGTTAGGTTTCCCCCCCGATTGTGCTGCCACCTTGCCGTGGTGGGGGGGCTTGCGTGTCTCTATGATCCCCGTGGCTATACCGGACAGGGCTACCCATACCGGAAAGGCTCGGGGTGAGGGGCCAGACTAAGAGCGGCACGTCCCTATCCCATTCCCACCTTCCCGATTTCCCTTTCCTTCCCAGCTCCCATCCTCCCCCCCTTTTTCCACCGAACCAGTGGCGGGATATCCACTTTTTTAGGGCCAGCGCGGGCCCGGGGAATTAAATACTCCCCAAAAGAGCGCCCCCTGTATGCGGTAGGTGCGCGGCGCCTGCAGGGAGAAAGTAGGAGGAAGACCGCAAACGGCCGTTGTGGGCGGCCCTAAACGTCACAAAAATGCAGTCTGTAAAAAATTTACTACCCCAGGAGGGTACCGGTTCTACCGGAGAATCCCTCCCCGCGTCTTCGGACGCGGGCTGCCCCTCGTATTCTGGGGGGGGCACCAGCTGCATCGTAGGTCGCCAAGCTGGCGACCTTCGTGAACACGACCTAGGCTTTGGAGATATGGACACCGAATCGCGCACATTGATATTCAATGTGGACAAAATGGTACGGAGGAAGGAAAGGAACCGGGGGGTTTTACCGAGGGGGGGGGTAGTTATCTCCGACTCCAGTTCGGAGTCGGAGGTAGACGACCCCGGTTCAACCGAGGTGGGCGAGGACGTGCCTCAGCCCGCTAAGAGGGCGTTGGAGGAGACGGGGGACGTCGAGGTGGTCGTCCCCGTCAAGGTTAATACGGCGCGGAGGGGGATGCCCAAGGGGGCATATGCGGGATTGGCTGCGGCAAGGGCGAGGGCAAGGCAGTACCTCCTCGAGCCGCACTTCGAGGAGGGGCCGGAGGCCGAGGCCAACGCCACAGTCAACTACCGGAGGGACTTCCCGGAGCTCCGCGCCAAGGGGGCAAAGGGGGGGAAAGCGAGCGTTGGTGATGACCGACGCTCCCGTTCGGGCTCGCGTTCCCCCGACATAATGGAGGTCGTAGAGGGTCAGGGGGAGGCTGACCCACTGGACGCGGCCCGCAAGGCGGCTAAGGACATCCTGGAGGCGGCCAGGGTGTCCAGCAATCTAAAAGGGGAAGTGAAAGGCCGCATGTACCGGGCCTGCCAAACGATCCTCGGGTCGATGGATGAGGCGGAGGCGGCCCGGTCCGAAAGCGAGGAGGTCCGCCGATTAAAGGCGGACAACAAAAGGATGAGGGAGGAGCTCGCGCTCAATACGGCGGAGCTGAAGGCGCTCCGCACCGCCTTTAGCGAGCGCGAGATCCCGGCGGCGCCTGCTCCGGCCCCTCTTCAGTTTGGAACCGTTGAACTGACCGAGGCCATCAACGAGATGAAGAGAGATCTCTTCCTCAGCCTCGGTCGGATGATTAACGACCGGATTGAGGAGGTGAACAGGCGCCTCCCGGCGGAGCCGATCCTCCGTCCCCCGCTTGCCCACGAGAGGAGGGCCGCCGCTGCCGCTGCTACCACCGCTATCGCCGCTGCCGCCGCCCCGGAAGCCCCTAGGGCTGATAGGGCCGTTAGGGCCGCTCCGCCGCCCCCGGCCCAGGTCAGGGCCCCTGCCCCGGAGCCGGAGGCCAGGGCCAGGCTCGGCGATGGCCGGGCCAAAGTGAAACCGGCCAAGAGGGCGGTAGCCCCGACCCCCGCCCCTCGCAGCCGCCCCCAGAAGCCCGCCAAGGCGGCCAAAACCGCCCCGGCCCCGAGAGCCACCCGGCCCTCGGAAGGTGGACCCGGCCCATCGGGCCAAGCACCACCTCCGCCCGCGAACATGTCGTGGTCGGAGGTGGTTAGGAGGAAAGGGAAGGGGAAGAAGAAGGCTAAGGCCTCCCCCCCTCCCCCCAGCAGGAATTCCCTTGAAGGGAGGAAGGCGGCGGCCGCGCGTCCGGCCAAGTTGGCCGTCCCTAAAACGGCGGCTGTGGTGGTGACGCTTAAAAAAGATGCCACCACCACCCTCCAGGCCACCATGGCTAAGGCCATAAACGGCCTTAGCCTAAGGGAGGTCGGCCTGGAGCATGTAAGGGTTAGGACCTCTATGACCGGGTCCCGGGTCATAGAGGTCCCCGGGGAGGACGGCCATGCACGGGCGGACACCCTGGCCGCCAGGCTGCAGGCCCTGGTGGGCGACGTCGCCGATGTTAGCCGGCCTGTTAAAATGGCCGGCGTCCAGATTGCCGGCCTTGATGAGTCGGCAAGTAAGGAATCGGTGGCGCAGGCAGTGGCAGCCGTGGGGGGCTGCCAGGCGGCCCAGGTACGAGTGGGGGCCGTGCGTGCCCTCTACGACGGCACTGGATCTTGCCTAATCCAGTGCCCCGTTACGGCCGCGTTGGCCCTGAAGAAGGCAGGCAGGATCCTGGTGGGATGGGCCTCCGCCAGGGTCTCTGCAGTAGGGCCGACACCAATGCGGTGTTTCAGGTGCTTTGGTGTCGGCCATGCGCGGGAGCTGTGCCCCTCCAAAGAGGACCGGACCAACTGTTGCTTCCGGTGCTCTAAGAAGGGGCACTCGATGGTTGAGTGCTGGGAGAAGCCCTGGTGTGCGGTCTGCGCCCAGGCCAAACTCCCGGCCGACCACCACCTCGGGGGGAGGAGTTGCTTCCCCCCGGAAACCAAGGGCCGGGACGCTAGGCCCCAGCGTCCCCGCCCAGCGGCACCAGCAGGTCAAAGTGGAAACGCCCCCCCGACGAATGTCGCCGACCGGGCCGCTGAGGGAACCAGCATGGAACTCTAAATGCCAGCACACCGGCATTTGGAGTTCCTGCAGGCCAACATCAACCACTCCGCCAGAGCACAGGATCTGCTCATGCAGACCATGGCGGAGTGGTCGATAGATGTGGCGGTGGTTGCGGAACCCTACTTTGTCCCGCCCCTACCCAACTGGGTAGGGTCAACGGACAGTAGGGTTGCCGTAGTGGTTCCGGCGGTCGGCGACGGTCCCCCCCTGGTAGGCCTCGAGACGGGCCTGGGGTTCGCGGCGGCCAAATGGGGGAACGACACCGCTCTATTGGCGGTGTACTTCTCCCCCAACAGTTCGCTGGCGGACTTCGAGGCCTACCTGGGGGTCCTTGGGGGGGTGTTGAGGAGGGTGGCCCCGCGCCAAACAGTGGTCCTGGGGGACCTCAACGCCAAGAGTGCTGCGTGGGGTTCCCCCGTAACGGACGCGCGCGGGGCGGCGTTGCGGGACTGGGTGGCGGCATCGGGCCTGGTGGTCCTTAACCAGGGCTGCGCCAACACGTGCGTGCGGCGGCAGGGGGGGTCCATCGTGGACATAACGTTCGCGACCCCTGCCATTGCCGCACGCCTCACCGACTGGCGCGTCCTGGAGGACGTGGAGACCCTCTCAGACCACCTGTATATCAGGCTGAGGGTCTCCAGAGGGGGGCAGCCGCCACCCGTCCCGAGGGGGGGGGGAGGAGGAGGAGGAGGGAGTGGGGAGGAGTTCCCCAAGTGGTCCTTGTCCCATCTGGACAGGGCCAGGGCGGACGAGGCGGCGATGGTGGAGGCCTGGTGTGCCGCCCCACCCGCCGCCTCGGGAGTGGAGGAGAGGGCGCGCCGGTTTCGCTCCGCACTACAGGCTGTGTGCGGAGCGTCTATGCCCCGGGCGCGGCGCCTCTTCTCCCGGAGGAGGGTGTACTGGTGGTCCGCTGAAATTTCGGCCATGCGGACCACCAGCAACTGTGCCCGCCGCGCCTACCAGCACTGTAGGCGCAGGCGGCACACGGCGGAGGAGGAAGAGGGGCTCTACAGGGCCCTCAAAGTCGCCAAGGGGGCCCTCCAGCTGGGCATAGCCAAGGCCAAGGACGAGGCGCACGCCTCGTTCTTGGCCACGCTGGACCGGGATCCGTGGGGGCGGCCGTATAGGGTGGTACGCAACAAAATGCGTACCGCCCCCCCCATGGACTCCCTGGAGCCCCCCCTCCTCAGGAGGGTCATTGAGGGGCTGTTTCCTCCAGCCCCCTCGATAACTCCCCCGGTGATGACCGAGCCACCGGGGGACTTGGAGGACCCGACCGAACTCGTCGTCGCGCCGGTAAGCGACGACGAGTTCGAGAGGGCGGTGGACCGGCTCCGGGGCTGCAAGAAAGCCCCGGGGCCCGATGGAGTACCAGGTCGGGTACTCCCCATCGCCCTAAAACACCTCGGGAACCGACTCAGGCAGATCATGGACGATTGCCTGAGGGAGGGACGGTTCCCGAGAGTGTGGAAGGAGGGGAGGTTGTGCCTCCTGCGGAAGGAGGGTCGACCCCCGGACAGTCCGTCCGCGTATCGCCCCATCGTGCTGCTGGATGAGGCTGGGAAGATCTTTGAGAGAATCCTGGCCTCCCGGATCCAGCAGCACCTAGGGACCGCCGGCCCGGACTTGTCGGAGCGACAGTTCGGGTTCCGTGAAGGGCGGTCCACGCTCGACGCGTTGAAGTCCCTAAGGGACTTCTGCGAGCACGCGTCGAGCAGAGGGGAGGGTGTGGTGGCGGTGTCGCTCGACATCGCCAACGCGTTTGGTACCCTCCCCTATGGGGTGATAAGGGAGGCGCTTCGATATCACGAGGTGCCTCCCTACCTGCGGCGGGTCGTAGAGCACTACCTCACCGAGAGGGTAGTGCTCTACGAGCGGGCGGACGGTCGGCGGGGGTCGACGGGGATGGCCTGTGGTGTGCCCCAGGGTTCCGTGCTCGGTCCACTCTTATGGAACCTGGGGTACGATTGGGCCATCAGGGGGGTGGTGCTCCCACGGACGGCCACCATCTGCTATGCAGATGACACAATGGTGGCCGTGCGTGGGACCGAGGCGAGAGAGGTGCTCTGCCGGGCGGAAGCGGCGGCCGAGCTGATGATTTACCGGATCAGTCAGCTCGGCCTGAAGGTGGCCCTCCCGAAGACTGAGGCGATAGTCTTCGGGGGGCGGGGGAGGGGGTGGAGGCTGCGCGCGGGCGCGGCGCTCACGCTGGGGGGGGAACCGGTCCAACTAAAGCCCCATATCAAATACTTGGGGCTTGTTCTGGACCGGAAGTGGGACTTCGGGGAGCATTTCTCCCAACTTGCTCCCCGAATCGTGGGCGCCGCGTCGGCGCTGGGTCGGCTTCTGCCGAACGTGGGTGGGCCTGGCTCCTTGTGCCGCCGGTTGTACGCCGGCGTCACGAGGAGCATGGCTCTGTACGGGGCCCCCATATGGGCGGACAAGCTGTCCGCCCGCAACCGGGCCCTGCTACAGAGGCCGCAGCGGGTGGTGGCCCTCCGTATTGTGAGGGCCTACGTCACGGTGGCCCACGCCGCGGCTTGCCTCCTCGCCTGCACCCCGCCGTGGGAGCTCGATGCGGAGGTGCAGGCTGAGACCTACGCTGTTAGGTCCAGGGCCCGGGCGCGGGGTGAGCGCCCGGACCCTGAGGAGGTAGAGGAGACGCGCCGGATGACGGAGCGTCGACTGCGGGACAGGTGGAAAGCGCACCTGGAGGACGCTCCCTATGGAACTCGGACCATAGGGGCGATCCTCCCGTCGTTTGACACCTGGTTGGGGAGGGCAGTCGGCGCTACGTCGTACCGGCTTGTGCAGGTACTGACCGGACATGGGTGCTTCGGTCACTACCTGCACAAAATTGGGAGGGAGCCCGGCCCGCAGTGCCATCACTGCGGCGATCCGGACGACACGGCTCAGCACACCTTCGCGGTGTGCGACCGTTGGAGTGCGGAGCGCTGCAGTATGGCACTGGCCATCGGGCAGTGGGACCTCTCCCTGCACAGCGTTGTGTCCGCAATGCTGTGCAGCGACAGGTCCTGGAGGGCTGTGGTCTCCTTCTGTGAGTGTGTCATCTCGCAGAAGGAGACCGCGGAGCGGGAGCGCGAAGAGTCTCCTCTCGCGCACCCGCTCCGGCGCAGACGGCGGGGATTGAGGCGCAGGCGTTTTGCCGCCCGCCTCAATCCTTAGTGGCTGCGGGCGGGGGATGGGAGTCCCCTTCCCGCCGTAGGTGATAGCCACTTGGCGGTCTGGGAGGGAGGCCACGCGTGCTCGGCCTCCCTCTCCTTTGGCGCGGGTAGCCCCAGCGGTGTTTGGCTGGGGCTGCCGGAAGGCGTCGTGGGCAGTGCTTCGGCGGTACCACGGCGCCTTGCCTAACCGGCATGAGGGTACGCCAGGGTGGTTTTTAGTGGGTAACGCTCCTCCCCCCTCTCGCTCTGAGAGGGGGGGCGCATAGGGGTGAGTCCCACATACCCCCCCGCCACTCCCATGGTGGGGGGCATGCGTAACGCATTTTCCACCCTGTCAAAAAAAAAAAAAAAAAAAAAAAAAAAAAAAAAAAAAAAAAAAAAAAAAGGTTAGGTTAGGTTAGGTTAGGTTAGGTTAGGTTAGGTTAGGTTAGGTTAGGTTAGGTTAGGTTAGGTTAGGTTAGGTTAGGTTAGGTTAGGTTAGGTTAGGTTAGGTTAGGTTAGGTTAGGTTAGGTTAGGTTAGGTTAGGTTAGGTTAGGTTAGGTTAGGTTAGGTTAGGTTAGGTTAGGTTAGGTTAGGTTAGGTTTGCCCGCGCACAGGACCTGCTTATGCAGGTAATGGCGGAGTGGGGTATTGGCGTTGTGGTTGTGGCGGAACCTTATTACGTTCCTCCCCAAACCAACTGGGTTGGGGCTACAGACGGAGGGGTTGCCATGGTGGTGCCAGTAATAGGTGACTTCCCCCCCCTCTCAAGAACAGAGCAGGGCCCGGGATTCGTAGCCGCCAAATGGGGAGACACTGTACTAGTGGCAGTGTACTTCTCCCCTAACCGACCGCTACGAGATTTTGAATGGTTCTTGGAGGGGCTGGGAAGGGTCATAGGCAGAGCGATCCCGGCGCAAGTGATGGTGATGGGGGACTTCAATGCCAAGAGTGCGGCATGGGGTTCCCCCATCACGGATCAGAGAGGGGCAGTCCTCGAGGACTGGGTGGCAGCACTAGGACTGGAGGTGCTTAACCGGGGCGACGACAACACGTGCGTTCGATGGCAGGGAGGGTCCATAGTGGATGTATCGTTCGCGACCCCTGCTGTTGCCGCACGCACTCATGATTGGCGCGTCCTGGGGGATGTAGAGACCCTCTCCGACCATCTCTACATTAGAATGAGGATCAGCGCCTCACCGGGGGGCCTGTCGGCTGGTTCACGAGGGCGAAGAGACGTTGGAGGAGGAGCACAGTTCCCGAGGTGGGCAGTTTCACGCCTTGACAGAGAGATGGCAGACGAGGCTGCCATGGTGGAAGCGTGGTGTGCCCCCCCTCCGACCACTTTAGGAGTGGAAGAGCGGGCGGCTCTGTTTCGAGTAGCCCTGACATCTGTTTGCGACGCGGCCATGCCACGAGTGCGAAAACTGCCCACCAAAAAGCAGGTGTATTGGTGGTCGGATGAAATAGCGACCCTCCGAACCATCAGCAATGCCGCTCGCCGTGCTTATACCCGTTGTAGGCGGAGAAGGCACCTACACGAGGAGGAACAGCTGCTCCACAGAAGGCTCAAAGAGGCAAAGGAGGCCCTGAGCGTCGCAATCGCGAGAAGGAAGGATGAGGCACGGGAGGAGTTCCTGGCCACACTCGACAGGGATCCGTGGGGGCGACCATACCGCCTAGTGCGGAACAAGCTCAAGCATGCTCCCCCTATGGATTCCCTGGAGCCGGAACTCCTCACGAGGATAGTGGAGGGGCTTTTCCCGGCGGCTCCGGACTTCCTCCCACCGTTAATGGCAGGCCCCTCGCGTGAAGAAGTGGACCCAGTCGGCGTTCCCGTAGTGACGGATGAAGAGATGGAGAGGGTTGTTGACCACCTTCGGTCATGCAAGAAGGCACCAGGACCAGATGGCGTACCGGGTAGGGTCCTTCCGTTAGTGGCGAAACACCTTGGAGACCGCCTGAGGACTCTCTTTGACGATTGCATCAGAGAAGGGCGGTTTCCGGAGTGCTGGAAGGAGGGACGACTCGTTCTTCTGCGGAAAGAGGGGCGCCCGCATGATTCTCCTGCTGGTTATCGCCCCATAGTCCTTCTCGATGAGACAGGCAAGATGCTCGAACGCATCCTGTCCTGTCGCATCATAAAACATCTGGAGGATGTGGGGCCAAACATCGCACACCAGCAATTTGGGTTCCGAGAGGGACGATCCACTATAGATGCGCTATGGTCCCTCCGGAACTTCTGCGAGTACGCAAAAGAGAGAGGAGAGGGAGCGGTGGCGGTGTCGCTCGACATCGCCAATGCATTTGGCACCATCCCCTTCTCGGTGATAAAGGAGGCTCTCCACTACCACCGAGTCCCGAAGTACTTGCGCAGAATTGTGGAGCACTACCTGACCAACAGGGTAGTGCTCTACGAACGTGAGGGTCGGCGGGTCACCCACAGGATGTCATGCGGTGTTCCCCAGGGGTCTGTACTGGGTCCTCTGTTATGGAACATTGGCTATGACTGGGTGATCCGAGGGCCTCAATTTCCTCGCATGGTCACCATTTGTTACGCCGACGACACAATGGTGGCAGTGCGGGGAAAGGAACTGGAAGAGGTCTTGCGAAGAGCAGCAGTAGCGGCTAACCTTATGGTCAGCCGAATAAGGCTCTTAGGGTTACAGGTGGCCCTCCCGAAGACAGAAGCCATCGTTTTCGGGGGAAGAGGGTGGCGTCCATCCGCTGGGTTGACTATCCCGATAGCGGGTGAGGCGGTCCAAATAAAGCCAAACATAAAATATCTTGGCCTGGTCCTGGACCGCAAATGGGACTTTGAGGAGCACTTCCGGCAGCTGGCTCCCCGGGTAGTTCGTGCTGCATCGGCCATGAGCCGTTTGCTGCCAAATGTTGGAGGGCCGAGGGCGGCATGCCGGCGCCTTTTCGCTGGCGTTGTGCGCAGCATGGCGCTTTACGGGGCACCAATCTGGGCCGACAAATTGTCGGCCGGAAACATTGCCCTCCTTCGGAGGCCCCAAAGGGTTGTGGCCGTCCGCATTGTACGGGCCTATATTACTGTGGCACATGCGGCGGCATGTGTCTTGGCCTGCACCCCGCCGTGGGAGCTGGATGCTCAGGTGCAGGCTGAGACATACAAACAGAGGGCCGAGTCTAGGGCCAGAGGAGTGCGCCCGGACTCCGAGGTGGTCGAAAGGACTCGGCGTATGACCGAGAGAAGGATGAGGGACCGGTGGAAGAGTGACCTGGAGGACTCTCCCTATGGGACCCGCACCATAGGGGCACTGCTCCCGTCGCTCGACCGCTGGGTCGAGCGGTCGCATGGTGCGATTACGTACCGTCTCGCGCAGGTGATGACCGGACACGGATGTTTTGGCCATTACCTGCATAAAATCAAAAGGGAGCCGAGTCCGATCTGCCACGAGTGCGGCGATTCGGAAGACACGGCCCAACACACTTTAGAGGTGTGCATAAAGTGGGATCTGGAGCGCCGCACTATGGCCTCGGAAATTGGTGTTACCGATCTCTCGCTGCACAGCGTGGTCGCTGCCATGCTGAGCAGCGACAGATCGTGGAAGGCGGTATCCTCCTTCTGTGAGAATGTCATCTCGCAGAAGGAGGTGTCGGAGCGGGAACGCGAAGACGATGTCGACGCACACCCGCTCCGGTGCAGGCGGAGGGGGCGAAGGCGCACGCAGTACGCTGCTAGCCTAAACCCCCCAACTTAACACCTTATGAGACGCAGGTAGAGGTGGGCGCCTCTAACCTGCATGACACGAAAAGTCTCACGTGCCGGTGGGAATGTCGTACGTCCTTGACATCCCCAGCCTCTGGCGAGAAGAGCCCTAAAAGTGTCCAGGGCAGCTTTGGTCGTCGTTTTGGAAGCATTCAATCGATCCCCACGGCGGCCAAAACCAAAAGCTTGCGAGGATCAGCAGAGGGGTTTTAGTGGGTAGGCTTCCTGTCCTTTTCCCACTAGGGGGAGGGGGCGGGCGGAGAGTCCCACATAACCACCGTGTTCGCCCAAACGCGGTGGTATGCGCAAAGCATTTCCCCTCTATAAAAAAAAAAAAAAAAAAAAAAAAAAAAAAAAAAAAAAAAAAAGGTTAGGTTAGGTTAGGTTAGGTTAGGTTAGGTTAGGTTAGGTTAGGTTAGGTTAGGTTAGGTTAGGTTAGGTTTGGGTGGGCCTGGCTCCTTGTGCCGCCGGTTGTACGCCGGCGTCACGAGGAGCATGGCTCTGTACGGGGCCCCCATATGGGCGGACAAGCTGTCCGCCCGCAACCGGGCCCTGCTACAGAGGCCGCAGCGGGTGGTGGCCCTCCGTATTGTGAGGGCCTACGTCACGGTGGCCCACGCCGCGGCTTGCCTCCTCGCCTGCACCCCGCCGTGGGAGCTCGATGCGGAGGTGCAGGCTGAGACCTACGCTGTTAGGTCCAGGGCCCGGGCGCGGGGTGAGCGCCCGGACCCTGAGGAGGTAGAGGAGACGCGCCGGATGACGGAGCGTCGACTGCGGGACAGGTGGAAAGCGCACCTGGAGGACGCTCCCTATGGAACTCGGACCATAGGGGCGATCCTCCCGTCGTTTGACACCTGGTTGGGGAGGGCAGTCGGCGCTACGTCGTACCGGCTTGTGCAGGTACTGACCGGACATGGGTGCTTCGGTCACTACCTGCACAAAATTGGGAGGGAGCCCGGCCCGCAGTGCCATCACTGCGGCGATCCGGACGACACGGCTCAGCACACCCTCGCGGTGTGCGACCGTTGGAGTGCGGAGCGCTGCAGTATGGCGCTGGCCATCGGGCAGTGGGACCTCTCCCTGCACAGCGTTGTGTCCGCAATGCTGTGCAGCGACAGGTCCTGGAGGGCTGTGGTCTCCTTCTGTGAGTGTGTCATCTCGCAGAAGGAGACTGCGGAGCGGGAGCGCGAAGAGTCTCCTCTCGCGCACCCGCTCCGGCGCAGACGGCGGGGATTGAGGCGCAGGCGTTTTGCCGCCCGCCTCAATCCTTAGTGGCTGCGGGCGGGGGATGGGAGTCCCCTTCCCGCCGTAGGTGATAGCCACTTGGCGGTCTGGGAGGGAGGCCACGCGTGCTCGGCCTCCCTCTCCTTTGGCGCGGGTAGCCCCAGCGGTGTTTGGCTGGGGCTGCCGGAAGGCGTCGTGGGCAGTGCTTCGGCGGTACCACGGCGCCTTGCCTAACCGGCATGAGGGTACGCCAGGGTGGTTTTTAGTGGGTAACGCTCCTCCCCCCTCTCGCTCTGAGAGGGGGGGCGCATAGGGGTGAGTCCCACATACCCCCCCGCCACTCCCATGGTGGGGGGCATGCGTAACGCATTTTCCACCCTGTCAAAAAAAAAAAAAAAAAAAAAAAAAAAAAAAAAAAAAAAAAAAAAAAAAAGGTTAGGTTAGGTTAGGTTAGGTTAGGTTAGGTTAGGTTAGGTTAGGTTAGGTTAGGTTAGGTTAGGTTAGGTTAGGTTAGGTTAGGTTAGGTTAGGTTAGGTTCCCCCCCGATTGTGCTGCCACCTTGCCGTGGTGGGGGGGCTTGCGTGTCTCTATGATCCCCGTGGCTATACCGGACAGGGCTACCCATACCGGAAAGGCTCGGGGTGAGGGGCCAGACTAAGAGCGGCACGTCCCTATCCCATTCCCACCTTCCCGATTTCCCATTCCTTCCCAGCTCCCATCCTTCCCCCCTTTTCCACCGAACCAGTGGCGGGATATCCACTTTCCAGGGCCAGCGCGGGCCCGGGGAACCAAATACTCCCCAAAAGAGCGCACATGAGGGGGGCGACGAGGGGGAGTTTGAAGGGACGGAGCTCGGGTAGGTGTCCCCGTATCCCGTTCCCGGAAAGCGACCCTGGTTCGCCCAGACGTGAGTCTCGGGTCTAGTGACCTCTGTTTTCAGAGGACATTTTAGACCTGAGACAGGTGTAGTGTGGGTGTTTGAAGGAACGTGGACTTACCCCGGTCACTGCGACTGGGGGGAATAGCCTGCCGGAAAACACCCTACACTCCATGCAGGCTGTGAAGGGAAGGCGAACCCAGCTTTTGCTGATCGCCTGAACTTCATGGGGAGCCACGTGGGTGAAGGGCCCACATTGCACGGCTCCCCCAGCTTGGGGAGATCGCTGTGTGCGTACGCAGTCGTCTCCTCCTTTGGCGGTGTGCTCTTCGGAGCGGGCTGGGAGGCGCCCAGCGGGCAATGCTTCGGCGGTACCGCGGCGTCTCCGTTAACCAGCCAGGAGGGTTACGCCGGAGTGGTTTTAAACGGTAGTTCGCTTAGGTGAGAGTCCGTTATACCCCCCATTGCACGGTCATCCTTAGGCCATCGGGGGGATGCGTAAATGCATTTCCACTTCGTCATCAAAAAAAAAAAAAAAAAAAAAAGGTTAGGTTAGGTTAGGTTAGGTTAGGTTAGGTTAGGTTAGGTTAGGTTAGGTTAGGTTAGGTTAGGTTAGGTTAGGTTAGGTTAGGTTAGGTTAGGTTAGGTTAGGTTAGGTTAGGTTAGGTTAGGTTAGGTTAGGTTAGGTTAGGTTAGGTTAGGTTAGGTTAGGTTAGGTTAGGTTAGGTTAGGTTAGGTTAGGTTAGGTTAGGTTAGGTTAGGTTAGGTTAGGTTAGGTTAGGTTAGGTTAGGTTAGGTTAGGTTAGGTTAGGTTAGGTTAGGTTAGGTTAGGTTAGGTTAGGTTAGGTTAGGTTAGGTTAGGTTAGGTTAGGTTAGGTTAGGTTAGGTTAGGTTAGGTTAGGTTAGGTTAGGTTCCCCCCCGATTGTGCTGCCACCTTGCCGTGGTGGGGGGGCTTGCGTGTCTCTATGATCCCCGTGGCTATACCGGACAGGGCTACCCATACCGGAAAGGCTCGGGGTGAGGGGCCAGACTAAGAGCGGCACGTCCCTATCCCATTCCCACCTTCCCGATTTCCCATTTCTTCCCAGCTCCCATCCTTCCCCCCTTTTCCACCGAACCAGTGGCGGGATATCCACTTTCCAGGGCCAGCGCGGGCCCGGGGAACCAAATACTCCCCAAAAGAGCGCACATGAGGGGGGCGACGAAGGGGAGTTTGAAGGGACGGAGCTCGGGTTGGTGTCCCCGTATCCCGTTCCCGGAAAGCGACCCTGGTTCGCCCAGACGTGAGTCTCGGGTCTAGTGACCTCTGTTTTCAGAGGACATTTTAGACCTGGGACAGGTGTAGTGTGGGTGTTTGAAGGAACGTGGACTTACCCCGGTCACTGCGACTGGGGGGAATAGCCTGCCGGAAAACACCCTACACTCCATGCAGGCTGTGAAGGGAAGGCGAACTCAGCTTTTGCTGATCGCCTGAACTTCATGGGGAGCCACGTGGGTGAAGGGCCCACATTGCACGGCTCCCCCAGCTTGGGGAGATCGCTGTGTGCGTACGCAGTCGTCTCCTCCTTTGGCGGTGTGCTCTTCGGAGCGGGCTGGGAGGCGCCCAGCGGGCAATGCTTTGGCGGTACCGCGGCGTCTCCGTTAACCAGCCAGGAGGGTTACGCCGGAGTGGTTTTAAACGGTAGTTCGCTTAGGTGAGAGTCCGTTATACCCCCCATTGCACGGTCATCCTTAGGCCATCGGGGGGATGCGTAAATGCATTTCCACTTCGTCATAAAAAAAAAAAAAAAAAAAAAAAAAAAAAAAAAAAAAAAAAAAAAAAAAAAAAAAAAAAAAAAAAAGGTTAGGTTAGGTTAGGTTAGGTTAGGTTAGGTTAGGTTAGGTTAGGTTAGGTTAGGTTAGGTTAGGTTAGGTTAGGTTAGGTTAGGTTAGGTTAGGTTAGGTTCCCCCCCGATTGTGCTGCCACCTTGCCGTGGTGGGGGGGCTTGCGTGTCTCTATGATCCCCGTGGCTATACCGGACAGGGCTACCCATACCGGAAAGGCTCGGGGTGAGGGGCCAGACTAAGAGCGGCACGTCCCTATCCCATTCCCACCTTCCCGATTGCCCATTCCTTCCCAGCTCCCATCCTTCCCCCCTTTTCCACCGAACCAGTGGCGGGATATCCACTTTCCAGGGCCAGCGCGGGCCCGGGGAACCAAATACTCCCCAAAAGAGCGCACATGAGGGGGGCGACGAGGGGGAGTTTGAAGGGACGGAGCTCGGGTAGGTGTCCCCGTATCCCGTTCCCGGAAAGCGACCCTGGTTCGCCCAGACGTGAGTCTCGGGTCTAGTGACCTCTGTTTTCAGAGGACATTTTAGACCTGAGACAGGTGTAGTGTGGGTGTTTGAAGGAACGTGGACTTACCCCGGTCACTGCGACTGGGGGGAATAGCCTGCCGGAAAACACCCTACACTCCATGCAGGCTGTGAAGGGAAGGCGAACCCAGCTTTTGCTGATCGCCTGAACTTCATGGGGAGCCACGTGGGTGAAGGGCCCACATTGCACGGCTCCCCCAGCTTGGGGAGATCGCTGTGTGCGTACGCAGTCGTCTCCTCCTTTGGCGGTGTGCTCTTCGGAGCGGGCTGGGAGGCGCCCAGCGGGCAATGCTTTGGTGGTACCGCGGCGTCTCCGTTAACCAGCCAGGAGGGTTACGCCGGAGTGGTTTTAAACGGTAGTTCGCTAAGGTGAGAGTCCGTTATACCCCCCATTGCACGGTCATCCTTAGGCCATCGGGGGGATGCGTAAATGCATTTCCACTTCGTCATCAAAAAAAAAAAAAAAAAAAAGGTTAGGTTAGGTTAGGTTAGGTTAGGTTAGGTTAGGTTAGGTTAGGTTAGGTTAGGTTAGGTTAGGTTAGGTTAGGTTAGGTTAGGTTAGGTTAGGTTAGGTTAGGTTAGGTTAGGTTAGGTTAGGTTAGGTTAGGTTAGGTTAGGTTAGGTTAGGTTAGGTTAGGTTAGGTTAGGTTAGGTTAGGTTAGGTTAGGTTAGGTTAGGTTAGGTTAGGTTAGGTTAGGTTAGGTTAGGTTAGGTTAGGTTAGGTTAGGTTAGGTTAGGTTAGGTTAGGTTAGGTTAGGTTAGGTTAGGTTAGGTTAGGTTAGGTTAGGTTAGGTTAGGTGGTTAAGAACTTTACCAACTTAAGGGTTCACCCAAAGTTTGGAAAGTTAATATCTTTTAACCTTTTAACCTTTTTCCAAATTTCTCAATTTGGTAATTAGGGGGCAATCGCGGTGCACCTTTTGGTGTTTTTCCCACCGCGCTACGACTCCGGGAAGTGCGCCAAATCTGGGGACAAAGTTTCCCCAGATTGCTATTAAGAAAAATTCAGGCGCTTTTTCCCACTTTGTATGGGAAAGTCGAAATCCGACTCGCACTTGACCAAATTTAGTTAGGTTACTAGTTAACTTTGGTCCCAGCGGTCGGATTTCGGCCGTTTTCGGGGGGAAGGTAGGGGGGGCCACAATGGCCTCACCTACGGAAAAACGGAGGTTTTTACCGAAGGGGGGAGGAGTTATCTCCGACTCCAGTTCGGAGTCGGAGATTGACGACTCCGAATTTGTTGACGTGGGCGAAGGCGCCCCCCAGCCCTCCAAGAGGGCTCTAGAGGAGACCGGGGAGGTCGTGAAGGTCAACACCGCGAGGAGGGGGATGCCCAAGGGGGCGTACGCGGGACTGGCGGCGGCAAGGGCGAGGGCAAGGCAATACCTCCTCGAGCCCCACTTCGAGGAGGAGCTGGAGGCCGAGGCCAACGCCGCTGACCAGTACCGGAGGGACTTCCCGGAGCTCCGCCCCAAGGGGGTGAAGGGGGGGAAGGGGGGGAAGGCGAGCGTCGGTGACGACCGACGCTCCCGTTCAGGCTCGCGTTCCCCCGACGTGATGGAGGTTGTTGAGGGTCAGGAGGAGGCCGACCCTCTGGACGCAGCCCGCAGGGCGGCCAAGGACATCCTGGAGGCGGCCAGGGTGTCCAGCAATCTCAAAGGGGAGATTAAGGGCAAAATGTACCGGGCCTGCCAAACGATCCTCGGGTCGATGGACGAGGCGGAGGCGGCCCGGTCCGAGAGCGAGGAGGTCCGCCGACTAAAGGCGGACAACAAACGCATGAGGGAGGAGCTCGCGCTCAATACGGCGGAGCTGAAGGCGCTCCGCACCGCCTTTAGCGAGCGCGAGGTCCCGGCGGCTCCTGCTCCGGCTCATCTCCAGTTCGGGACGGTCGAGCTGACCGAGGCTATACAGGAGATGAAGAGAGACCTCTTCCTTAGCCTCGGTCGGATGATTAACGACCGTATCGAGGAGGTGAACAGGCGCCTTCCGGCGGAACCTATCCTCCGCCCCCCGCTCGCCCACGAGAGGCGGGCCGCCGCCGCCGCAGCTGCCGCCGCCCCGACAGCCCCGCGGGCTGACAAGGCCGTTAGGGCTGCTCCGCCGCCCCCGGCCCAGGTTAGGGCCCCTGCCCCGGAACCGGAGGCCAGGGCCAGGCTCGGCGATGGCCGGGCCAAAGTAAAACCGGCCAAGAAGGCGGCGGCCCCGACCCCCGCCCCTCCTAGCCGCCCCCAGAAGCCCGCCAAGGCGGCCAAAACCGCCCCGGCCCCGAGAGCCACCCGGCCCTCGGAGAGTGGACCCGGCCCATCGGGCCAAGCACCACCTCCACCCGCGAACGCGTCGTGGTCGGAGGTGGTAAAGAGGAAGGGGAAGGGGAAGAAGAAGGCTAAGGCCTCCCCCCCTCCTCCCAGCAGGAACACCGTAGAAGGACGGAAGGCGGCGGCCGCGCGTCCGGCCAAGTTGGCCGTCCCCAAAACGGCGGCCGTGGTGGTGACACTTAAAAAAGACGCCACCACCACCCTCCAGGCCACCATGGCTAAGGCTATAAACGGCCTTAGCCTAAGGGAGGTTGGCCTGGAGCACGTAAGGGTCCGGACTTCTATGACCGGGTCCCGGGTCATAGAGGTCCCCGGGGAGGACGGCCACGCGCGGGCGGACACACTGGCCGCCAGGCTGCAGGCCCTGGTGGGCGACGTCGCCGAGGTGAGCCGGCCCGTCAAAATGGCCGGCGTTCAGATTGCCGGCCTCGATGAGTCGGCATCAAAGGACTCGGTGGCGGAGGCCGTGGCGGCTGTGGGGGGCTGCCAGGCGGCCCAGGTGCGGGTTGGGGCGGTGCGCTCCCTGTACGACGGCACTGGATCGTGCCTGATCCAGTGCCCCGTCACGGCCGCACTGGAACTTAAAAAAGTGGGTAGGATCCTGGTGGGGTGGGCCTCCGCCAGGGTCACTACGGTGGGGCCGACACCGATGCGTTGCTTTAGGTGCTTCGGTGTCGGCCATGCGCGGGAGCTGTGCCCCTCGAAAGAGGACCGGACTGGCTGCTGCTTCCGGTGCTCAAAGAAGGGGCACACGATGAACGAGTGCTGGGAGAAGCCCTGGTGCGCGGTCTGCGCCCAGGCCAAACTCCCGGCCGACCACCACCTCGGGGGGAGGAGTTGCTTCCCCCCGGAAACCAAGGGCCGGGACGCTAGGCCCCAGCGTCCCCGCCCAGCGGCAGCAGGTCAAAGTGGAAACGCCCCCCCGACGAATGTCGCCGACCGGGCCGCGGAGGGAACCAGCATGGAACTCTAAATGCCAGCACACCGGCATTTAGAGTTCCTGCAGGCCAACATCAACCACTCCGCCAGAGCACAGGATCTGCTCATGCAGACCATGGCGGAGTGGTCGATAGATGTGGCGGTGGTCGCGGAACCCTACTTTGTCCCGCCCCTACCCAATTGGGTAGGGTCAACGGACAGTAGGGTTGCCGTAGTGGTTCCGGCGGTCGGCGACGGCCCCCCCCTGGTAGGCCTCGAAACGGGCCTGGGGTTCGCGGCGGCCAAATGGGGGAACGACACCGCCCTATTGGCGGTGTACTTCTCCCCCAACAGCTCGCTGGCGGACTTCGAGGCCTACCTGGGGGTCCTTGGGGGGGTGTTGAGGAGGGTGGCCCCGCGCCAAACAGTGGTCCTGGGGGACCTCAACGCCAAGAGTGCTGCGTGGGGTTCCCCCGTAACGGACGCGCGCGGGGCGGCGTTGCGGGATTGGGTGGCGGCATCGGGCCTGGTGGTCCTGAACCAGGGCTGCGCCAACACGTGCGTGCGGCGGCAGGGGGGGTCCATCGTGGACATAACGTTCGCGACCCCTGCCATTGCCGCACGCCTCACCGACTGGCGCGTCCTGGAGGACGTGGAGACCCTCTCAGACCACCTGTATATCAGGCTGAGGGTCTCCAGAGGGGGGCAGCCGCCACCCGTCCCGAGGGGGGGGGGAGGAGGAGGAGGAGGAGGGAGTGGGGAGGAGTTCCCCAAGTGGTCCCTGTCCCATCTGGACAGGGCCAGGGCGGACGAGGCGGCGATGGTGGAGGCCTGGTGTGCCGCCCCACCCGCCGCCTCGGGAGTGGAGGAGAGGGCGCGCCGGTTTCGCTCCGCACTACAGGCTGTGTGCGGAGCGTCTATGCCCCGGGCGCGGCGCCTCTTCTCCCGGAGGAGGGTGTACTGGTGGTCCGCTGAAATTTCGGCCATGCGGACCACCAGCAACTGTGCCCGCCGCGCCTACCAGCACTGTAGGCGCAGGCGGCACACGGCGGAGGAGGAAGAGGGGCTCTACAGGGCCCTCAAAGTCGCCAAGGGGGCCCTCCAGCTGGGCATAGCCAAGGCCAAGGACGAGGCGCACGCCTCGTTCTTGGCCACGCTGGACCGGGATCCGTGGGGGCGGCCGTATAGGGTGGTACGCAACAAAATGCGTACCGCCCCCCCCATGGACTCCCTGGAGCCCCCCCTCCTCAGGAGGGTCATCGAGGGGCTGTTTCCGCCAGCCCCCTCGATAACTCCCCCGGTGATGACCGAGCCACCGGGGGACTTGGAGGACCCGACCGAACTCGTCGTCGCGCCGGTAAGCGACGACGAGTTCGAGAGGGCGGTGGACCGGCTCCGGGGCTGCAAGAAAGCCCCGGGGCCCGATGGAGTACCAGGTCGGGTACTCCCCATCGCCCTAAAACACCTCGGGAACCGACTCAGGCAGATCATGGACGACTGCCTGAGGGAGGGACGGTTCCCGAGAGTGTGGAAGGAGGGGAGGTTGTGCCTCCTGCGGAAGGAGGGTCGACCCCCGGACAGTCCGTCCGCGTATCGCCCCATCGTGCTGCTGGACGAGGCCGGGAAGATCTTTGAGAGAATCCTGGCCTCCCGGATCCAGCAGCACCTAGGGACCGCCGGCCCGGACTTGTCGGAGCGACAGTTCGGGTTCCGTGAAGGGCGGTCCACGCTCGACGCGTTGAAGTCCCTAAGGGACTTCTGCGAGCACGCGTCGAGCAGAGGGGAGGGTGTAGTGGCGGTGTCGCTCGACATCGCCAACGCGTTTGGTACCCTCCCCTATGGGGTGATAAGGGAGGCGCTTCGATATCACGAGGTGCCTCCCTACCTGCGGCGGGTCGTAGAGCACTACCTCACCGAGAGGGTAGTGCTCTACGAGCGGGCGGACGGTCGGCGGGGGTCGACGGGGATGGCCTGTGGTGTGCCCCAGGGTTCCGTGCTCGGTCCACTCTTATGGAACCTGGGGTACGATTGGGCCATCAGGGGGGTAGTGCTCCCACGGACGGCCACCATCTGCTATGCAGATGACACAATGGTGGCCGTGCGTGGGACCGAGGCGAGAGAGGTGCTCTGCCGGGCGGAAGCGGCGGCCGAGCTGATGATTTACCGGATCAGTCAGCTCGGCCTGAAGGTGGCCCTCCCGAAGACTGAGGCGATAGTCTTCGGGGGGCGGGGGAGGGGGTGGAGGCTGCGCGCGGGCGCGGCGCTCACGCTGGGGGGGGAACCGGTCCTACTAAAGCCCCATATCAAATACTTGGGGCTTGTTCTGGACCGGAAGTGGGACTTCGGGGAGCATTTCTCCCAACTTGCTCCCCGAATCGTGGGCGCCGCGTCGGCGCTGGGCCGGCTTCTGCCGAACGTGGGTGGGCCTGGCTCCTTGTGCCGCCGGTTGTACGCCGGCGTCACGAGGAGCATGGCTCTGTACGGGGCCCCCATATGGGCGGACAAGCTGTCCGCCCGCAACCGGGCCCTGCTACAGAGGCCGCAGCGGGTGGTGGCCCTCCGTATTGTGAGGGCCTACGTCACGGTGGCCCACGCCGCGGCTTGCCTCCTCGCCTGCACCCCGCCGTGGGAGCTCGATGCGGAGGTGCAGGCTGAGACCTACGCTGTTAGGTCCAGGGCCCGGGCGCGGGGTGAGCGCCCGGACCCTGAGGAGGTAGAGGAGACGCGCCGGATGACGGAGCGTCGACTGCGGGACAGGTGGAAAGCGCACCTGGAGGACGCTCCCTATGGAACTCGGACCATAGGGGCGATCCTCCCGTCGTTTGACACCTGGTTGGGGAGGGCAGTCGGCGCTACGTCGTACCGGCTTGTGCAGGTACTGACCGGACATGGGTGCTTCGGTCACTACCTGCACAAAATTGGGAGGGAGCCCGGCCCGCAGTGCCATCACTGCGGCGATCCGGACGACACGGCTCAGCACACCCTCGCGGTGTGCGACCGTTGGAGTGCGGAGCGCTGCAGTATGGCACTGGCCATCGGGCAGTGGGACCTCTCCCTGCACAGCGTTGTGTCCGCAATGCTGTGCAGCGACAGGTCCTGGAGGGCTGTGGTCTCCTTCTGTGAGTGTGTCATCTCGCAGAAGGAGACTGCGGAGCGGGAGCGCGAAGAGTCTCCTCTCGCGCACCCGCTCCGGCGCAGACGGCGGGGATTGAGGCGCAGGCGTTTTGCCGCCCGCCTCAATCCTTAGTGGCTGCGGGCGGGGGATGGGAGTCCCCTTCCCGCCGTAGGTGATAGCCACTTGGCGGTCTGGGAGGGAGGCCACGCGTGCTCGGCCTCCCTCTCCCTTGGCGCGGGTAGCCCCAGCGGTGTTTGGCTGGGGCTGCCGGAAGGCGTCGTGGGCAGTGCTTCGGCGGTACCACGGCGTCTTGCCTAACCGGCATGAGGGTACGCCAGGGTGGTTTTTAGTGGGTAACGCTCCTCCCCCCTCTCGCTCTGAGAGGGGGGGCGCATAGGGGTGAGTCCCACATACCCCCCCGCCACTCCCATGGTGGGGGGCATGCGTAACGCATTTTCCACCCTGTCAAAAAAAAAAAAAAAAAAAAAAAAAAGGTTAGGTTAGGTTAGGTTAGGTTAGGTTAGGTTAGGTTAGGTTAGGTTAGGTTAGGTTAGGTTAGGTTAGGTTAGGTTAGGTTAGGTTAGGTTAGGTTAGGTTAGGTTAGGTTAGGTTAGGTTAGGTTAGGTTAGGTTAGGTTAGGTTAGGTTAGGTTAGGTTAGGTTAGGTTAGGTTAGGTTAGGTTAGGTTAGGTTAGGTTAGGTTAGGTTAGGTTAGGTTAGGTTAGGTTAGGTTAGGTTAGGTTAGGTTAGGTTAGGTTAGGTTAGGTTAGGTTAGGTTAGGTTAGGTTAGGTTAGGTTAGGTTAGGTTAGGTTAGGTTAGGTTAGGTTAGGTTAGGTTAGGTTAGGTTAGGTTAGGTTAGGTTAGGTTAGGTTAGGTTAGGTTAGGTTAGGTTAGGTTAGGTTAGGTTAGGTTAGGTTAGGTTAGGTTAGGTTAGGTTAGGTTAGGTTAGGTTAGGTTAGGTTAGGTTAGGTTAGGTTAGGTTAGGTTAGGTTAGGTTAGGTTAGGTTAGGTTAGGTTAGGTTAGGTTAGGTTAGGTTAGGTTAGGTTAGGTTAGGTTAGGTTAGGTTAGGTTAGGTTAGGTTAGGTTAGGTTAGGTTAGGTTAGGTTAGGTTAGGTTAGGTTAGGTTAGGTTAGGTTAGGTTAGGTTAGGTTAGGTTAGGTTAGGTTAGGTTAGGTTAGGTTAGGTTAGGTTAGGTTAGGTTAGGTTAGGTTAGGTTAGGTTAGGTTAGGTTAGGTTAGGTTAGGTTAGGTTAGGTTAGGTTAGGTTAGGTTAGGTTAGGTTAGGTTAGGTTAGGTTAGGTTAGGTTAGGTTAGGTTAGGTTAGGTTAGGTTAGGTTAGGTTAGGTTAGGTTAGGTTAGGTTAGGTTAGGTTAGGTTAGGTTAGGTTAGGTTAGGTTAGGTTAGGTTAGGTTAGGTTAGGTTAGGTTAGGTTAGGTTAGGTTAGGTTAGGTTAGGTTAGGTTAGGTTAGGTTAGGTTAGGTTAGGTTAGGTTAGGTTAGGTTAGGTTAGGTTAGGTTAGGTTAGGTTAGGTTAGGTTAGGTTAGGTTAGGTTAGGTTAGGTTAGGTTAGGTTAGGTTAGGTTAGGTTAGGTTAGGTTAGGTTAGGTTAGGTTAGGTTAGGTTAGGTTAGGTTAGGTTAGGTTAGGTTAGGTTAGGTTAGGTTAGGTTAGGTTAGGTTAGGTTAGGTTAGGTTAGGTTAGGTTAGGTTAGGTTAGGTTAGGTTAGGTTAGGTTAGGTTAGGTTAGGTTAGGTTAGGTTAGGTTAGGTTAGGTTAGGTTAGGTTAGGTTAGGTTAGGTTAGGTTAGGTTAGGTTAGGTTAGGTTAGGTTAGGTTAGGTTAGGTTAGGTTAGGTTAGGTTAGGTTAGGTTAGGTTAGGTTAGGTTAGGTTAGGTTAGGTTAGGTTAGGTTAGGTTAGGTTAGGTTAGGTTAGGTTAGGTTAGGTTAGGTTAGGTTAGGTTAGGTTAGGTTAGGTTAGGTTAGGTTAGGTTAGGTTAGGTTAGGTTAGGTTGAGTTGGTTTCTCGGGTGCTATCAGTAGGAGTTTCGTGCGTTTTGGTGTCAGGATATTACATTTTTTTGGCTATTCATAACGGTTTTCGATTCTCTCCTATCACGTGACACTTGCTTGTTTTTTGGATTTTTCTTTTTGCGGTTGGTTTTTTGTTGCTCGGATTTGTTGTACTTTTGTCTTTTTGTTTGGTGTGTTGCCGATATCGTACCAACCCCATTTTGGGGTAGGAAGGTAGCGGCAATCCCCGTCTTTAACGTGGTGTAGTTCCCTTTAGTAGCCAGGACGAAAGTTCTGGAGCTAGAGGGCTCCCCAAAAGGTAAATTTTAACCCTCTATTTTTCTTAAAATATTGGGTTTGTTTACCTTTTTGCTTTTTAATTTAGTCGGTGTTGCCAACACCCCACCTTGCTCAGTTTTTGGGCGGGGGTAGCGGCAACGGTCCCGCTTCGTGTGGTGTCGTTTGTTTTGTGGGCTTTGCTGGAAAAATTTTGAGAAATTTGTTTTTGAAAAAATCGAGTTTTCTGCTCGAATTTTTCAAAAACACTTGCCGACTTTTTCCAGTTTGGTCAAAGTTTAAAATTAGTTGCGATCTTCGCAGCTGTTTTAAATTTTGAGGGGGGGTAGTTAAGTTTGTTTTTTAAAAGTGGGGTGGTTTTTGTAATTTTTTGGCTTTTGGGTCAAAAGTTATTACGGGTACAAGGTACCGAGGTAGGGAGGGTTAGAAGATTTACAAACTTAAGGGTCATCCGAAAGTTTGTAAATTGAAAATCTTTTAACCTATTAACCTTTCTCCACATTTTTTAATTTGGTAATTAGGGGGCAATTGCGCTGCACCTTTTGGTGTTTCTCCCGTCGCGCTACGACCCCGGGAAGTGCGCCAAATCTGGGGACAAAGTTTCCCCAGATTGCTATTAGGAAAATTTCAGGCGCTTTTTCCTCTTTAGTATAGGAAAGTCGAAATCCGACTCGCACTTGACCAGTTTTAGTTAGGTTTCTGGCTAACTCTGGTCCTAGCGGTTGGATTTCGGCCGTTTTCGGGGGGGAGGTAGGGGGGGCCACAATGGCCTCGCCTACGAGAAATAGGAGGGTTTTACCGAGGGGGGGGGGAGTTATCTCCGACTCCAGTTCGGAGTCGGAGGTGGATGACTCGGAGTTCATAGAGGTGGGCGAGAGCGCCCCTCAGCCCTCCAAGAGGGCTCTAGAGGAGACAGGGGAGGTGGAGATTGTTGTCCCCGTTAAAGTTAATACGGCAAGGAGGGGGAAGCCCAAAGGGGCATACTCCGGATTGGCTGCGGCGAGGCTGAGGGCCAAGCTGTACCAGCTTGAGCCTCAGTTCGAGGAGGGCTTGGAGGCCGAGGCCGATGCCGCAGCCTTATACCGCCGGGACTTCCCCGAGCTCCGCCCCAAGGGGGCAAAGGGGGGAAAGGGGGGGAGCGCGAGCGCCGGTAATGACCGACGCTCCCGTTCGGGCTCGCGCTCCCCAGTGAGCATGGAGTATGCTGAGGGTCGGCAGGAGGCCGACCCACTGGACGCGGCCCGCTTGGCGGCGAAAGATATCCTGGAGGCAGCCAGGGTATCGAGTAACCTCAAGGGGGAGATAAAGGGCAAAATGTACCGGGCCTGCCAAACCATCCTCGGGTCGATGGACGAGGTGGAGGCGGCCCGGTCGGAAAGCGAGGAGGTCCGCCGATTAAAGGCGGACAACAAAAGAATGAGGGAGGAGCTCGCGCTCAATACGGCGGAGCTGAAGGCGCTCCGCAGCGCCTTTAGCGAGCGCGAGATCCCGGCGGCTCCTGCTCCGGTCCCTCTTCAATTCGGGACGGCAGAATTGACCGAGGCCATCGAAGAGATGAAGCGGGATCTCTTCCTGAGCCTCGGTCGTATGATTAATGACCGGATTGAGGAGGTGAACAGGCGCCTCCCGGCGGAGCCGATCCTCCGTCCCCCGCTTGCCCACGAGAGGAGGGCTACCGCTGCCGCCGCTGCCGCCGCTACCGCCGCCCCGGAAGCCCCAAGGGCTGATAGGGCCGTTAGGGCCGCTCCGCCGCCCCCGGCCCAGGTTAGGGCCCCTGCCCCGGAGCCGGAGGCCAGGGCCAGGCTCGGCGATGGCCGGGCCAAAGTGAAACCGGCCAAGAAGGCGGCAGGCCCGACCCCCGCCCCTCCTGGCCGCCCCCAGAAGCCCGCCAAGGCGGCCAAAACCGCCCCGGCCCCGAGAGCCACCCGGCCCTCGGAGGGTGGACCCGGCCCATCGGGCCAAGCACCGCCTCCGCCCGCGAACGTGACGTGGTCGGAGGTGGTTAGGAGGAAAGGGAAGGGGAAGAAGAAGGCTAAGGCCTCCCCCCCTCCCCCCAGCAGGAATTCCCTTGAAGGGAGGAAGGCGGCGGCCGCGCGTCCGGCCAAGTTGGCCGTCCCTAAAACGGCGGCTGTGGTGGTGACGCTTAAAAAAGATGCCACCACCACCCTCCAGGCCACCATGGCTAAGGCCATAAACGGCCTTAGCCTAAGGGAGGTCGGCCTGGAGCATGTAAGGGTTAGGACCTCTATGACCGGGTCCCGGGTCATAGAGGTCCCCGGGGAGGACGGCCATGCACGGGCGGACACCCTGGCCGCCAGGCTGCAGGCCCTGGTGGGCGACGTCGCCGATGTTAGCCGGCCTGTTAAAATGGCCGGCGTCCAGATTGCCGGCCTTGATGAGTCGGCAAGTAAGGAGTCGGTGGCGCAGGCAGTGGCAGCCGTGGGGGGCTGCCAGGCGGCCCAGGTGCGAGTGGGGGCCGTGCGTGCCCTCTACGACGGCACTGGATCTTGCCTAATCCAGTGCCCCGTTACGGCCGCGTTGGCCCTGAAGAAGGCAGGCAGGATCCTGGTGGGATGGGCCTCCGCCAGGGTCTCTGCAGTAGGGCCGACACCAATGCGGTGTTTCAGGTGCTTTGGTGTCGGCCATGCGCGGGAGTTGTGCCCCTCCAAAGAGGACCGGACCAACTGTTGCTTCCGGTGCTCTAAGAAGGGGCACTCGATGGTTGAGTGCTGGGAGAAGCCCTGGTGCGCGGTCTGCGCCCAGGCCAAACTCCCGGCCGACCACCACCTCGGGGGGAGGAGTTGCTTCCCCCCAGAAACCAAAGGCCGGGACGCTAGGCCCCAGCGTCCCCGCCCGGCGGCACCTGTAGTCATTAGTGGAAACGCCCCCCCGACGAATGTCGCCGACCGGGCCGCGGAGGGAACCAGCATGGAACTCTAAATGCCAGCACACCGGCATTTAGAGTTCCTGCAGGCCAACATCAACCACTCCGCCAGAGCACAGGATCTGCTCATGCAGACCATGGCGGAGTGGTCGATAGATGTGGCGGTGGTTGCGGAACCCTACTTTGTCCCGCCCCTACCCAATTGGGTAGGGTCAACGGACAGTAGGGTTGCCGTAGTGGTTCCGGCGGTCGGCGACGGTCCCCCCCTGGTAGGCCTCGAGACGGGCCTGGGGTTCGCGGCGGCCAAATGGGGGAACGACACCGCCCTATTGGCGGTGTACTTCTCCCCCAACAGTTCGCTGGCGGACTTCGAGGCCTACCTGGGGGTCCTTGGGGGGGTGTTGAGGAGGGTGGCCCCGCGCCAAACAGTGGTCCTGGGGGACCTCAACGCCAAGAGTGCTGCGTGGGGTTCCCCCGTAACGGACGCGCGCGGGGCGGCGTTGCGGGACTGGGTGGCGGCATCGGGCCTGGTGGTCCTCAACCAGGGCTGCGCCAACACGTGCGTGCGGCGGCAGGGGGGGTCCATCGTGGACATAACGTTCGCGACCCCTGCCATTGCCGCACGCCTCACCGACTGGCGCGTCCTGGAGGACGTGGAGACCCTCTCAGACCACCTGTATATCAGGCTGAGGGTCTCCAGAGGGGGGCAGCCGCCACCCGTCCCGAGGGGGGGGGGAGGAGGAGGAGGAGGGAGTGGGGAGGAGTTCCCCAAGTGGTCCCTGTCCCATCTGGACAGGGCCAGGGCGGACGAGGCGGCGATGGTGGAGGCCTGGTGTGCCGCCCCACCCGCCGCCTCGGGAGTGGAGGAGAGGGCGCGCCGGTTTCGCTCCGCACTACAGGCTGTGTGCGGAGCGTCTATGCCCCGGGCGCGGCGCCTCTTCTCCCGGAGGAGGGTGTACTGGTGGTCCGCTGAAATTTCGGCCATGCGGACCACCAGCAACTGTGCCCGCCGCGCCTACCAGCACTGTAGGCGCAGGCGGCACACGGCGGAAGAGGAAGAGGGGCTCTACAGGGCCCTCAAAGTCGCCAAGGGGGCCCTCCAGCTGGGCATAGCCAAGGCCAAGGACGAGGCGCACGCCTCGTTCTTGGCCACGCTGGACCGGGATCCGTGGGGGCGGCCGTATAGGGTGGTACGCAACAAAATGCGTACCGCCCCCCCCATGGACTCCCTGGAGCCCCCCCTCCTCAGGAGGGTCATCGAGGGGCTGTTTCCGCCAGCCCCCTCGATAACTCCCCCGGTGATGACCGAGCCACCGGGGGACTTGGAGGACCCGACCGAACTCGTCGTCGCGCCGGTAAGCGACGACGAGTTCGAGAGGGCGGTGGACCGGCTCCGGGGCTGCAAGAAAGCCCCGGGGCCCGACGGAGTACCAGGTCGGGTACTCCCCATCGCCCTTAAACACCTCGGGAACCGACTCAGGCAGATCATGGACGATTGCCTGAGGGAGGGACGGTTCCCGAGAGTGTGGAAGGAGGGGAGGTTGTGCCTCCTGCGGAAGGAGGGTCGACCCCCGGACAGTCCGTCCGCGTATCGCCCCATCGTGCTGCTGGATGAGGCCGGGAAGATCTTCGAGAGAATCCTGGCCTCCCGGATCCAGCAGCACCTAGGGACCGCCGGCCCGGACTTGTCGGAGCGACAGTTCGGGTTCCGTGAGGGGCGGTCCACGCTCGACGCGTTGAAGTCCCTAAGGGACTTCTGCGAGCACGCGTCGAGCAGAGGGGAGGGTGTGGTGGCGGTGTCGCTCGACATCGCCAACGCGTTTGGTACCCTCCCCTATGGGGTGATAAGGGAGGCGCTTCGATATCACGAGGTGCCTCCCTACCTGCGGCGGGTCGTAGAGCACTACCTCACCGAGAGGGTAGTGCTCTACGAGCGGGCGGACGGTCGGCGGGGGTCGACGGGGATGGCCTGTGGTGTGCCCCAGGGTTCCGTGCTCGGTCCACTCTTATGGAACCTGGGGTACGATTGGGCCATCAGGGGGGTGGTGCTCCCACGGACGGCCACCATCTGCTACGCAGATGACACAATGGTGGCCGTGCGTGGGACCGAGGCGAGAGAGGTGCTTTGCCGGGCGGAAGCGGCGGCCGAGCTGATGATTTACCGGATCAGTCAGCTCGGCCTGAAGGTGGCCCTCCCGAAGACTGAGGCGATAGTCTTCGGGGGGCGGGGGAGGGGGTGGAGGCTGCGCGCGGGCGCGGCGCTCACGCTGGGGGGGGAACCGGTCCAACTAAAGCCCCATATCAAGTACTTGGGGCTTGTTCTGGACCGGAAGTGGGATTTCGGGGAGCATTTCTCCCAACTTGCTCCCCGAATCGTGGGCGCCGCGTCGGCGCTGGGTCGGCTTCTGCCGAACGTGGGTGGGCCTGGCTCCTTGTGCCGCCGGTTGTACGCCGGCGTCACGAGGAGCATGGCTCTGTACGGGGCCCCCATATGGGCGGACAAGCTGTCCGCCCGCAACCGGGCCCTGCTACAGAGGCCGCAGCGGGTGGTGGCCCTCCGTATTGTGAGGGCCTACGTCACGGTGGCCCACGCCGCGGCTTGCCTCCTCGCCTGCACCCCGCCGTGGGAGCTCGATGCGGAGGTGCAGGCTGAGACCTACGCTGTTAGGTCCAGGGCCCGGGCGCGGGGTGAGCGCCCGGACCCTGAGGAGGTAGAGGAGACGCGCCGGATGACGGAGCGTCGACTGCGTGACAGGTGGAAAGCGCACCTGGAGGACGCTCCCTATGGAACTCGGACCATAGGGGCGATCCTCCCGTCGTTTGACACCTGGTTGGGGAGGGCAGTCGGCGCTACGTCGTACCGGCTTGTGCAGGTACTGACCGGACATGGGTGCTTCGGTCACTACCTGCACAAAATTGGGAGGGAGCCCGGCCCGCAGTGCCATCACTGCGGCGATCCGGACGACACGGCTCAGCACACCCTCGCGGTGTGCGACCGTTGGAGTGCGGAGCGCTGCAGTATGGCACTGGCCATCGGGCAGTGGGACCTCTCCCTGCACAGCGTTGTGTCCGCAATGCTGTGCAGCGACAGGTCCTGGAGGGCTGTGGTCTCCTTCTGCGAGTGTGTCATCTCGCAGAAGGAGACCGCGGAGCGGGAGCGCGAAGAGTCTCCTCTCGCGCATCCGCTCCGGCGCAGACGGCGGGGATTGAGGCGCAGGCGTTTTGCCGCCCGCCTCAATCCTTAGTGGCTGCGGGCGGGGGATGGGAGTCCCCTTCCCGCCGTAGGTGATAGCCACTTGGCGGTCTGGGAGGGAGGCCACGCGTGCTCGGCCTCCCTCTCCTTTGGCGCGGGTAGCCCCAGCGGTGTTTGGCTGGGGCTGCCGGAAGGCGTCGTGGGCAGTGCTTCGGCGGTACCACGGCGCCTTGCCTAACCGGCATGAGGGTACGCCAGGGTGGTTTTTAGTGGGTAACGCTCCTCCCCCCTCTCGCTCTGAGAGGGGGGGCGCATAGGGGTGAGTCCCACATACCCCCCCGCCACTCCCATGGTGGGGGGCATGCGTAACGCATTTTCCACCCTGACAAAAAAAAAAAAAAAAAAAAAAAAAACAAAAAAAAAAAAAAAAAAAAAAAAAAAAAAAAAAAAAAAAGGTTAGGTTAGGTTAGGTTAGGTTAGGTTAGGTTAGGTTAGGTTAGGTTAGGTTAGGTTAGGTTAGGTTAGGTTAGGTTAGGTTAGGTTAGGTTAGGTTAGGTTAGTCGCGGACGGTCCGCCGGTCGAACAACAGCGTTTTCCGCGCGCTCCGTACTTAAAAAATCATTTAAATAGTTCAATTTCGTCGTACAAGGGTGTTTTTGGTGTCAAAATGTGCAGCTAGAGGTGTGCTAGGTTGTGGTGGTGTTTATCTTGACCGGGAGTGTCACCTCGAAGTAGGATTAACCTCAAACTGGTAAGTTTTTAAAAAAAATATCTTTCGGCTCGTGCGCTGCCCGATTGAGATCGACAACCCCCTGTTTTTTACACACCAAAAGATGCCTTTTTGTATCCTCTTTCTTCCCTCTAAATTTCAGATTTTTTTCCCTAATACTTTAGAAGTTATAGCCAAATTTCATTTTCCGCTCGAGCCACGAGGCTAAGATTTAAACGTCCTAGAAACCTGATCTAGGTATCAAAAGATGCGGCTCATCGTTCCGAATCTCGTGACGTTCTTTTTTTCCCGAAATTCGCTTTAATTTAGAAATTATGTCCGAAAAACTAATTTTGCATATAATTCTTAACTTCCGACCCCTGTAACTCGTAAAGTAAATCGATAACCCCCCTTTTTTACTATTTATTTCAACTTATTAGTTAATCAAGAATAACTGTTCCAAATTTCAGATTTTTCCGTTCGGTAGTTTTTATTTTATTGAGTTTTTTCTACCGCGAGACCGCTCTCGGTCGTTAGTTTACGTAATTTCAATTGTGTTTTTCACTTTTTTCCTGATGTACTTTTTCAAAAAATTCTTTTTGCTTAATATAAATACTGCCTAAAAAATAGCTTTCGCGCAGGTTTCAACTTTCTAACCCCATTAATTAATCAGTTATAGCACATCTAAGTTTCTTAATATTGCTTAACGATTAGGCTTGTGCATACCTCAGCGCATCGAAATGTAAGCATTTTCGGTTTACCAATAGATAGGATACACCTCTCTTAATAATCCTACCAAATTTTATAGAAATCCGACTAGTACTTCTTTAGTTATTTCATTTTTAGAGTAAACATTTTTTCAAAATTATATTTTATTATTAAAGCCCCCCTTTTTCTTTAGATCAAAAGTTGCGTTTTAACACCCTCTTTCTTATATATAAATTTCAGATTTTTGCACTTAATGGTTAAAAAGTTATAAACGAAATTTCTTTTCTCTCGAGCCACGACACATAGATATATACATTTTAGGAACCCAATTTGGGTATCAAAAGATTCGGCAAGACCTACCGATCCTCGTGACGTTGGGCTTTTTCCGAAATTCGCCTTAATTTAGAAGTTATGCCTAAAAAACGAATTTCATTCATGTATTTAGTTCCTACCCCCGTACCTACTAAAATAAACCAACAACTCCCTTTGTTATTTCTTAATTCAACTTCTTACTTAATCAAGAATAACTGTTCCAAAATTCAAATTTTTCCGATCAGTAGTTTTAATTTTATTGGCTTATTGGACTAGGCTGGCGGCCGGGGGCGGCCTTAAGGCTAGGGCCTCGGGGCCGCTCTCGGCTGCTGGTTTGGTTTACGTAATTTCAATTGTGTTTTTCACTTTTTTCCTAGTATGCTTTTTCAAAATTTTCTTTTTGCTTAGGGTAGTTAGCGCCTAAAAAATAGCTTCGACACAAGCTTCAGCTTTCTAACCCTATTAATTAATTAATTATAGCATATTTAATTTTCTTAATATCAGCGAAACGATTAGGCGTGTGCATACCTCAGCGCATCGAAATGTAAGCATTTTCGGTTTACCAATAGATAGGATACACCTCTCCTAATAATCCTACCAAATTTTATAGAAATCCGACTAGTACTTCTTTAGTTATTTCATTTTTAGAGTAAACATTTTTTCAAAATTATATTTTATTATTAAAGCCCCCCTTTTTCTTTAGATCAAAAGTTGCGTTTTAACACCCTCTTTCTTATATATAAATTTCAGATTTTTGCACTTAATGGCTAAAAAGTTATAAACGAAATTTCTTTTCTCTCGAGCCACGACACATAGATATATACATTTTAGGAACCCAATTTGGGTATCAAAAGATTCGGCAAGACCTACCGATCCTCGTGACGTTAGGCTTTTTCCGAAATTCGCCTTAATTTAGAAGTTATGCCTAAAAAACGAATTTCATTCATGTATTTAGTTCCTACCCCCGTACCTACTAAAATAAACCAACAACTCCCCTTTGTTATCTCTTAATTCAACTGCTTACTTAATCAAGAATAACTGTTCCAAAATTCAAATTTTTCCGATCAGTAGTTTTAATTTTATTGGCTTATTGGACTAGGCTGGCGGCCGGGGGCGGCCTTAAGGCTGAGGCCTCGGGGCCGCTCTCGGCTGCTGGTTTGGTTTACGTAATTTCAATTGTGTTTTTCACTTTTTTCCTAGTATACTTTTTCAAAATTTTCTTTTTGCCTAGGGTAGTTAGCGCCTAAAAAGTAGCTTCGACACAAGCTTCAGCTTTCTAACCCTATTAATTAATTAATTATAGCATATTTAATTTTCTTAATATCAGCGAAACGATTAGGCGTGTGCATACCTTAGCGCATCGAAATGTAAGCATTTTCGGTTTACCAATAGATAGGACATACCTCTCCTAATAATCCTACCAAATTTTATAGAAATCCGACTAGTATTTCTTTAGTTATTTCATTTTTAGAGTAAAAAAAAAAAATTTTTTCAAAATTATATTTTATTAGTAAAGCCCCCCCTTTTTCTTTAGATGAAAAGTTGCCTCTTAACATCCTCTTTCTTATATATAAATTTCAGATTTTTGCACTTAATGATTAAAAAGTTATAAACGAAATTTCTTTTCTCTCGAGCCACGACACATAGATATATACATTTTAGGAACCCAATTTGGGTATCAAAAGATTCGGCAAGACCTACCGATCCTCGTGACGTTGGGCTTTTTCCGAAATTCGCCTTAATTTAGAAGTTAGGCCTAAAAAACGAATTTCATTCATGTATTTAGTTCCTACCCCCGTATCTACTAAAATAAACCAATAACTCCCTTTGTTATTTCTTAATTCAACTTCTTACTTAATCAAGAATAACTGTTCCAAAATTCAAATTTTTCCGATCAGTAGTTTTAATTTTAATGGCTTATTGGACTAGGCTGGCGGCCGGGGGCGGCCTTAAGGCTGAGGCCTCGGGGCCGCTCTCGGCTGCTGGTTTGGTTTACGTAATTTCAATTGTGTTTTTCACTTTTTTCCTAGTATACTTTTTCAAAATTTTCTTTTTGCTTAGGGTAGTTAGCGCCTAAAAAGTAGCTTCGACACAAGCTTCAGCTTTCTAACCCTATTAATTAATTAATTATAGCATATTTAATTTTCTTAATATCAGCGAAACGATTAGGCGTGTGCACACCTCAGCGCATCGAAATGTAAACGTTTTCGGTTTACCAATAGATAGGACATACCTCTCCTAATAATCCTACCAAATTTTATAGAAATCCGACTAGTATTTCTTTAGTTATTTCATTTTTAGAGTAAAAATTTTCTTCAAAATTATACTTTATTAGTAAAGCCCCCCTTTTTCTTTAGATGAAAAGTTGCCTCTTAACATCCTCTTTCTTATATATAAATTTCAGATTTTTGCACTTAATGATTAAAAAGTTATAAACAAAATTTCTTTTCTCTCGAGCCACGACACATAGATATATACATTTTAGGAACCCAATTTGGGTATCAAAAGATTCGGCAAGACCTACCGATCCTCGTGACGTTGGGCTTCTTCCGAAATTCGCCTTAATTTAGAAGTTAGGCCTAAAAAACGAATTTCATTCATGTATTTAGTTCCTACCCCCGTATCTACTAAAATAAACCAATAACTCCCTTTTTTATTTCTTAATTCAACTTCTTACTTAATCGAGAATAACTGTTCCAAAATTCAAATCTTTCCGATTAGTAGTTTTAATTATATTGGCTTATTGGACTAGGCTGGCGGCCGGGGGCGGCCTTAAGGCTAGGGCTTCGGGGCCGCTCTCGGCTGCTGGCTTGGTTTACGTAATTTCAATTGTGTTTTTCACTTTTTCCTAGTATGCTTTTTCAAAATTTTTCTTTTTGCTTAGGGTAGTTAGCGCCTAAAAAATAGCTTCGACACAAATTTCAGCTTTCTAGCCCTATTAATTAATTAATTATAGCATATTTAAGTTTCTTAATACTTGCGTAACTACTAGGCGGGTTACTAGGTTAGGTATTATATCCGTCTGTTTTTCGTTCGTCCGACCGTCCGCGACTTGATTTGGGATTTTGTAACTCCTACATGAGCATGGCACTTTACGTAATCATTAAGTATGGACATATATGATATATGTATTAATAGTTAAGCTGGGACGTATATTATGTATGATGTTTGTGTGTAAGTGTAGTCATGCATAACATTCTGGCTTGGTGATGGGATGTGTACTGTATATGCCATAACGGAATTATTCCGGAGGTTTATGCGGTAAGTTATGTATGTGTATCCTGCCGGGGTTTCCCTGGGTGTGGACGTGTATGATGTTATCCTTGGGTGTAGTCGTGGTGGCAGGACTTATACTGTATATGCCGTAACGTAGTTATTTCAAAGGTTTATGCGATAAGTTATATATGTTTATCCTGCCTGGGTGCTCCATGGGTATGGACATATATGATGTTTATCCTTGGGTATAGTCGTACATAATATTTTGGTTTGGAGGCAGGATTTATACTGTATATGCCGTAACGGAGCTATTCCGGAGGTTTATGCGGTGAGTCATGTATGTTTATCCTGCCGGGGTACTCCCTGGGTATAGACATATATGATGTTTATCCGTGGGCATAGTCATGCATGATACTTTGGTTTGGTGACAGGATTTATACTGTATATGCCGTAACGGAGCTATTCCGGAGGTTTATGCGGTAAGTCATGTATGTTTATCCTGCCAGGGTACTCCCTGGGTATGGACATATATGATGTTTATCCTTCTGTATAGTAATGCATTACATTTTTGGTTT